>CM057080.1:23474408-24101593 GCA_029379335.1 Thymus mandschuricus
TACATTTTCCTTGCCTGCCAACAAAAGCTTATACTTCTCACTCTGCATATCGGACCTTGGATACTCCCAATGAACCTACAAAAAAGAAGTACGTTTTAGAAGCCAAGATTTAGAGACCTTAAAAACATGAAGAGTGGGAAGTATAAAAGTGTTGTGAACTGAAACATAACACTGCAAATTAGGCAAGTTGATTGAAATGAAGAATATTTTGAGGCAAGTTGAGAATATAATACTGATATAAGCCTTGAAATAGCAAACATCAACCAAATATAAGCATCTAGGTTTAGAGAGAAAGCTAAAAAATATATGCAGGTTCCTGTTGGTAGTGAATCAGTTGGAGGGAAAGCTGTTGAGATTGTGAAGAGAGACACTCTTTGGGGATTGTCAACTAAATATGGGGTATATACTAATACTCACCTCCATTCTTTGAATTTTTGATCATGGCATCTCAGAATTTACACTTTGTTTCTCTCTCTGTCACTCTCTCTCTCTGGAACAGGTATCAGTCAAGGCAATTAAGGAAGCTAATGGGCTCAAAACTGATACCATCTATGCTAGGAAGAAGCTTATTATCCCTCTCTCTCACTAGTCACTCTTGGTTTCTTTCATTCTTGGACTACTTCTCTTTGTTGTAACATGAAATCAAAAGAATATGTAATCCTTCATTTTCGGTCGAGTAACCTTCATGACAGTAGGAATGCTTCAAGGTTTCGTACAAGGTACAACGCAAATATCCTACTTGATTACGTCTCTTTACATTATATTTATATCAAGACGAGCAGCAGTACATTTTCCCCTTAGAGGCCCATATGCAGAGCAGCTAATATAGCATACAGAAAGTACAAATCTAAGAATTGCGGTAAATTTCAGTTGAATAAATAATAGGCATCCAATCAATGACAAGATAATTTAGGAGTGAAATCTCAAGTAAGGGCAAATTGATATTGCCGAAAGAAGTACAAAGCAAGATGAAGATTTTACTCCGGAAAACAAGAAAACTGAAATTTAAGGTCAAAAAAGTAGGCACATACCAAATAAACCCAAAAATCATAAATTAAACCCACATTCACCTGCTGTTCGTCCCCGGCGGCACGAATCGAACTAGAAGAAGCCGCCATCTAGGTTTAGAGAGAGGGGGGCGACGACGGTGTGGTGTGAGGGAGTGTTGAAGGCTGGACAGCGATTCCGGCGACGGCGAAGGCTGGAAAGCGACGGCGAAGGTGACGGCGAAGACGGCGAAGGGACGGCGACAACGAGGGTTTGAGAGAGGGGGTTTGAGAGGGTTTCAGTGAGAGGGTTTGAGAGAGAGGGTTTGAGAGGGAGCTAGGGCGACGACGATGGCGGCAGAAAGAGCTCGCGACGGCGACGGCGAAACCCCTAGACGACGGCGACGGCGAGGAGGCAGAGCGGGTTTGGGGGAGGGAGGGTTTGAGAGTGACTGCTCGTTGAATGAGAGTTTACTGGAAAGAAGGAAGCCCGCGATGCCAATTTTTAGCAAAAAAAAGGGATTCAAATTTCAAGGGCAATTTTGTCCTAAAAAATAAAAATTGGACATAATTTATTGAACCATAAGTTGGTGGACAAAATTTATTTCCTAAAAACCTCAAAATGGACATTTCAAATAATGCCCCAAAAAACAAAAAAGTAGAAAAAAAAGTGGAGACACATCGTTCTCTAACTGGGAAATTACAAATCAAAGAAAGCTGCTACAACTTCTTTCAGATCTCCTCACTCCCTCCCTCCCACTTCTCAATCAACCTAACCCTCATTCATCAGTACTAGTACTAATAGCAGTTTTCTGTTACTGCCACATTTATAAATTAATAGATTGTATACAACAATGGCTTGCAGAAAAGGGGCGCTAAGGGAGGAAGGGAAAATCAGAAATGATGCCGCCACGGCGGCGGCGGCGGCGGCACTCGGAGATGCCTTGCTATTTACGACGATGTGCATCGTCGGAATGGCCGTTGACGTTCACGCTAAAGACGGCTCTGTTTTTTCTGGAATTTTCCATACCGCCTCTGTCGACAAGGACTATGGTTCGTTTTTGTTTATGCCGTCTCTTTACTCGGAAGGGATTTTTCAAAATTTCTTCCGAATTCCCTAATAGGAGGCTCGCGTTTTGCCGAGGAAGAATACTTGATTTTATGATTCTTGATTGGTGTGTTTGGCATCTGATCTTTGATTATCATCGTATTACTTGCTCAATTTATTGTTTTCTTATATAATATTCTTGTTATTTAGGGCTAATTTGCATGGAATAAAAAGTATGCTGAGTTTTTGGTTTCTGTATGATCAATTCATGTGCAACAGCTGTGTCATATATTTGTACTTGATTTGAGTTCTGGTTGTTTAGCAATTGTGTTGAAGAAAGCAAGGATGATTAAGAAGGGTACCTTAAACGCCAATGTAGTTAGTGGAACTCTGATAGAGACGCTCGTAATTCACTCAGAAGATCTTGTCCAAGTTGTTGCAAAGGCAGGTTGCCTTTCTCCATTCTCTAGTTTTGTGCATTATAGGAAAAATTTCTACTGCTTATAGATGTTTCCTTTTTCCAGGGAGTTATGCTTCCCTCTGATGGAATGGCAGGATATGTTGGGAGGGATGACATGGAGGCTGTGACAGGCTATACTGAATGCTCAGAACCGGGTGCAGAAGTGGTAAAAACAACTGAGTCAAAAGGGAGCTTTGAGCACTTACTTCAATCAAGGTAGGAAACCTTGCATTATAGTACCGAGTTCATGGATCGTGGTACAAGAATGTATATAGTGCCTGCTACTCGAGTTTCATTTGATAGATAGTCAAGTTTCACTGGGCATCTAAATTGGATGGAGCTAAACCTGCAGTTCCTATTATTGGAGATCAAAATGGAGTTCAAACTTTTAAACTGAAGATACAATTTCCATATTTTGAAAGTGATGTGTTGGTCTTTATAAGAATTGAGTGTCTCTATAGTGGACAAATGATACACACATTATGCTTATAATGTTTTTTTTTTGGGGGTGGAGTGTTTGGGTGGTGTTATGGACTCGAATTTGGAGAGCTTGGATATCTTTTGAAACCCTTAATTGATATCCCATTATGATTTCTGTATAATGGTGCATTTATTAAATTATATCTACTTGCAGGTTGTCAGTTAAAAGAGAAGATGACTTTTCCCATAGTTGTACTGTAAGGACAGCAAACCCCTTGGGCAATCACCTAGAAGACTATAGTGAGAGATTGGATGCAATGAATATCGAAAAGGTGACTTTTGAAAAGAATAAGTAATAGACCTGAATACCTGACAATAAATAATGAAGCTAATAGTTTGAATGCTTGAAAAGTATCCCCATGCAATCTTTTTCTTTCTGCGTATTCATTACCTGTTTCTTGTTCATCCCCTCTCTCCTTTGGATTGTGAGGTCATTTCTTCATTTCTTTTTTCACTATATCTGCAGATCCAGATGGAAGAAGATGCCAATGTTTTGAATGATAGAAGGTAGAAGTTATTGCTTTATTGTATTCTGTTGGTTATCTGAAATTTATTTTTCGTATCTGTGATGGAATGCTATCTCACTGATTTAGTGACTAAATGTGGTAGTGTCTTACTGTCTTGATACTCCTAGTACCACGTTCAATTGAATTAAGTAGATATTTACATGTACTATTAATTAATGACTTTTAATGATTTTATAGAATTTTCATTGTTCTTGTGGTACCCTGTATTATTTTTCTTATTTCTCTGCAGTTTTGTTGTTTCTATTCCTTTCTTCTTTCCTTTACCAACTTGTATGTAATTTTTTTAGTCTATTTTATTTTGACTATAATTATTTCCTTTTGTCATTCTCAATCATCTTGTGGTAATGTTGGCAGGCATGTTGGGGATGACTCACAGGAAAGACAGAGAGATGGCCAGAATCCCCTTGAGTTTCAAGACAAGAGAATTGTATGTTCATATGTATTTCACAAACAGTTTACCCTTTAAATAATTTTTTACATTAGTTTTATTTTTTATTTGGCAGAGTGGTGAAGCTCAAAACCCAGGTCAAAGCAGTGAGTTCTGTTCTTGCTTCCTTTTGAAATAGATTGATAAATAACACCTATACGGAGAGCTTCAATAAATGTTAAGACGTTAACTTATGCTTTTTGTGTTTCAGACATGCAATCCTTTCATTTCTACTGTTTAGAAATTACAGATGCATGAAGTGCGTCTTCCACACATTTTTCTTCAAGATTAGAAATTGCTATTTATTCTCAATATTAGGCTTTCCTGAGCTGAGCGTCGAGTATAAGTTTTCCAACTTAAGTAGCACTTTCCTCTGTTGATATTTAGGAATAACTCAGATTTCCCTTCAAAGCACTGCTTAATTAGCCTACTTCAGTTCCAATTATGCAATGGCATAAGTAAAATTTATTTTACATATCACTGGAAGTAGCAAATCATGATTAGGATTTGATATCAGGACTGATGAAGCCTAATTCCTTTTTTTTGCTTATAGACGTCTTGAAAATATATTTCTGAAACAGTGTGACCAGACATCCTCTAAATCATACACATTTGTGTCTCTCATTGATCAGTTAAGCAGAATTCAACTTGAGTTCTTACAATGCTGATATATGTGCTAATGTAAAATGATAAACACACTTGATATTTAGACAAAACCTAGCGGATACGTCCATATGTGGAAATGAAAATTGAGACATGTAACAAGCTCATCGGTATCTTACTCTTTGTCTGTAAGAATATCACACGAAATGCGAATAGCTTTTAGAAATATAAAGAAAATCATAATGAACTCCTGAGTTGTCCTGTTAGGGTGGCCAACATAAGTGATAGCTTTTTCTCACAAGTTTAGTCTTTCACATCAGACTACTCTGATACCTAGAGTATGTCTGTACAGTCCTGTCATTAACTGAAAGCACATAGTTTGATTTAACCACATTTAATCACAGTATGCAAGCTTAGATAAATTATATATATATATATATATATATATATATATCATGTCTGCTGCTACAATGAATTATTCAGCTCGTGCATAAATGCTTTTCATATTATAACATAATTTATAATATTCTGCTTCTCCAAGTTGTACAGGGCTTGATAATCTCTTTTATTTCCTATGAAGGCACCAGTTGTGAAGCTCAATCAGCTTCTGCTGCACATGTTCAAGAGGAATTCATGCAAGTCGAACTGCAAGAAGAGTCTTCTGGTCATTCTAGTGCACTGGAGGATATGGATCAAGAGAAGACTATCATGAATGGGACTGCATCAACTGAACCAAATAACTTTGTTGCTTCAACTCCCGTTATCAATGTAAAATCAGAATCATGCCTCAGTGCTTCTTCGAATCCCTTCCTGTTGGTCCATCCAAAAGGTCCAAGTTCTAAGAGAACTGCTAAGGTAATATGAATCTCCACTACAATTAAAATTTAAAATCTGCTCCTCTTAAGGAATAAGTATTTTATTCTGTATCCTTTGAGCCAATATTTGTCAAGGGAGGATAAGTCAGCTGGACAACTGGTCTGGTGTTCTGTATGTCTTTTCAGCTTGTCATAAAGTACTTCACAAGCTCTATGCTGCAATTTTTGTTTTTATATTTAATTTTCTTTTCAGGAATCTAAGCTCAATCCTGGAGCTAAAATGTTCTGTCCATCTATGTTGCACCGTAGAACAGCGACTCCTGCAGTCCCTAATGGTGCAACTGATTTTTATGTGGCACGAAGCTACACTATGGCACCGACAGCGACCCCGCGGGAAGAAGTTGATGGAAATTCTTTTGCTCATGCCTCTGTACCTGTTAAGTTTGTTCCATATAATAACGTTGCTTTTGGACATGGTGGCAATGATGCTCCTTATGTCCAACCTGTAGGTGTTCCCTTCCATATCTTTCACTGCTTTCCATTATACCCAACTCAGAGACCCTTCAACAGTATGAAGCATCAATTAGTTGCTATTGTCAGGCCCATGGCTCTCAAAGTAGTTCATGTATTGTTATGACTTGAGTAATTGTCAGTGCATGGATCCTACAAAGAACATTTAAGCAGATCTTATGAATTGTGAGGGTGTCTGTGTATTCTGTCTCCTTGAAGTTATATTTTCCATTGCTCTTTTAGCTTTCCATCTCTTGACAGCGAATACCTGTGCAGGTTATCGGACAAATGAACAGGACTCAACCTGTTAGATATGCTGCTCAATATCAGAACTTACAAGCAAACTACGCTTATGTCCATCCAAACTCACAAAATGTATGCCAGTTTTATTCAGATGCTTCATATGAAGTACCGTCATCTTAGTAAAGAATTTATTGTGCAGTTGTCATCTAATTTTTGCAATTCACATTCTCAGCTTATGCTTGGAAGGCCTCTTGCTTGCATGCATCCTATTTCTAGTGTGAGATGCTGAATACCTACTTGCCATTATATTTATAGATTTTTTTTTTGGTACTTTACTTTCGCGGGGTTAATTTTGATTCTGAAAGATGCTTTAAAGTGGCCACTAGCCAATGTAGTTTTCCTGATAATACACTGCGACAAATTGTTCAGGATGTTTTACAGAGTGCGTCTGGGTTCTCTCCAGCAGCTATGCGGCCTGTATCAACCCTGCATCAAATTCATCAACCTAAGCATCAAGGTATTTATATGGATGTAAGCTAATGTAGATGTATGCTAAAATTTATAGCTCTACAATACACGGCAGTTAAGAAATGAAAAGATCAATGTAAAATGGTTTCTTGCACAACTTATTTAATCTGTGGCATGGAAGATATCATTGATCATGTTAAATTTCTTGATATACCTTCATGGAGCCTGCTGGTTTCCATGTATTTAGACTGTACTAATATTTTGACCTCTCGGAAACTAGCATCCCATTACCCCTAAAATAATCTCCTAGGCTCATGATATCCAGTCAGATTATATGTTTAGATAAGAAAATGTTTTATATTGCTGGCTAATCCACATGTCCTATAACCCATAGTAAGCCTTTGTAATAGTTAGGTCCACTCGCTTGGTGCTTTCACATGTTACCTGTCGCGATAATTGTAAGAGAGAGAGAAAAAAACGAAAAAGAAGACTATTGATGCTAGCATATGGTCACTCTACTTACTTATTATAGGTAGATGGTCGTGTGTTTGATTGTATGAAGTTGTTGAGGATAGACCATATATTTGTTAAATCCTAGAAAACAGCGGCACTTTTGACTAGGAGCTTGCTGTTGGATGTGGTTGAAACATAAATGACATCTTTACATACTGCATATCAATTTGAATACAAGAGTAGCAAGATGTTTCCATTTGTATTTAATATTCAGGACATGTCTTTTATAGGAAATGCTTCGGCTCAGGCATTGCAGCTATGCATGAATCCCCCAATCATGGCAAATGTAGCACAACCTTTTATTGTCCCGACTTCAATTCCAATTTCACAGCCTCTGTTTCCTGTATTACGGCCGATTGCAGTTCCAGGGACCAACGGCTTTTTGAGTCCCAAGTTTGCTTGAATTGCATATATGGAAATACCGGTGGCAACCATTCAGATTTTGGTCATTCTCATGATTCTTTTCGTCATATAGTTTGTTCTTCTAGTTCAAGTTCATACAGGTTCGATTTTTCATTCCCTGGGTAAATTTCTTCGGTTTATCGATATATACAGTTTTGAATATTTTGAGAAAGAAGAGGCACTCGTACATTGTAATTTGAAAATTTTGTCAAGATAATTGTTGGTGCTATTTTTGTTCTCGAGGTGATGTTTGTTCCCTCCATAATGAGTTTCAGAATTTTGGTATCCTCTCCCTCCATTTGCACATTGCTCTACCCTTGTGTATCCAACTATTTCCTTCGCCCTTCATATTAGTGTAATTATTTCACTTTTGGAACGTTCCCCAAATTAGTGTGATTGCTTAAAATGAAAAGGTTCCCTTAGTAAAATTACTTTTGTATCCTTAATATTTTATATTATTTACTACCTTATTTTCTTAGTTATTGTGGGGTAAGTATCTTATTTTACGGTTTTTGTTTTTTTTTATTATGTTTATTTTGAATCATGGGATATTTGTCATCAGTATGAGTGGCTAATTTTCTATTGTTCTAGAGTTAGGGAGTATATGAATATTGTGGATTCAATTTAGTTTTTATTAATCGATCACGGCCTTCTTTTGCTTCATATGTTCTTGTATTTATTGTTTGCTTATTTGATTAGCTACCAAATTTGCATGATTTATTGTGTTAATTCAATAGGCAGAAGATGAGAATTAACACTCGAATTGGGAACATAGGACATACACTTCAATAAAGTCGGAAGATCTTGAGATTTGTGTGAGAACCTTTAATCCTTTGAGCTTTTAGGGGTTTCATGTATTAGAAATTAGTTGGGCACAACAATTCTTGCATGCGATCCACGGTTTAGGCACTACGGAAGTGGGTTTAAACTTATTTTGTGATTGTTCTAGTAAAAGTCGAGTCTTTTATGTGATTGATTTGATTTTAACTAACGTGAGTTTGCTTGTTCATTGAAACCGAAACTCTAGAATAATCTTTCTCTTATTTGATTTTCTTAAAACTTGTTTATTTCTTCTATTTCATTTTATCGTCATAATTAGTTTAGAAAAAAAAACAAAATTCAACGATTTGTTTGTCTAGATAGAAGATAGAAATTAGACTAGTATTCATTAGGTTAACCAATCTCTGTGGAATACGACCTTGCTTTCTTAGCTATAATTACACCCGTACACTTGCGGTAGTAAAAATAATAGTGAACAAGTAGTCTATTTTACCCTTATAATCTTACTTTTCACACCCACATAATAAGGGAAAAATCGGCACCATCAATATTTTGTGATTACATATCCCTTGTGCATCCTAGCATTTCTGATTATTATGCCAATGTTCAACTGTGGACGAATTGAAAGCATTGGTGCTACCATGGACGAATTGAAGCGACGCCCCATAGTCGTCATTTCTAGCAGCGATTGACCGATCTGATTTCTTAACTCTTGAACCCTAGAATGCTTTGGAAGAAACTAATTTCCAAAAGTTAAAATTTTCGATTTTGCCGACAGTGAGAAATTTGGGATATTTTATACTCTCTCCGTCCCATTTTAATTTTCATGTTTCCTTATCGGCCCGTCCCACGTCAATACCATATTTCCTAAAAAAAAATAAAAAAATTAACCATTACTTTTCAATGTGAACCATTTACTTTTCACTTTTAACACAACACCTAAAATTCTGTGCCGAAATAAAATAAAATAATTGATCTTGGACAATTAAATGAAGCAACAAAGAAATACCTCATATGCTACCCCAAACAGTGACCATATCATTTATTGAGTAGACAAATCTATCATAATCACTAGGATTGTCTATATAATGCAATTGGTGGCTAATCTCATGCCGGATCTCTTTGATGTGCACCTAATTCCCTTGTCGACGCTGCCCAACAAGCTCCGGCTTCGCATCAAAGTTGCGTTTGACCGAATGTAGCATGTCTCGTACACTGAGTGTTGACCCTTGATCATGCTCTAGAACACTATATAGTATTCTCTTTGACCGTGATCTAATATTACTTGTTTAATCCCTATTATGTACGTTTTTTTTTATTATTAAATTCGGGTTTTTAATCTTGAACCAGAGCAAATTAGTAAGACATGGAAGAATTGGATAAAACCGATCAAAAGTAGTTGACTATTCATTATATGGAAAATCAAATGCTTTGAAAATCACATTAAATCGGTGGATTTGACTGATTTTACCTCGAATCACCAACTCTCATGATGTATTTTTTTTTATTCTTTAGTTGAAGTAAACCGGTTAGAGCCCGTCAAAATCGGATAACACCAATCAAAACTAATGGACCGATTATTATATAAAGGATCAAATGCTTTCAACAATTGGACACCAAGTAAGCAACACTTTGAAGATCACACCGGACCTGCTGATTCAACCGGTATAACCGTATACATGCATTTCAGGATTCAATTATGGATTAAAATGTCACTTCAGGCATATTATGAACTTTATTAAAAAAAATGTATTATATATTTAAACACATACTATTTTGTATCCGTATCCCCATTTGCAACGTAAAGAGGGCCTTGGTTCGTCATATCCTAGCTATATATATATATATAATCTAGGAATTGGAGAAATAATGTGTGTATATGTGGTGAAGGTATGATAGAAGCAATAGCATCTATTTGTAGTGTCTTCGTTGGTTCCTTGCCTCAATCACGCATGTTTCAGTGCAACTGTCTTAGCGTGTGTTCCAATGCAACGTTGTTGGCAACCACCTCCATGACATTATCGCGGAGTGCTTGTTGATTGTCGACAACCCATGCAGCCACGATGATTCTCCCCGTCCAATTCGGATTCTCATGTTGCAACATCCTTAGCGATTCCACGTCTCTGGACCGGCGAACACGGAGCTCATCAGTTGGATTCTCACGGAGCAACATCAGTTGCATCAGTTGTATAGCCAAAGCTTTCTTGAATTCTTGTCCTTTAACATGGTCCCCCTTTTGCAACATGTCCTTCATCGCGACGTGATGTAGCAACCCACGGTTTCTCTCGCATTGTACATGTATACATTAAATGAGTTAGAGTAGTTAATTAAGTTGTATATACAAATGTAATATATGAAACACAAACCAATCCCTCCTCAATGTCGGAATCAATATAGCGGGGATCTTCTTTTGCCATTTTTTGAATATTGTATATTAGTGCAATGGGGTGTTAAGGTGATGTAATGTAACTGAAGCTCGACATGTATTTATATAAAATTCTTTCCACACAGTTTGTTCATTCAATTCATCACTTTTGTATTCATTCATTCATTCTTTCGTAAATTCATAAGGATAGTGAGAGCTTGACCATTTAAGAGAGAAAGATGCTATAATTTTTTTTCCCTATCTCTCTCAAGTATTATTCCTTTCCAAATAGTACTAAACTATCACGGTATGTTGTGTTTTTCTGTTGATACATGACCTATACATGATAATTTCTCCTAATTAATGAGAAGATACATATAAATATTTCAATTAAAGATTCTATATTTCTTTCAAAAAAGATTCAAGCATACGTATCGGTTTACAAGTAAGATTGAGCACTTTAACATTATTAAACCATCAATCTTGAAGCTAGTGTTTGGTACATAAGACATTCTTAAACCATCAATCTTACATACAACAAATTAAATGAATTAATAATATCTTAATCGGTTAACCCTAAATAAGAAGCCAAAAATAATCGAAGAAGAAAATTAAATACTGAAGTCTCGTGATCTCTTCTCTCAACACACACCGTGCAATGCACGGGATAAACTGAAACATTTTCAAAAAATTATTTAATATACGTAGTAATTTTATTTGCAAGTTCTATTTAAAATTTGTTTAATATATTATTAGTTCCTGCCAACATTGTACACCTTTCCGAATGTATTTACACCATATATGAGTTATATATATATATATATATATATATATATAAAAGGTATTATGAAGTGTGGGAAAATGACGAAAAGCAAACATGATAAATGGGAAGACACTATCCTCTATGTCAGCAACTTCCGTATCAAAATGCGACACAAATGTAAACCTATTTGTAGTAGTATTGTACCTGCATACAACATAATATTTAGTTGCACATTAAAATACATAAAACCATATAAGCCTCTAACTACAAATTTAATATTGAAACGTTCAGCATCATCCATCCTGTACACCATGAATACGATTGTCTGAACGATCATGGCATACTAACCCAGACGATGAAACTTGGTTGCTATTTCC
Source organism: Thymus mandschuricus (assembly GCA_029379335.1). Lineage (NCBI taxonomy): Eukaryota > Viridiplantae > Streptophyta > Magnoliopsida > Lamiales > Lamiaceae > Thymus > Thymus mandschuricus. The sequence goes on from CM057080.1 coordinate 23,486,176, forward strand.
AAAAACATAAGATTTATACATATGAACAATTAAAAGTTTCAACACTAAATCACAAGCAGTATTGCCCGTTTCAATGATACGACTTATCAAACTGTAAATAGGTGTCATGCCGGTGTGTAAAATGATTCACGACTTCCTGTTTGTATGGTGGGTTTCTAGTGTGTTTAAATAGTAAAAAAAAATGTGTAATATAATCAGAAATGGAATATTTATGCTCAATTTCATTGCCTTAACCTTAGCACAATTCTATAAATTAAAAAAATGGTTGTGCCATTACTTGTGCATATATGACATTCACTTTTCTAAAAAAAATGTTGCTGCTTTTTTTAATGGATTATGCATGAATTTGACCAATTCTCGTATGGATTAACTTTTTGTTTATAAAGTAATTTAATATCATATTTGGTACTGATGAATCATATTTTCGTAGGGCAATAATCGAAACGAAAGAAGAACGACAAGAGGGATTTACGTGGTTCGATCTTTCGATCTACGTCCACGGAGAGAAAGGAGCGGCGGTATTTTTATTAGACTTTGCGTGAGTACAAAAAGCCTATCTATCTTTTACAAATAATCTATCTTCTATTTATAACTATTTTCCCCTCTCTCCATAAATGCTTGTGAAGTGGGGATGTTAGTGGCGGCTCCATGATCCCATGTTCTTCTTAGTGGGTCTCTTCTTGGGCTTGGGCTCCTCGTGGTTTGGGCTTAGGAGTTGGGCCTATTCTTGAAAAGCATCCGAGTCTTCTACGTTTGAATGAGTCGCTTCTCGTGGGCCGAGTTTTGTTGTTGGGCCTAGTAGTTGGGCCGTATCCTATCACATCCCCTCCCAAAAAGACGTGGAAGCGAGGATGTGATGGTGATATGATGACATAGTTGAGTCGAAGTCGATTAGCCCGCCAAAGTAATAGATTCTGACAAAGTCGAATCGTAGTTCCCCATAGTATTTCTGATGCCGATGGCCTTAATGGATTTTTGACGAATTGACAAAGTCAATCCAACCGAGGTGGATTTTTGACTAAGTCAAGCTGTCTCACCTAGGTGGGTGTTGCCGAGGTGACGAACTCACGAGGTGCCGAACTCACGAGGTGACGAAGTCAATCTGTTTTATCTCACCTAGGTGGGTTTTGACGAGGTGACGAGGTCAGTCCAACCGAGGTGGATTTTTGACTAAGTCAAGCTGTCTATCTCACCTAGGTGGGTGTTGATGAAGTGGCGAACTCACGAGGTGACGAACTCACGAGGTGACGAAGTGACGAGGTCACGAGGTGACGAGGTCACGAGGTGACGAAGTCAATCTGTTTTATCTCACCTAGGTGGATTTTGACGAGGTGACGAGGTCAGTCCAACCGAGGTGGATTTTTGACTAAGTCAAGCTGTCTATCTCACCTAGGTGGGTGTTGCCGAAGTGGCTTTTGAGCCGATCATCGGGTTTTCCGAAGTGGCACTAAGGCCTATCATCGGCTTCCGATGTGGCACTTGGGCCGATCACCGGGTCTTCCGAAGTGGCACTAGGGCCTATCATCAGCTTCCGACGTGGCTCTTGGGCCGATCATCGGGTCTTCCGAAGTGGCCGGGGGGCCTGACTTCGGCTTCCGACTTGACACTTGGGTTCATCCCCGGCCTTGAGATGGCATAATAGCCTATCATTGTGGCCGAGTTGACACTTGGGTCTATCATCGGGTTCCTGGTTTGCCGGCGAGGCCGGTAGGGGTGGTCCCCTGGTACTTTGCCGAGATGTATCGGTCTTAGGTGTGCCGAGATGTATCGGTCTTATATCTTATTTCATATCCGAGATACGTGTCTCAAGGATAACACACTTTCCTCGTCAGGATAGTGTGGAGAATAGATGAGGGGTGATATGCATAGGTAGTAGAATATGCGTGACCGGACTGACTCGACAAAGACTTGACTCAAAGGACAAAGACTTTAAAGACTGACTCAAAACACGAACTCTCTACTCCTATGCATAGTACCTCTCGAGGTGATCAATGTGTTGAGCGCCACGTGGCTTCGAGCTAGCTGAGCTTGGCAGCTTTAGAGAGTGGAGAGATTCCACGAGTGTGTTGAGACATCGGTGGTGTTGTTGGCAGAGGGCGGTGCAGCTTGGTAGTTGTTCCCTTGGAACTGACATCTTGTCGAACACCTTGAGCCCAATATCCACATGTGCCTTTTATTCTTTGGAATGGGTATTTTGTCGAACGCATTGATGGCATCCGAATATAGCTCTTCAAAGTGGAAGAGGTTGAAGTCTTCTTCTCCGCGCTGGAGGGAGCCGAGGTGGTGCTCCTCTCTCTCTAGGAGTTTGCCGAGGTGGAGCTCGGCGGTGGTGAAGGTCGGCTACGATATTTGTTTCCTCTCTTCATGGAATTTTCTGTTGTTGTCCCCATTAGTGGGGAAGTGGGGGTAGAGGTGGAGGAGCGGAGTGGAGCTGGGTCTCGGTGACGGAGTGGAGAGCTTGAGGGGAGCTTCGACGGCGGGGTGGGCCGGAGCTCGGCAGCGGAGGGGCTGAACTCGGCAGCGACTTCGGTGGAGCGGCCTTGCTGGAATTTTCTCTTCCTCTCTAGGAGGTTGCCGAGGTGGGTGAGCCGAGGAGGAAAGTGAGGAGAATGGTGCCGGTGAGGAAGCTTCTCCGTTGCCGGAACCGAAGCTTTGTCGTATACTATTGAGAGCATGCAATTGACTCAGCTCTTCGAGGAAGCTAGCTGGGTTGTGGGGATTTCTTGCTGGAGGGAGCCGGAGCGGAGCTCGACGGCGGAGTTGGCCGGAGCACGGAGCTCGGCGGCGGAGTGGGCCGGAGCACGGAGCTCGGCGGAGGAGGGGTGCGGAGCACGGAGCTCGGCGGTGCTGCGAGCAAGGGCCGAGGTGGGGCTCAGCAGAGCTGCGAGCACGGGCCGAGTTGGAGCTCGGCTGTGGGAGCCGGGTCCGAGGTGAAGCTCGGCGGTGCTGCGAGCAAGGGCCGAGGTGGAGCCCGGCAGCGTATCTCTATCTCTCTCGTGAGTCTCTTGGCTTGACTCGGGGTCGTCGACCTTGGACCGTGATTTTTAGAAAGTAAATAGCATAAACGATGAGATCAGCTGCATGCTTTGCGCGGAGCAGTTGAAGTCTGGAATCGAGTCGTAATCACGGGACTCGTTGGAGGTGAGCAATTGGAATCGAGGCTGGTGTAAGTGGGACTGCGCGTGTTCATCGTGGCGGCGGTGATGCCGGAGACGGCGGCGGCTGCGTTCCGTGGAGAAGGGTGAACGCCCTCATCTTTGCGAGAGTTCTTTGCGAGTTCGGTGCGAACTCGAACTTTGAGAGAGACGCTGTTTCTTAGCGGGGCAGTCCGTAGCGGATCGAACTGGTGTGGTTGTTCTTTTCTTAGGTCGCTCTGCCACCGAAATTAACGGCAACGCAGCGGCTAAATTTGATGCTTTTGGTGGATATAGTTTCTGAGAACGCCGGCGGAGTATTTATGATTTTAGCCTACGTTTCCCACATTGACGCACCTTGTTATTGGAGTTGGCCGACTCTTGTCGTGAATCTTCCAATTTGAGATAGTTCATGGTAAGCCCAACAGCTCGTATATCGTCGGTGATTTTGATTCGGGTTCCATGGCGGCTTGCTTCTGCTCGTCGGTGTTGACGAACTCGGAAGTCGGAGGGGCGCCGCGAACGAGTGCCGGAGTGGAGCTCGGCGGCGGAGAGAGTTGGGACTCGCTCTTTCTTATCCGTGGTGCCGAGGTGGAGCTCGGCCGAAGCGAAGCTCGACAGCAGAGAGCTGGAGTCTCGAGGGCCCGGGGTGGAGCTCAGCGGCGGGGGGAGCTGCGCTAGAGCTTGGCAGCGGAGAGAGCTGAGCTGGAGTGGAGCTCGCTTTCTCTCTTCTCCTCAGTGGTGGCAAGGTTGAGGAACTTGACATGTCCATTGCCGTTGTACGTTGATGTAACGAATGGGGAGAGGGCAATCGTCGCTGCCCTCCATGGCGGCGTAGAGCTCGGCAGCGGAGTGAGCAGAGTGGGCATCCGTGCTGCGGAGGACAGGAGCTTGGCGACGGCATTGGAGTGGCCGAGGTGAAGTTCCTCTCTCTAGTAGTAGGAGGCCGACGAGGTGGAGTTCGGCGATGGCATTGGAGTGGCCGAGGTGGAGTTCGGCGACGGCATTGGAGTGGCCGAGGTGGAGAGGAGGTTGCCGTGTAGCTTCTCTGCCGATGTGGGTGACGAAGTCGGAGAAGATGGCGGCAAGCGAGAGCCGGAGTGAGCCTCGGCGGCGGAGTTGGCCGGGGCGGAGCTCGGCGGTGGGAACGCTGCAGCTCGATCGAGTTTGGAGCATGGGTTGGGGATTACGGCTGGGATCCAAGCCGCCGGAGTCACCCTTCGACGGCCACCCGGTCTCGCTAACGATTATCGATACGTAGTCGTACTTGAGCTGCGACATCGCAGCGAAAACGGCATCGATCTGCGCGTCAAAGTGGGAGTAGTATCTCGGGCCGTTGCCGGGAACGGCGAAGTCGGCGATCTGCCGGAAAGGCGCGTAATCGAGGAGGATTACGTCGGTGTTCGTCGCGGTGGCGGTTCCAGCTGTCGCCGCCGTTCTCTCGGTGGAGCGATTAGATTTGCCCATTGGGAGGAGAAGCTCGGCGCGACGTCTCTGTTGTGCTGCCGTGTCGCAGCGGTGGTGATGATGATCTTATGGCGGCAGAGGAGATGCAGCTTGATTGTTCGTCTGGCTTGATTGCTTCGCACATCTCTCTCTCCTCTCGATCACTGATCCCTTTGTTCCTTATCAAGAATCTACACTCCGAGATTCGGAGTTGGGAATTCATTGACGGTGGCGGGTACAAGAGATTTGGAGAAGATGGAGCTTTTGCTTAAAAGATTGCAAATTGAAGTCCATAGAGTGATTGACTCTTCTGGATCGATGTATATCTCCTAGGTCACTAGAAAATATCCTCGCTGTGTTCTTCCTCATTACGTTGGTTGCCCGTGAAAACTTTGATTCGAAACACAAAATTTATCTTCCCACAGACGGCGCCAGTGATGAATCATATTTTCGTAGGGCAATAATCGAAACGAAAGAGAACGACAAGAGGGATTTACGTGGTTCGATCTTTCGATCTACGTCCACGGAGAGAAAGGAGCGGCGGTATTTTTATTAGACTTTGCGTGAGTACAAAAAGCCTATCTATCTTTTACAAATAATCTATCTTCTATTTATAACTATTTTCCCCTCTCTCCATAAATGCTTGTGAAGTGGGGATGTTAGTGGCGGCTCCATGATCCCATGTTCTTCTTAGTGGGTCTCTTCTTGGGCTTGGGCTCCTCGTGGTTTGGGCTTAGGAGTTGGGCCTATTCTTGAAAAGCATCCGAGTCTTCTACGTTTGAATGAGTCGCTTCTCGTGGGCCGAGTTTTGTTGTTGGGCCTAGTAGTTGGGCCGTATCCTATCAGGTACATTGTTCCTACATGCAAAATTCTATTTTCGGTACCCTTTTTTGAAAATAAATGCACATAACTATTTTTGACAATAAAATTATTATAAGATGTTACAAAACCAATATTTATGGAAGCACGATTTTTTTCACAAGTTTGATCATATTATGTTCTATATAATATAAAAAACCGTAGAGAACACTCACACAATTTATTTATTTATTTTCTTTTATGCACAATTCTATTTTCGGTACATGGTTACTACTAGGGCTGGCAATTCGTGTGTGTCGGGTTGTTATTGTGTCGACCTGATAGTGACACGAACCTATTAAGTCCAAACCTGAACACGACCCATTAAAGATTTTCTAAACCTAAACACGAACACGACTTGAATTAGCCAAACCTGAACACGACTCGAACTCGACACGAACACAATACTGACACGAACCAACCCGAACCCGACACGAAATCAAGTTATAAAATAAGGGAGGCGGGTAAGTGGAAAGATTGTGAAGTAACCCGAATTAGGACTAATGTATTAGTCAAAATTAATAAATTAATTAAATATTTATATTAACAGGTTACCTGAACCCGACACGAACCCAACCCGAACCCGACACCAAATTTTCAGGTCCTTATTGTGTCGACCTGTTAGTGACACGAACCCAATAAACCTCGACACAAACCCATTAATTTTGTGCGTGTTCGTGTCGGATTATCGTGTCGTGTTAAAAATTGTCAGCCCTTGTTGCTACATTCGATTCAAAGTTCTAATTTTGGTACATTATTTTGGAAAATAATGTTATATATAGTAAATTATGAATGCAAATAACTGTTTTCAACCTTAAAATCAATATAAGATGTTACAAAACCAATATTTGTGAAACCACATTTATTCCTTTTCCCCTATTTTGATCATATTATGTTCTACATAATATAAAAAATTGTATAATCAACTCGCACAATTTATTTAGTTTTTGTTCCTACTTGCAAAATTCTATTTTTTGTACATTATTTGCACAATTCTTTTTTTTTCACTATTTTAATTATATTATGTTCTACTCCATCTGTGTCTTCAATATATTAATATCGTTTGAATATTTTATACATACATGTACTCAATTATCGAAAAGGATTTCACAAAATATGATTAAAATAGTAAAAGGGAGAGAGAGAGATTGTAATCGTGACTTGCATTTTAATTGTATATCCAGTTGCTCTTTTCCACTAGTTGCTTATTCCCGGTACATAGATACATTCAAATCACTATAACCTAGTTCCTATCTAAAATTAATAAACTAAAATTTAACTAAAATAAATGCATATGAATGCATAAAATAAATGAAATAAAATTTCCATGTATAAAATATGACACTACTATTATATATTCCCTCCATCAATTTTATCATGTCACTTTTATTCAATAAAATAAATACAGATTGAACAATAAAATGTCATAATAAAATGAACAAAGGGGATAGTATATAGATATAGATATTACTTTCTTAACATAATTTCTATGGGTCAAGTTTTTAAATACCCACTTTTATAAGAAGTTGTACTTTTATACTCACTTTTTAAAATATATAGTAACTTCTATCTCAATTTATATTGAAAAGTCATAATAAATACCCTTACTATTGGTTACTATTGGGTCCCGCTTATCTAATAAAACAAAATATCAATTAAAAAATGTAAAGTCAAAATTTTGATTGTGGGGCCCACTGAAAAAATCAATTTTTCTCCTCTCTCTATCTCACGATTTCTATTCATGATTCAATTATCGTGAATTGATTTCACGAAAATTGTATCTGACGTGTAACTTTATTAAAAAAAATTGTGATTTTTTTAAATATAATTTCTCTTTTTCTCTATTCACGACACACGACACACGAAGAATTAATATGAAATTGCCTTGTAAATTAAATTTAAAAAAAATGGATAATGCATTTATTAACAACCACCACCAAATCTGATATCCTCATTAAAAGTTGAATTTGATTGTTAGTTAGCATTGATTGAAAAATCAGAAAAAGTGAAAAACAATAACATAGACATAATTTCATCACAACATAAAATGGAAAAAAAATATATATATATTGAGATACACAGTATTTACTACAAAAATACCGGGTAAAGTCAACTTATTCAACGACTCAAAGTCAAAATTGTTGACTTTACATTTCGTAGTTTATACCGTGTATGCACGGTTTTTTAGGTTAATTAATCGTGTATGTAAGAACATAAAATTTGCAGATTTATTATTATTATTATTATTATTATTATTATTATTATTATTATTATTATTATTATTATTATTATTATTTTGTACAGGAATGGGTGATCTGAGAATTCTTATTCATCATAGTGGTCACTGGGAGGGATTATCATACGTAGGAGGAGACGTTTTTCTTGTCAATTATCTCATATCAAATTTGAGCTACGAAAACGTAGTACGAGAGATCTGTTTTCTGTTGGGTTAAGAATCGGAATACTTGCTCTACCATTTGAGCTGTGTAAACGAGCGAGAGATGGTAAAGGCTGTTTTAAAGAGCACTGGGGATTTACTTAGAATGTGTATCGAGCAAAGGGACTCGTCGACGATTTACGTCATTAGTAGAGCTAATCGGGCCGCCCATACGACCCAACAATCAACAAATTTTCAGAACTATAATGTTGAAGCTACAGGTGCCGATGCCGAATTCTAATGCATTTGAAGCCGAAGTAGGGTTTGAAGAAGAGTCGGAGTCGGAAGAAGAGTCTCTTGAGTCCAAGGGCGAGGAAGCAAGGGATGTGGAGGACCGATCCCAAGTATTTGAGAGTCTAGCCACTGAATTTGGAGCATGGATCCGCAAGCCCAGCCACATTGATAGGGCCATCGGGCTTCGTAGCATACACTTGATCGCACTATTTTCTACAAAACAAAATAGGTATAGTAAAAGGGAAGCACGAGTATCGTATCCACAGGGATTGACAAGTCGAAAACGCACACAGTAGCTTTACTCTAGAACTAAACTGATGTTTAGGCAATTAAAAGTGTAGAGAATTGTGGTATTTAAAACTAGGCAAATAAATAAGAACTCAATTAAACAAATAAGGAAATAAATAAATAATAAAACAAATAACTAAATAAGGTAAAGTCAAATAAATCAAATAAGGAAAAGTGTTGATTCTAGGGAAGCCTACCTAATCAAATATGTGCAAGTAATTAATGCACACAATTAACCACTTTAATCCAATCTAAATGTGATACACAAAAATAACCTAACACCCCAATTAAGGCAATGCAATCGTCACCTAACAAGATCCTAATCTCCTCTCGGATTCATAGAAATTAAATCAAGTGCAAAATAGAGCAAGTATCAATCATACAATCAACTAGGTTCAATTATGACACCCAAATCAACTATATGCAAACATATGATAATTCAATCTCAACTAAGATAATCAAACTACCATACCATGTATTCATGAGATCCATTATGAAATTATCCTATTAAAGCATAAAATATAACTATGCATACATAATTAGTGGTCAATTAATCATGCATGAGAATAAGCACCATGAAACATGCACCTAAATTGGAAGGCTAATTGTAAACAAAAACATTCACATAAATTCAATTAGGCATTCAATTCCTAAAATCAACTAAAGAATTTAGCTAGACATAATTAAAGTAAACATGAACACAATATATTGAAAGAACATAATTAAGAAATAGAGTAAGAAAAACTTGGAATTGAATCTTGAACACGCGAAGAACTTCGAATCTTGAATCTTGAATAAACTTGAATAAAACTCCAATGTTGAACAATTATAAAAGCTGAAAATTTAAAAAGAACTATGAAAAACTAAAGAGTACTAATGAGAATTCTGGTTCACAATGCTAAACCTAAGGTATTTATAGAGTAGAAATTTACAAAGAAGCATAAGTGTACAAGGAATCGAAATAAGTCGAAAAAGCCCGTGAATTAAACGAGGCCCGTGTTCTGGCTCGGATGGGCTGCTAGGCCACGCACTCGGACAGTGGCTCGGCCGAGCACGTGTCCGCACGTGTGAGAGAGGCTTGGCTCGGCCGAGTGCATTGATCAGTGGGTCTGGCTCGGCTGGGCGGTTGGCCGAGCTACCTCCTCGAACTCCGTTCTTCGGCTCTTCGACACTCCGTTTCTTGGGTTTCTCGATCCTCGTTTCAACTTGGGTTATTTCCACACAAAAAGTACCTAAAAACACGACAAAATTCCCAAAGCGTAATATAGTTCGAAAGGATATAAAACGGTACAACACACGAACTAAATCACGAAACGAAACCTAAAAACGACTCCTAAACACTTATAAAAACAAGTAAATTTCTAATCTATCAACACTCACAAAACCAAGAGCCCCGCGCCAATGATGCTCGTGCTCGTGCCGATGAAGAGGCGATCCGAAACTAGTTGATAACACACGTAGATCTAGACACTATGCTCCCTTTAGGATGGATCGATTCCGATTTGGCACCGGCCTTAAATCGCTTTCTGGACTAAGATAGAGAGACAGGAGGCTATTCTTTCTTTTATAGGAATAGTGCCTCTGTGCTAATATTAGCCGAATGCTTTACCTTCGCCTAATCTTCGTACTGCGTATCTAGAGCAGAAAGCAGTGGAAGAGTATCCTATATAATATAAGGAAAGTGTACATTGAGTCCTAACCAGACCCCGTGTACGGATAGAAAGTAGATTTATCCGATAATTCTTTTTCCCATGCTTTCTGTTGGTCAACAACCAACCGCAGCTCTCATTTAGTTTTTCACAGGAAGGACTCTCTTTCTGGAATCAATTGAAAAAATCAAAGTGAAAATGCCTCAATTAGATAAATTCACTTATTTCACACAATTCTTCTGGTCATGCATTTTCCTCTTTACTTTCTATATTGCCATATGCAATGATGGAGATGGAGTACTTGGGATCAGCAGAATTCTAAAACTACGGAACCAACTGGTTTCACACCGGGAGACCAACATCCGGAGCAACGACCCCAAGAGTTTGGAGGATATCTTGATAAAAGGTTTTAGCACCGGTGTATCCTATATGTACTCCAGTTTATTCGAAGTATCCCAATGGTGTAACGCCGTCGACTTATTGGGAAAAAGGAAGAAGATCACTTTGATCTCTTGTTTCGGAGAACTAAGTGGCTCACGAGGAATGGAAAGAAATCTATTCTATTTGATTTCGAAGTCCTCATATAGCACTTCTTCCAATCCTGGATGGGGGATCACTTGTAGGAATGACATAATGCTAATGCATGTTCTACACAGCCAAGGAAGCATCGGGTTTTAAAGTCGCACGATCTAATTCAAAAATTTCACCCAATTGAGCACGTCTAGCATATTTTTTCACAGTAGCAGGATCACTATAACTGACTCCATTAAGTTCGCCACCATAGAACTCAACAGTTACACCTACTTGTTCAACACTATACTTGGATTCTGCCCTTCTAAAAGGAACATCAGCTCTAACAATCCCGTCGCCGTCTACCAAAACGACTGGAAATGTTTCAAAAAAAGTGGGCATACGACTACCAAAAAGCTCCAATGAAGATGAATATTTCACATGGAGGAGTGTGCATCTTTATGTTAGGTGTTCTTCTGTCGTGCGACCCGGCGGCTTATGTGCGACCTGTGGCCCATGCCTCCTATTTGTTCAGGGCGGGCGGCGTGAACTCTGATTCGATCCGGGTATTCAATCCCGCCGCTGAGATGCTCAGTTGACTCCTTAACCTTGATAGGAAGATGGCTTATTCAATAATTCGTGCATAAGGGTAAGGAACTTTGGATGAACTAATGCGAATGGGTGTAAGCTTCGCTGCTCGGAAACACCCAGTGCTGACCACACTGAGAGACACGAAAGCGCAGGTAACGCCAGTTGGCGAAGTGGCGTTAAGCATTCCTAGCGGTACGAAAAGAGAGGTCGTGATGATATCATCTACGTCCGTACCGCTCCTCGTGGAGTAGATCCCGCATCCAACCAAGTCTTTGACCAGGGAACGGGAGAATTCCCACTACCGCTGGCAGGCCAGCCGGGCCGTGAGCGCGGTGGGAACGGGCTTCCCAAAAAGCCGGCCCGGGCCGGGGTCAGCATAGTAGAATGAAGGGGACGGCCGTTGTGTTGGCAAAGCCAACTTCTTGGGTTTCGGGCGGAGAAAAGCGGACGTGGGGACTCGGGTCGGGGCGCAGCGCAACTAAGAGAGCCATTCCATTTAGGGCGCCGGCCCGGGCGGTCTGGTGTCCGAGCCGATTGGTCAGACGACGACTACTTCTTAGATTCTTATTATTAGCCTACCCCGGAATGGAATAGAAAGAACGCGAAACGCTAGCGCAACAGGGTCGGTTTTTTTGTGGGGGATAAGCTTGTGAAGAAGCAAGCTATCCCCGCCCCGACGGTAGCTGCTAGCTTTCCCCATCTCTCCTAAACTTCCCCCGGTCTTCGGCCCGAGCTGTATGAGGCAGAAACTCGTCCCACGTACGGTTCGGAGGCCGAGCCCCACCCCAGCAGTCAGGGTGCGACTTAGGTCAACTAACACAAAGAAGATAGAGTTCACTCAACGATTGCCTTTGGGTTCCGAACTCCATATGGGGAAGGAGCGTTGTTCTTTGCGAGGTCTCGATCATTTACATGGACCCACTTTTCATTCCATTTGTGGGAATTTGATGATCTATAAACCGTCCCTAACGAACGATCGGCTCATCTTTGAGCATGATGAATCACTTCGTGCCGACCTGTTGCCAATCCACTTTCCGACCTCATATGAGAATGGAAAACTTGAGCATTTTCTGCATCGGTGGATGAAGAATCGCGAACATAATAATTTCTGGTTGACCATGTTTCCAGAAAAAAGATACTTTCGAGAAAGGACGAGCACGACTGAAGTGGCTATACATACAAATGTATTTACGGATCTATATGCTTTGATTGGAACTGGAAGTTCCAGAACTGCATGTGAACAGTTTCTTCTAAAAGAAGGAGGACTTGCATATAGCCGTCGTATTGCTTCACATGGATATCCGGAAGGAGTATAAAGTCCCTCGTTCCGACACTGGCCGTGTGGCTTTCAAGTGCACGAAGAAGGATTGCGCATTCAAGTTACATGCAACGCAGAAAGGTGGGGGTTTGTGTGATCATCAAGTACAAGCTCGATCACACATGTCTAGTTGATTTGGATAGGAACTAGGGGTGGACCTGTACAGGATACCGTGTTTTTTTATCCGATATTGATAATGATATTGATATTGATCGGTATTGCATTTTCGATACCGATACCGATACCGCAAGTACCGGTATACCGCATACCGGTATACCGAAAACTCGGTATTGATGAAAATGGATACCGATGTCGTGCCGATACCGCGGTACCTATAAAAAATACCAAATTTTCTAGTAAATAATTAAAAAAATAATAATAATATGCAAAACTAAAAACCCCTAACACAAAATGAAGAACTAAACGGCACAAACAAACAAAATAATCCATCAAAAATAAATTACTACACTATGTCGAGAATCATTTCGAATTTCATAGAGTCATAATTTATTAATTCTCAATATGTCGAGAATCGAGATTAGCGTAGTTATGTCAAATCTTTGAGAACACTTATTTAGAAACAATTATCATGTTTGTTCATGTATACTTTGTTAAAACTTAAGAATAAAGAATTTATTCTTAATATATTTACCAAATTATACTAAATCATTTTTAATTTTTAAATTTATAATCATTAGCATTAAGCGTGACCGTAAATCATTTTGAATTTCATAGAGTCATAGACTCATAGCTCATTAATTCTCAATGTGTTGAGAATTGAGATTAACGTAGTTATGCCAAATCTTTGAGAACACTTATTTAGATACAATTATATATCATGTTTGTTTCGTATATGCTTTGTTAGAAAATAAATAGTTCATTCTCAAGATATTTACCAAATTATACTAAATTATTTATAATTTTTAATCTTACAAACATTAGCATTAATCATAATAGGAGATCATTAGTTTTACAAATATATTAATATTAAGGTTGTATCTAAAATTCAATAGTTCATTAGTTTTACAAATTTTAATTTCATAGTCATTATTTTCATTAGTTTTCAATGTATCGAATTTGACTTGGTTATACAAATTTATAACGGTTGTATCTAAAATTCAAATTTATTCAAATATAAGAAATATTACAAATAAAAATATATAAAATATTAGCAAAATGTCAATATCTACGGTATTATTGCGGTATCGGTATTATATCGGTACCGGTATTATGCGGTATTATGCGGTATTCACGGTATTGTGCGGTATCGGTATTTTCCGGTAATACCGCGATATTTCAATTTTGGATACCGGTGCCGTATTGAACTTGTTCGGGACGACATAAATATTGTACCGTAAATGCGGTATATTGCAAATTTCGGTATTTCCGGTATTTTTTCCGGTACGATATCGCCGGTATTTCGGTATTTCGGTATTTTTGTCCAGCCCTAATTGGGAACAACAAACAACAGGTGCTGGACAAGGTATTAGGAGCATTCTACCGATGAAGATTGATCACCGAGGGAATAGTGTTGAAGCCAAAAGAGATGATGAACGAGCTACGGAGTGAGTACGGTATTCAGATTTACTACCCCTTCGCTCTCCATGCAAGGAACGTTGCTATAGAGATGACGTACAGTGCCTTCGACGGGTCTTATCAGAGGCTCCCTTCTTACCTCTACCTTTTAAAGGAAATGAATTTGGGCACCGAGTACGACATATAGACCTCCCACGTCGACAACCGTTTGACCTACATGTACCTTGCTTTTGGTCAATTTATTGAAGCATTCCAAAATGGGTTGCTATGCTCTATGATTGTAGTGGATGGGCCGCACTTAAAGGGGAAGAATAAGGGGACGCTTTTTGTGGTAGTCACGAAGGATGGAAATGAGCAAGTGTTTCCCCTTGCCATTGGATTCGGTCCTATAGAGAACGACGAATCGTAGACGTGATTTTTAGCACACGTGCGACCGAGTTTCGGGGTGCATCCGATCAACACATGAGCATCCGAAATGCGATTGACTCCATTTTCCCGCATGCTGCTCATGGTCTTTGCTTTGTACAGCTCTTGGCGCACGGCGACGAGGGTCCACTGCCTGAGAAGCATCCCTACACTTCAGCTTCTCTACAACCTTCGTCATCTCGCGCTTCGCATTCGACTGCCTTTCCTCGGCTGGCAGATTGTTCTGTTCATGGCGCTTGGGGGGAATAAACATCACTCTTATTGGCTCGATGTTGTCCAGTAAAAGGACTCCAGGGTCAAACAAATTATGTCCCTCTGGAACCAGTATCGGAATAACCTCGAGCTACAACAAAAAATAAAACAAAACGTGTAAGTAAGTTGCATTTTTTATTTAATAATTAAAGTGAAATAAACTAAATAAGAAAATATAATAAATCAATTACCTGAGGATCGTCAATGAAACGAGTAAAGTCGAGAGGAGAGGAGCTCGTTACCATCTCCTAAGACGGGGGGACTCGTAATCATTCACTCGACGACCGCAAGCTCGCCCTAGCATGGGGATCGCCTCGTACACCCAAATGTCTAGGCCCAAACCGGCCCGTACAAGTGATAGGCACCCCTAGCATTCGTTATGTTTCCGGGGTCCCTCTTCATCACTTTCAGCTGGTGGTGGAGGATTTGGAACAACCACGATCCTCAAGGAAACGAATTCCAGAGCTCCTCGTACTCGACTAATTCCCATGCCCAGTCCTTGATTGGAGGGTTGTCGAGTCCAGACAACATCAGATAGTACTTGAGCAGAGAGGTCGCCTTCAAATACTGCTCAGGTGTGCCCAAAACCTTATCTTCATCTTCTTCGTTAAAATCGGCCTTCAGCTGATTTATTTTGACCGATTTGCCCCAATACTTCGTGTAGAGGAGGCGTCTTTTCAGGGACATTATGCCATCCACGAGGGTTGAATGCCAACTCCCTGAAATTCAGCCCCATCACGATGGCGTACTCTTGCCTCGAGAAGCGAATGTCTCGGCCACCGACGTGAAACCATCTCTCGAACTCGGGAATCGAGGCATCTTCGAGCTCTCGGGCTAGAAGCTTGTGTAGGGCGTTGTTTGCAGACCCACTCCTTCTAATGTCGATGAGGTATCGAAACGAGCCTTGCCTAAATCATTCGAGCAATTGATCCCTGCCTACACGGCGCAACATCCTCGGGATAGATTGGATCACATCGTCCCGTATGTATAGATTGATTTCTGTTTCACTAAAAAGTGTTCGCAATTGTTGTGTGTGTCTGCATAATTCAAGTGAAATGAAGAATGCTGACGTGGAAGACAACTCATTAAAAATTGGTGAGGTGGCGCTTACGTGGAACAAGTTAGTTGTAACTAACTTGTGGCTTGTTTCCTAAGCTACAACTGCGGGGTGGAGATCCAGCTGTTGGTGATTAACGGCGAGGATCAGATCTTCACGGAGGATTCATATATGTGTGATCTGAAGATTGAGAGTGTATAGAGTAGTTGAGGAAGGCAGTTACAGAGAGAGATCGGATTAGAAAGGGAGAGTAGAGTTAGGGTTTTCTTCTTCCTAGCTCGTTGTTTTCTTTTTCTGCAACTTATCTTGAGCTCGACTGTAACTGTAATGGTTATGCATATGATCATAGTGGATTGCGTTCTCTCTTTCCCGTGGATGTAGGCTTCGTGCCGAACCACGTAAATCGTTGTTGTTCTTAGTTTTGAGTTGTTTGCTTCATCGATTGTTTGTTGTTGATCGCGAGTTGGTTTCACAAATTGGCGCCGTCTGTGGGAAGGGTGAATCCTTGCAATGTCGACGATGAAGTTCGATATGGAGAAATTCAATGGCTCCAACGATTTTGGATTGTGGCGAATCAAGATGCGAGCTCTGCTCGTGCAGCAAGGATTGGCTGAGGCAATCGAATCTGAGGAGGAGTTCAAGAAATCGATTGTGGCGGAGGAAAAACGGATCGAGATGCGGGAGAAGGCTCACAAGAACAAGACCAAGAAGACCACAAATGATGGCAATAGTCTGGGCAATCAAAAGAACAGGAAGCTGGTGAAAAGGAGACTAGAAAATGTCATTTCTGCATGAAGATATAGGACACCTCAAGAGAGATTGCTATGCACACAAGAAGAAGCTAGCACAGAAAGGAGAGAAACCTAGCTCAGCTGATGTGACTGAGCAGTGTGGTGATGCTGAGCTTCTGAATGTGATTGATTCATCGATACAAGATCAATGGATCTTGAATTCAGGCTGCAGTTTTCATATGTGTCCCAAGAAAGAATGGTTTGAGGCTTTGAAACTGGAGAGATTAGGTACTATGTTGCTTGGAAATGATCAAGTGTGTACAGTTGAGGGAGTGGGCAGAATCAAACTAAGAATGCATGATAGATCTTGCAAGATCTTTGCAGATGTAAGGTACATTCCCCAACTCAAGAGGAATCTAGCTTCTTTAGGTATGTTAGAATCTAAAAGGTATAGTTTCAAATCAACTGGTGGGGTTATGCATGTCCTTAAGGGTGATGTTGTTGTTATGAGAGGAATTATGAATCATAGCTTATATCACTTGGATGTTGTGGCTGTTATTGGTGAATTGGATGTAAGTGTTAGTCATGATCTAAACCTATGGCATAAGAGGTTAAGACATGTGGGATAGAAAGGCTTAAAGGAGCTGATTAAACAAGGCATTCTGAACGACTGTGTAGGTTCCACTCTAGATGATTGTGAATATTGCATACTTGGGAAAAACAAAAAGCAAAGTTATGGTGATAGTGCTCACATCAAATGCTCCCTTGGACTATGCATACTCAGACTTATGGGGTCCATCAAGGATTGAGTCTCTAGGTGGAGGTAAATACTTCATGTCTGTAATGGATGATCATTCAAGGAAGTTGTGGGTGTATGTCCTGAAATCTAAGTCAGAGGCATTTGACAAGTTCAAAGAATGGTGTAGTGAAGTAGAAAATGAAAAGAATACACAGCTGAAGTGTCTGAGAACTGATAATGGTTTGGAGTTCTTGTCTGCAGAATTCCAAGAATTATGCAAGATGAAAGGGATAAGAAGGCATAAAACTGTTCCTACTAATCCTCAGCAGAATGGAGTTATAGAAAGGATGAATAGAACCATCCTTGAGAGGCTGAGGTGTATGTTGTTTAGTTATGGTATGCATAGGAAATTCTGGGGAGAAGCTGTAAACACAGCTTGTACTCTCATCAATAAATGCCCATCTTCAGCTTTAGGATTCAAAACTCCAGATGAAAGGTGGTTTGGAAGTGCAACAAGATATATCTACTTGAGGGTTTTTGGCTGTAAAGCTTATGTTCACATCAAGCAAGATAAATTGGAGCCCAGAGCTCTCAAATGTATGATGCTGGGATATCCAAAAGGAGTTAAAGGATACAAACTATGGTGCACTGAGCCTGGAAATCAAAGAGTGGTGATTTCCAGAGATGTGATGTTTAGAGAGGAGGAGATGCCTTTTCTAGAGTCACACAACCACAAGACTATAGTCAAACAAGGGAGTGAGTCTACAAGAGTGGAGGTGGAGCCTGGGATGAGAAATGATGATTCCAGAAATGAGGATGAGAATCAAGATGATTCAGATAATGATGATGATGATGCTGGGAACCTCAGGGATTATCTGTTGGCAAGGGATAGGGTTAGAAGAAATATAACCACACCTAGCAGATATGGGACAGTTGATATGGTGTATTATGCTCTGAATATAGCAGAGAATGTTAAGTATCAAGAACCAAGCAGTTATAGAGAAGTAGTGAGTTGTGAGGATATTGAGCAGTGGGTTGCAGCTATGAGAGAAGAATTGGAATCCTTGGAAATAAACAAAACATGGATATTGGTGGATAAGCCTAAGACTCATAAATTGGTTAACTACAAGTGGATCTTCAAGAAGAAATTGGAGATGACTGATAAGGGGATAGTAAGGTACAAGGCAAGGCTTGTGGCTAGGGGTTTTACTCAAAATGAAGGAATAGATTTCAATGAAGTGTTCTCTCCTATGGTCAAGCATTGTTCCATAAGGATTCTGTTAGCTA
Source organism: Thymus mandschuricus (assembly GCA_029379335.1). Taxonomy (NCBI): domain Eukaryota; kingdom Viridiplantae; phylum Streptophyta; class Magnoliopsida; order Lamiales; family Lamiaceae; genus Thymus; species Thymus mandschuricus. Next base: position 23,504,669 of record CM057080.1, read on the forward strand.
TTGTTACTCACAGAAACTTGGAGTTACATCAGTTAGATGTGAAGACTGCTTTCTTGCATGGGGACTTGAAGGAAACCATCTATATGATTCACTTGAAGGTTCATCAACTCCAGATACATGAAATAAGGTATGTTTGCTCAAGAAATCTTTGTATGGTTTAAAACAAAGCTCTAGGCAATGGTATTTGAAGTTTGATGAGCATGTGGTGAAGATTGGTTTCATAAAGTCAAAGTATGATAGTTGTGTGTATCTGAAGTTAAAGGATGGCATGACTGTAGCATATCTGTTATTTTATGTTGATGATATGTTAGTTGCTGGTGTTAATCCAATGGAGGTGGAGCAAGTGAAATCATACTTAAGGAACAAGTTTGATATGAAAGATCTTGGACCAACAAAGAGGATACTAAGGGTTTGCTGTGGTTATCTCAATATGGTTATATGCAGAAGGTATTGAAGAGGTTTAGAATGCATGAAGATAGGCCAATGTCTGTACCTCTAGCTCAGCATTTCAAGTTAAGTGAGCAGCAGACACCTAAGTCTGATAGAGAAATCAAGGAAATGAGTGCAGTTCCTTATGCAAATGCAATAGGAAGTGTGATGTACACAATGATATGTACAAGGCCTAATTTGGCACATCCAATCAGTGTTGCAAGCAGGTATATGGGAAATCCAGGGAAGTATCATTGGGAGGCTTTAAAGTACATCTTGAGGTACATCGGGAGTAGCTTGAAGGTTGGAATCTTGTATCAAAGGAAAGACAACACTAAGGATGAAGTGCTTGAGGGTTTTGTAGATTCAGATTTTGCTACAAATATTGATACAAGGAAATCTCATACTGGATGGATTTATACTTTGTTTGGTGTTGCAATCAGCTGGAAATCTTCATTGCAATCTGTAGTGGCTCTGTCAACAATAGAAGCTAAGTATTTGGCCATCACAGAAGCAGTGAAAGAAGGGATTTGGCTGAGAGGGATTCTTGGAGAGTTTGGGATTGATCAGGGAGTTGTTACATTACATTGTGACAGTCAAAGTGCTTTACACTTAGCCAAATATCAAGTGTTTCATGAAAGGTCGAAACATATTGATGTGTGGTTGCACTTTGTAAGGGATGAAGTTAATAAATGTGTGATAAAGACGGTGAATGTATCTACTGAAGAAAATCCAACAGATATGCTTACAAAAGCTCTTCCATCGGCTAAGTTTAAGCATTGCATGAAATTAGTTGGTTTGAACGAGATGCGAGGAAGCTCACATGGCCCTGGGGTGGGGCTGGAAGGAAGGAGAGAATGTAGATTTGCTGTGTGATTATGCATCCAAGGTGGAGATTTGTTGTGTGTGTCTGCATAATTCAAGTGAAATGAAGAATGCTGACGTGAAAGACAACTCATTAATAATTGGTGAGGTGGCGCTTACGTGGAACAAGTTAGTTGTAACTAACTTGTGGCTTGTTTCCTAAGCTACATCTGCGAGGTGGAGATCCAGCCGTTGGTGATTAACGGCGAGGATCAGATCTTCAAGGAGGATTCATATATGTGTGATATGAAGATTGATAGTGTATAGAGTAGTTGAGGAAGGTAGTTATAGAGAGAGAGATCGGATTAGAGAGGGAGAGTAGAGTTAGGGTTTTCTTCTTCCTAGCTCGTTGTTTTCTTCTTCTGCAACTTATCTTGAGCTCGACTGTAACTGTAATGGTGATGCATATGATCATAGTGGATTGCGTTCTCTCTTTCCCGTGGACGTAGGCTTCGTGCTGAACCACGTAAATCGTTGTTGTTCTTAGTTTTGAGTTTGTTTGCTTTATCGATTGTTTGTTGTAGATCGCGAGTTGGTTTCACAACAATAGAACAAAATCTATCCTAGCACTTAATAAGTAAAAACCCAATGTCGAATCTAAAGGAAAACTTTGCAGAGCAAATAATTGTGTAGCAAAACAGTCCTAAACTAGCCTAAATATAAGAAAGCAAGTAAAAGAATTTGTTTTGGTTTTTGTTTTAAATCCTAGGCAAGAAAATAAATAAGCAATAAATCAAAAGCAAATAAATAAATCTAATCTAGAAAATAAAGAATAAATCTAACTAATTAATCTAGAGAAATTAAACAAGAACAATTACACTACCTAGGCAAAAATCGTAGAGAAAGCAATAACGAAATCAACGAAGCAAGACATGAATAAAAGTAAATCTGAAAATCTAAGCAAATAAATCTAACTTTGAAAACTTGAAAAGCGAAAGAACAGAAACTTTGGAAAACGAATCTAATCTAAGAACTTGAAAACGAACGAACGAATTAAACGAAGCAATTAAGAATTAAATCTAAGGAACTAGAAAGCAAATAATCAAGCAAAAAGAAAGCAATAAAGAACTTACGAATTAAAAGCGAAAAAGAAGCAACACGAACTAAATTGTCTTGAATTAAAACGAAGAACGGAGTAGCCCGGATCAAACAAAGGAAAATAAATCTAAAGTATGGAATGCGGAAAACTAAAGCTAAACAATGGTAAAAGATTGTCTAAATTCGACCTAAAGCAATAATATCTATACTAGATATAAAAACCTAGTTAAACAAGGAAACAACTTAAAATCCTTCGATTTGGACGATCGTCCAACTCTCGTTTCTGGAAGAATGGCTGCAACGGCTTGGACGCTCGTCCAGAAGTTCTGGACGGGCATCCAACTCTTGGTTTTGGACGATTGCGCGCACCTTTCTTGTTTCGATCGTATCTTCCTCGTCCGAACTCCAAATTGACCTCCGTTTTCGCCTACGTGCTCCTATCGAACCCCTCTTTGATATAATGCTTCAATTACATCAAAAATGAATCTTCAATAAAATCATGAAAGGTTAGAACTTGAGGTCAATGATTGCTCAACAACCTTTCGTCTCATTTTCTTCTCGTTTCCGCCCTTTTTATCCTACAATACCAAAGACTCCAAAGCAACCCAATCATAGCCACAAATAACGAAAACACACAAAAACTAAACTACGTGGGAAAATGGACCTTCTTTGATTTTCAGCAAGATTTTTGGAAAGTAACAATTACATTTAGTTCGCTTTAGGAAAACTTGCTGGTCGCGGATTAGTTCGTTCTGCGTCGCCAGCGAAATCAAAGGCGCTGGTTGATCTCTCTAATTGAGTTGTAGTCATTTATTCAACTTGACACGTGGGAAGGGCTTACTCTCCTAGTGGCTCGGCTTGGTCTCGCTCCCTTCCCGCACTATTCGTCCCACTAAAAAGAGCGATTGAGAATCTCGAGAACCTCTGTCTTCGCGGGGAGGTTTTTGTCTTGTAGTGCCCTCCATTCCACTATTCTGATCGAGTGCTCTTCCGAACGACCAAGTCATAATGAGATTAAAACCCGATGCTTCCTTGGTTGTGGACGAAAAGACGACTAAAAACCTAACATCCAAACACCAATCAATTCCACGAAATCCTTGCATGTGGCCCCTCATCCATATAAACCTAGGCTGCAATCGAGAAAAACAGAAGAAACAAAACGAAGCAAAAAATCAAATTTCAAGCAATTTCAGGCAAAAAGCTCGGCTAACTACACGACAAAATCACATTTTCTATCGTGTGGTACACGATAGAAATCTGAATTCTATCGTGTATAGTCAACAAAATCAAAGTCAAAATTAAATTTCAAGCAATTAAAGTCAAACTACACGACAATATTCACAATTTAATTGTGACACACGATTGAAAGTAAAAATTGAATTCAATCGTGTAGAGTCAACAATTTTGACTTTTAACATTGTTGACTCTTCACGATTGAATTCAGATTTCAAAATTGTTGACTCTACACGATTGAATTCAGATTTCAATCGTGTAGTATACGATTGAATACATAATTCTGCCGTGTATGTATGAACTAGTCTAGAAATTTTTCAGAAAAATAGATTCGAATTAAACCATAACATGCTTCATGCTTTTACATTCGAAACCATAACACTCTGTAATTAAATTAAAAATAATAATAAAATTAACTCACCGGCCGAGGGGCGGACGACGGGAGGCGGGCCGTCGGCGTTGGGGGGCTCGATTGGATAGCCCTACGTCGTCGTGGTCGGAGTCCATGGAACTCATATCGGCGACGACAACAGTAAGATTTTTTTTTTTTTGAGGGGGGGGAGGTGTTTCAATTTTTAATGATAAAAAATAATAATAATAAAATAAAATAAAATAAAATCGTGAGAAAGGAGATAGAGATAGATAGGGGAGGGTGGGGTAGATGAAATATTGAATTTAGGATTTATTTCAGGTGAGCCCCACAAGCAAAGATTCTTCACTTTTGTTTTTTTTTTAATTGTTTTTTTTTTTTTTTTTTTTTGTTTTATTGGATAAGCATGACCTAAAAGTAAAGGTATTTGTGATTTTTCAGTACAAAATGGGTATATAATTTATACGTTTTTAAAAAATGAGTATAAAAGTATTACTTATAAAGGTGAGTATTTTTAACCATTAACACATTTCTTATTATCGAGTGTAACGTGCAGTTTCAAATAATTATATATTTTTCAACTAAAATCTATATACTATATAAAAACAAAATACAAGGGTTATTTTAGTATTTTCACTTCAATTATTAAGTGTATTTTAGTAATTTTAACTTTAATCTTTCTTAATAAAATTTAAAAGTGAAAAGATTCAATAATTAAAAACCTGTAAAAGAAATCAGTTAGTCAAAACCCGAACAAAACTAACTTGTTCAATTTTGTTGGTTCGGTTATTTCATAGGTAATTAGTCAAGTAATCATGACATTATTAGTTTGTAAAATAAAATAACAAATAAAATATTATTCATGTTAATGAAATTATTAGTTTATAAAATAAAAAATTGTTGTTAAAGCTTAAAAAAATTATTTGTAATTATGACATAATTATTCAATTAAAATTTTCACAAACTATATACTCCGTGTATTATTGAATGTTTGTCGATAATTTTGAACAACACGCCACATGCCTTTCGATTTGCAGCTAATTACCATCTTTTAGTTTTTATTAGTATTTTATTTTACATCTTATCATTTTAAAATTGTTTTCACTCATTATTTGTAAAATAAAATTTTTAATATTTTCTCTTTGACTCCTTTTTTTCGTGAAATCTAAAATAAAAGGATTCAATAATTAAAATGCTGTAAAAAAAGGTTAGTCCAATTTTCAGTTTTTTTAACAGTTTTAACTTTTAACAAATCAAAATATTATAAAATTATTTAGTTTAAATGGGAATGAACACAACCTTTTACAAATAGACATCTTTTACTCTAGGGGATTTTAAACATAGCTCATATTTCTCTATTCATAGCCCCCAATTAAAAATAATGATATAAATAATTTTAATTTTACACTTATACCCCTGTATAGCCCCCAAATCATTCTATCTTTCAATTTTTTTTTTATTTTTTTTTTTATTATTTTTTTATGAAAGCCCCATTTAATTAAGAACATAACATTTGTAAACTATTTTTGAAATGATTCAATTCTGAAAAAATATATATCTAATAGTTCAATGTAAAATAAAAAAAAAATGGTAAAACTCGGTAAATGGGATTCTAAAATAGCAGACTATACAAGGTGAAAAAAATTGTAGTAGCTTTCATCTCACCAAGAACTTCACCTTCTTCTACAAAATCGTTGCCGACGATTTACGATAGTATAGGTTGGAATCTGGGCAAGGCCAGTATGACAGTATCCCTCGATACCAGTTCCGCCATAATTTTCTCCTCACTTGGATTGTGCCAGCTACAAAATCAAGTGAGGAGAGAGAGAGGCAATGAGGGAGAAATGAGGTAATCAGAGCAGGTGTATGAAGTTACGATATAGTGTGCAGAACATGAGTAAAAAAAAATTGTTTTTAGGAAACGAAGATTAATGTTTTTCCATTTTTTTTTATGGTGGCTATGACGATGAAGATGAATGAGAAGGGGATATTGATAAATAATTAACAGATTAATATTTTCCCAATTTTGTTATAGGTTTATAGGGGGTTATGCCGATGAAGACGAATAAATTAACTTGGAGTTATAAGAGCATGTACAATGGGAAGGGTCTAGTCTATGTGGCAAAAATAAGAACTAGTCCTTAAATTTTGTTCCCATTGGAGGTCTCCAAAATAAGAACTCAGGTTCTTATATAAGGTGCTGAATCTTAAAAAAAAGTGGGCCTTTTTTAAATTTTGATAAATGATTTTCCCTTTTTTTTTTGGGAGAAAATTAAAAGTAACTATTTTGAAAAACCACATAAGAAAAATACCCATTTTTTAGCCACTCATATTAAAACTACCCATTCAATTTTTTTAATACTAATTTGTTGAGAGAATTTCTAGGAATCCCCAAAAATTTGACCAATTTATAATGTAAAAATAAAAGCCTACCCTACCCTACCCTACCCCACCCTATCAATATTCCCAAGAAAAGAGATATTCTTCCCCACCCTCCCACCCACCGGTCGAAAACTCTCTCCCCCTCCCTCACCGTTCGAAAATTCTCACCACAGCCCTCCCCCGCCGCGCCGTGCAGCCCCCCCGATGCCGTCTCTGTCCCCGCCCCTTTTCCTGTCGCGTAATCGGAAGATATGGTGATTCAGACGAAGAAATACTGCCTGAAATCATGGTAAGTACTTTCCCTCGAACGGTGTGAATATTCCGGCATCAATTATCAACCGGTTTTGCGTAGTTAGACTGAATTTTGTACGTGAATGCGGAAAACATTGGAACCGGTCGACAATGTCGCCGGAAAGTTCAAACCGGTCACCGGTCGACCGGTTTGAACTTTCCGGCGACATTGTCGACCGGTTTGTGCATATTTGGACTTAATATGTGACGTTAAGCCGAAAAACGTTGAAACCGGTCGACAAAGTCGGAAAACGTTGTGCATATTTAATACTTCCTCTGGCTCACGATTTCTGAGACGTTTCTTTTCGGCACGGGATTTATGGCGAGAGTGTTTAGTGTTTTAAGTATGTTGTTTAGTGATGGAATTTTGTTTATTTGTTTTGCATTACTTATATAAATTAGAATAAATATAAAAATAATGTGAATTAATTTTTTTTCGGTTAATTAATTAAATTAATTAGCGATTTACATTTTTTTTTTTTTTTTTTTTTTTGTCAATCACTGCTTACCAATTATTCCATGCAACCAAAATCACACTACACACTAAAACTAAGGAATTTATGTTTAATAAAAGTGCAAAAAATAGAATTCACAATTGGGCCAATAATTTTAGCAAGAGGAAATTCTTTAAAATGAAACAATAGTTAAACAAATTGTCACGGGTATAAACTCCCAATAAAAAACTGAGAAATAAGTTTAAGTGGGAAACAAAAATGGCGCCTCTTTTCAAAAATTGGGAGAGGGATGGCCTAATCTAGAACATTAGCATAATCTCCTCTTTCAAGGTCATCTTCCATCAGCCAAAAAAAAAAAAAAAAGAGTAGAGGAGAGGAGAAGCAGCATCCAGCAGAGAGGAGAAGACATTGCAGTCCATGAGAAATGGTGCCAAGGCCGAAAAACTTGACAAATGAAGAGATGAATTTGATTGTGCAATTCATTCTTCAAGATTCTTCAAACGGGACGCCGAAACGAGGTAGGCTTCTTGAAGCTCGACAAAAATTCAACATCTCTAGATCCACTTTTTCAAGGCTCTGGAAAAGATAGGATGCTTCCCATTCACTACTTAGAGATGATGGCACAGTCCTATTTGATGGCAAGATAGGATGCTTCCCATTCACTACTCAACATAGAGCAATAAAAAACAACAAGCACAAAAAAAAGGGCACACCCTATACCAAAGCAATGGACTCCATCACAAGAGAAGTAATGAAATCCACTCTTGTGAATGAGGTACCAGCAATCCCCTGTCCTACATGTTTTATAATGCAACACTTATGCTCATTACATAATCATAGCACTAGTATGTTACTCATAGCATCTCCTTTTGATAACATGGCAAACTAGGTTATCCCTGCAATAAGAAATAAGTGGCTAGAAACTGCATCAAAGAATATCTTTGTCCAACAAGATAATGCAAAGCCACACATACTTGATTCTGATCCAAAGTTCAGATTAGCAGCAAGTAGGGATGGATTCAACATCAGATTAGTTCAACAGCCACCAAATTCTCCTGACACTAACATAAATGACTTGGGATTCTTCAATGCAATTCAATCACTACAGCATAGGAAAGTATGTAGAACAGTAGATGATCTAGTGATGGCTGTGCAAAGTGCATTTCATGATCTACCACCAATGACATTGAACAAAGTGTTTCTCACTCTGCAAGGCTGCCTAATAGAGATAATGAAGGTCAAAGGCCACAACAATTACAAGATACCACACATGGGAAAGGATAGACTGATTAGAGAAGGGAGGTTGCCAATAAGTCTAACAATTCCTATGGAATTGGCAAGGCAGAGCATTGATTATCTAGTAGAGAATGGACAGATCAGAGGAATTGAGCAATTGATTCAAAGATTGGGAATGCAGCAGCTAACAAGCATTGAATCACAGTTGGCAAGTATTTCAATCATTTAGGTTATCACATATAACCACCACTCTTTTTGCAGATGCATATAAATGATCATAGCTTTTGTATAGGCAGTTAACACTAGCTTTTGTATAGGCCAATAACAATAGCAGTTAGGCCACCAATGTTAGCATTTTAACTTTCAAAAAGACTTTTGTTCTTTTGATCTTTTGAATTTGAAAATGCTTCTTTTGTTCCACACATAGCATGATCAAGGAACACAAGTGATGAAAAAATGGGCAGTCAGTGGCTAATCAACAACAGATTGCACATATAGCATATATTCCTTCAATAACTGTTGGTCCCGGTTTGTTAATAGGGGAAATACGTAGAGGGGGGGGGGGGGGTGAATACGTATTTCAAGTTTTTCAACTTTTTCTCTTTAACTCAGAGTGACAAGTAAAGAACTCGCTTGAAACTTAAGACCTAGCTGAAACTAGATCTACAGTACGTAGCTTGCCTGCTTGACCGAAGTAAGGACTTGTTCAAGAGGGAGTCTTTACTCGTATATGCGGAAATTCGGTGAGCTAAAATCTTTCCTAAGTAATTAAAAATCCAAGTTATGTTTGTTTAGATGCACGTGCAATGGATAATCAAATACTGTTAAGAGATAAGGGTTAGAGAGATATACGACACAGAGATTTATAGTGGTTCGGAGATAAAGCTCCTACGTCCACTTGTTGCACGACGGCAACTGTTCTCTTCACTCAAGAACTTGAAGATTTCGGGCTCTTCAAAAGCCTGGTCAAGATCGGGCTTCACTTGCCTGGATCCGACGACAGATGTAGTGATTGCGGGTTCACTACACAGACCTAACAAAGACTGGAAGCTTCACTCGCTTCAGTCAAAACACAGACAGGGAGATTGCGGGCTCTCCTTACAGCCTAGCTTCGATCGAGCTTCACACAAACGATGTAGGTGCAAGCTTGGATCTAAACTCTATGATCGAGACTTCTTCAATCGATGAAAGAAGAGTCTTGGATCGAGACAACCTAACGACGACTCAAAAACCTAACAGACAGAGGTTTGGGTTTTTGATAGACGAACACACTATGAAGAGCTCTTTACAGTAGATGCAAAGTACGCTAGAGCTCTCCTTCTAAGCTTGGATATTTGAAGTGGGCTTAGACTCTAAGTGTGAAGGTTGTGAAGACGAGTTCCGATGAACTGGAAACTCGGAGAACACTTGGAAACAAAGACTCGAAGATTTGCTCAAAGGCTTGGGAGTGTTTGTTTGCTGTATGCGCTCGAATGCTCAAGTAGTGTTCTACTTCTTCACGTTGTGATCCTTCACTAGTTATAGGCGGAGAGATGGCGAGATCCGTTGCTTGGTTGGTGGCCTTGTCCCTCCTCCTCTCGACAGTACTTTGCGCAGGCAGTTGCTTTTGCAGGAGCGCAGTTTGTCTCTTTGCCGAAAACGGCTAAGTTACAAGACCAACAGTAACTGGAGCGAGCCACTACTGTAGCGGCGCCCTGTCGGCCTGGCAGTCAACTCCTTTTCTCCATTCAGCTTTCGACACGTGGAGATCTTGTAATTAATGCGACGATCTCTTGTTGACTGGAGTTCAAAATATGGGCGGGAGTTGTGCTGTCGCTTTTCTGGTAGGTAGTGGCTCGCTTTGCTTTGAAGTTGTAGCGTCCGCTTCGAATCGAGTCGCTTCAGGGTCACTTTGTAGCGAGTACTTGGGAAGTGAGTTCCCGAAGTGACTGCTTTAGTAAGTGTTGACCCGCGTTGACTCGCTTCGGCTTTTCACTGTAGCGCTCGCTTCGCTTTGCTTTGGTGGACTCGCTTCGATTCCACTGTAGCGCTCGCTTCGCTTCGCTTTGCTTCGGCACGCTTCACTTCGGTTGGATAGACTTGCTTCGATTGAAAACACACTCAAGCGAGTGGCCTTCACTTGAATTATCTAAAAGCTGAGCAAAACAAAGCCATCCTAACAGTATAGGCTTAGAAAAATTCTAACCTATTTTCTACATCAAAGTGGGTCGCTTGGGAACAGGACATTTGGGGTTTTGGGATCAAATCAAAACAAATTACTTCATTGTAAAAATGTCCCATACAGTTCCCCCTTAACAATTTGGTCCTTAACAATTCCCAACAATTTCCCCCTTTTTGATGATGCCAAAACCCAAAGACTTTAAGATTATTGAAATCTAGTCTATCTAACCGTGGAAGGAACTTCAAGCGGCTGCTTCCTTTGCAGCTTCGTTTGTAATTTTCTTTTTCGTTCCTTTCCCTTTTTTTTTCGGTTAAGTTTATTGAGTTTGTAGCAAAATGATAAAGTCATTCACAAAGCAAGTAAATGACACAATATGACAGAAATTGAAATTTGGATATATGAACAAGCAGTTCATCAAAATAAATATGAAACTTGAAACTCAAAGGTTTCCTGCAGTTTCATCATGGTTCTTCCATCTTCTCTCTCTCCTCCTCCTTCTTCTCATCCTTCTTTTCCTCTTTCTCCTCCTCTTTCATGAAGTAAGCCGACATGACATTCGGCTCCATTGTCCTGATATTGAATTGATTTTCTCTCCATTTTCGCTCCAATCTAAGAGCTTCATCCACTTCTGCGTCAATCACCCTTCTGTTGGGAATATCCTGTAAAAGGGGCATGGGAAATTCTTTTACTGCTGGCACTTTGATGATAAGAGGTAGGGGCTTTGCTTGCTCTGCCAGAGTAAAAATTTTCCGTCTCAATCTCTCGTTGTAATGACGCAGGAAGTTGTTGAGAGCTTCCATCCTCGAGCACTTGTCTTGGTGAGGCACTACCTGCCACCAGTAGTATGCCTTGATAAATTTGTCTTTCAGATTTAGCCAAGTGTTGAGGAGGTCTCTTGGGATGAAGTCCTCGATTTGCCTCGAATCGGGATGATGGTCTCTCCGAATTGCCAATTCCTCCTCCGTTCTGCTCTTCATTTCTTTCATGATGGAGTTGAATTGAGCACTGGCGTCACTGCTCCACTTCGGACTCATATCGTTCACTCGCTTCCGAATGAAATCATGCTCTTCGGGTGGATAACGACCTGAATCGATCATTTCTTTCAGTGTGACCTTGCCAGTTTCCATCCAAGCTTCGAGTTGGACGGCTTCAGATTCTTCAGGCGTGTGAGGAATCCAGGCACTACGAGAGATCGCGGATTGGATGAGCCTTTCTTCATTCCAGAGAGACTCGATCTGTTCATCCAGTTTCCTCAGCCTCTTCTCCTTCACTTCCTCATCCTTCTTCTTCCTTTTCTTCTTCTCCTCTTTCTTCTTCTGTCTTTTCTCGAAGCGACTAGCCTTCTCTTTGACCACTTGCTGCATTTTCTGACGTTTGGCAGCAGGGTCATCTTCTCTGGATTCAGGCATCGACCGCTTCAAGGAAGCTTTCTGAACAGGAGGTGGCGGTGGTGGCATTTGAGTGCCAGCTTTATCAGCAGGAACAATTCCGGCCAAAGCTGAAGTGAGTGCCTGTGAAGAGATGGTGGCAGAAGCAGGAATGGCCGCTTGGGAGGATGCGCCTGCATGAGTAGCTGCTCTTTGAAGCTTGAAATCTTTCTCCATAGAGCGGGCGAGGGCCTCATCCTCAGCAATCTGTCGTTCCTTCTGTTCCTTAGTTAAAGGAACACCGGGGACAACGGGGTGAGCGGCGATTGAGGAGCCTAGAAGTTTTCCGGCCAACGGCAAGCGGGGCTCCTCCGTTACCTTTCCTTTGCCTTTTATCCTTGCTAGCTCAGCTCTAGCTTCATCAACCACTTCTTCGACTGCACTGCCTCCAACACCTCCAGTTCCCCCTGCGATCAAGCCACTGGCTTCAATCGCTCTTCCTCCATTACTTGATCCTCCAACTTCTCCAGATTGAATGGTTAATCTTTGCATACTTTCCCCCTTTTTGGCATCATCAAGACTGCCAGGGGTTGTCGAAATCACCGTTCCGCTGATGGATTGGTGGATGACTGTCAATTTGTTCAGCACGTCGTGGAGCAACTTCTCAGACCGTGCTGCAAACACATTTTCCTTGGAGAGGACAAGCTCTGCCGTCTGCAAGGAGATTTCGTCGAGTAGATAGCTGCATTGCTTCTCCCTTTCTATCACCGACCGCATCAAATTCTCCAACGGCTCTACAGCTCTGAAGCGAGCGTCTAGCTCCGCTTCAATTTCATCCTTCATCCTTTTTCTCTCTTCTTGCAAGTTGAAGTACCAGAAGTCTTTGGAAGCAGCAAGTTCTGCCTTTTCAGTTATAACAACATTCTCTCTTTGTTTCAGCATTACGTAGACTTGAGCAGCGTTGGCCATTCTGACTGAAAAATCTCCTGCCAACTTTTGTGCCTTCTCGATGTCGTTAGCAAGTTGAGCCTGCTTGAGGGCTACATCGAGACCTGCTTTCCTCTGGCTCTTCAACTCAGCATTTGCTTCGTTAAGCTTGCTGTTGAGCACTTGGACCTCCTTTTCTAGGCCGTGGAGTTTCAGCTTCTCCCTTGTCCGCTCACTTCCGAGCTTGATTTCCTCTTCCTTCTTCTTCTCCAACTCTTTCCTCTCTCTCTCCAACTTCCTCCTCAGATCCTTCTTTTCACTCTCCAATGCCACAAGCTTGGCATTTACTTCCTTCAGCCTGCTACGCTCAGCCTCAAGCAATTGCTTAGACTCGTGAGCGTCCTTTGCTGATTCTTCTGCTTGCTTTCCTTTCTTCTCCAGCAAGCTTTCCTTCTCCTCCACTAGTCTCTCCTTCTCCTCAACAACTTTCTCCAACTCAGTCTTCTTTTTGTCAAAATCTGCACGCAGATTATTGACCTCCAACACCTTCGAGACTAGCTCCGCATCCTTCTTGGTGATCTCACTCTGCAGATTAGAGATCACCACCTCCTTCACCTCCACCTCAGCTTCATGTTCTGTTGGGAACCCCTTGCAGTTTGATTTTGATGATGTTTATCGAAACCACACTTAGGCATATTTTACTTGTTTAGGGTTAAGGCCGATAGATCGACCTGCTATCTGCTAGTGCAGGTCGATGCTCTTATTTTCTAATGCAAGTTCGATCCACCCTGTAAGGGGAAGGTTGTTCATCGGCCTGCCTCATTAGGATCGAGCTTGCTTATCTGCCTGCCTATCGACCTCCGCTATCAAGCTTCCAGCCTGCACTGCCTTAGAAGATTTCAAGAGCTGGATTATCAATCAAGGTCGATGCTCCGCCTTCATGGAGCGTCACGACCTGATCCTTGCCACGTCGTGTGCCAGCAAGGACGAATATTCCCAACGGCTAGAAGTGAGTCAGCTTCCAACGGCTAGTGCCACGTCAGCCTGACTCCAACGGCTAGTTTTTCAAAACTGCCTATAAATACTTCAGCCATTTTCGGATTCAAGCACGGGAAACACAAGCTATCAACGCCATATCTCTGCCCAAATCTCTCTCAAAGTTCATATCCATTCAAGTGTTCGAAATCCGATTAGTTTCCCAAACACTTGACAAAGAGAGGTTTCCGATTCCGATAAACACCACAACGACGAAGCGTTCACTGCTGCTTGTCGTTGGTCCAACAACTTCTTCTCCGACTAGTTCAAAGTTAGAAAGTTTGTTTGTGTTCTTCGCCATTGTAGAGTTTAGTCAAGCTCTGTAATTAGCGAAAGGTTGTTTGTACGTTTCAGTACAAAGGTTGTAAGGGTCACGACCCATAACTCGTGTCTAGATATTTTCAGGTTAGATTGTATCTAGAACTGATACTCAGTCAATATAAATAAGAGAGAGGTTGAATCCAAAGGTAAAGGGATTCTCAGGTCGAGTCGACCTGACGTGGACGTAGGAGGGTTTCTCCGAACCACGATATATCGCGGTGTCTCTCTCTCTCTCTCTTTATTTATCGCCCTTATATTTTCTTATCAAACTAACGAGCATCAACCTGCATATTCACGCATCAACCTGCTATCTGTTTTCAGCCTTAAGATTTTTCAAAGAGTAAATCAACCTCCACCAACTTCCGCATTAACAACAGTTTGATAAATCAAGCTTGATACCATACGAGCTTGATAGATCAAACTGCCTCTGATAAAGATCGACCTTGACAATCGACCTTTAGATCGACCTGATTTTCAAAAGTCAAAAACGGTTGGTTATTGGTGTATTCCCCCCCCCCCCCCCCAAACACCAATTACTCTTTCCCGGGACCAACATGTTCCTTGATGAACTGGAGTTCACGCTGTGAAGGTTCACGTTCTGGGATGGGCGCATCAGGGTACTCCTTCTTCACCCTTGCATCAAGCACATCCCAGTAGTTGACCTCGTTGATGAAGGTGTGGAATCCATCAACTCCGACAAACGTGAGGGCCTCTATCTCCTTGGCTTCAATCACTTCCTCCTTCATTGCTCTGCGCAAATTGAAGATTTTGTAGTACTCTGTTCCTCTGTACGTGATGTACGTGAGGAAGTCTACAGCGCTGGTGAAGAAGTCATCTGACATCTTCAAGGAGGGGTAGCGATCAAGGATGATCTCGGCCGCTTGCTCTCGATCCTTAACATATCGTTCTAGGATCTTCTCTTCCTCGGTCGGAGATTGGGGAGTTCCAGGGATGGCAGAGGGGATGGTTTCGGCTGTCTTGGCTGTTTGGGCGGTATCAGCGCTTTCGGCTGATGAGGACAGTGAGTTGGGGGTGGAAGCTTCAGTAGCTTCGGGTTGGTTGGTTTCTGTTTGAGGATTGAGTGGGGCGGAGAAAAGTTTGTAGGCATCGGTGAGGTCCGTGCCTAGAAATGGGATATTTGGAATTTGGAAAGATGATGATGATTCCTGGGGTGAGGTAGGAATTTGAGTGGTTGGAATGGTGGTGGTTGGTTGAATTTGGATTTGTGTAGGGGGTGTTTGGACTTTGGATGGTGAAGGCTGGGTTGGCTCTTTTTATGGTGGGGGATGGGGTTGTTCTTCTTCAGCTATCTTCACGAGCGGCTGCTCCTCAGCCTCGCTCGTTTCAATTATTGTGGTAACGCTTCTCAATCTCTGAGGTCGCTTTGACCTCGCTTTCCTTGATACTCGCTTCGATGATGAAGGAGCTTGAACTTCTTCCTCCGCCTCGCTACAGGATTCAGCGACTGGAGCGGAAGGAAGGACTATTACATTGACGCAGTCCCGGTCCATCGGGAGCTTCCCAGCTTTCCATGAATCAACGTAGAGAGTGTTTTTCTTGTACGGTGCCGTCTCCCTCTTGCCTGACCACCGCATGTTTTCGAACAGCGTCTCCAGAGCGTAGGAGATTCTGGAGAAAAACTTCAACTTTCCCTTTCGAACGATCTCACTGGTACTTCCCTGTTCGTACTTGAAGTCTGCCGCAACTTCGTGAATCTGGTTGATGAACCAGCGGTGCCAGTTGAAGATTGTCCCTGTCAAGCTATCAACAATGACAGAAGTGGCGTAGATTTTGGTGTCTGACAGTTGGCTCAGCGAACCAACTCCACACAGTACAGTCTTCGTGTACAGTTCGCAGATCAAGTTGAACGGACCCTTTAAATCATTCCTGATGTTACTCAACTTTGGATTCCCAAACTTTACTCCTCTTCGTTTGGCAAAACGAGCATACTCCACTTGGGTAGACATGCCCAGTTCTGACAGTGATACCGGTCCGACCATTGGCAGATCGAACACGCTGGCTATTCTGCTTAGCTCGATCTCCACCACAGTTCCTCTCTGTGGATGAGTGAAGGTTGACGATTCTTCTCCTTCCTTGAGATTCAAGAGAATCTCGGCAACGGCTTTGGCCAGAATCTGCTTTGGCTTTGCCGTTACAAACTTCCACAGGCCGGCCGTGGTCACAGCCCTGCGGAAAAATCCGTTTTCAGTCACCACATCTTCATCAAGATGTGGTTCCACATTGATGTTATCATTGAGGGTTCGCAGAAAATCCTCCATCGTTTCGGTCTTCTCCTTCTTGCCCATGGTATATGTGTAGAAGGATTTGAGAAAAGTTTGAGATTTTGAGGGGTTTTAGACTCGTGAATTTGCAGAGGTGCAGAGATTTCACGAAAATGGCAGTTTTTGAGACTTGTAAATATTTCTGCAGGCCTTCAGTGTTACATATATATAGAAAACTAGGGTTCGGCTGACGAGGCAGGGGCAAGACAGTAATATCTTTGAAGATCCTGTGCGGAGGCGGCGGACTCTCGGTGATGGATCTGATGTGTCCGGCGTCATCACAGGAAAAGTGAACCGTCAAACTGACTTGGCGTTGCCACGTGGCAGCCTTTGATTCGTCTCTCCAATAGGCGCCAATCCTGCGGTTGAGATTTAAAAACGGTTCTGATTCAACGGCTGGATTGAGTGCGATTTTCCCGCTTTTCTCGGCTTGGCGTCCACGCGCCTGTCATTCCTCTTTCTACGCGCCGCTGCATTAAATGCTAAAGTAAAAAGTGAAATTTTGCACTCGAGTGCTGACAGCTCATACGCCTCGCTTCGTATTCGCTCGCTACGAGAGTAACCATTTGGCTTCTACTCGCTTGGCGTGACTGCTCCGCACTCGCTTGCGATGACTTGCTTGAGTGACGTGTCACTCGCTTCGTCATGTGTAGTGACTGGAATAAATTTTTTTTTTTTGCTTAATTTAAAATGTTTCTGACTTACATACTTCGAGGATAAACAAGAGTGTTTTCCTCTTTGTATTTGTGTCAGATTCATTTCATATTTTCCACATAGTGAGTGAATGTTTCTAGCATGCTTCAGCTCACTTAGTGTACTTAAAAATTGAAACGCTTACCAGTCAATCTCACTTCGTAGGAGATTGATACCACTTATTGAAGACATCATTTGATTTGAAATTCAAGTTGTTGAATCCACTTGTTGATGAATGCATTCGCTTTGAAGCTTGTTGATACCACCTGTAGAGTACTTCATCTTCTTGGCATTCATCTTTATGGCATTCATCTTCCTCTACGAATTAGAGAGTCCTCCATCGAAGTGAATGGGGGAGGAAATGAATATAGTACACAAGCTTACTACAACCCAGAGGGGAGCTTCACGTAGGTGTATATATTCACGACGAATGAGGGATGAGTACCAGAGCAGAAATGGACAGGATGACAATGAGAATGCTCTGACAAGACAATCTCGTATTTTACGCAGAAGCATGTCACCAGCCCTGCAACCTTTTGTAGAAAAAGGTAAACCTTCAAGCTTCCTCCTACAAGCTACAGAATGAACTTGCAATCGACTCGCTTTGACCCAAGCTAGGGCAAATTGAAGCGATGCAAAATTCAAAGTGGGGAAGGAATGGATAGACATCCGGCAGCTCAACTCAATGAAGAGTGAGTAAGGAATGGACATTTATCCACGATGAAGGAGATGAGAAGACTTGCTCCTCTTCGGCGGAAAGATGGGATGAGGACACAAGGTCTAGGTGCCAGCCCTGCCTAAGCTTTCACCATTTTTACGTGGGAAGGCCCGATACAAGACCCCACAACCATTACTAGTAACGGCACTTGCGAGTGTTTATACCCACTCGCTAGGAATCCTAGGCTAGGTAGCAGCTTTCCTTGCTCGCTTTGGAAGTAGCTTGCTCCGAGAGCAAGCAATAGTTCCCCCTTAACCAATGGCTTAACAATTCCTGTAAGCGGGTAGGGAACATCTTGCAACACTCCACCTTACTCCACCTTATTTCTCCTTCTTCAAGCGAGTGGAATTTTGAAGTGACTCGCTTGAGTTGGTGAAGATCCGAAGCGAGTGACGCTACGAAGAACTAGCGAACACTCCTTCGTGCATCCTGGATCTAGCACTCTTCACCAGGGTGGGTCTAACAACCCTAATTCCATGCATAGTTGATTGAAACGAGACTCAGCTAGAGGCTTGGTGAGGATATCTGCTCGCTGGAGATCGGTATGAATTTTCTCGAGCTTGATATCCTTCTTCTCGACATGATCACGAATGAAGTGATGTCGGATTTCCACGTGCTTGCATCTGGTGTGTAGCACTGGATTTTTAGAGATGCAGATCGCACTGTTGTTGTCGCAGAATATCGGAATTTCATTTGCTTTAACATTGTAGTCCCTCAACTGCTGACGAAGCCATAGAATTTGAGAACAGCAGCTTCCAGCGGCCATATATTCGGCTTCAGTCGTTGAAGTAGCTACACTCGTCTGCTTCTTCGAGAACCATGAGATCAGCTTGCTTCCCAAGAACTGACAAGTGCTCGAAGTTGACTTCCTATCAATTCGGCACCCTCCATAGTCAGCGTCTGAATATCCAGTGAGCTCCAAGTTGTCCTCTGTTGGATACCACAGCCCCATATTGACAGTGCCCTTCAAATATCGAAGAATTCTTTTGGCAGTTTCAAGATGGCTGTGCTTGGGGTTGCTTTGGAAGCGAGCACAGACTCCAACTGCAAAAGCTATATCCGGCCTACTTGCAGTGAGATATAGAAGGGATCCGATCAAGGCTCGGTAGTCTGTAGCATCCACAGATTTCCCATCTATGTCTGGCTCCATCTTCCAGTTCGTGTTCATCGGAATCTTCACAGCTTTGGCATGCTGAACACCGAACTTGGCAAGCATATCTCGAGTATACTTCGCTTGATTGATGAAGATGCCATCATCCTGCTGCTTCACTTGAAGACCTAGAAAGCAGCTCATCAAGCCAATCATCGACATCTCATATTTGGTCTTCATAAGCTCTCCAAACTTCTCGCTAAGCGACTGGTTTGGTGATCCAAATATGATGTCGTCCACGTAGATCTGAACCCATAGCATATCATCTCCATGATTGATGGTGAATAGGGTTCGATCTATCTTCCCTTTGTGGAAACCATTATCCACTAGGAATTGAGAAAGAGTATCATACCAAGCTCTGGGAGCTTGCTTCAGACCATATAAAGCTTTCTTCAAGCGATACACTTTATCTCCTTGCTCGAAACCCGGTGGTTGCTCTACGTACACTTCTTCCTTCAATTCACCGTTGAGGAACGTGCTCTTCACATCCATTTGATAGACTTTGAACTTCTTGGCTGCTGCGTAGGCTAGAAATAGTCGACTCGCTTCAAGCCGTGCCACTGGAGCGAAGGTCTCATCGAAATCGATTCCTTCCTCTTGGCAGTAGCCTTTAGCGACTAGACGCGCCTTGTTCCTCACAACGTTGTGGTCCTCGTCTGTCTTGTTCTTGAACACCCACTTGGTGCCAATCACATGCTAAAATTTGGGACGATCCACGAGATACCATACGTCGTTTCTGGTAAACTGATTTAGCTCTTCCTGCATGGCGATCACCCAATTTGAATCGGCTAGGGCTTCCTCCATGCATGACGGCTCGATGTTTGAGAGAAAGCAACTGAACATGGCACTTTCTCCAAACACTTGACTTCTGGTCACTACACCCTTGGATGGATCTCCAATGATTTGACTTGGTGTGATCCTTGAGCCATGCACGCTTGGATCCGCCAGCTTCATCTCCATCTTCTTCCTGGTCACTCGCTTCACCATCTGAAGCGACTGGATTGGGTGCTTGGCCTGCACTCGCTTCAGGAATCTTGGGGGCAGCTTCACCTTCTCCTTTGGGATTTTACTCGCTTGACTCTTTGATTTCATCATCTTCTTCGAGCATGTCCCAAGTGAGTGAGCTTAAGGGTTCCTTGCTTGGATTCTTCTCATTCGCGTTAGCCAGTTCCTGTGGAAGACTTAAAGAAGACTCATCAAATACGACATGGGGTGATTCCTCCACGATTAGGGTTTTACAATTGAACACCCCATAAGCTTTGCTTGATGTGGAATATCCCAAGAATATTCCTTCATCAGCTTTGCTTTCAAAGGCTTTCAACTGCGACTTCCCATTGTCATGGATGAAGACCCTACAACCAAAGATATGGAAATAAGATATGTTAGGAATTCTCCCTGTCCATATTTCATATGGTGTCTTGTCGTGCCGTTTGCAGAGAAGCGTTCGATTCTGCGTGTAGCATGCTGTATTGGCAGCTTCAGCCCAATACTTCATCGGAAGCTTCGAGTCTGCAATCATGGTGCGAACGGCTTCTTTGATGATTCGATTCCTTCTTTCAGCAACTCCATTCTGCTGAGGTGTGCGTGCTGAGGATGTTTGATGTGCTATGCCATGCTCCGTGCAGTAAGCTTCAATGGTAGAGTTCAAGAACTCTGTGCCTTTGTCGGAGCGGATGGTTATAATATCTTGATTCTTCTCCACAGCCAATCGCTTGAGAAATTGTGGCAGCTTGGTCAGTGTCTCCTTCTTGCTGAAGAGAAATACAACCCAAGTGTAGCGAGAGAAGTCGTCGACTACAACTAGAGTGTACTTCCTTCCATTCACACTAACTGGAGTGACTGGACCAAACAGATCCATGTGAAGCAGCTCGAGCACTCGCTTTGATGAAGCTTCTTCGAGACTGGCGAAGTGCTTCTTCGTCTGCTTTCCTCGTTGGCATGGTGAGCATGGATGGTCTTTGATGAAGACTTCATTTGGTATGCCTTGCACCAAACCTTTTCGAGCTAAGCGATTGATGGCTTTGAAGTTGAGATGGTTCAAGCGTCTGTGCCATAGCCATCCTATTTCTGTAGCACTCCTTGCTACTAAGCACGTCTCCTCTTTGCAGCTATCCCATTGTGCTATATAGACGTTCCTTTGTCTAATTCCAGTGAGCACAATCTGGGATGTGAGCTTGCTTTTCACTATGCACTTGTTGGAAATGAATTCCACCTTGTATCCCTTGTCACAGAATTGTGAAATGGATAACAAGTTGTGCTTAAGTCCTTCCACGTAGGAAACTTCTTCAATCGTGAGCTTTCCAACTTTCAGTGCGCCGTACCCTTTGGTGCTTCCTCGAGAGTTATCACCAAAAGTGACGTGTGGACCCTTCTTCTCTATGTAGTCGTGAAGTAGAGCTCTCATGCCGGTCATGTGTCTTGAACATCCACTGTCCAAGTACCAGATTTGTTGACCCTCACTTGGCATGGGATCCACGGCGCTCACCTGCAATTAGACAGATTTTGGTACCCAAATCAGTTTGGGTCCTTGCAGGTTAGTTCCCTTAGGTACCCACACTTGCTTCACTCTCTTTTGAGATGAAGTTTGTGTCTTGGGTTTCTCGACCTTCGAAAACTGTGACTTCTGCCTTAAAGCAGCTTCACATGTGCAGCAGTGTGTGCAAGAGGGGTAGCGGCTCGCTTCAGGCATACCCATGCTCTTACCCTTTGGACTGTATCCTGAAGCGGTTCGCTTCAGATTAGCTAGGGGCTTAGAGACTGACTTAGGTTTTACAGTCTGTCGAAGCGGCTCGCTATGTTTTCTCGAAGCGGTCCAACTAGGGTTTTGACCCCGACTCGCTTGAGTAACCTTGGGAGTTCGAAGCGGCCTCTTTGGTGCTTCGAATTCTTTCCCCTCAACGTTAGTCCGGTTGGACCATCTCCAGTCCGGGTAACGTGACACATAGACATTACTCCTTTTCTTGAAAGGAAGATCCTTTGTCTCTCGTGTCTTGGCTTGAGACTTAGAAGCTTCAACATTTTTCCCATTACCCTTTGATTGGTAAGCTTTAGCAGTTTGAGTGCTAGGGAATGTTGAATTTTGCTTGCCCTTAGTTTCCGCCCTTAAAGATATAGACATCTTCATTGGCTTCCTTTTAGGGTTCTCAGCCACTTTACCTTTGTCTTTGTTAGTGGTCGCTTTGGATGCAGTGGGCATTTCCAAAGTGACTGATGGTGTCGTGTGAGAAGCACCAACAAAGACAGTCGGCTTGGAAGGTCCACCCTCATATCCGAGTCCTCCCTTTCTATCAAAAGGTAGAAGTGAGCTCTCTAGTGCCTGCCTAGCATATGAAGCTTTGTTCAAGTTGGCAACTAGAGCGGACTGAGTTTCATACCTTCCTTCCAAGCTTTGATGTCTCGCGAAGAGATCCTCGAACTTACTAGTCATAGCCCTTAGATTAAGTTTGACTTGGTCAAGCTCAGTGGCTAGCTTTCGGTTCTCCTTCTCGCTTTGAGACATAGCTTGCTTCAACACTTCGTGGTCGCTTGACAGTTTAATGTGCTTGTCAAGCAACTCACTCCATGTCGAGGAATTAGCTTCCTCTTGGTGAGTGTGTGCGAGTGTAATTGAACTAGGTGAGGGATAGATAAATACCTCTCCTGTTTCTTCATCGGTGAGCGCCATGAGTCCAAGATCCTCACCCTCACTGGAGTTGGGATCTGTGAATGCATCGGAGTCGCTTGCTGGATCTTCAGTTGAAGCGACCGGCACTTCACTTGCTACGAGCGCTCGCCTTGGAGCATCCCTCTTTGCTTTGAGTTCCTCTCGCTCCTTCGCACTCAGCTTTGGGCAATGGGATTTGTAGTTGCCCATCTTGTGGCAGTGATAGCACTCCACTTCCATCATGTCCCTTGAGATCGGCTTGGTCGTCTCTTCTCTCTTCCCTTTTCCTTCTCGAGCATCAGTGCTCCTCCCTTTGTATTGCTTGTAGAATCTTTTGTATTTGCCCACTCGAGAGTTCATTTTGTTGAAGTTCTTGGACAAGAACGCAATGTGTTCTTCCAACTCTTCCCTCGTCATCTTGGCTAGCGACTGCTCGCTTGGCCCTTCAGCAGCTTTGAAAGCTACACCCTTTGACGTCGTGGGAGCTTCATCCTCTTCATCGAGATTCATCCGATTCAAATCGAATTCATGATCTTTGAGTTCGGAGAACAGAATCTCCGGTGTGAGCTTTGAAAGATCCTTGGTAGCTAGGTACAGTTCCTTCATTGTCTGCCACTTCCTTGTGAGAGCTCGGACAATCTTCAGGTTGACTTCCTTATCTGTGAGTTCCTTCCCAAGTGAGTTGAGAGTTGCAATGATGTTGGTGACTCTCAGCTCGAAGGCGTCGAAGGACTCTCCTGGCTTCATTATCAGGCTTTCAAACTCCCGCATCTGAACGACAAGCTTGTTTTCTTTGATTTTGTCTGTGCCTTGAGAAATGAGAGCTAGAGTTTCCCACATTTCTTTCGCCGTCGCACACTTCCTGATCCTAGGAAGGTAGGCATCCGATACGGTGCTCTGCATCGTGTGGCGTGCAATTTTGTCAAGGTTGGCGACTTTGAAGTCATTCGGAGTGTACTCATCTTTGTCCTTCTCTACGTACGTTTGTCGAACATGAGCTTCGCGTCCTTCAGCAGGTGGGACGTTCACAGATATGGCTTTCTTGATTTCGATTGGTCCGTCCTCTATGACTTCCCACATCCGGTCGTGGATTGAGCATAGGAAGCTCTCGACTCGGAAACTCCATGTCTCGTATCCTTCGATCGAGAACTGTGGAAGATTTGATGCGCTGTATGCAGACATAGCAAACTATCAGCAGTAAATGCAATATGCGTGGGTGAGGTTTTGATGCACTTAGGAAATAGGATCCGGTTCAATGAGACAACGTGAAGCGAGTGGGGGCTCGCTTCAGGTATGCAAAGCAGAGGCTCGAAAGAACCGCTGCTCTGATACCACTTGTTGGTCCCGGTTTGTTAATAGGGGAAATACATAGAGGGGGGGGGGGGTGAATACGTATTTCAAGTTTTTCAACTTTTTCCCTTTAACTCAGAGTGACAAGTAAAGAACTCGCTTGAAACTTAAGACCTAGCTGAAACTAGATCTACAGTACATAGCTTGCCTGCTTGACCGAAGTAAGGACTTGTTCAAGAGGGAGTCTTTACTCGTATATGCGGAAATTCGGTGAGCTAAAATCTTTCCTAAGTAATTAAAAATCCAAGTTATGTTTGTTTAGATGCACGTGCAATGGATAATCAAATACTGTTAAGAGATAAGGGTTAGAGAGATATACGACACAGAGATTTATAGTGGTTCGGAGATAAAGCTCCTACGTCCACTTGTTGCACGACGGCAACTGTTCTCTTCACTCAAGAACTTGAAGATTTCGGGCTCTTCAAAAGCCTGGTCAAGATCGGGCTTCACTTGCCTGGATCCGACGACAGATGTAGTGATTGCGGGTTCACTACACAGACCTAACAAAGACTGGAAGCTTCACTCGCTTCAGTCAAAACACAGACAGGGAGATTGCGGGCTCTCCTTACAGCCTAGCTTCGATCGAGCTTCACACAAACGATGTAGGTGCAAGCTTGGATCTAAACTCTATGATCGAGACTTCTTCAATCGATGAAAGAAGAGTCTTGGATCGAGACAACCTAACGACGACTCAAAAACCTAACAGACAGAGGTTTGGGTTTTTGATAGACGAACACACTATGAAGAGCTCTTTACAGTAGATGCAAAGTAGGCTAGAGCTCTCCTTCTAAGCTTGGATATTTGAAGTGGGCTTAGACTCTAAGTGTGAAGGTTGTGAAGACGAGTTCCGATGAACTGGAAACTCGGAGAACACTTGGAAACAAAGACTCGAAGATTTGCTCAAAGGCTTGGGAGTGTTTGTTTGCTGTATGCGCTCGAATGCTCAAGTAGTGTTCTACTTCTTCACGTTGTGATCCTTCACTAGTTATAGGCGGAGAGATGGCGAGATCCTTTGCTTGGTTGGTGGCCTTGTCCCTCCTCCTCTCGACAGTATTTTGCGCAGGCAGTTGCTTTTGCAGGAGCGCAGTTTGTCTCTTTGCCGAAAACGGCTAAGTTACAAGATCAACAGTAACTGGAGCGAGCCACTACTGTAGCGGTGCCCTGTCGGCCTGGCAGTCAACTCCTTTGCTCCATTCAGCTTTCGACACGTGGAGATCTTGTGATTAATGCGACGATCTCTTGTTGACTGGAGTTCAAAATATGGGCGGGAGTTGTGCTGTCGCTTTTCTGGTAGGTAGTGGCTCGCTTTGCTTTGAAGTTGTAGCGTCCGCTTCGAATCGAGTCGCTTCAGGGTCACTTTGTAGCGAGTACTTGGGAAGTGAGTTCCCGAAGTGACTGCTTTAGTAAGTGTTGACCCGCGTTGACTCGCTTCGGCTTTTCACTGTAGCTCTCGCTTCGCTTTGCTTTGGTAGACTCGCTTCGATTCCACTGTAGCGCTCACTTCGCTTCGCTTTGCTTCGGCACGCTTCACTTCGGTTGGATAGACTCGCTTCGATTGAAAACACACTCAAGCGAGTGGCCTTCACTTGAATTATCTAAAAGCTGAGCAAAACAAAGCCATCCTAACAGTATAGGCTTAGAAAAATTCTAACCTATTTTCTACATCAAAGTGGGTCGCTTGGGAACAGGACATTTGGGGTTTTAGGATCAAATCAAAACAAATTACTTCATTGTAAAAATGTCCCATACAGTTCCCCCTTAACAATTTGGTCCTTAACAATTCCCAACAATAACCATAACAAAGAAAGAGAGCTTCATCCATATCCACACATAGCATGATCAAGGAACACAGAGCATGAAAAAATGGTGGAACAGTGGCTAATCCCCAACAGATTTCACATATAACATAGATTATTCATTCAATTTTCGATCAGCTTCTCTATCACATGAAGCCCACTCCTCTGTGGTGGGATGGAATGGAAAATAGACTGGAAATCCATCCTGATAGTAGTAGACATGCATTTTGGACAATGGATCGCTGTCCGTGAGGCCTTCCTCCTCAACAGCGGACGGCGGCGGCGACGGCGGAGCCTGCTCAACAATTTGGGGGGATTCTTCGACGCTTGGGGCTGCTGAAAACGTCAACCGCCGCGCCAGCCTCTCCGTCGCTTGGTGAGGGGTTGCTCAACGGAAGGGGGGACGAACACTCCCATCCTCGCGAGGAGGCGACGGCGTAAGTTCCCGGAATCGAGGGACATACACATATTCCTCGCGAGGCGGCGGCGGCCCGGTCCAAATTGGACGGCGCCGCACCGTCGGTGGTGAGCGGAGGGTGCCGTAATGCCCGGGTGATATGGGCAGTTTGATTCGAGGAGGAGGTGGAGGAGGGCTTGGGCTCTCGTCGGAGGTGGAACCCCAACGGCGGATAACACGGCGGCGGCGCCGTACTGGCTTGTCGTTGCCATCAACCTCGCAGCCTGCGAGCCCGCCGCCGCGGCGATTCACTGCGACGGGGCGGTTGCGGGTTGAGATCCATTCCGATGGGGCGGGTGGGGGTGGATCCATGGCGACAACAAATTGCAGGGAGAATTAGGGTTTCCTTCGAATCGAGCAAGAACAACAAGCAAATTGGGGGTAGAGTTGGAGTTGGGTGTGAGAAGAGAAGAAAATGGTGTTAGATTAAATGCGATGGGAATGGGGGTAGATTTAGGTGGGTGGGATTTAATTGTTTTTTGTGTAAATTTTTTTTTAATAAATAAATTGTGAATTAAAATATTTGCAATAAGGGTTTGTTAATTGTAATAAGGGAGAACTAATTGTGCAATTAAAATGTTAATTATTTCCCAAAATGGAAACGTGTCAGAAATCGTGAGACGGCCCAAAAAGGAAAGCGTGTCAGAAATCGTGAGCCAGAGGAAGTATTTATTTTCATTCCGTATCCAAGTTGTTTATCGTATATGATTATTCACACTTTTGTGTTTTTATGATAAGGCTGAAATAGATCTAGAGCACGAGCGCCTTAAAAAAAGGGGGGGATGAGCTAGTGTTGGGAAATAGAGAAGAATATTGGACAATTTACAGGGAAAAATTCACTCCAACAATGGAGATGTGTCAAACTGTTCAAGGGAGTGCCAACTTGTATATCACTCAATCGTGGTTCGGCGCGACTACAGTAAGTAACACTACTTAACACCCTAGTTTTTCATTGTCGCAATAATACAGTAATTTCACTTCTATTTTCCCAGATCATACTACCTCATTGCTTGCGAGATCAATTTTTTGTTGTGAGGATTGAAATGCTCACGAGCACTATTCGCGTGCATTGCCCTCATTACTCTAAACTCGATGAAGATGCCAAGGGTGTAATTAGGTGGTCGGTTACGGTCTTGCGACATTTCCTGCCAACTCTATTTCGTCTCACTTTTTACTGGACACATCAAAGAATTGGTCTGAATGAGCACACGTTTCCGGAGTTCAGAATCATCATAGAACCAAAGGCTAAAGTTTTCAAGCCTTATGTCAAGAATAACAGTGGAACGTACGCAGCGATAACGGTTGAACAACTTATCAGTGGATGCCCGGAACTTGCATGGGGTAACGACAAAAAAATTTTGTTCAAGTATCGAGAGTTGTGTGCAGGGAGAATGTATATGCTTAGGATGGAAGATCCAAAATAAGTAGGACAGTACATCAAAGTGTTTTAAATTTATGAACTTCGTCGATGAATGTTTGTATTTTTATTTCTTTCACAAAACCATACTATTATTTTTATTTCTTTCACAAGACCATACTATTATTTTTATTTCATCCACAAGATCATACTATTATTTTTATTTCTTTCACAAGACCAATTATTTTTATTTCATCCACAAGATCATACTATTATTTTTATTTCTTTCACAAAACCATACTATTATTTTAATTTCTTTCACAAGACCATACTATTATTTTAATTTCTTTCACAAGACCATACTTTTATTTTTATTTCTTCCACAAGATCATACTATTATTTTTATTTTTTCCACAGGATCATACTATTATTTTTATTTCTTCCACAAGATCATACTATTATTTTTATTTCTTTCACAAGACCATACTATTATTTTAATTTCTTTCACAAAACCATACTATTATTTTTATTTCTTCCACAAGATCATACAAGATCATACTATTATTTTTATTTCTTTCACAAAACCATACTATTATTTTAATTTCTTTCACAAGACCATACAATTTCTTTCACAAAACCGTACTATTATTTTTATTTCTTCCACAAGATCATACTATTATTTTTATTTCTTTCACAAGATCATACTATTATTTTTATTTATTTCACAAAATCATACTATTATTTTCATTTCTTTCACAAAACCATACTATTATTTTTATTTCTTTCACAAGACCATACTATTATTTTTATTTCTTCCACAAGATCATACTATTATTTTTATTTCTTCCCCAAGATCATACTATTATTTTAATTTCTTTCACAAGACCATACTATTATTTTTATTTATTTCACAAAATCATACTATTATTTTTATTTCTTTCACAAAACCATATGATTAGTAAGTAGACATATGAGTAGATAGATGTAGTTGCACACTTATAAAAACATACATAATAATACTTTCCTACAAATGTTCTAAATCGATAAATTTATGCCTCCTCCAAGTCAGGGCATTGAGGGCCGGTGTGACCATTCAGACCACAGTGGGGACATTTTCGAGACCTATTACCATCATTCGGCTCACCACTTCGTCGATGTCTTCTAACTCTTGGTCTACCGGGCATTCGAACGTATAAATTGGGCAACACGTTCATGTTTGCAATTGCAACCGGTACTCTCCATAAATTTTTTTTGGGAACCTGATATATTCGCGGCCTGTAAGCTTCAACATACGTGGCCCGCGAGTAGTAAGTGGATACGTAGTTCAACATTGATTCTCCCCTCATGCTGAGAATTATATCATTCAAAAAACATATTAATTATGCACAAATACTAATTGACAAATATTTGAGAATGTAATACTTACTTGAAGACAGCAATCGCATGTGCACAAGACAGTAAGTCACACTGCCATTGCATGCATCCGCAAGTTCCATTCGATAAATTTACATCCACCGTGCCCCCTTTTGTTTCAACTGAGTATGTGCCTTCATCAACGCAACTTACCCTGTATTTTCGTGCTCTAGCCAACGATGCAACAAGTTTTCTCCTAGCTTCTTCCACCACTGGATGATTGTCACTTTGGGCTTTAAGACGTTTTTCTTGGAACCATTCTTCTATGACAATCCTAACTGCATCGATACATGCAGTAATTGGTAGACGTCTTGCCCACAACAATGAATTATTGAATGACTCATCAGAGTTAGAAGTGAGGAAGCTGAATCTTCGAACAGGGCACTGCGAACGAGCCCACTTAGCAGGTCCTACATCCATCAAATGTTGGTATGTTGCGGGGCTTCTACGCGCAATCATCGCCATCCTCTTCAAGTATTCCCCATTATCATACGTATATGCAGCTCTTTGGTACAACCCGACAATGAGCTTTGCATACGTTCTCATATGGTTACTAAGATGATAGTAACAAAGACCATGTGTTGCGTCGGGGAATATAACACTCATAGCATGGGCAATTGATGGGTGTTGATCCGAGACAATCAACGTCGAATCTGCACTCCATATGACCTTCGAAGTCTTGTCATGAACCAAACCCACGATTCATTGCTCTCAGCAGGTCCTACACCGAAAGCCAAAGGGTATATTTGCTCGTTTGCGTCCTTTGTCACAGCAGCATATAATATACCACAGTTTTTACCCTTTAGGTGTGTACCATCGACTACTATCACTGGCCTCATACAAAGTGGGTAAGCAACTCGAGTTGCTCCAAGAGCAACAAATACATATTTAAAGCGCCCATTATCATCGAGCTCAAGATCAGTGATAGTACCTTCATTGGTTTGCTGCAACATGTGTAGATAACTGGGCAGTAACTTGAAGGAATCATCAAATTTTCCGTATATCACCTCGATAACCAATATACCAATACACCGCGGCATCAGCACCTTAGCACCCACCTTATTTCGCCCCCTTAAAGCGAGATCGTATTTGACGTGCACGGCATACTCAGCTCGCAGCTCGTTCATGATCATTCTTGGTGTCATAATTTTGGAATCACGTTGAATTCTTTTCGCAAAGAAAGCTCCAATAACATTGGAGTGGACATTTATATTTTGAACATTTCTTAGTTTCTCCCTGCACGTGTGACGCCCATTAAACCTATGGACACACCAAGATGTCTCATCGCCCTGGGCGCGTAGAAGGAAGGGGCATTTCTTAGAATGTTTGCATGCCAAGTACAGTCTATCAGGTTCCGATCTTCGTGTAACACATTCGGCACTGGCTTCCAAATTCCATAAACCGGCTGCAATGTGGACCTCCTCCTTGGTATAATACATTGCGCCTTCCACCAACCCCTCAACATTCGGGGTTTCTTCAATGCATACAGCTGAAATGTTGGGACGGATAGGGACCATCGGCACTATCCAATTCACCATGGGGCCTTCGTTGACTGCATTGTTAGCTTCATTTTCATTTGGATCAGGATAAAACAACTGTAACAGTTTGTGCATCCCACCTTCTTCTTGAATCCATGTTGTGTATTCAGCAAACAAGGCCCTATTCATATTCCTCCTCCTAGAATTGGCTCTAGGTTCGTCATCACTCTCCAATTCAGCTTCTCCTTCTCTTTCTACTTCTTCTTCTTCATCTTCATCTTCATCTTCATCTACTACTGATTCTTCTTCCGATTCTTCTTCTGATTCTTCTTCATATTCTTTATCGTTTGCATCTTCATCGTCCTCATACAATGGTTGTTCTCCATGCTCTAGATGCGAACATGTTTCCTGATTTAGGTCTGGGATAGTATTTCCTCATTCAGTCGACTCATGATTAAATGAACCAAGATAAAAGTCCTCGAACCAAGTTGACGAAGCAGTTGTCCTCCCAAGCGCATCCACCTCCACCTCAGCATCTCAATTTCTACTTGCGTTGCATGAATTGGACGGTGACATCCCATAATAATCGTAAGAAGGTATGTACGGTAATTGATGCTCATAAGTAGGGACATATGAATGTACTGGAGCCTCTCTAGCGCCGCCATGCGAGGAGGATGCGCCGCCATGCGAGGATGATGTTTCACTGTTTCCACACACATAAACAGTTGGAGATAATTCTTTTCTGCACAACTTAGCAAAATATTCGTTCGTAGTCAAACGATACTTGATACTTCGGCCATTCCGTGATGTCTTCAAATAGAAAACATCAAAATCTCGTTCGAAAGAGCTAATCACATCCCTTATTTTGTATTTCAAATTGGACACCGTCAATGAATATCCTTCAATAGCCAGAGTATGTTGTTGGCCACCATTGTAGACACAATCAACCCAATCACCTCCGTAACGTAGATTCACGTACACAAACGACATCTACAACAAAATTTTACACAAAATAAATTACAAAATATACACATAACCAATTGATTAACTTAAAAATTGTTTCACTTATCTATAATTTAATACAATCTCACCAATTTACAGATATATACTATATTAAAAATCATCAACTCAAAAACATTGAAACCGCTCGACAAACTCTTCAAACCGCTCGACCGGTTTGAAGTGTTGTCGAGCGGTTTGAACATTTCTCGACCGGTTTAAACAATTTTCGAGTTACTAGATTGAATTGAGTTGAAATGTGTAATTTTATATTATTTTTATCAAATATATACACAAAATCAATTTATTAACTTATAAAATTGTTTCATTTATCTATAACTTAATACTATCTCACCAATTTACAGATATATACTATTTTATAAATCATTAACTCAAAAACATTTAAACCGCTCGACAAACTCTTCAAACCGCTCGACCGGTTTGAAGTGTTGTCGAGCGGTTTGTACTTTTCTCGACCGGTTTCTAGAATTTTCTAGTTACTAGGTTGAATTGAGTTGAACTGTGTAATTTTATATTATTTTTATCAAATATATACACAAAATAAATTGATTAACTTATAAAATTGTTTCACTTATCTATAACTTAATAACATCTAACAAAATTATGGATTATTATTATTTTATACACCCTTAACTCAAAAAGTTTGAAACTGGTCGACAACACTTAAAACCGCTCGACAATTGTTGAAACTGCTCGAGAATATTTTTGAGCGGTTTCAACTTTCTCGAGCGGTTTCAATGAATTCACCGTTTAAATAACATATACAACGTAAATACCTGTATTTCGGTCTTCAAATAAGCTTTTTAAGATGCATTTTGCCGATTGAACGATTTCCTCTCAGAGAGCTGATAACATACCAATTTTTTCCTCTCAATAATTTTGATGGAGAATGACAAAATGATGCATACTCTATTATTACACTATAGTACACTCGAACAGTACACTCTATTATTTCACTAAAGTACACTCTATTATTTCACCATTGTGGTAGACAGAAATTAAATGCATTGCAAAAAATTTTGGAGTGTGAATTCAAATACAAAAAACATTGATGTGACATGTGAACTATCACATCATCAATATATATCGATTAAATTAGGGAATTGGTAGTTTTATATGAGTGTAAAAAAAATGGGTAGTTTTCATATTGGCTTTTTGAGAATGGGTAGAAAACCCAATTTACACTTTTTTTTCTCTTTTTTTCCTTTTATTTTCTTTTTCTACTTTCATCCGATTTCATCTACTTTCAATAGCAAATTTGTTCTTTTAAAAAATTTAATCGTATTTTTTAGGATCTAAACTATTTAAATACTAAAACATATCATTTGAAAGTAATTCATAATTTATATACCGACAAATATTTAGTAAATATATTTACGTTTATTGTATCAATTGTAAAATAAAATAATAAAAAATGAAATAAAATAATAAGCGAGACCCTTCAATTATGATAAGAACTCTTGTTAAGAACCTTACCATTGTCATTTTTTTAATAACAATGGGTTCTTGTCTATGTGGCATCTCTAAGAACCTCATTTAGGGTTCTAGCATTGTACATGCCCTAAGGATACAATGGTATTTTAACTCAATACATTTATTAATTATTAACTGTGGGGGCTATGAGGAGAAAAAACTTGGCTATGAATAACATTGGCCTTTACTCTATGGGATTGGGGATGTGCGTGTAGTTTTTAATTTTCCATTTTATTATAACTTCTCACACAGTACAACTATTATATCTATTTATCGCAAATTACATATTCAAACTAAATGGGTCCAGGTCGAATTGTGGAGAGTTCTTATACAATAGTCAACAATCTCTTAAAGATGGGTATGGCCAAAGCCCAAAGGAGCGAAGATGACATGACAACATTGTAAAGAAAATTACCGAATTGCAAAATCATAATTAGGTATTAAGGCATCATATATAGTATTTTATAATTTTTGTATTTTAACGTATTGATGCATTCATCCTATTATGTACGTTTAAATTAACATTCTTCAAAGTTACGGTTTGGTTTTCTGGTTCTCTCTTTCTAATATTGAAAGGGCTAAGAATTTTAATTTCAGAATAAAATATAATAAAATAGGAATGATAGTGTTGCTACACCTAATGGTGGTGTATAGAGAAGTATTTCAACATATAATTTGAATAAACTTACCTCTCTTTGTATTAAGTCAGATTAATCGCGATTCAAATAAATTTGTACTAATATATTATTTTTAATTCAATACTTATTGTATTCTACCAATAAATTTATAAATTCAGTAATTAAAAGAATAAATTTATAAACGTAGTAACTAATATTGAAAATGTAGTTATGATGGTTTTCCTTTTAATAAAGTACAAGAATGATTCATTACATTTACATATACTTTCTTTTATGTTTTTGGAATCCTTGGTCAAATTTCAAGTGCACCATCTAATCGATTGAAACTGTCAATATTATTATGAATTGCATTCACATGAACTTATGTTAATTTGTTCAAAATTCCTTACTGTCTATTTTTAGGAAATTATGAATAATATACTTCCTCTGGCCCAGGATTTTTTGTGCGTTTCTTTTCGGCACGGTTTTTATGGCGAAAGTGTTTAGTGTTTTAAGTATGTTGTTTAGTGATGGTATTTTGTTTATTTGTTTTGCATTATTTATATAAATTAGAATAAATATAAAAAATAATGTAAATTTTTTTTCTGTTAATTAATAAAATGTATTTCCGATTTATGAGCAGTTTTTTTATATTTTTTTTTTTGTGGTTGTTATAAAAAAAACTGCAATACATTTATTTTATATTTTTATTTTTTATATTTATTTTATTTATTTTATTTTACGTATATGCAATTAAAAAATTTATTTTATATTTTTATTTTATATTTTTTATATTTTATTTTATTTATTTTATTAAATATGCAATATAAATTTTATTTTATTTATTTTATTTATTTTTTATATTTATTTTATTTATTTTATTTTACGTATATGCAATTAAAAAATTTATTTTATATTTTTATATTTTTATATTTTATATTTTATTTTATTTATTTTATTAAATATGCAATATAAATTTTATTTTATTTATTTTTTATTTTTTATATTTTATTTTATTTATTTTATTAAATATGCAATATAAATTTTATTTTATTTATTTTATTTATTTTTTATTTTTATTTTTTATATTTATTTAATAAATATGTTAATTGTAATAAGGGATCACTAATTGTGCACTTAAACTGTTAATTATTTCCCAAAAAGGAAACGCACAAGAAATCGTGGGACGTCCCAAAATGGAAAACGCACAAGAAATCGTGGGTCAGAGGAAGTATTACATGTCTTACTGACTGTTTGGAGTAGTATATATTTGTATGGATATTTTTATTATTTTTTTATACGTTGTTGAATCAATGGCAAAGAAGTAAGCATGGAGGACACAACCAGTCAATTTAATTGTCTTTAACTAGGAACATGAATTTTTTTTACTTAATTCATACATACATGTGCATGTGTTACATGATGGTTGAGACTAAAGTCTCAGTTGTCGTGTAATCAATGCTTCATTTTATCGATTAAGAATACTCAAGAGTTGCAGCGTGTTTTGTATTATAATTCATGCTTATGTTCTGATTTGCTTTAAATTTACTAGAGTTAGATGTGTCTTAGTATATTAGTTTTATTTCAAAAGGAAAAAATAAATTTGTGGTTAGACATGCTTGGTCGTTTCAAATTTAAAACGTGAAATAAGATGGTGGAACCGGAACTCTTACTTGGTAGGAATTTGGAGTGATATTATGCTGAGGAAGTTTAGGTAGTGCAGAGACTAGCTTTGACGATTTGACCATCCTCCTCTTTTCCCTTTTACCTTCTACATTTTTCTTTAGCACAACAAATTCCAACAGTAAGGTTGAAATGATTTGCTTACCTTTTCCAAAAATCTATATAGCTTAGCTTAATTCAAATATTTTTTTTATAAACACAATGTTACATGATATTTGTCAATACGTATAGATTAGACTAATTGTTAAGGATCAAATGACATACAAAAGGAAAAATGTTGGTTGCTAAACAATTTTATACGAATAAATTGAAACATAAAGAATAATGAAGTATATATGTTACTCCCTCCGTCCCGGTCAAGACGATACGTTTGCTTTTCGGCGCGGGAATTAAGGAAGGGAGGATTAGTGTGTTAAGTGTATTTGTAGTGTAGGCACCCATGTGCAATAGAATCTCCACTTTATTTTTGTTTCCTTTTCATTTATTTTAATGTTTCGAAAATGCTTCTATTAATAAATCACTCCTATTATTTATAATATGATTTTTTTTAAAAAAAAAAGTCTATATTTATAAAAATAATTTGTCAAGCAATAACAATTTAAATTAAAACATTAACAATAGGCAAACTTAAAAATAAGAATGTGTTGTAAAGCAAAGATCGAGGGAACAACCAAATAAGAGAAGAGAAGAAAATAAGAAGAAGAGAAAAATAGGAGGAAAGCAAAGGCGGTAGCAAAGGCGGTGGATCCAATCTATTCTTTAAGTTACAATGATAATGGATATATATAAGTACATGGGAGAAAACCCTAATCTTGTCCAACAAGTAATGTCCATTAATATATAAATAAATATATTTATAACACTCCCCCTTGGACATTACGCCGCGATCTTCATGCCTCGTTAAAAACCTCGCTGAAAAACTCTGTGGGAGAAAAGCAGTCGAGGAAAAGAGTACATGGCATATATAAATATGCATAGAAACCTAACTTATCCATAAGTAATGTCCATATATAAATATTTACAACACTCCCCCTTGAACATTACGTTACGATGTTTATGCCTCGTTAAAAACCTCTCCGTAAAAACCACGTGGGAAAAATATGGTAGAGGAAAAGAGTACATAACATACGTTTATTTATGTGTTGCATTAGTTGCCTCATTAAAAACCTTCACTAAGAAAACCCAATGGGAAAAAAACTTAGTAAAGGAAAAAGAGTACTCCCTCTGTCCCTTTGGAGTTGTTACATTTCTTTTCAGCATTTGTCTCAAGCATTTTCGAGCGCCTTGATAATAAGTTTCATAATATCTTTTTGTGAAAATTTTAAATTTACGAGATACTACCAGTGTTTTAGTATCTCATAAAAGGAAACAATATTTGAAAAGCTATTTTAAAACTCATCAATAAAATTCTCGAAAACGCTTGGGACAAATGTTAAAAAGAAGTGTAACAACTCTAAAAGGACGGAGGGAGTACAACTATTTAGCCTTCAGGGCATAATCTTCGGGATTATATATTTTGATCTTCAAGACCTATTCTTCAAAATAATTTAAATTTGTTGCTCCCCCTCAAGACAACAATATTTCACATTATCTATTTCTCGTACATAGATATATGAGGAGGTTATATGAGGAGGTTTAGTGAATAATCTGCAGGATTATCACTTATTATATATTTATAACTATGGTTCTTCTAGAACTCATGTATGCAACACAATAACAACATTATATATCCTTATATAGGATATTGGGGATTTTAATAATATACCAGTCCCAAAAATACGTTGTGGGGATCAATCAAAATAAGCAACAAGCATCCAAAATCAACCAACATCAATCTCAATTAGTATCTCAAAACATAATATATATAAAGGTTTTAGCGAACCTTGAAGATAACAAAGTATATGATGAACACCATATAAATAGATCTCCTTTCGGGAGTAACAATGAACAAAGGTTTTGTATACCTCTTAAGATAACCAATATAGTGTTCAACATCATTCAATATATCTCCTTCTAGGAGAATCTCAAAATGTTACTTGCAAGTATTTCGTATACAATATCAGGCCTGATAAGTTGGTACTTCTAGTACACAACATAATGAACTTCAGGTTCATAATTTATTTGTTATCTTACTCACTTCAAGTGATAAACGAAACATTGAGATATTGAATAGCAATTTATCAAATAAAAACTATTTAGAATACTTATAATCACTTCAAGTGATAAACAAACATTGAGGCACTAAATGGATGCGATTTATCAAAACAAAACTAATTAGAGTGCTCATAGAACAAATATACTGGTATAATACTTCTTTAGGAAGATACTCGAACTTCTGGCCGAGATTATATTTGGACTTATCACAAGTCTTTCATTCTGAAGACTCTGTCACTAAGCATGAGTTAACATTCTCAAATTCTATGCGTGTACTATCTATTACATCAATATAATGTGTAACGAAAATCATTCAAATGTCATGATGAGTAACACGCAATAACATATATCATTATTTACATATCCTTACTTCAGGAGGATAAACTATTATAGTAATTTATGTTTCGATTTATTTTTTCTTTATAGAAGAAAAACTTAAGTCCGACAGAGACTTATATATTACATAGATATCCAGTTTATGGCTTACACAAATGCGGTCATGACAAATCATAGGATATCTATAAATACTGCCAGATATATTGAATAGCGGAACATATATGATAGGAGAATTGAATTATATTGAGGGTCTCTCTGCTAAAAGCCCTCGAGCCACTCGCTTTACTTTTCACCACCTCTTTGATTTATTTCCTCATTAAAAATAATCCGTGTGTCCTGCTGGGACAACATTCACTATAGAATATATTACTGAGGAAAAGAAAACTTATCGTCTATTTAGCGAGTTAAGCTCCACCTCAACCTCAAAAGCTTCTGGCACTATAATACTATATTTCACCAAGTGTTTCTAGCACTAAAATATCAATTTTGTTCTAGATCTAGATCATCGCTCAGTGTATACTGGTAATGATCGAGGTGAAAATGTCGACATTTATGATACTTCAATTTTATGCTTCTCCTGAATTGTCATCCATGACAATATATATCTCTTAAATAAACCAGATTATTCATCATTTCCCAATAATAAATTTTAATCTGGTTGTTCCGTAATCCCAGTGTTATGATTAATTATTGCACGTGCAAACTCGTCTACATGACGATCCTCTTTGGGAGGTTATATCTAGTAACTGGGATTCTCGTCTACATGACGATCCTCTTTGGGAGGTTATATCTAGTAACTGGGATTCTCGTCTGCAGGACGATCCTCTTCAGGAGGTTCCATGGAGTGATAGCATATATTTAATTTTATTATTATCACCGCGGATTTTCTCTTTAGCACCAATATAATGTTTACGCTTCAGGCGTATAAGAGCATCAAATAATTTGTTAAGTTCACAAAGAACTTCATTTTACTATGGTGCATATATAATGCAAGTATATATAATTTCTTCACTTCATTGACAGTTAATATTTAATTGAACTTGTAGTTCATTTTACGGCGGGTGAATTAATATTCAATCCAACAAGAATTTAGCGGCATTCTTTCATTCATATCTCCCCCTAATGCCGTGAAATGATTACTTGGATTATAATAACGTACCAATCAATAAAGATGATCCCCAATATTTGGCTCTATTTGGTATTTTAAAACTCGACGGAGTATGCATATAACATTTCTTAGAGCCTTTATAGGTACGTTTTGGTGGTAATATAAGAGATAGCAGATGGGGAAATGATGATTATATTATCACACACTAATTATATATGGGGGAACCCAATTACTCATGCTATAGATAATAGAAAATAATTTGGGTATTTTAAAATTTTATTTTATTCGCAACATGGTTATCGTTAGATTACTTCCCATTAAGGAAGAATAATAAGCTTTTCAATAGGGAATATTAACTTTTCTAGAGATGACAAAAATGATATTGTCGATGAATTGTTGTTCTCCCCACTTTTAAGAAAGAGGTATAAAATTAATATTCTCCAAAATATTATTTCGATGCTCTAATATAACATGTCATAAGTTTGCTACAGTCAAACTTATCAATATAATTCATAATCTTCAGGATTATGTGTTATAGGAGAATATTAAGTTTGCTTCAGGCAAACAAATAGTGGAAGTTAACATCTTCACATTCATGAGCTACATGAACATAACTATATCCGTGACCTCAATTTGCTCACTCACATTCTACAACATTAGAATCAATAAAGTTTCTTATTATTCTCTCAAGTAGTGTGCTTCAGGCATCACTTGACCGCAATTAAATCCTATTGAAAACGTAAATATTCAAAATCATTATATATAAATTATGTACTACATCTAGAGTACATAATTAATTATGAATACTTTAGGCACTATTAAAAACAAAAATGACAACTAAAACGGAGAACATAGTACTGCTGCTGGAGTACTTAAGCCGTATCCAAACTTGTTTTATCTAATCATATAATACATCGATATTGCAACTTATGGACATATTTAAAATAAACCAGGATGAGTAAGTAAAAAGGTACTGCTAGAAAACCATATACGTAGTGCATATACATCATATGTCAGAAGCCAATTTCATTTACGTTATGGCAATGAAATATATATAAAATAAATATTACTATGATCACTTAATTCAAACCATATTTCTAGTGTATCTCGTTCTCATCAAAAAAAAAAATTCAAACCTTTTCGATCAATCCAGCGCAGAGGAGTTGAACAATATATACGAAATGCACAATTTCCAATCGAATGAAAAATATGCAATATGCAAGAATAATCAAGCAAATATAATATTGTATATCAATTTTGTTCCCAAATTAACTTTCTCGTAAGAGTCGTACCTACTCCAATTGATTTCTCCAAAGTCTGCATGATCGATTCCCAGTAATACCTTGATCTCCAAAGTGCTTCTCGCTCAATTGGTTAGAGACTCGTGCTGATAACGTGTTGTAAAGCAAAGATCGAGGGAACAACCAAATAAGAGAAGAGAAGAAAATAAGAAGAAGAAGAAGAGAAAAATAGGAGGAAAGCAAAGCGGTAGCAAAGGCGGTGGATCCAATCTATTCTTTAAGTTACAAAGATAATGGATATATATAAGTACATGGGAGAAAACCCTAATCTTGTCCAACAAGTAATGTCCACTAATATATAAATAAATATATTTATAACAGAATGCAATTAGAAATTCAATTTCCACCCCTTGCATTGACAAATGTGCAAATTCCCACACTTTTCATGTCCATCCCCAATTTGAATCACCCAACAAATCCAGCCCCCTCGGAACCTCCCCGCCTCTAGATCTTCCAGAGAAGCCTGGTTTTCAGCGCAAGCCGCCGCACCGGAAAACCTGGGGCGGGGTCCGGCTGAGGAGGGAGGCTGGAGCTCCGAATGCGAAGCGGAGCAGCCGGCTGGAGATGCCTCTGGTTAGGTGGAAGTTC
This sequence comes from Thymus mandschuricus, assembly GCA_029379335.1. Classification (NCBI taxonomy): domain Eukaryota; kingdom Viridiplantae; phylum Streptophyta; class Magnoliopsida; order Lamiales; family Lamiaceae; genus Thymus; species Thymus mandschuricus. Next base: position 23,545,395 of record CM057080.1, read on the forward strand.
GATGAGGGTAATGAGACGAATGTAGCCGCGGAGGAGGAGAAGTTGCCCTGTGAAGTTGACCGGAACAGCCGCCGGAGGAATAGGGACGCTTCATCTTGACTGACGAAGGTTTTTCCTTTGGAAAAATCGAAGGAATTTCGGCCGTGGATGAGTATCGAGAGGAAAGAGTGCTACGAAAAGGAAGAACAATGAAGATAGTGAATTAATGGCGCAAGATGAATGGGGAGGGAAGATTTTTCTCGAATTGAGAGAGAAGAAAGAGATAAGAGAGGACAAAATGTCTTATTTATCCTTTTACTTTTGTTAATTAAGTGACAATAAGGGGTACAATTAGTTGGACTAATCAATCCCTTATTATGTGTTAGAATGCTAAATACTTACCCAAAAAGGAAACGTATCCTCTTGCGAGGGACGTTCCAAAAAGGAAAACGTATTGTCTTGGCCGGGACGGAGGGAGTAATTAATACTCCCTCGGTTTTTTTTTTTTTTTTTTTCAGATAACTTATTTGCTATTTTGGGACCTTTTTTTTCAGATGGCCTATTTCTTTTTAAGGCCCAACAAACATCATTTTTATCTTTAAAATTATATTTATCTTTTAACTCACACCACATATTAACTTTTTTATTATATTTCTTAAATATCATGCCGAAATGAAACATGTCATCTGAAAAACCAAAAAAAAAAAAAAAAAAAAAAAAAAAACGGAGGGAGTACTAAATTATTTTAGTCATTTTTTCTCCTTCATCCTTGTATAGTGATATTATAATTTGAACATTTACAACTCAACAATTATATCACTACTTAGAACCTATTACAGTCAGTGTTTTTAAAAACGCCTTAGGCGGCCACCTAGGCGCCAGTGGCGGATGCAGGATTTTTGATAAGGGGTATCAAAATTATAATAATAATAATAAATAAATAAATAAAAATTGTAATAAAACATACTATTCGAAGAAGAAAGAACTTTGAAAAATTGGAAGAATCTCAATCTGCACAACCGCGATTTTTATCATAATTTTAGCTATTTAAATGATTTTATATACATTCAAAATATAATAATAATAATAATAATAATAATAATAATAATAATAATAATAATAATAATAATAATAATAATAATAATAATAATAATAGGGGTATAATGGGTATTTCACAATAAAAATTAAGGGGTGTCAATTGACACCCCTTGACCAAGGGTAGATCCGCCACTGCTAGGCGCTACTCAGTGCCGGAGCGACTCGACTTGGGGCAAGTCGGCCGGCTCTAGGCGGCTGCAACCTAATCGCTGCCTGGGCGGCTGCCTAGGCGGGAAAACCTAGGGATGGCAACGGGGCGGGGCGGGGCCGGGTATAGGTTCCCCACCCCCATATCCGCCTCCGAAAATTCCCCCCGAACCCGCCCCGAAACCCGACTTAATCAATGCGGGTACGGGGCGGGAATTACCCGGCGGGAGAAGGATACCCGTCGGGTAATTTTTTTATTTAAAAAATTGATTTTTTTATTTAAAAAAATTGATTTTTAATTTAAAAAATAATAATTAATTTAATGCTAAAATTAATTTATAATTAAAAATAGTTAATTAATTAATATAATATTCACAAATTAAAATTTTTTACTAAAGATTAATACAAAATATTAAATTTATAAAAAATTTAAATATAATTTAAAATTATTAATAATTAATTTATTATCGGGGCGGGTACGGGGTGGGTACCCTCAAACCCGCCCCCGCCCCGAACCCAATTCGGGTGCATGATTTCATACTCAAACCCGCCCCCGAATCCTAAATCTCCCCCCCCCCCCCCCCCCCATTAGGGGCGGGTAACCCCGGGTAATCGGGTTTGCGGGTAAAATTGTCATCCCTAGGAAAAACCAGGCTAGGCGGGGGAAAATCGAGTTGGGCGCGGGCGACGCTGTAGGTGCAGTCCTCCTTGGTGAGAGCTCAGGCGATGATAAACTTAACCCGCGAGGCGGTGACGATCATGTCGGAGTTGTCGATTTAGGTGGCGATGGCTGTAACTGTTGGGAAATTAGACGCAACTAATCCCACCCAGAATCTAGTGAGACACAATATTTAGGATATCGACCAATATAAACGGATAAAAATGAGAATAAAAATGACACCGATATTTTTAACGTGGTTCGGCCAAACTGCCTACGTCCACGGACCCACACCAATATATTAGAGAATCTCAAAAGGAGGAGTACAACAAAATACCACATTGTATTTGTATCTACCTATACCAAGGCTAGAACTCTCAACTCACTTTTATCACTCGTGTATAACTCCCACACTGAAGCTATTTCCTCACAAGAATTTTTCTCTCTCTCTGATAGAAGAACTCTTTCTTCTATGAGTATTGGTTGTGCTGGTGTATTGTGTTGCTGCTCTGAAGCCCTCTATTTATAGGCAAATGATGGAGTGTATAAATGTTCATAAGCCCTAGCTTTTTGACATTTAGGCATCACATTCTTGACAAATAAGATATGCCATAAATGCATATGCATGCATGCTTGCCTTAATTGGGCATGCTTGGGTAGTTAGCCGCAATTTTGACCAACAATCTCCCACTTGAAGACCTATTTCAATCTGTCTTCACAACTCCAATCACCGCAGCAGCCTTTCTGTCTGCTATCCTAGCAGACCAATTGAAGTTGAGCACAATTTCAATTTATCAATGGTTACCGTCTTCGTAAGCATGTCGGCTGGATTTTGAGCTCCTAGAATCTTCTCAAGTATCAATACCTCATCCTCTAACAGAGATCTGATGAAGTGATAACGAAGTCCAATATGCTTGGTTCTCGAATGAAACGCCGAATTCTTTGCCAGATGTATTGCACTCTGACTATCGCTGAACAAGATATTGTTCTTCTGATCAAAACCCAATTCTGCCTACAACCCTTGTAACCAAATCATTTCTTTGCTGGCCTCGGTTACTGCCACATACTCTGCTTCTGTAGTGGATAAAGCTACAATCTTTTATATCTGCGAAATCCAACTAACAAAGCAGTACCAACTGTAAAGGCATAACCGGTAGTGCTTCTCTTGCGATCTACCTCACCAGCAAAATCTGCATCTACAAATCCTTGTAGAGCTACATCACCTCGTCGAAAGCATAAGCATCTATCAGTACTTCCACGTAGATATCTCAATATCCACTTTACTGCTTCCTAATGCTGCATTCCTGGATGTGCCATAAATCTGCTCACTACTCCAACTGCATGAGTGATATCTGGTCTGGTACAAACCATGGCATACATCATACTTCCAATGGCTGAGGCATACGGAATATTAGCCATGAAGTCGCTCTCCTCCTTCGTTTTAGGAGACTGCTCTCTGGAAAGACGAAAATGGTTAGCTAATGGCGAACTAACCGGCTTTGCATTGCTCATATTGAATCTTTGCAAGATTCGATCGACGTATTTGGCCTGAGACAACTGCAAAACACCTTTTTGCTTGTCTCTACAAATTTTCATCCCTAGAATTTGTTTCGCCTCTCCCAAGTCCTTCATCTCGAACTCCGTCGAAAGTTGCTCCTTCAACTTCTTGATCTCGTTCATGCTTGAGCCTGCTACTAACATGTCGTCGACATAAAGTAGCAAGATGATATAGCTTGAATCGAATCTCTTGAAGTAGCAACAATGGTCAGCATTGCACTTCTTATAGCCATTTTTCTGCACAAATCCGTCAAACTTCTTGTACCACTGCTTCGGGGCTTGCTTCAAGCCATACATGCTTTTCTTCAATTTGCACACCAGCTTCTCCTTTCCTTTGACTGAGAATCCATCTGGTTGCTGCATATATAATTCCTCATCCAAGTCACCATTGAGGAAAGCAGTTTTCACATCTAACTGCTCTAAATGCAAGCCCTCCGCTGCAACAATACTTAGGACCATCCTAATTGTTGTCAGCTTCACGAACGGGGCAAAGATATCCGTGTAGTCAATTCCTTCTTTCTGTTGGAATCCTTTGACTACCAATCTTGCCTTATATCTCTTCGAACCATCATGTTCTTCTTTGATTCTGTACACCCATTTGTTGTGCAGAGCTTTTCTTCCCTTGGGCAACTCAACTAGTTCCCACGTCTGGTTATGAATGAGAGATGTCATCTCATCTTTCATTGCAAGCTCCCACTTGACAGAATCCTCCAAATGACACGCCTCTTCGTAGAACTCAGGTTCACCGGCGTCTGTCAGCAACATGAAATTCATGTACTTTCTGTTTGGAACATGAAGTCGGAATGATCTCCTGGGTGCTAAATCTGGAGATGGAGACTGTGGTGACTCAGCCTCTGTGACAGGCTCTTCTGTATGCAAACTCTCTTTTGTTTGCTTTGGTATACTGCACTCCGCAGTATCACTTGGATCCACATACGTTGGATCGGTATTTGTTGCATCAACGGACTGCACTCCATGCCTGTCCTTGTACATCACATTTTCGTTGAAGATGACATCCCTGCTTCTGATGACCTTTCTATTTTCGTCATCCCAAAAGCGGTACCCGAACTCATCTCCTCCATATCCGATGAAAATGCACTTTAGTGATTTGGAGTCCAACTTACTCCTGGCACTATCACTAATGTGTACATAAGTGACGCAACCAAATACTTTCAAGTGAGAAAGTTTGATTTCTTTTCCACTCCAAACTTCCTCTGGTATTCTATACTCCAATGGTACAGATGGCCCGTGATTAACAAGATATGCCGCTGTGTTGAGAGCTTCTGCCCAAAAGTGTTTTGGCAGTCCTGCATGTATCCTCATGCTCCTTGCTCTTTCTGTCAACGTCCGATTCATGCGTTCTGCAGTTCCATTTTGTTGTGGTGTACCTGGCAACGTCCTCTCCAACTTGATGCCATTCTGGTAACAAAATTTCTTGAACGCCATATCTTCGTATTCTCCGCCATTGTCTGATCTCAGCTTCTTTACACGTAAGCCAGTTTCATTCTCCACCATGGCCTTCCATTTCTTGAACATCTCAAATACTTCTGATTTGTGTCTCAAGAAATAAACTCACACCTTTCTTGAGTGGTCGTCAATGAAAGTCACAAATAAGACTTTCCGCTAATGGATGAAACTGCTGCTGGACCCCAAACATCTGTGTGGACTAACTCAAGCTTCACTTGCTTTGGAGTTCTACCACCAGTGTTGAAACTAACCTTCTTCTGCTTCCCGAAGACACAACTTTCACAAAAGTCTATATCAACAGACTGAAGCATCGGTAGTTTCCCTTTCGAATGCATATACTTGAGTCCTTTCTGACTCATGTGCCCAAGTCTTTGGTGCCACAAATTTGCATTCTTCTTGCTATCAGCAACTGCAATTGTCACAACCGCATTCATTGTTGTGTATAGGCTGCCCACATCCTTGCCCCGAGCAATGATCATGGCGCCCTTGGTGATTTTCCGACAATCACCTGAAAAGAGTGTATCAAACCCTTCTCTTGACAATTGCTTGACAGAGATCAAGTTCTTCCTCAATTCTGGAATATGTCTCACATCCTTCAACTTCCATACAGATCCATTGAGCTTGATCTGTACTTCTCCAATGCCCACCACGTTGCACGGATGATCATCTCCAAGATATACTTCTCCGTAATTTCCCGACACATAATTTATGAATGAGTGTCGGTTTGAGGTGGCATGGAAAGATGCTCCAGAGTCGATAATCCAGTAGTCGACTCTTTTCTCTATAGGCATATCAAAGCATCGCCTGCTTCGTCGGCCACAACATTGGCCTCGGTCTTTTTCTCATTTTCCTTCGGAGGTACTCTGAACTGCGTTTTGTAGTGCCCAACTTGACCACAATTCCAACATTCAACAGACTTTGATTTATTGGAATTCTTCTGGTTCCTGGACCTCTGCCCGCCATTCCTTGACTTGCTCCGTCCACGCCATTGCCCGCCTTTGGTTTGGCTTCTTCCTCTGCTATCTACGTTAAGAGCAGCACCTGAAGTAGAAGCCACATCTGACTGCCTCCGGATCTCCTCGGTCAAGATCATGCTCACGACATCATCGAACTTCAATTTGGACTTGCCGGCAGAGCTGCTAATGGCTGTAACTGTGCCATTCCAACTCTCAGGCAACTGCCCTAGAATTAGCAAAGCTCGGACTTCATCGTCAAACTTGATGTCCACCGTGGTAAGCTGGTCCGTCACTTCGTTGAACTCGTTCAAATGTTCTCCGAATCTTCCGTTGTCAGACATTTTCATATTGAACAATTTCTTGATCAAATGAACTTTATTTGCTGCAGATGGCTGTTCATACATGCTGGATAAAGCTTTCATGAGAGATGACGTTGTCTTCTCGTTCTTTATGTTGAAGGCGACTGACTTTGATAGGGTCAGCCTGATTGCACCGAGTGCCTTTCGGTCAAGTACCTCCCACTTGTCGTCCTTCATTTCTTCTGGCTTATCCTTCAAGGGCTTATACAAGTCCTTCTGGTACAAGTAATCCTCCATTTGCATTTTCCAAAATCCAAAATTCACACCATTGAATTTATCAATCTTGGAAATTTTATCATCGGTTGACATTGCTCCCACTCGATAAAAAAATGATAATTTTCTCTAAAAAATTCTTTTCTGATGTGGAGGTTCAGTTTTCACTGCAACCACAGAGCATACTCAGAATTTTAATAGAAAAATTACCACGACACACTTTTCGAGAATTTACTATTCACAAAATCACTATTCACGTGAATAGTAACAACCCCCGATATTTTCGCCACAAACGTGGCTCTGATACCAGTTGTTGGGAAATTAGACGCAACTAATCCCGCCCAGAATCTAGTGACACAATATTTTTAACGTGGTTCGGTCAAACTGCCTATGTCCACGGACACCAATATATTAGAGAATCTCAAAAGGAGGAGTACAACAAAATACCACATTGTATTTGTATCTACCTATACCAAGGCTAGAACTCTCAACTCACTTTTATCACTCGTGTATAACTCCCACACTGAAGCTATTTCCTCACAAGAATTTTTCTCTTTCTCTGATAGAAGAACTCTTTCTTCTATGAGTATTGGTTGTGCTGGTGTATTCTACTGCTGCTCCGAAGCCCTCTATTTATAGGCAAATGATGGAGTGTATAAATGTTCATAAGCCGTAGCTTTTTTGACATTGAGGCATCACATTCTTGACAAATAAGATATGCCATAAATGCATATGCATGCATGCTTGCCTTAATTGGGCATGCTTGGGTAGTTAGCCGCAATTTTGACCAACAGTAACACACTCAATGTGGGCAAGCATGGTGCCGTGGAGGATGGGGTGCTCTTGCGCCATTGTTGCAGGTGGGACGAAAGCGTAATGCGGCGGGGAAATGGGAGGCGGAAATAGAAACAGGCTTTAGGGTTTTAGTGAGTAGGCCCAATCAATTCTAGTTGAGTTTAAATAAAGTTTTAATATATAGAAGTAGCCAAATTTGATAGAAAAAGAACTTTTTTAACCTCCTTTATAAAATACAACTCTTTTAGCCACTTTTAATGTTTAAACCTAAAATACCCTCCTATCTTATTTTTCTATTTATTTTATTTCTTTATTTTATTTATTTACCTTGTTAATTATGTTTTTCTTCCGGTATCATGCTAGATCGTACGTTCCTCTCCCAAAAATAAAACAAAATTAACTAAGAGCAATAACAACAAATAAAAAACTTTACTTTAAAATATTTTTACTTTAAAAAACTCTCACCAAGTTGAAATAATTGAGAACATATTTTATATTTTATTTTTAAATAGCTTCAAATTATGTTTTATATTTATTGTGTCATTTTAACTTTAATTTTAAACTTAATAAATATCTCACACATTCAATAATTTTTTGGGAGTTAATTTTGGATGAATTATTAAAGAGAAACAACAATTTATTCGATTAAAAAAAAATCACATACATTTGATAGGAAGATGATATAGCTAGCAATCAGTTTAGATAGAGAAAGAGAAAGGAAATATTATAATAAGTTTAAATTTGAAAATAATAGAAGTAAAAAATTTAAAAGGAGAATGAATTAATATAAATGAAATAAAAAGAAATGGGCGTTTTGGACTTTAAACATTCAAAATGGCTAAAAAAGTTCTTTTTTATAAAGGTGGCTAAAAAAGTATTTTTACTATGAAAAATGGCTATTTTTAATTTCGCCCTTAAATAAAAGTAATACTCATTAATTTGTGTTTTATAATAATATTAATAATAACAATAATAATAATAATAATAATAATATACAAATTTTGAACTATATTATTTTACAATTGTATGATTGGAATTAGATAATACTCTAGATAATATATATTTTTATTTTTTTGGAATATTATGTAAAAATAATACTACAGTATAAAATAAATTTAAAATTCGAATCCGCCTAGGCGGCTAGGCGCTAGTCGGACCCCCGTCGCCCGACTAACGCCTAGCGTTTTTTAGAACATTGATTACAGTACAATGAATGTTATACTATAAATGCAAGGGTGAAATGTGAATATTCTAGTTTTATTTAAAAATTACAAAACATTGAAATCGAATGGAACCAAACTATTTATTAAGAAAGAAATAGACGAAACTAAATGTGTATTTCATCTTTATGGTCACAATCCCATGCGCTTTAATCGATTTATTCACATGGAACAATCAAATATATACATCCAAAACAATAAATTAAGAATATTGTAAAATAAAGACTGAAAATTTAATCAAAGAGCCAACAAAATTTCCACCCAAAAAAGATTTTAAAAAGTGAAAATTATCTGGGCAAACCAGAAAGGAACATGTAAAAAAATGCCACTTCAACGAAAGATAGATCACGAGTACATAACTTGCACAGTTGCACATTACCGGAGTCTTGAAAGATGGATTTCATCTTTCGAGTATAAAGTATGATAACTCAACTGCAAAGACACAAGATAGAGATCTACTGCAAATCAGCAGCATTGCCTCAACAAAGACAACACAAGTTTGCAGGCAGGGAGTCGGACATTCTACCTAAGAATAGACTTCCACATGAACGGACTTCATAGAAACGGAAACTCACATGTATGTTGCATCATGTCGTAGTAATGTAGTATGTCCAAACCCGCTTCTACTTTTTAACATGATTTCCCAGATTATGAATAGTAACTAATCAACGGATTCAAACAACTTTGGCAAACCTATTGATACATGGCACGAAAAAAAAAAAAAAAAAAAAAAAAAAAAAAAAAAAAAAAAAAAAAAAAAAGAAGCTGAATATGTTAATCCTAGGAATATACATCTATCATTTGTTCTTGCAAAAGCAAGTGGTAAAACAGGACTCTATGAGAAGAGAATCATTTCTTCTTTCTTGGAGCAGTTTTCTTGTTGGAGGTTGTTTTCTTCTTTGAATTTTTGGATATTCCGCTCTCCTGTTACCACAACAGATGTAATGAGATTAGCATGAGATAAAACGTGTGTTAGGATTACTATTGTCATATACTTGAAAGCTGGAAAAATGATGAAAGCTGGAAAAATGACGAATGCGTTGAAAATGGGAATGTTTAAAGAGGTTATGCAAGAGAGTAGCAGCATCAACTTATGTTCATAAAGCAATTATCCCATGTAGATATATGTGACAAGTGACTTTTTGGAAGCAGAACATCAACGAATTAGTCACTAACAGGAGAATGGCTTTGCCTCAAAACAGATTAATCACAAATTTTTTAAACTAATAGCTGATTATGAAGTACCTTTCTATACTGCTTATAAGCAATTTGACCAGTCAATTCCTGCCCATTTCTTGCTACATAGACCTGCAATACATGTAGCAATGCAGTAAATAAAATAATTGAAGAATTATAAACTTACATCCCTAAGAGAAGGAAGAGCTTTTTCCACAGCTTGGTAACTAGTGACTACTGAACTAGTGAGGAAAAGAAAATGATGCTGACAAGAGTACATTTGAGAAATTAACAAAGTTTTCAATTGTTGTATTATACACCAGAAATCCATAAACATTGTTTATTTTTTTCTTAGGAGAAAAAGTATTGTTAATGGGTATGTATTTGTGTTTCCCAATATAAGTAGGAACGGTCCCAACTTAACCCAAGCATTTTTGATAAAGATTTATGACAAAAGTATTTAGTAAGGATGGCTTGAGAGTTTGTGGGTTACTTCTGAACTAGATAGAAATGGAGAAAAAATTAGATAGAATTTCAGACCATGTAATATAAAACAAAGTTTAACTTACTCTTCGCCCATCTTGGCCAGTGTACCAGTGACCACTAGGTCCACTAGCAGCTTGAACCTTTCTGCCACTGGCATTTTTCTGAACTCCAGCACAAATTTTAGGATTAACCCAATTCTCTGAATGTTCTGGAACACCGCCAACCTGAGAAGTCTTGGTGTTTCTCTTGCTTCCTTTGGTGTTTTTCTGAACATTTTGTCTGCTGTTGGTTTGTCTAGAATTCTGTTCACCACCAAATTGGCCCCTGAAAACAGACAGGCTCATATGAGAACTCATTTAATAGAGAGAAATTTATAAATTTAAAAAAATAAAAAAAATAAAAATAAAAAAATAATGTGAAGGTAATGATTGTATACATGTAATCAATCACGGATATATTTTGTCGCTTGTCTTCTTTGTTATTGCCTACTTCCAAGGGGAAGAAATGGGGTAGTCGTTCTCGAATCAATTTCTGAATTCTTGAATCATGGTGGAAAAAGTAGTAAAGAGCAGGAGGACCTGAAGTCTTATCCATATGAATCCCACTGCCAGTTTGCTTACAATCAATTTTTGGCATGCTCTTATTTTTTAGACCGGTGAAATATTCTTCACAGAACTCATCAAAAGCAGGTGTAGGAATGCTAGAACTCTTATTTGGGCCGAAATCTTTCCACAGGTCATTAGTTTGGAGCTTGCCACCTGATGTTTTACTCCCTTGGTCGCCTTTACAAACATCTGATTTTTTATCCTCTGGAGAAAAAAACACACTTGGCTCTTCTTTGTGTGTCTCTTCAATTGTGGAAGGATTATCAGAATCAGAATCAATCAACTGGAACCTTCTCAGAGGACTTGATTTTACTTTTGGAAATATCACATTGTTGCTTCTTGTTTCCACATTAATAGAAGCTGAAGCACTTGGGACTTCTTTGCCCTTTCTAGACAACCATTGTGTTCCAGTATCAGAAGTCACGACCTTCTTCCCTTGCAGTGATGGTTTAGAACTGCTACACACAGAATTAGTGGGAAGACTGCCTGCTGTTTTAGAAGAAAGAACAAGAAAAGAACAATATCAATATACACATGGGAAGGCAAGTCAAACAACATTACTCTAGAAACTTAGAAACAAATGCAATTAGCCATATAGATTCCATAACAAATAGTTTTTCAATGAGGCCCCAACCCAACGGCAAGCTCATGGAGCAAATAGGGACAAGACTGCATTTCTGTGATAACATTAATATAGAATGTATACGGCCCTTCATTTCTTCAATGCATAAGATCATCTGATACTAAATGATTTTATATAAACCCACAAGCAAACAGTTAAATAAAAAGGACAAACTTAAGTTTCAACAGAGAAATTAAAGACATTGTGAGTGGAAAATTCTTGCTATGTTTTGTGTTTGTTTTTATAAAGCAACAAAACTGGCATCCATTAATACATCTAAAACGAGCAATTATTTGTTGGGGCAAACACAGTTGTTGACTGATTAAGAAAAGTTGAAAACTTTGAATATTATGCCAGTTCATTCTTATACTATCTATATTTCTCCAAAAACTACAGAAAAACCTTTTTTATATACACTCTATACATGGATACATAGGCAGGCAAATATGGCTAGGAAGTTAATGGTGTTCATTATCACACAGACAGTTAAAGTCTTGAAAAACTGAGACAAGACAGTGTCAAGACATAGCAAATGAACACCTGGCATAAAATCAAATTCACATACTGAACAGTACAAATGACCTTCTTCAGTAAAAATCCATGATTGCAAATCTCAAGATACATTTCATTAGTCCCTCAAGCAGCAATAGCTTTCTTATATCAGTTATGTAGTAATAACATTAACAATGGTTTTCACTTCAACATAACTTGGAAGCAACCCTTTGGTTTTGTATTAAGGTAAACACCTCAATCTGCTCATGTAATCTAGCAGTATATGTTCTGCAGTTCATCTTGAATACAAAGATTTTACTAGATATGTCACACTTTATGCCAGATTCCAACTTAAATATTTGCATGTAGAGAATCCCAGTTAAAGGTGATTCCAAACCTTGCATCTTCAATACAATTCAGAAAAATTCAACTTTTTTTCACACTATCCACAAACTCAAGCTACCCTTATAACTTCACGGCAGTGAAATATATTTTACCTATTATGCTAGACATCAGGCCAGATTTATTACAAAGTGCTAGTCAATAACTTCAAACTTCAATACAGTCCAACCATCTCATCTTTGTTTATCATTCATAGAAACTCAGTAGGGCTCAAAATCCAGCTGATGTTCCAGAGATATACCTAGCCCCTCATAAAATTCATTTGCAGGAAGAAGAAAGCAACTCCTTCTATTGAAAGGATAAACAAAGGGATGATTTAAGTGCTAAGCACTCCTGTAAACTTTCACCTTATCTAAGAAGCATATCTAGAGTAAATTCAAGTTCCTCATTAAGGTAGTCCACCAATTTGAGCTAAACAAGCAGTCCAATCAAAAACCCAACTCAGAAATGCAAAATTAATTACCAACATAAAATGGAAACTAAACAAAAAACGGGTTCTTCAATACCTCTGGGACAATCCTCATCCGAAAAATCCTCAATATCATCATCCACATTGCATATCCGATCCTCGAACTCCACCTTCGGCTCCTTCGCCGGGGGCCTGGCCGTAGTAACTCGGCGGAGCCTTTTCAAGGCCCGAGGTGGCTCCGAAACCCTAACAGGGGATACGAAATCATCGTCTTCATCTTCTTCGATCGGTCGGAAATTGGGGGCGGTTGATCGCCGCTTAGCTGGTTGCGGAACCGGGTCGGACGGAGGGGTGATTTCGGGCTGAGAATCGAGGTCAAAATCTATCCCTAGTGAGAAGGACGGAGGGTCGAAACCAAAATCCGCCATTATTGAGAAAAGTGGAGGCGGAGGTTCATTTCTCTGCTACATTCAGTATAAAAGATGAATATTGATTATTGAGGGATGAATGGAAATTTGGATGAATTTTCAAAAGAGGAGTATTGGCGCCTAGAAATTTGAGAGGGGCGCCATTTTAGCAAGGATGGTGAGGTGAAGTGCGGAGAGCTGTTTAAAATTCTTTATTTACTCATTTTTTCTAAATTTTTTTTTCCTTAAAATTTTATTACCATGCTTTTCTGGGTAGAATCCGGTGTTTTTTTTTTTTTTAACAGTAAACATTTTATTAAATAAAATAAAAGAATGGTCTCGCATTACGAGTTGCCACTGAAACCACGGCAGTGCCGGGTAATCCAACATCGGACAAACTCAACGTTGTGACTCATGGCCGGAATACAAGCCCAAAACTGTGGAGAAGACCAAACTAGGTGGGTCAGAATACAAACCCGGGAAAAATATTAAAACTACGGTGGCCGGAATACAAGCCAAAAGAAGATGGTGCAGACCGAAATCGGGAAGAAGAGAGTGTTTGTGGGGAACGAGGATGCAGGCGGAAAAACTGTATGTGGCCCATGACTTTGGTCGGGTCACCCCTCCATATTTCTCAAGAAATGGGATACAAAGGCGCCGGGGCGAGCCACCTGACATGGGTCGAGTGCCCATCCGGCGCCCCGGGGAAGCGACAGCCCGTCGTGAGCTGGCCAAAGAAAGCTCGGTCAACGCCCCAAACACACACACAGTACAAGAGCGAACCAATCCACACCGGGGTGCGTTGTCCCGTTTGCACAAGGACAGCCCCCCACGCACACGCCCAATTATATTATGCATCAAAGGCAACAAGAAGGTTACAAAACAGTGAAGACTAATCCCAAGTGTTGATCTTCATATGGGAAAGCACCGTCTCTACCGGAAAAGCGTTGTAAAGCACGTGGAAAACGTCCACTTTGATATCACGAAATCCGGTGCTTTACTGCTTTGGGGGACATTATGATATGTTGCGTTCGTTCTTTACGTTTCGCATTTTTTAATTAATGACTTTATGTTATAGTGTGAGATATCTCCATCTGTCGACACGATGTGTTTTTGGTGGGTACAAATTTGAATAAAACGAATAGATAGTTGGTAGACTTTTAAAAGTAGGTGGTAAGACCGTAAAAGCACATCAATGAAAAGTTAAGTTATAAAGTGTTTTTTTTATAGTACTGTGTCTCAAATTAATTGTCTTGTTTTATTTCGGTATAAGATATTAGATGCAGCGTTAAAAATGAAAAGTAAATGATCCACATTAAAATGTAAGGATTAATTTTTTCCATTTTAAGAAACATGACAATTTAGGTGGAACAACCCGATTAAGAAAGCGGGACAATTGGAATGGTGGCACGGAGGAATTTCTATATCTATATCTATACTATTATAAAAAAAAAATGTCTTGTTTACAAAATTTGATTTGTCTATTTTTCTCTTATCATTAGAATAAATCTTAGACTATTCAAATTATCGAATCATGTTAATTTAAAGTAAGGTAGAAGAAAGATTAAACATAAGTAAAGACATAAAGTAAAGAGAAAGAGATAGAAAAACTCTTGAATCTTCGATAAATCTTCAATCATCTTCAATCTTTGTACATAAATGTAAAAAAGAATCTAAAATATGAAAACGAATCTAAGATCTAGAATGGAATCGAATACTAAGTACTAAGTGCGATACATTGATGAGTTTTGGGTATATATAAAGTAGGAAATCGAAATAATAACCTAAGGGAAGCCTATTAGGAGCAGTGAGCGCAAAGTTACTCACCATAAGTGTCGACACGTGTCCATTTTCATCGGCCGAAAATTGTTTTTATCGGCAAGGTTTTTTTTTCCCTCAATCCGGTTTTTTCTATTTCCGTTAACTCTCCATTTTGTCTCCGTTATTTTTGTCTTTTCTGCAATTTTTGAACGTTATATTAGGGGAGAGCCGAGAGACACCTCAAAGAGGCGCAATGTCGAGAGAAGGTGAGCAACCACGTAACCCTAAATCTGGAATTAGCTCCGGTTCGCCGTCGTCACCTGCGATAGTGCAACCGGAAAATTAGCCGCCGGGGAAGACCACCCCTCTCTACCCTCCAGCTCTCGTTTTCCCCTCTTTTTTCTAAAAATCTTTATTGGAATGCAGGTATCGAGGTCGCCACCATCGTGAAGATAGAGAACGGGTTTGATGGCGCTTCCACATGTCTCTAACGACCATCAATACGACACTTCCACCTCCAACTTGCTCATCAACATGTACTCCAAATGCCCATGTGTGGATTACGCCCGCAAGGTGTTCGACGAAATACGTGTTAGAAGTGAGGCTTCTTGGAACACTATGATTGGCGCCTACACGCAAAATGGAGATGGAGTGGTTGATTTGAAACTTTCCGTGAGGATGCTGAGGGACAGATCGGAGTTCAGCGGGTTCGCTCTGTCAGCAATTTGTGTGTCTGCACGTCGAATGCGCTGCAGATCGAGAGCAAGCAGCTGCATGCTTTTGTTGTGAAGACGTCGATGGAGTCGAACTTGTTTGCTGGTACTGCGTTGCTTGATGTTTATGCGAATTGCCGTTCTGTTGAGGATGCGTTGATGGTGTTTGAGACCATGCCGGAGAAGATTGAGGTGACGGGGAGCTCGATGATGGTGGGGTTCGTGCAAAACAGCCTCTACGATGAGGCGTTGAGATTGTTTCTAACAGCACAAAGAGATGGCGTCGAGATGAGTGTGTTCTCGATTTCGTCCGTTCTCAGCTCGTGTGCGGCCTTGGCTGCTTTGATAGAAGGAAAACAAGTGCATGCCGTTGTGTGTAAATCTGGTTTTGGTGCAAATGAGTACATCGCTTCGTCTCTCATTGATGTTTACGCGAGATGTGGGACCATCGAACAGTCTCACTCGGTGTTTGCTGAAGTAGAGAACGAATCTGATTATATGGAACACTATAATCTCTGGCTTTGCTAGAAATGCTAGGCCGTTAGAGGCTATGATGTTGTTCGAAAAAATGCAGCAGGCCTTTCTGGTTTGATGGCCGCTAGAGCCCCATGTCTCTCTTCTTCTCTATGTATATCTCTCTTCCCTCACTTATCATTTATTGATAGAATAGAAAGAAAGAATATTTTTCCCCCAAATCTAACCACACCACAGGCACGGCACAGGTAATCCCTCCAATTTATTTTCTTTGTTGTGGTTTACAGTTGATAATTAGCGATCAAATGGCATCATCATCATCAATTCGCTGGTAATTAAGTAAGATGCTTCTGAATCAGTGTAGGTTTAAGAAAGGGGTATTATGGTTGACGAGAATCCAGATACTCGGCAGCCAGGTTCTGCCGTCGGAGAATCTCCGGACGCCGCAAATAGCTCGAACTTGGCAGTAGTGGTGGATGGTTTGTCCTCTTGATTTCATCTGTAATTGCTGCCTTCGATTCCCGAGCTGAATCCACTGCTCGGTAGCCAAGATCAACTTACATTTGCACTCGATCATCTCACTGGAGGTAGTTCGACATATTCCTTCATTTTCTTCTGTTTAGCTTCTTCCATGTTGTGTTTGAAATGAAATTATGTCAATTTGCCTGCATTCTTGAGGTTTCATACTTTACGTTGATTAACGTTTCGAATTAAAACTCATATCTTCCGGATCATGAAGCTCTGTTTTATGGGTTTTGTTTGTCCTCTTCTATTACTCCACTTTGATAGCTGTAAGTTGAGCTACATTGAAGTTTTTTTTTTTCCTAAGCTAAAATTGCTCAAACTTTCAGAGCTCGACAAATTTCTAGAGGATGCTTCATCACCCTTCATTATGCAGCATACAGCTAGGATTTTCGGCGCAACCAGCGTCGAGATTGTGCTGAAAGAGTACGGCCTTGAGTTCTTTTAGGTAATTGACAACGGTTCCTGCATCTCCTACAGAATTTCAAAGTCAGTCAGATATTGAGCTGCGATTTTTGCTTTCCTAGAAAAAGTAACAATCTCAATTCCTATAATATTGTTTTGAGGCGCTTTTGCATGGAGAAGGCAACTACCAAATCCCAAGCACTCTACAAACTCAGGCTGCAAACTAGTAATGCTTATGGATCAGGCCTCACTGATTTCAATTCTGGTATCCTCCTATGTTTAATTGATGAAAATGTATTCTCCGTCCTACAACTATTTTCGGGAGTTGATGATTATTTACATTTCGAGAGAGGTGTCGTTGATGAATTTGCTTTTGGGGGACCTCATCTTGGGAGGATTGTTGTTGTATGGATCAGTTTGGATTTGGAATCAGGTAAATAAATGCATTTCTGTAGATGGCCAGGGAAAAAATCTTTCTCGGTTTACACATATATATAGTTGATGTTGTATGTTGTAATGGAGCTTAATAACTCTAGGCTTGCTAAAATGGCAGGTCAGTGGAAAATAAGTGCCATAAATTTGAGAGTTGTTCCTCCGCTTGTTGGAGAAAACAATGAAGAGATGCAGCAGCCAAGTGGCTGCAGTATAACTTAAATTGGATGATATCTTACTCAATCCGGAGATAGAAGTGGATTTGCCTCTGCTGGAGTTAGAAGACTTACAAAAGATTGCACTGATTTTCTGCAGTTATTTGGCAATATTGTATTTGATTAGAAGACTTAATTCATTGTATTTGATTAGATTTCTCCTAATTTGACCAATTTAAGGAAAGAGATCTTAAATATTTTGAAAACATAGAGTAAGTTTTTATTTGAGTTCTCATCGAATTAAATAACATTATGAATTGATTTTGGATATATTGAATCATTTATTTATTGCCGTTTTTAGCCGTATTATTAATTGTTCTCGTCACATAATCTCTCGAGTTTAGACATCGCAATATATCGCTCTACTAAAATCCACTTACTCAATTGAAACAAGTACATCACTAATCCATTAATATTGCCTCGACACGTGATCTCTCGCCTTTAGAAATCGGAATATATTGCACCTATAGCTTACACCTAGAGAATTAGCGTAATAAAATCATTCAATCAAAAAACACAAATCATTTGCTAGTTACAAGTACATCACCAATCCATTAATATCGCCTCGACGCGTGATCTCTCACCTTTAGACATCGGAATATATCACGATAATAGCTTACCCCTATAGATTTAGCGTAATAATATCGCTCGGTCAAAATACACAAGTCATTTGCTAGTTACAATTAAATCACTAATCCATTAATATCGCCTCGACGCGTGATCTCTCGCCTTTAGACATCGGAATATATCGCCACAATATCTTACACCTAGAGATTTAGCGTAATAATATCGCTCAATCAAAAAACATAATTCATTTGCTATTTACTAATATACCACTAATCCATTATTATCGCCCCCCTCACATGATCTCTCCAATTTAGACATCGAACATATCGCCACAATATCTTACAAATAGAGATTTAGCGTAAAAATATCGCTCAATCAAAAAACACAACTCATTTGGTAGTTACTAGTATACCACTAATCCATTATTATCGCCCTCGTCACATGATATCTCCAGTTTAGACTTCAAATATATTGCCACAATATCTTACAAATAGAGATTTAGCGTAATTATATCGCTTAGTCGGAAACACACCTCATTTTCTAACTTCTGGAGTTTTTTTACGTCGGTTTACATCGCATCTCAAATTTGCACTACCTTCACTCACATAATGGTTATGTTTACTAGGAAGTCCAACTCATTTTCTAGTTACTAGCATACCACTAATCCATTAGTATCGCCCTCGTCACATGATCTCTCCAATTTAGAAATCAAATATATCGTCACACTATCTTACACCTAGAGAATTAGCGTGATAATATCGTTAAACCAAAAATCACAACTCATTTGCTAGTTACTAGTATATCGTTAATTCATTATTATCGCCCTCGTTACATGATATCTCCAATTTAGACATCGAATATATCGCCACACTATCTTACACCTAGAGAATTAGCGTGATATTATCGCTCAATCAAAAATCACAACTGATTTGCTAGTTACTAGTATATCGTTAATCCATTATTATCGGCCTCGTCACATGATCTCTCCAATCTAGACATCGGAATATATCGCCACTATATCTTACACCTAGAGAATTAGCGTGATAATATCGCTTAATCGGAACACAACTCATTTTCTAACCTCTGAAGTTTTTTAACGTCAGTTTACATCGCACCATAAATTTGCACTACCTTCACTCGCATAATGGTTATGTTAACTAGGAAGTCCAACTCATTTTCTAGTTACTAACATACCACTAATCCATTAGTATCGCCCTCGTCACATGATCTCTCGAGTTTAGACATTGCAATATATCGCTCCAGTTTTTTCGTCGTTTTTTCGAGCTATATATGAATGCATTTACTTGAAAGGATTTGATGATTTTGAGCTATGTTGAAGTAACCAATACTTTTGTACACATACATACAAGTGATAACACTGAGTTACAAACTATTGCAACTAGGAAACAACATATCAGTTGCTTTGGTTTCGTGTTTCTAGTAATCATCGTCGTCTTGCTGTCTTGATTGGAAGAAATTTCCGGACGAAGGCGGAAACTTCCCCGAGAACAATGACAAGAAGGAAAAGATTGAATCCGCCTCCAACACCTACAGCAACGCTCGAAAATGGCACTACATGCCGCTAGACGGACGGAATTTTGTCGTCTAAACATAGCCTTCCTCAGAACCAAGATAGTGTAATCCTGCATGGTTAAATAGTTAAATTAGAATTTGTCACATTAATAAACAAATTTAGAATGACAGAGAACATTCATAGACTTCACTAATTGATGGTCCGTATTTGTAAAAAGCATATTTCAAATGTTAGATTTCAACAAATGTCTTGTTTTACTATTCACACAGCAGTTTGCTTATGATTACAGGAGTTGAAAATGTGTCTCATAATATGACATATACTCCTTTGGGGAAAACAAAACATGATTTGATGCTGCAGTGTTTGGTTGAACCAGGTGTTGCAAAATAAGTACCTGAATTTCACGAACATTTCAGCACTTGTGTACCAAGCTCCTCTGTACCCATGAGACCATCAGATTTTGATATTTCTTTCTGTACTCCCTCTTCCACTCCATGAAGCAATCCAAACCCCAATTGCACTATACTGGGCACAATGTGTTCTCTTCCATAGTGGCTTGCATTCACCTGCAAAAAGAGTACACAGGATTGTTTAAAAGGAAGAAAAAACTTTAATCCAAACAAAACTGTATTAATCAAGAAAATTAAAGTATGGAACAGATACATTAGACAAAGGGATGATAACTTGGTGTTGGGTTTTGTTTCAAGAAAAAATGGCAATCCTAAAATATAAGGATATATTTAGAAATGAGCAGCCCTCAGATGGTCATTGGAGAAGCCAGTGCAGATAACTGAACCGATAGATCTACTAATCTTAGAGTCCAATCCATCGTTATGCACTGCTGCTACCACAAAAGCTCCTCTCCTCCATTAACAGCACAAGAAAAACTGTGATAAGAAATTATTAATATCAAGTTTGTATTAAAAAACATAGCTAAACTAAAGGGCTAATATGTTAAAACAATGCTGCAATATGTTATGGTAGAACTACAAAAATGTCAATAGTGATAAATAGCTTAAGATCAGACAAATCCTGAATGCTGAAAGATTACCTTTGAGAAGTAGCCCACCATATGGCATCCTCGATCATCACATTCACACAATATATAGAACAGAAACAAATTGACATCAAAGTATAGGGTCTTGTGATCAAGAAACAATTTAGCCAGATAACAAAGATTTTGCCCGTAAACCTTGTAATTTTTCCATCAACCTGTTTCCATGCATTTCAAAGTTAGACAACACTTTTTCATAATGAGATACCAAAGAAATGACTGATCAACAGTCACAGCCCAACCAACAACAAACAGAATCATGTCGATCAGAGTAAATACAAGACATCAACGTACCAAGAAGTTCAAGGAATAGCATTACCAGAGACATGGTTATTTTGCAACATTACAGGCCAAAAACACAATGGAAATAAAATTTACCTCGAACATTGACAAGGTTCCATTCCGATATATCTCATCACCAGGTGGATGCTTGAGATTACATTTCCTCTACAAATAAGAAGTAAAAACTTTAAGACAACAAGCATCTTAGATGACCTCAATCAAAAAAATACCAGAAAGCACATATAATTCTACAATTTAAGAGACATTAGTCTGACAAGCCAGAAGCAAACACTTTAAGACAACAAGCATAACATTCCAGCAGCTCTTCACTTTCAGAATTCACAATCTCACTAAGAAATTCGCCAACATTAGCAAGAAGCACAATAGAGGAATACTGATCAGAATTCTATTTATAGAGACAAACTGCAGAAGCTCAATATAACTGAACCCAAACAAATATTCCACCAACACATCAAGAAGCAAACAAGCAAAAAAATCAACAAAATTAAAGGAAATGAAGGCACACAATATCTGTAAAAGGACGCAGCAGAAGGGGTAAAATATATTTCAGGAACAAACTAAAACAACATTTGGGATCAAGAACACATACCAATCGATTCACACCAGCATTAGGTCGCAGATCAGCAGCTGTAGAAACAAAATCCTTCCCATATTTCTTCAGGAATACGTCTCGTATAGCCAATAACTCTGGAATCTCCGAGCATCGAGGGCCAGCAAATATCAAACTCGATATCCCTTCTTTAAGATCAGGAGGGCATTCTCTGCAAAATCAACACAAACCATTCTGTATCATCACTCAGATACGCACATATAAATGAGACATCTTTATTCAAAACCAACCTTTGTTTTGCGATGATGGCCAATCTGGACACAATTAGCTCGCAGAAAAGTTCGATCAACTCATTTGCTGCCATGATATTCTGCTCTCGTATCACATGTGCAACCTACAACAGCACATAAGTCTTAAACTTGAAGAATTCGCACGAAATTTTGCTAGTAAGCTGAAATCGGAAGATGGGGGAATTCATCGTAAAGCCAGTTCTTGTTGATGCTAGCTACGGAAAGAAGCAAATGCTTGGCACATCATATACACTAATGCTCATAACCCTAAAATGTACTGAATATAATTTCTTCACAAACTAGGGTTCTTATGCAAAAAAATTGTTCATAATAACCCCAAAATCGGCTAAAAAAAACAAAACTTGATAATTCAAATGCAAATGCAGATAAAAGGTAAAGAAATTACTCGGATGCGAGCAATGGCGTCTTGACCGGACTCGAGAAGCAGAGCAATGTCGCGCCTCATCTGCCTAATCACCACTTCTCTCTTGTTCCCGAGCAGCTTTATCCTCGTCACCGCCATCTTCGCCGCCGTTTTGCTTCAGAGAGGACGGAACAGAGGCAGGGGGCGAGCTCCAGGCGACGACGGAGCCACGAAACGGGGAAAGAGTAGCTCTCAATTTTCCCCCAATAGGTTCAGTTCTGGGCCACGAAACGGGGAAAGAGAGAGGTGAGGCGGAGGGGGAGGGCGCCGGGGAGAGAGAGGTGAGGCGGAGGGGAGGGAGCCGGGGAAAGAGAGGTGAGGTGGAGGGGGAGAGCGCCGGGGAGAGAGAGGTGAGGCGGGGGGGGGGGGGGGCGCCGGGGAGAGAGAGGTGAGGCGGAGGGGGAGGGCTGGCCGGGGAAAGAGAGGTGAGGCGGAGGGGGAGGGCGCCGGTGAAAGAGAGGTGAGGGGGAGGGGGAGGGCTAGCAGGTGAAAGAGAGGTGAGGCGGAGGGGAGGGTTTTTTTTTTCACTAGAAGAATGGCGCGATTTGGTTCCGCCGAAACTTAAGTGAAAATGGACAAAGAATGGTGGGAAAATGGACAAAGAATGGCGGTAATTTATTTTGAGTTTGAATATTTGGCTCCGTCAAACAATTCAAAAATTTTGCCAAGTGAAAATTTATGAATACTAGTAAATGTTGCTTAAGAAAATGTCAGATGGTTTGTATTTGAGTTTTCATCGAATTAAATATCGTTATGAATTGATCGCGGATATATTCAATCATTTATTTATCGCCGTTTTTAGTCGTATTAAATCGTCCTCGTCACCTAATCTCTCGACTTTAGTCATATTATTAAGAATATCGATGTTCCGATGAAAATTAAATCGATAAATATCGGGAAAAAACTAAGTACACGGCATGCTTATAAATTCGACCGTGTATACACGATTAATATACAACATTAACCGTGTATAGTCAAAATTAGAGAAAGTCAAAATCAATTTCTTAGTCAACGCATCATACACGGTTATTTGTTATATTTACCGTGTATACACGGTAAATATAACGGATTAGCCGTGTACAGGCAAAGAAAGTCATAATATTTATCAAACTAAGGACACCTCAACTCGTTTTCCAGTTATAAGTATATCACTAATACATTAGTATCGTCCTCGTCACATAATCTCTTTCCTTACATCGAAATATATTGCACCACTAACTTACACTTAGAGATTTAGCATAATTTTATCGATTACTAATAACTAGTAAATGATTTGAGCAAAATTTGCCCAAAAATTCTGCATAGACACGGTCGATGTGGAGAATCAACCGTGTTCGACACGGTCAAATTTAAGAGTCAACCGTGTCTCCTCTCTTTGACAGTTGACTTTCGCAGACACTGTTGACTGTTGGGTTTGACCGTGTACCCTAACCTTGTACCCTAACCGTGTCAAAGTCAATGGGAAAAATTGGAAAGTCAACCTTCTAAAATTTCGTTAATTTTGATGTTAATATGAAAATTAATCATCCATTAAACATTAGTTACTAACGATACTTCAATTGTATGCCCTTAACAACAACAACGAACCGAAAAGAAGTTTGAATCTTTAGATAATGAGGTAGGGGACCATATACATTGTAGAAGTGTTTCATCTTAAGAAGTCTCAATGCATTAGATATATTAGATTACGCTATTTTAATCATTAAAACTCTATGTTTCCGCTATATTTGTTGTTTTGTAATCAACTATGGCATAAAACATTGAGCTCACACTTTAATTACGATTAAATAATGGATTATTGTACAAATTGTTCTTCGTGGCACGGTTGATGTTCACGGAAACACTGTTTGACACGGTCAAACCCAAAAGTCAACAGTGTCTGTGAGAGGAGACATGGTTGACTCTTGAATTTGACCGTGTCACACACGGTCGAATGTGAAATCATTGAGAATTTGCCATTATCGAATTAGATTATCGAATGTGCATGAATTGGATTTAGAAAATTTGAGCAAAATTTGTCCAATTTTTCTGCATAGACACGGTTGATTTGGAGAATCAACCGTGTGTGACACGGTCAAATTCAAGAGTCAACCGTGTCTCCTCTCACAGACACTGTTGACTTTCGCAGACACTGTTGATTTTTGGGTTTGACCGTGTCAAACAGTGTTTCCATGAACACCAACCGTGCCTCGAAGAACAATTTGTACAATAATTCATTATTAAATCGTAGTTAAAGTGTGAACTCAATATTTTATGCCATATTTGATTACAAAACAACAAATATAGTGGAAACATTGAGTTTTAATGATTAAAATAGCGTAATCTAATATATCTAATGCATTGTGACTTCTTAAGATGAAACACTTCTACAATGTATATGGTCCACTAACTTACACTTAGAGATTTAGCATAATTACACCACTAATATAATTATGTTAAGTCTCTAAGTATAATATATTGCACCACTAACTTACACTTAGAGATTTAGCATAATTACACTTAGAGATTTAGCGTAATTATATCGATTACCTTACATTCTTCAGTTTTGGTAGTTTTAATCGTGCTTTCCAAACCATTACCATGCTCGATTGCTTCATTCCATATATTAGATCATGAAATTGAAGCTTACTCGTTGATTTCAAGAGCATTTGAGCTCATAACCTCGATTGAAGTCTCTTTTGATTAATTTAGAAGAAAACCGTTTAAACGGACTTATAACTCAATGATATTCGTGCGTACCTCAACCGATTTATATTTTGTATTGGATTAGAGGCAACTTAAGAAGATTTATTCAAAATCGAGGTCGTTCGACCATCTGTTGACTCCGGAAGCTCGAGATAGCTTCGGTTGACTGATTACCTTACATTCTTAAGTTTTGGTAGCTCTAATCGTGCTTTCCAAGAAATTATCATGCTCGATTGTTTCATTTCTTATATTAGATCATGAAATTGAAGCTTACTCGGTGATTTCAAGAGCATTTGAGCTCATAAGCTCGATTGAAGTCTCTTTTGATTAATCGAGAAGAAAACCGTTTAAACTGACTTATAACTCAATGATATTTGCACGTACCTCAACCGATTTATATTTTGTATTGGATTAGAGGCAACTTAAGAAGATTTCTTCGAAATCGAGGTCGTTTGACCATCTGTTGACTCCGGAAGCTCAATATAGCTTCGGTTGACCGATTACCTTACATTCTTCAGTTTTTTGGTAGCTCTAATCGTGTTTTCCAACCCATTATCATGCTCGATTGCTTCATTCCTTATATTAGATCATGAAATTAGCGTAATAATATCGCTTAATCGGAAACACAACTCATTTTCTAACCTCTGAAGTTTTTTGACGTCAATTTACATCGCATCACAAATTTGCACTACCTTCACTCGCGTAATGGTTATGTTTACTAGAAAGTCCAACTCATTTTATACTTACTAGCATACCACTGATCCATGAGTATCGCCCTCGTCACATGATCTCTCGAGTTTAGACATCGCAATATATCGCTCCACTAAAATTCATTTACTCATTTATCATAATAATATAGCTTATTCGAAAATCCAGATCATTTAATACGTACATGTATATTGCTAATCCGTTAATATCGTCCTCATCACCTAATCTCTCGAGTTTAGATATCGCAATATATTGCTCCACTAACATTCACTAATTCACTTTCTCATTTTTCATGATAATATCTCTTATTCGGAAATCCAAATCATTTAGTACGTACGGGTATATTGCTAATCCGTTAATATCGTCCTCGTCAATTCTCTTTGCCTTGAAAGGTTCTTTCTCAACTCTCTAAAATCTGATTAATGTAGACACATGAGACAACTATACTATTTTTTGAATGCAACACAAAGTGTGCAAAAGATAACCAGATCCTCCTTTTAAATTCTATAAGAAATTGTCGGAAAATGAAGCAAGCTTTTTGTTGTTTAAACAAAAATCTAACTACAATAGACAAAATGTGATATTTCACAAATATAAAACATGTCAGTTTGAATAATGATCGATGAATTATCTCTCTCTTTTATAAAAACAAATATATTTCTTCTTGTTTATGTCCTTCTCCTATATTTTTTTTCTTCACAACCTGCACAAATAAAAGAATCCAAGAGGTCAACAAACTAGAAGATTAGAAAAACTAACAACATTAGTATAAAAACATGTTATGACTAAAAAACTAGAGAAGCTTATAAACTTATGTGTTGAGAGGTAGGCCTCCCTCTCAATCACCGTGATCGGCTAACCAATGGAAAGCACACAATCACAACGTGTACACAAATCCTGCATCACACAGGACCCGATATCGTCCTTCTTTAGTAGGTGGTATCACACAAAAGCATTAAACAATGGCAAGTCAATATTTGAAAACATAATCCTCATATACATACAGAGGCATATTCATTTCATTTTAGTTCGAAAGCCCACCTGATTCCAGCTAGCCTTTCACTTACTACTCCGCTTCTTTATTTATTTCCAAGCCTTGGACAACCACTCATTCCTTCATAGAAACAAGGGTATAAGTATAAGCAATAAGAAACTAGGAATTTATTGGAAACAACTTTATTACTTAGCTTATACTCTTATCTTATTCTTTAAACTTTTTCCGATAATCTTAACCTTGATCTTTATTAAGAGTTCATTGAATAAGGGGATCTAACTTATCTTCTCCTTCTTTTACTTTAATTAAAGGGATATAACATTATAACTTCATGTATAACATTCTAACGAACGTATCATTTATATACACCTATGTGCATGCATATATGTGGTTATCATTCATCATGTTCATTACTTCATTCAACTCTTGATTATGAATCTCAAAACTCAAGAATAGCTCCTATAGCTTATGGTTAACAATCGAACTGATTTATATGCTCGTCTCTTAAACTTGATCATATGACCATAAAGTCAGAATAAGCAAGAAACAAGGATAGAATCTAGGGAAATGATTTACGAGAATATCAATTTGGATTTCCTAGACTGGAGTGCATCGCGAGGTATGGATCAAGTAACCTCACTATATGAGCAAAATATGATACTTTGCGAGGCTGTAGCAAAATAATTGTTCCGGTACGAATACATCTTGGATTGACGAATGGCTTGAAGTTGTGGAAACTTATAATCTCAAGCTATAACTTGTTAAAATCCCAGATTTTTCCCTTAAAGGAGTTAAAAACCATAAGCATTGGAAAACCTAACTAAAAATCTGGAAAGCAGAGGTCACACAGACTCAGGGGTCTAACTTTGAACAACCATAAATCCTTCGTTACTTGATGAATTTAAATGACTCAAGATGTTTTGGAAAGCTGAGACCACATAGAGTAACTTTTATTCAAATTCCATTCGGAAATTAGCAGGATAAGGGGTTCAAAACTGAACATCAAAACTGGTGCAGAAGCTGCCTCTGCAGATTTTGAAATCTGGACACATAATCTTTGAAAAATCATGATAAATTCATACGAATTCCGTTTTGGAGGAATAAAATGTCCACGGGAAGCTATGAGGGGATAATTTAACATGAAGAATGTTTCAAACTCATATTATAAAGGGTTTGTTCACAGCAGAGGCCGTAAGTGAGCTGAATTTTCAGAAAACAAAGAGAATAGTTTTCTTTGAAAACTTTGATCATGCCTTAACGTTGATGATGATGGACGAATTCAATCTTCAGGTATGGTATTTAAATTCTCAATTATTAGCTTACCTTAATCAAGAGCTTAATCTAATTTGTAAGGCTTAAGACTCTAATATAACAATTAGCAGCAACACACATTATCAAGACCAACATTTCAAGTCTAATTCAAAACAAAGCTTAAGACAATCAAAGCTATGATAAAACCCACCATTTGTCATGCCAATTTCCCAGTTTAAAACATAGAAAAGAAGCTGAGATTTTAGTCTTTAAAACCCCGCAACGATATTAAATTTTTAACATGAGTTGAACATTAAATTGCGTCGACAAAGATGCACTGAAAATTCCCGCAGTAGACTGCACAACCTAACTTCGAAGGTCTATAACTTTTTCGTTTAAACTCCAAATGAAAATCCGAAAATAGTTTTGGAAAGCCAACAAACAGAGGTTTCCAATGATACCTAATTTGTTAGGTTTTGACTGAAATAAAAGGCCAGAATAATAACAGCAAGGTTGAGCTAGAGTTCTCGCTGACAGACTGTACACTCTGACTTCGGAGGCTCATAACTCTCTCATGTGATGTTGGATTAGAAATCCAAAGATACCGTTAGAAAGCTAACGAAAAGATGTTTCTAATGGTACCTATTATGCTATATTTTGTCTCAAAATAACCTTCAGAATCGAGACCTAAAGAGGCTGTCCTGCTGCTGTAAAAACAGGGGTTCACGAAACAAAATCTGTTTACTACCTTTAATTGACCAAATTAACATCAAGCCTGAACTCATATAAATCGCAGTTAAGGGAACAAATAGATGTAACAGAAAATTAGGATTAGGTATTAAACCTATGGCTACCTATCCTCAAATATTTTCACAAACCCCCAACTCCTTTCACATATTTTCGACCAATTCATAGAAATTGTAGAATCAGAGATAATCAAGTGATAAGGGTGAGATTCTTACCGTGCTGCACAAAGATGAAGGGGAAATAGCATCTGAGAGAGACGAAGAAGAGGGGGAGAGAAGAAGATAGCAAAAGAGAGAGCGATTTGAAATAAATAAATAAACTGAAACTCAGCACTATAGCAAAAATCAAAGTTTAGAGCACCTCAGAATCAATTATCACATAACACACCAAGTCTAGATAACAACTTTGAGCTCATTCTCGCACAAATATAGCTCATAAATCCACACGTAGGTTGAGCAACCAAAGATTTCATAGTCGGGAATCACATAATCACCACATCTATTTAAAACATTTGCACCCAAGAAGCTGTCAAAATACTTGAACACATAAACATGCAAAACCCAATCCATCATCCAATTGAAATCAAGGAAAGAAGTCAAATAGAGAAATTGTAAGCAGTTGTGAACTCAGCCGAACGAGCACTTTAGTACAACTTGCAGGCAAATTACTGAAAACATAAAAAAGATCAGGAAATCTGCTTAACCCAAATCTCAACTAAAGACAAGTAGGATCATATCTCTAAAAACTGATCTTTGACGACTCTTGGAGCTGCTTTTACCAATTCTCTATAAAAAAACAATATAGAACTATAGAACAACTATATAAGATCCTCAAATGATGCATGTTATTTTAGTTGACTACAGTGTGCTAAACAAAAAAGGAACTTTATTATTAGTGCTACTAACTATATCAATCTATATCATCTAATGTTTTCAATAAGCAATTAGCATATGATTCGAAAGATTACCTTAAGTTCCAATTCAATCATGCTTTCTTTAATCTCATTCTTGATCTGCAATATGAGCTTGGAGATTAATTTGTGCTCAGAAAAAAAATGAACAATCTCACTAATTATATTCAATATAAATGTCAAAATCAAGAACTCCATGAATACACATCCAAAACAACTCCAAGATTCACTCATCTTGTCTATAATAATTTCTGATAAATTAGTATACATCCTTACCATCATCAAATATATTACACGTGGAGTCTCACTTCCTTTTCCCAATGTGACACACACATTCATAATCACAGAAACCATTTAACCTAACTATAAAGAATTCAAGTTAAGAAAAGATGCATCAATCACACAAGCAAATTCTTCATTGCATATGTGAGGTTCAAGTGTCCTAAATTGCTAATACATTCAGTTCTCACAGAATTCTCGTACTCTCTCCGCTCGTCTGATTACAAGCTTCTATACCATGATAAAAAGTTAAAGAAAGTAAACTTGCCCACTTGAGTTTTCATGTAGTCTAGTAGTTCTCAATAGTCAACAAGTGAATGTATTAAGCTCTAAAGCCACCAATAGCATGAATAATCTTAACTACCAACACCACTAATTCAGAAATTCCATGTTCTTTCTGTGCAAGGATTTCAAAGACTATCCATTTTCATCCAACTAAACATCATATTATCGAGAGAGGAAGCAAAAATGAAGCAAGATTGAAATGAAATCCTTCAATTATCAATCAATAGATTTTAGGCACGATATCAAAATACACGATATCAATCAATAGATCAGTATTAAAAATAATGTAAATGCACGATATCAAAATACTACAAAGATAAAGTTTTGATCGCAGATTCTCACTCTTTTTCGCCCAATTTCACTTGGGTTCCGCCGTATTCCGGCAAGAGAACGGTGTTGCCTTCCTTAACAGCTGTGGGGATCTTATTCTGCTTCAGACATCTGCACGTCTCTCTCTCTCTCTCTCTCGATCCCTAATTAATCTGCACAATTCAGTTACATATCAATTCAATCGAACTTGATCCATTCTTCTTATTCTGCAAAAATGGTGGGAATAACTGGTGATATAGAGTGGAAGTCTTGCCTTAAATTCAATTGTGGTGCCATGAGTGCTACGATGTGCTTCTTGGCCATGGATAGCTAGCTTCAATTATCTCTCTGGAAAAGAAAAGATGGTTGAACATTGATTCTAAATCACCCAATTATTATGTTAATTATTCTGATTCTCTTTTTTGTTAATAAAATATTAGTCCACCATACACAATACGAGATCAATTGAAGAAGGGGAGAATCAATTGTACGTTACCTTGGATGATTTTTCCGGGAAGAGAATTCCGGCGGAGGTTTTGGACGGCGGGAGATTTTCCCGACGAGAACTCTGTTGAAAGTTTGTTCAATATTTTTCCATAGATCAGGGACGAAGAAGCGGAACTTCGCGTGAAGAAGGTTGGAGAATCGAATGCTTTCAAGGTTGCAGGGGCTCTACCTCTACAGCGACCTGACGGAGAGGCCTGTACGGCACCCTAAAACGGCGAGGCGCCTCGGCACTGGAAACCCCCCACGGTGGCGGCAGCTCTCAGCAGCGGCTCCACCGTCACCGGGAACCGGCAATGACACAGAGAGAGAGTTAATGAGAGCTCGAGGCTGCGGTATCGTTGTTAACACCACTTTGCTGCTCAACGTTCTTTGCCGGCTCCTCTCTCCTCGTTTCTCGCTCCTCTTTTCGAACCTCCGGCGGCGGCGGACGGCGATCTTGCAGGGATTCACTTTGTAGGAGAGCGCCTCTATTGTCGGTTCTAAGGAAAAGGGCGGCAGAGATGAGACATAGGAGGAAGAGAGATGAAAAGGGGAAAACGACGTCGACGGCGGCACTCCGCCACCTGTACGGCACCCTATCACGGTGCTGACGAAATCGCAATGGTGGTGAAGCGGTGGCCGATGTGCGAGGAAGAAGAAGATGGAGGGGGTTGCCAATTTTTTTTAGATCTGAAAGTTTTAATAGATTTGCCGAGGTATACCGATAAGAAATCATCACTTGACGGAGGAAAAACTCATTTAACGGAAAGGTTATTAAAAAACCGGACCACCGGTCTGAAGTTTATTAAATATTTTATTCTTTGCCGATATAAATGGACACGTGTCACATTCTTATGGAGGGTGAAGTTTACGCCCAACTTTCCTAATAAGTTTCGATAACCTAAGTGTACAAGGACACGAAGAAAAGAATAAAAAAATACAAAATTGAGCATTCCCAGGAGCTCCTCTCGACCTAGCTCTCGGCCGAGAGGCTAGTTGAGAAGCTAGGTCCAGTGGCTCTTCATACGCGCGTCTTTCTTGTTTCGGTCATATCTTCCTCGTCCGAACTTCGAATTGACCCCGTTTTCACCTACGTCCTCCTATCAAACCCCTCTTCGGTATTATGCTTTCATTATATCAAATAACTATTTCATAAAATCTTAAAAGGTTAGAACTTGGGGTCAATGCTTATTTCACAATCGTTTGTTCTCTTCTTTTCCTCGTTTTGTCATCTCTCGTCTAGTCTTGGGTGTTCTCGACTGAAAAAGCCCTAGAAACAATCAAAACAACACAAAAGCGTAATCTACCTTGAAATAATGTAAACTATACAAAATATGAGTTAAACTATCAAAATAAGACAAGAGAACAACTAATTTACACTTAAATAATAGGGTAAAAATACACCCTATCAGTGCTCCCGTACCACTGTTGGTATTTCGGACTCCCGTTAGTCACTTGTCCATATATATGCATCTTTAACGATCATATGATGCATGATGACACAAGCACAAGGCCTCGCTGATGTGTTCTACAAAACATAGTATAACCAACGTATCTATTATTCCTAAATGAGCTTAAAGAACGCCGAATGCTTTTAATTTTCATATCCGTGAATGCAAATCTTATTTTTCGGCAGATAGAACTCTCTTCCGGTCAGTCGGGCAAGGAATAATATTAATAATGGTTGGTTAATCACGGTAGATGTAGTCGGCGAGATACTAGCTCTTTTGTATTAGTTGTCATTGGCGTTGAAATACATCGTCAATTATTTGTCCTTCAAAAAATCGTTAAACATATTCGATTGATTCAAGACATTGACATCATTGTTAGAGCACGCTAAATAGTATAATAAATTTCAAACCAACAAATCGTGTGAGTTATAAAGTAACAACCTCGAGCACAATTCTTGTCTTGCCCTTTTTCTGGTTCGTGTATATATGCTCATTTCCATGTTGCGGACAATTCTTCTGTTGCCAATGCATGCGATATATATTGATTCCAAGCCTGCTTGGAAAATCGTGTCGAATCCGTACACGATATGAAGAAAACTTAGCTTTGAAGAATGGAAGTATGAATGATATTGTTTGTATACACACACTTGTCAAGAGGTAATTAGTGAAAACTTTATCGGACCAAATCGAAAATTTGTGATTTGATTCAATTTGGATTAAGAACGGCAAGCCAAATTTACTACACTCTAGGTTTGGTTGACTGAAAAATATAAACAGAAACTTGGTTTCAACCTAAAACTCCTAGATATTTTGTTTATACTAGTCAAGATAACGTGCGTTGCACGTTGTACCTCTATTTTACCGTACCAAATTTAAATAGAGAATAAGGATTTAATTATATCAAAAGTCGTTATGTACTAATTATCATCATCATTTAAAGATTAATTAATTGATATTTTTCCTAGAGTATATATATACTTAGTTCATATCTCATACAAACTTGAAAAAATGACCAAACAATCAGTTCAATCTTTTAAAAATAAAAGACAAAGAAAACAAAATTATTTTAATGTAGGAGTAGCACATTCAAATGTTTTTTCCTAACTTTATAGGTGGTACCTTATAAGCCGATGAGTTTTTTTTTTTTTTTTTTTTTTTTTTTTTTTTTTTTTTTTTTTGTAATCTCAACTTTAATATGCCAACATGTAACAATTTATTTTATTGCTTTCATCTCTTGTAAATATAGATATGAACTATGAAGCACATATTCAATAAATGATTAACTCTTTTAACTAAACATCAACTAGGAATTTAAGTTATTTTAGATATATAGTTTATCTTTCCATCAGCATAAATTTCTTATGACTAATGATAATATCGTATGAAAACGTCAACACATCTTACAATATAGGTAAATATATATAGACATATTTTGCAATCTTAATTTCTTCATTCAAAGAGATGCAACTACCATATATGCCATGCCTACTTTCCCTCAATTAAAAGTGTTTATCTATAAAGTTCATACTAATTTGCTAAAATTTTAAGATACTTAGAATAGTGGCCAAGAATCTATAAATCCTATGTATTTAAAATGCAAATACATTAGTTTTGGAAAAGCCATTATAAAACAATATGAAATTATAAAAGAATAATACATACTCGACACATTGAACTATAAATCCTATGTCATCATATATAATATCTTATTCATTTGGGTGAACTAAATATAATCTAGAAAATAATTATCAAACTATTTGGGAACCCTCTTCAATTTTATTTTCATGAAAATTTTCAAAATCACACTTAGACATATTCTTTTATTATTAGAGTTAAGGTTGATAAAGCTGACCTGACACTGTTTAGTACGATCAGTAAGCTTTAGCTCTTAGAACATATCGATCTATCATGTAAAAGCCAAAGGTCGTTCTTATCTACCTTACCTATAAATATTGATTTGACCACTTTAGTCCATCAATCTACCCTTGTGGAAGTACAGCTGCATAGTTATGGAGACCTGATCATGACGCTGGAAAACCACCTCAAAAGTTTATCGATCTACCTAAATGGATCGACCTGACTCAATTTGCTGATACGTGAGCTGCCAGTTAGGACAAAGTCCTAAAGGCTTTAAGTGAGTCAACAACAACGGCTAGTACAGTTACTCATGCCACTCCAACGGCTAGTTTTCAAAAACTATACCTATAAATACTTCAGTCATTACCAGATTTAACTATGAGAAACTCATTATTGAAAGCCAAAACATTGTAGGAATCTTAGCTCTCTCAAAGCAAATTCAACACTCGCGAAGTATCTCAAACGTTAAAGATTTGAAATTCGTTTTCTGAAAATATTCAAGCCTTGAAGTGTTCACTACTTCTACAAGGCTTTGTGGAAAACTCTCTTGTAACGACCCGCGTTTT
This sequence comes from Thymus mandschuricus, assembly GCA_029379335.1. Taxonomy (NCBI): domain Eukaryota; kingdom Viridiplantae; phylum Streptophyta; class Magnoliopsida; order Lamiales; family Lamiaceae; genus Thymus; species Thymus mandschuricus. The sequence goes on from CM057080.1 coordinate 23,580,215, forward strand.
CATAACTCTACATTAGTAGTTAAGTTCGTAAATTAGATAAATAATTTAAACCTTAAGGGCTTAGAAAATTCTATTCTCGACGAAGGTAGAATTTTCATAGGAAAGACTTATCTTATTAGTCGGTTTAAATAGGAGAATAGTCCCTATAGCAAGTTGATTAAAGAGTATGATTACTTTCAGTATTAAATAATGGAGTAGAAACTTCAATTAGAAATCAAATAGTAATTTGATTAATCAAATTTATATTAAGTAATTATATAGTTAGATTTACAGTAGTATCGACTTTACATTTCACATTGAATTGTATAATTAGAAATCGATCAAGGACATAAGTTGTGGTCCAAACTAGTTAAGTTATATTATGGGCCAAGCCCATCGGTTCATAATCGAACCGTTAGATAATAATCGAATCAAACATTCGATTAATACTTTTATTAAACCGAAAACAATAATTAATAATAATAAAAGAAATAAAGACTAATGATCATAATAATACATTACAATATCAATAATGATAAAATTGTTATTAATTAAATGATTATACAATTAAAAACACCAAATACCAGAAAAACAAAAACAAAAAAAAAGAAAAGAAAAGAAAGGAAGTCGAGAAGCGGCAGAAGGACAGCAGTAGCAGACCCCCTTTCCAGAATTCCTGCTTCCTTCCTCACCCCTACACCCTTGAGCCACCAAATTAGTCCTTCCTTAACCACTCCCTCAACCTGCAAAAGAAAGGAGATGGAAGGTATCAGAAAAAGTACACAACTCTTACAATCAACAACAGTGTTTCCCTACACTCTTGAGCCACAACAATCGGTACTTCCTCTACAAACTTTTCCTCAACCTAAAACTGCAGAGGATTATCAGAAATTCAGTAAGAAATGGATGGGAGAAAGCAGATTTCCCTCCATCCCTTACCATCAACATGATGTTGCTACAGTCCACACAAGAGCAGCCCTATAAATACCTCCACACCCCAACTCATTCAGTTCCTTTTACCTTTCACCCACTGCTCCACTAAATATGCCATAGAGAACGAGAGAAGCAGCAGCAGAAAATAGAAGAAGAGAAGGAAGGAGTGTGGTGAGCTAGCAACAACAGCACTTCAACACTAAGTAAGTAGCAAAAACTTAACATATCTTCAAGCATTATTTAAGTTTCAACAAATAAGCAAGAGTATGAAATTCCAAATTTCACTCTTTGAACAAGCATGCTAAAACTCATAATTTACTAGCACGTATAATATTGAAAACCAAAGCATGACATAAAATGAAACTAAAACCATCTATATGATATATCAATTTCAATGCTATAGCAAGGAAATCGAAAGAGACGTAAAACACAACGTTTTGTTATTTCAAAACTGAAATGGTAATCAAAGCTATAAACACACACTACACTTGAAAATACTTGTATACTCAAATCTTCAGAAATCAAACAAATACTATGCTGCAACTCTAAAATTCCCTAAGGAGCAGAGAAATACAAAAGGGCAGTGAGCTTAGCTTAAGCTTCAGACTGACCACCTCCGGTCGAAACCCTCCGACTCCGATGACGAAGCTATCGTCGAGGACAGAAGTCGAAACTGAAATAATTAATCAAACAAATAAATCATTAATACAATGTTATGGTAAGATAATTAAATAAATGGCAGTAAAATATAAAGAAGAGGGGGCAGAAAGAGAGATTTAGATAAAGAAGAAATAAGAAAAGGGGGGAAGAATGCAGGGATGAGAATCGAACCATTACCTCGTCAAGGGCGAGTAGAATGGAGGACGGTCGTAGGAGAAGCTGCTTGACAGCAGCTGTTTCTGGCGGACTCAACTCCGGCAGCAACGTCCACGGCCAGGCCGGCGGCGAGGCTTCTCCCGGCAGCAATGGCGACGGTGGAACCCAGCAGCGTCGACGTCGTCGGCAGCCTCGACACCGGCGACGTTCGGCAGAAAGAGAGAGAGAGAGAGACCGGCAGAGCGAGAGAGAGAGGGGTTGTGTTCTGTCGAGTAATTGATAGAGAGAGGGAGAAGAGCCTGCCGGCCGACGAAATCGCCGGCAGTTCTCGGTGCCGGCGAGTGGTGTTGTGGCAGAAGGATCCGAGAAGGGGAGGGCTAGGGTTCAGTATATATATATGTGTGTGTGAATCGGGTCGGGTCGGGCCGCGGGCTAAAACCCGCGGGTCCAAACCAGATTCTTGGTCTTGGGCCAAACCCAGTAATTTGGGCCGAGACATTAATTCATTCGGGCCATTTCTAATGAATTATTTCGGGCTTACTTGTCCAGATTAAATTCTATTAATCGAATGTTCAATCAATTTTCGAAGGGTTATATTCTCGTAAAATACTCACGAGATTAATTAGTTAATTAATAAATAAGGACGGCCCGACTATTAAAATCGGATTCGCTTGAGATTAATAAAAATGATTAAGATTATTCAACTTATGAATTTAATTAATTAAGATTAATTAAGTATTAAGCTATGCTTAGCTTTAAAATATGTCCTGAAGATTTGCATAATTTTCGGGAACTAATTCGACAAATAAATGGTCTCGAATAATGAAAGAAACGATTCTAAATAATAAGAGATTATTCTATTATGAAAAGATTTAAAGGATTCAAATCAATATGTTAACCCTAACAGATTTATAAGATAGGAAAATATACTAGACGATTATTTTCCTATAAGAAGTTTTATTATAAGAATGTAGATTCTTATTGTACCTTATGAATAGGCGTGACTCGACAAGGTTTTGACGTTGTTCGCCTACCAAGATCGGGCATATTCTACGCTTCAAGAGGTGGGCTTTCTTATACAAATAAAGTTATAGCATGTTTAGATCGAAAATATTATTTTTCAAATATTGTCATGCCATAAATGTTTTGATTTTGTATGATACCTATCTGTGTTGGCTTTGCCAATTTATTAATCGAATTCGGGTCCTAGTAAGATAGCTATCTTACTTGGACTAGTGTACACAATGTGACCGTGTGTCATCTTCGGGTTGGCCGGTCAAGGTATCGTGAGAGTGGCCACTCTCTCGATACCATAGGAACAGATATGGTAGATTACTAAAGAACTTAGTCTGCAGACACTTTTAGATCACAAGAACTATTTTAGTAAGCATAGGCCCTTTTCAATAAAACTCCTATGTCTTACTGTTGAATGGCTTGACAATTATATATGTATGTTTTCGGCAATGTGCCCACTGAGTACCTTTGTACTCAGCCCTGCATGTATTTCTAAATGTGCAGGTTGAACGAGATGGAATGGAGAGCCGGTCCAAGCTTTTGTCATCATGAATCATATTAGTTTCTTGTATTAAGACTCTCGGTAATGTGTGTCTTCATACATGCATTATGTAAGACTTCCGCTGTGAAATATTGATAGATTTTAGTTGAGTATTCGAGTCGTGTAAACGTATCAAACACGTCTTTCTTTTCCTTAAAGGCTCGACGCCAATTGATATAATAATTACTTCCCACGTTTGTTCTGGTGGATTCTAGCCTTATAATTACATTCCCCTTTCTATTCCCGCTTCTTTAATCCCACCCCTAGTCACGGGTTCCCGGCTTCACTATCCTTAGTAAAGTCCGGTCGTGACAAAGTGGTATCAGAGCACTTGGTTGCTCCGAAATCCGAGAGTCTTCTTCAGTCTTAGTCTAGTATTGATTCACTAGACTAGTCGAGTCTAATCAGTTGACAAAAGCTCGGCACTCCATCACATCGCGTTCAACGGGAAAAATGGTAAGTTCTCTTATTTAATAAAACTTGAAGCTTTAAGATAGAAGAGAACATAGTTAAGGTCAGAATCTAGATCACAAGGCCTTTCTTGAGAACATAGCTCACACGAAATAGCTACTTCTTGAGTTAACTTAGAATTAATTATTATCAAGAAACGAAAGTTTCTTTCGGCAAACGAAGATAAGAAGACGATGGCGTTGCTCAAGAAAGGGATGACTCCAAGAGACGTGCGCATGAAGATTTAAAGGAATGTCATTCGAGTCAATGACAAGGGCTTAGCCTTTATTGAATTATTTAGAAAAGTAAACGACATAAGTTTACTATTGTACACAATATACGATATGATAAACTATACATCGAAGATTATAATTAAAATACTAGCATCGTCTCATAATAAGATTATACCCATTAGATTTCCTCGAAAGTCTTGAGATTAATTTATTGGAAGAATCATGAATAAACATGAAGATTGAATATAGGGTTATAGTAAGCTCCAAATTAAGACATTCAAGTAAGTAGAGCACTAGCCCATCGATAGTAGTTAATATAACCATGAAAACCTCTCATGAGTTAATGAAGTCATAAAGTGTAATAATAATAATTATTACTATGTTCTCATTAAATAGAGAATTATTCTTAATGAATATAGAAAGTGAAAGCATCAACAATGTCAGTTGACTGGCCAATAATAATTGAAATATATTTGCAAGATCGGTTTAAAGTATAACATAAGGGAATACCCGACCACCAATAATTATTACTAAAGACCAGACCATAGTGTCATATAATACAAATTATATTTTCAGCCTATGGTACAATTATTATACGGGATCAACATCTAAAATAAATTTAGAATTTAGGATCGGTCAAGATTAAACCGTAGCCTAACGTCCTAGTGCGTAGACTCAATAAAATATTAGTGCCGCTTAGGAGAAACCTTGTTATGATAAGGCCCACTCGATTAATTGTCGGCACATTACCCAAAGGGAAAACCCTGAATTCTGTAACTTACCATCGGGATAAAAAAAAATACAAGAATTTATCTCCTTGTAGGAGTATAAATAGCAATGACAATGTACTTATTCGTAGAAGAAATTTTCTAAGAAAACAAAGGGGCCTGAAGATTAGTTTATAAAAGTTGTACATGAGTACTTATACTAAGAAGAATTATAAACATAATGACATAAAGGAGAACCTATCATGCTAAAAATGCGTTGTATTCTGATATCATATGTGAGCCCCTTGAAGCCAAGAAAAGTAAATTCCGTAACTCGGAGTTCAAAAGAAATTGAGTCGGGTTAAGAGTTCGCCCAACTTTGTAAAACTTCTTTTCATTTCCCGGGAATTTTATGAGTCACTAAAGTAAGGAAATTTCTTGTGACTAAGATTGTACATATGCGGGACTGATCACCCCACATGATGTCAATCTCGGTAGCGTCTCCATCAGACAAGAAATCGGATGGGTATCGACAAAATGGGTGCCTCCCCCTAACCCTTGTCATTTCATTTCTACCCTCTGATTATTCCTTCCAAGCTTGTCAGATGTTTTATTGATAGCACGTTTTTGTTACTTGTAATATTCCAAAACAAACCATCGCCCTAATATCTTTCATTTACATATCTTCTCATTCCACTTTGATCCAATTATTTTAGAAAGCAATAGGATTAACTAGTCCATTTGCAAGTCATAAGCATGACCTAATGTATGATACACTTAAGGGTACCCTAAGGTATAAAAATGAGAGTAGAGGAAAATAGATTGAGACTTCCAATAGGTGGGATGAGATTTAAGATTTGAAATATTGAGAGACAATATGGCCCTTAGTATGTTATAAAGTAGACCAAGGGTTGATAAACAAGTAAAGATATTGATATAAGACTCAAATATATAATGATATGATAATAGATAGTTGGTAGAAACCATATGGAACCCCAAGAAAGATTCATAATTATTAAAGGAGATGTTAGATAGTAAGTCAAGTGACCCCAACAAAGGCGATAGTTAAGTTAATAAATTTCTCGACAAAGCCTGAAGAGGATAAGGTAATAGTGACAATAATAAAGAATAAAGTATAGATCATTGAGTTTGATAAATTTAGGATTCCGTTAAGAAAAGTTTACAAATAGTCCATGAGTTAAATATTGGAACTCAAATAGTATTGAAAAATGACTTAGACCACAAGCAGTAAGAACATGAGTAAAAGAAGTTTGAACAGATGAAAATCGAGTGAATACAGGTTAGAGTCCTCCGGGAGTTGAGATTAATGAGGAGGGAAGCATAAAGAAAATAAACGATGAGTTACGGTATGTGCTAAAGATTGGGGGCTACCAAAATAAGAATAAGAAAAGAATATGCATACATAGTTTAAGAAATGTTGTAACCTACGATACAGATGGAATGACCTAGTCTTATTCGAAATCATCCCTAATTTAAGGAGGATATGAGTCTAGAAAAGGTTCGGTCGAATCAAACTCAAACAAAGCTATTGTCCCCAAGAAATAATATCATATTAGATAGCAACGTTAGGGTTGTTTAACAACACATAATAATAATTATTATTACAATAAGATCTTTAGGGGATAATGTATTAAAAATAGATGAAAGAGAATATAAGCAGAACAAAAATATTGTAAATGGATATATGCATTAAAGCACAGAGATAAATCAATATCCATAAATATAGCATATAATACAATATGAGTTTATACTCATAATAATAAGGGTAGTAACTAGTGGTATAGGTTGATAACCTAATTTTGATCAACATCCTCCTACGTCTCATGTTAGACACCTTGTAGGATATTAGTGTAGATCATTCTGAAATATTTTTCCACTAGAAATATAGTAAGCTTAGAAGAGCAAAAATTTAAGTTAGTTGTCTACAAGAGAGTAACTGCATGTTACATAGAAATAATATTACACGCAACCAACTATAGACATGGGGTAAGAGTAAGAAATCTTGATTATGATAGAAGTGGAATGTAGCAAAATAAGCAATGTGAGTAGTTACCTTATGCTAAGAAAGGAAATCTATGAGAAGCTCTCTAGACAAGAGGAGATATGAGATAAGTAACATTTGAGATATTGACCAACGGTTATAATAATACCCTAAGCTAAATGATTGATGAAAAATACGGGATAGACAAGACTATCTAGAATAATATAAAATAAGAGGATATGTACAACTTAAAATCACATAGTGAAGACAACGATGCATAACCAAGAATATAATAATATAGGCCGAGTTAGGGCTTTAATGAATAACCAACAGCTTTAATATAAGCAATAAACTAATAGGAGTTCAAACATATTTCGAGACGTAAGGCCTTATCAAGGAGAGGATGTCAGTAAAATAGAAAATTTTGCTAAGGTCCCTAAATGTTAAAAGTCAAACGAAAGATATATTCTTACAAAGGGAGCCTAAGTAGAAATGAAATATATAAAATTAAAATATCAAGAGACGTTCCAATTAAAACTGATAAAAGTTTGAGCAAAGAAAAGATAAATAAATAGACGAGCTAAAATAATTTCCGGTGTAAGAAACATAATGGGTCCTTAAAAGCCCTTTTGGATTATAAGAATTTAGATTCCAACTACCTTGAGAAATTAAAGGGGGTTTATGAAAAGAAATATTCAAGTGAAAGATGCCATAAGTGTGAAAACATGAGATAGAAAGAAGAGGCAGAGAAAACGACTACGATTTGGCTAAAAAAAAAAAAATGTAGTTAAAGGATGTAACATTGTTATAGGAGGTAAATTATCTTACCCCGTTATTGAGACATAGATTAAGCGAGTAGAACGACTTGCTCAAAAATATTTCTAAATCTCTCAAAAACAATAAGTTATTCTTCGGGAAAAGCTAGCTAATAGCATATAGAAATTAAGTGTCTTACAGTAAATAAGTTGAAGTGAACCTATGCACATGATAAATTATGATTAAGTTTCGACCAAAGTGTTTTGCATAGGCAAGTAAAATCATGAACTCTAGTTGCAATAATGAGTAGAAGTTCTGTAGAGATCGCATAATCCACTGAGGTAATGTTGAGCGACATAAAAAAAGACAATTAAGCTAGAATCCCTACGATAAATCTTCGAAGATTTGAGAGGAATAAACATATAGTTATTCAATAACAACTCTTTACATTATATGTATAAGGGCTTAAGTTAAGAACGAAAGAAAATTTTGAACCAGTAGTAGACCTCTACTCAGGAGTGAACCCTTATAAAATATCCGGCTTTGAAGAGTTTTATAGTTTGAAAACAAACGGTGACGATACTATCACTTCTTTGCCAACGACGGTTGACTATTTTGGAACAACCATAGCCAAACATAAGAGACATTACAAGTAGAAACTCTAACTTTAAAAATGAATATAAAAGGGGATAAAGATCATATATTTATATTGTGATTCACAACACTAAGAATTATTAATAGTGTGCAGCATAAAAGACTTACCCTTGAACTTTAGAATGAGAGAAAATGACTCATGAAGAAACCGTAACATGCTAATAGATAAGGTGACCATAGCGACAATTCTACGACAAATACCAAAATAGTTAATGTGACGTTATGACACGTATAGGTATGATATAGACCCTTACCATACATAAAGAAAATAGGAATAAAAATATTTATGCCTAAAACATTCCAAGATGACTAACCTCGTCCGACATGTTAAAATGATAATAGGAATAACGGCACATGAGTTGAGCAAATTATAGGAGTAAGCTCAAAGGTAGAAATTGCCTAAGACCAAGAAAAGTAGGTCCGGATACTCATGGACTAGCGTTCCAACTAATAATTAAATTTGGTTGAAAGATCAATAGAAATGATAACGCTACAAAATGTGAGTCGTAACTTGTGAAACCATAGAGGTGTCAAGAATCTACATAAGATAGGATTCGGTACAAACGTACCATGACATGGGTATCAAGGAAGTCTAGGGTTAAAAGAAAAGGGTTAATACCCAAACCTAATAGAAAGTATAGAAATACCTAAAGGATCAAAATCATGAGAATTCGCGGGGAGATAATAAAAGAATTTTAAGATAAACAATAGTTATAAGTTAATAGCGCCAAACTAAGTTGAGTGCTAGAAATAAAGAAAGGAGATTGTCGCGAGAGTGCGAGTAAGCGTATATAATATGACACGATATATGATACGCCAGAAGAGCATATAATAAATTATGATGAGATACTATGAGCATTGAGAAAGAGAAAATCTTCTTCAAATATATCTTTATCAGAAAGATACAAGAGATGTATGTATATTTATACTCACAATAAGATAGGAGATTAGTTAGGATCTATTTAGGAGAAAAAAAAATGTGGGATTTAGAAATCTCAGTGCTATACTTAGCACACCAGTTCTTACTGGTTAGCTGTGTAATTCAATCCCCCGAAGTCAAAAAAAGAGATAAGGAATCATGTAGGACTCGGAAGAGAGTCTAAAGGAACAACGAATATAAAAATCCTCCAAGAGGTGGAGACAAGGATCTCCTATGCAGGATAGAAGAGAGAAAAGATTTATGTTCTCAAAGATTTAGCTATTGCTTCAAGTCTTAGTATAAAGCATGACTCAAAGAAATTACGAGTGAGAAAAGTTAATTTCTAAGGTAGTAGAATTGTATCACATACGTGGGAATGATGTGAAAACGCATTGAGTAAAATGAAAGAAAAGTGCCCAAAGTTATTTACACGAGATAAGCAAATTTCGGGACGAAATTTAATTTAAGGAGGATATATTGTAACGACCCGCGTTTTCATAACTCTACATTAGTAGTTAAGTTCGTAAATTAGATAAATAATTTAAACCTTAAGGGCTTAGAAAATTCTATTCTCGACGAAGGTAGAATTTTCATAGGAAAGACTTATCTTATTAGTCGGTTTAAATAGGAGAATAGTCCCTATAGCAAGTTGATTAAAGAGTATGATTACTTTCAGTATTAAATAATGGAGTAGAAACTTCAATTAGAAATCAAATAGTAATTTGATTAATCAAATTTATATTAAGTAATTATATAGTTAGATTTACAGTAGTATCGACTTTACATTCACTACAAGAAATTGAAGATTTACCCACACATGAATTAGCCACACATAATTATGTGTGGTAATTTAGCCACACATAGGTTTAAAATGTGTAGGTAAATCAAGAGGACGCATTTTATTCATATTTGACATTTAATATGTGTGGGGAAAAGAAATTATTCGCATTTAGAGTTTCATAGTAATTTTGCTTTCTATTTTCTACATAGATAAGTTATTAAAATTATTTTATACATATCGACGTGAAAAATTAGTGTAATCATTATCCACACCATAATGTTAACTGTGTGGTTAATGATTTGTATTATTTGCAATATTATCGACATCCAATATTTTACACCAGAGCATCGAGCCACGTATAGAGTATAAAATTAATTTTGATCTAATTTTTATTAACAATTTTAATTTAAAAATTGTATATATGCTCATGTGGAAATATATAAACCACGTCATGAAATTTTGAATGCACGTATCTAACTACAATTTCAAAAATTATTTTTAATTATCTATTAATGACCCACGTTCTTTTTTTATTGAGACACGTTCTTTGAAAAAATAGGAAAATAAAAGCCTCAACATATTTTATAATGTATTTAGTTTTAATATTATTTTATAATAATTGTCAATTAACAAATGTTATCTCGCATTAAAAAATCCACATAATCTTCTAAAATTGTTATTTATGCTCAAAGTTTTTTATTATTATTATTATTATTATTATTATTATTATTATTATTATTATTATTATTATTATTATTATTATTATTATTATTATTAATCAATACCTATTTCCTGCATAAAATTAGGAAGAAATTAAAATTGAAATAAAAGTGAAAATTTCTCTTTCACCCACTTAAACAAAAACGAAAAAAATCAACTATAACTGGATACCCGCTCTTTTGCTTACCTCAACGCATGATATTTACTAACAATTTTAAAATTTGAATCGCTTATTCTTCTAGTTTCCCCAAGTTTCTACGCAAATCCATATTTCTTCCTTTGTTTTTCTTTTCCCGAATAAAGTCACTGAATGTTTAACTCTAATTACCACCATCAACAACTCAACATCCATGGTGACAAAAGAGGTGAAGGCAAATGCATCGAACGGTGGTGGAGAAAGCTCAGCATGTACAAATACGAATTCCTCCTCAGAATTATCCTTGAATCCGGCAGCGACAAGGACATCTACTCACCGCAGAAGATCTTCGAATGATGCGATGCGGCTGCGAGGATATCTCCAAGAATGTAAGCTAGCAACTTCCCTTCTCGTTGTAAATCCCTTTAATCGATTCTCTCCTTATTCTTTTCGTTTATGTTTTTTTGGTGAATAGTTATTTTATGTCTCTCTTATTCTCTTCCTTATGTTTTAATTGAATAATTAATCATTAATTAATACTAGTAATTCTTATTTTTTGCAGCAACGATTAATACTACAGAAGAAGGAGAAAGGAATATGTCAAATAGTATGAATTTAAGTTTCCTCCCGTTCGATACAATCTTGGTCGGGGAAGCTATTGAAACAGGAATCATGTCAACGAATCGCTTTTTAATTGTGTTTCTGGGATTTTTCTTACTGTATATGAGAGCACCCTTTTCTAGCTCTTTTTTGCTTACACTAGACAGAGAATCTAGTATTAAGTATGTTCGTGTCAACTTGTGACGAGCACAATAGTTTTGATAAATCATTTGTCTTCTTTGATCTTTTGTTCATGTTTAATAGGTTTGGGATCACTTTATATGGACAAGTTATATTTTATTGATTATATGTTATCTTCAATTTATGATAATTACGAATCACTTTTATTAATGTACAGATACTATGAATATGTATTGTCTCAACACACATAAATTATTAATCTATAATTTACAACAAAATAATAATTCTATATTATTAAGTAACAAAATAATTACTTTAGTTACACATAAATGAATTATTTAGCCACACATACAAAATTCCACGTGTCAATATTGAAAACCACGTCATCATGAGATTAATTTCCACGTCACCATTAAATTTTGACAGAAATATATTTAGTGACACATATGATACATATTTAGAGACAAATATATGTGTAGGTAAAAAAATGAGTTTTCCCCACTCATATTTATAAGTGTGGGTAAAAACTTTTATTGGCGAGAAGATAGCGACACATGCTAACACTTAACTTATGTGTGGAGAAATGTCGATTGTCACACATGATCATACTTTCAGCGACACATCCATGTGTGGCAAAAACTCGAATTTCTTGTAGTGATTTCACATTGAATTGTATAATTAGAAATCGATCAAGGACATAAGTTGTGGTCCAAACTAGTTAAGTTATATTATGGGCCAAGCCCATCGGTTCATAATCGAACCGTTAGATAATAATCGAATCAAACATTCGATTAATACTTTTATTAAACCGAAAACAATAATTAATAATAATAAAAGAAATAAAGACTAATGATCATAATAATACATTACAATATCAATAATGATAAAATTGTTATTAATTAAATGATTATACAATTAAAAACACCAAATACCAGAAAAACAAAAACAAAAAAAAAGAAAAGAAAAGAAAGGAAGTTGAGAAGCGGCAGAAGGACAGCAGTAGCAGACCCCCTTTCCAGAATTCCTGCTTCCTTCCTCACCCCTACACCCTTGAGCCACCAAATTAGTCCTTCCTTAACCACTCCCTCAACCTGCAAAAGAAAGGAGATGGAAGGTATCAGAAAAAGTACACAACTCTTACAATCAACAACAGTGTTTCCCTACACTCTTGAGCCACAACAATCGGTACTTCCTCTACAAACTTTTCCTCAACCTAAAACTGCAGAGGATTATCAGAAATTCAGTAAGAAATGGATGGGAGAAAGCAGATTTCCCTCCATCCCTTACCATCAACATGATGTTGCTACAGTCCACACAAGAGCAGCCCTATAAATACCTCCACACCCCAACTCATTCAGTTCCTTTTACCTTTCACCCACTGCTCCACTAAATATGCCATAGAGAACGAGAGAAGCAGCAGCAGAAAATAGAAGAAGAGAAGGAAGGAATGTGGTGAGCTAGCAACAACAGCACTTCAACACTAAGTAAGTAGCAAAAACTTAACATATCTTCAAGCATTATTTAAGTTTCAACAAATAAGCAAGAGTATGAAATTCCAAATTTCACTCTTTGAACAAGCATGCTAAAACTCATAATTTACTAGCACGTATAATATTGAAAACCAAAGCATGACATAAAATGAAACTAAAACCATCTATATGATATATCAATTTCAATGCTATAGCAAGGAAATCGAAAGAGACGTAAATCACAACGTTTTGTTATTTCAAAACTGAAATGGTAATCAAAGCTATAAACACACACTACACTTGAAAATACTTGTATACTCAAATCTTCAGAAATCAAACAAATACTATGCTGCAACTCTAAAATTCCCTAAGGAGCAGAGAAATACAAAAGGGCAGTGAGCTTAGCTTAAGCTTCAGACTGACCACCTCCGGTCGAAACCCTCCGACTCCGATGACGAAGCTATCGTCGAGGACAGAAGTCGAAACTGAAATAATTAGTCAAACAAATAAATCATTAATACAATGTTATGGTAAGATAATTAAATAAATGGCAGTAAAATATAAAGAAGAGGGGGCAGAAAGAGAGATTTAGATAAAGAAGAAATAAGAAAAGGGGGGAAGAATGCAGGGATGAGAATCGAACCATTACCTCGTCAAGGGCGAGTAGAATGGAGGACGGTCGTAGGAGAAGCTGCTTGACAGCAGCTGTTTCTGGCGGACTCAACTCCGGCAGCAACGTCCACGGCCAGGCCGGCGGCGAGGCTTCTCCCGGCAGCAATGGCGACGGTGGAACCCAGCAGCGTCGACGTCGTCGGCAGCCTCGACACCGGCGACGTTCGGCAGAAAGAGAGAGAGAGAGACCGGCAGAGCGAGAGAGAGAGGGGTTGTGTTCTGTCGAGTAATTGATAGAGAGAGGGAGAAGAGCCTGCCGGCCGACGAAATCGCCGGCAGTTCTCGGTGCCGGCGAGTGGTGTTGTGGCAGAAGGATCCGAGAAGGGGAGGGCTAGGGTTCAGTATATATATATGTGTGTGTGAATCGGGTCGGGTCGGGCCGCGGGCTAAAACCCGCGGGTCCAAACCAGATTCTTGGTCTTGGGCCAAACCCAGTAATTTGGGCCGAGACATTAATTCATTCGGGCCATTTCTAATGAATTATTTCGGGCTTACTTGTCCAGATTAAATTCTATTAATCGAATGTTCAATCAATTTTCGAAGGGTTATATTCTCGTAAAATACTCACGAGATTAATTAGTTAATTAATAAATAAGGACGGCCCGACTATTAAAATCGGATTCGCTTGAGATTAATAAAAATGATTAAGATTATTCAACTTATGAATTTAATTAATTAAGATTAATTAAGTATTAAGCTATGCTTAGCTTTAAAATATGTCCTGAAGATTTGCATAATTTTCGGGAACTAATTCGACAAATAAATGGTCTCGAATAATGAAAGAAACGATTCTAAATAATAAGAGATTATTCTATTATGAAAAGATTTAAAGGATTCAAATCAATATGTTAACCCTAACAGATTTATAAGATAGGAAAATATACTAGACGATTATTTTCCTATAAGAAGTTTTATTATAAGAATGTAGATTCTTATTGTACCTTATGAATAGGCGTGACTCGACAAGGTTTTGACGTTGTTCGCCTACCAAGATCGGGCATATTCTACGCTTCAAGAGGTGGGCTTTCTTATACAAATAAAGTTATAGCATGTTTAGATCGAAAATATTATTTTTCAAATATTGTCATGCCATAAATGTTTTGATTTTGTATGATACCTATCTGTGTTGGCTTTGCCAATTTATTAATCGAATTCGGGTCCTAGTAAGATAGCTATCTTACTTGGACTAGTGTACACAATGTGACCGTGTGTCATCTTCGGGTTGGCCGGTCAAGGTATCGTGAGAGTGGCCACTCTCTCGATACCATAGGAACAGATATGGTAGATTACTAAAGAACTTAGTCTGCAGACACTTTTAGATCACAAGAACTATTTTAGTAAGCATAGGCCCTTTTCAATAAAACTCCTATGTCTTACTGTTGAATGGCTTGACAATTATATATGTATGTTTTCGGCAATGTGCCCACTGAGTACCTTTGTACTCAGCCCTGCATGTATTTCTAAATGTGCAGGTTGAACGAGATGGAATGGAGAGCCGGTCCAAGCTTTTGTCATCATGAATCATATTAGTTTCTTGTATTAAGACTCTCGGTAATGTGTGTCTTCATACATGCATTCTGTAAGACTTCCGCTGTGAAATATTGATAGATTTTAGTTGAGTATTCGAGTCGTGTAAACGTATCAAACACGTCTTTCTTTTCCTTAAAGGCTCGACGCCAATTGATATAATAATTACTTCCCACGTTTGTTCGGGTGGATTCTAGCCTTATAATTACATTCCCCTTTCTATTCCCGCTTCTTTAATCCCACCCCTAGTCACGGGTTCCCGGCTTCACTATCCTTAGTAAAGTCCGGTCGTGACAAAGTGGTATCAGAGCACTTGGTTGCTCCGAAATCCGAGAGTCTTCTTCAGTCTTAGTCTAGTATTGATTCACTAGACTAGTCGAGTCTAATCAGTTGACAAAAGCTCGGCACTCCATCACATCGCGTTCAACGGGAAAAATGGTAAGTTCTCTTATTTAATAAAACTTGAAGCTTTAAGATAGAAGAGAACATAGTTAAGGTCAGAATCTAGATCACAAGGCCTTTCTTGAGAACATAGCTCACACGAAATAGCTACTTCTTGAGTTAACTTAGAATTAATTATTATCAAGAAACGAAAGTTTCTTTCGGCAAACGAAGATAAGAAGACGATGGCGTTGCTCAAGAAAGGGATGACTCCAAGAGACGTGCGCATGAAGATTTAAAGGAATGTCATTCGAGTCAATGACAAGGGCTTAGCCTTTATTGAATTATTTAGAAAAGTAAACGACATAAGTTTACTATTGTACACAATATACGATATGATAAACTATACATCGAAGATTATAATTAAAATACTAGCATCGTCTCATAATAAGATTATACCCATTAGATATCCTCGAAAGTCTTGAGATTAATTTATTGGAAGAATCATGAATAAACATGAAGATTGAATATAGGGTTATAGTAAGCTCCAAATTAAGACATTCAAGTAAGTAGAGCACTAGCCCATCGATAGTAGTTAATATAACCATGAAAACCTCTCATGAGTTAATGAAGTCATAAAGTGTAATAATAATAATTATTACTATGTTCTCATTAAATAGAGAATTATTCTTAATGAATATAGAAAGTGAAAGCATCAACAATGTCAGTTGACTGGCCAATAATAATTGAAATATATTTGCAAGATCGGTTTAAAGTATAACATAAGGGAATACCTGACCACCAATAATTATTACTAAAGACCAGACCATAGTGTCATATAATACAAATTATATTTTCAGCCTATGGTACAATTATTATACGGGATCAACATCTAAAATAAATTTAGAATTTAGGATCGGTCAAGATTAAACCGTAGCCTAACGTCCTAGTGCGTAGACTCAATAAAATATTAGTGCCGCTTAGGAGAAACCTTGTTATGATAAGGCCCACTCGATTAATTGTCGGCACATTACCCAAAGGGAAAACCCTGAATTCTGTAACTTACCATCGGGATAAAAAAAAATACAAGAATTTATCTCCTTGTAGGAGTATAAATAGCAATGACAATGTACTTATTCGTAGAAGAAATTTTCTAAGAAAACAAAGGCGCCTGAAGATTAGTTTATAAAAGTTGTACATGAGTACTTATACTAAGAAGAATTATAAACATAATGACATAAAGGAGAACCTATCATGCTAAAAATGCGTTGTATTCTGATATCATATGTGAGCCCCTTGAAGCCAAGAAAAGTAAATTCCGTAACTCGGAGTTCAAAAGAAATTGAGTCGGGTTAAGAGTTCGCCCAACTTTGTAAAACTTCTTTTCATTTCCCGGGAATTTTATGAGTCACTAAAGTAAGGAAATTTCTTGTGACTAAGATTGTACATATGCGGGACTGATCACCCCACATGATGTCAATCTCGGTAGCGTCTCCATCAGGCAAGAAATCGGATGGGTATCGACAAAATGGGTGCCTCCCCCTAACCCTTGTCATTTCATTTCTACCCTCTGATTATTCCTTCCAAGCTTGTCAGATGTTTTATTGATAGCACGTTTTTGTTACTTGTAATATTCCAAAACAAACCATCGCCCTAATATCTTTCATTTACATATCTTCTCATTCCACTTTGATCCAATTATTTTAGAAAGCAATAGGATTAACTAGTCCATTTGCAAGTCATAAGCATGACCTAATGTATGATACACTTAAGGGTACCCTAAGGTATAAAAATGAGAATAGAGGAAAATAGATTGAGACTTCCAATAGGTGGGATGAGATTTAAGATTTGAAATATTGAGAGACAATATGGCCCTTAGTATGTTATAAAGTAGACCAAGGGTTGATAAACAAGTAAAGATATTGATATAAGACTCAAATATATAATGATATGATAATAGATAGTTGGTAGAAACCATATGGAACCCCAAGAAAGATTCATAATTATTAAAGGAGATGTTAGATAGTAAGTCAAGTGACCCCAACAAAGGCGATAGTTAAGTTAATAAATTTCTCGACAAAGCCTGAAGAGGATAAGGTAATAGTGACAATAATAAAGAATAAAGTATAGATCATTGAGTTTGATAAATTTAGGATTCCGTTAAGAAAAGTTTACAAATAGTCCATGAGTTAAATATTGGAACTCAAATAGTATTGAAAAATGACTTAGACCACAAGCAGTAAGAACATGAGTAAAAGAAGTTTGAACAGATGAAAATCGAGTGAATACAGGTTAGAGTCCTCCGGGAGTTGAGATTAATGAGGAGGGAAGCATAAAGAAAATAAACGATGAGTTACGGTATGTGCTAAAGATTGGGGGCTACCAAAATAAGAATAAGAAAAGAATATGCATACATAGTTTAAGAAATGTTGTAACCTACGATACAGATGGAATGACCTAGTCTTATTCGAAATCATCCCTAATTTAAGGAGGATATGAGTCTAGAAAAGGTTCGGTCGAATCAAACTCAAACAAAGCTATTGTCCCCAAGAAATAATATCATATTAGATAGCAACGTTAGGGTTGTTTAACAACACATAATAATAATTATTATTACAATAAGATCTTTAGGGGATAATGTATTAAAAATAGATGAAAGAGAATATAAGCAGAACAAAAATATTGTAAATGGATATATGCATTAAAGCACAGAGATAAATCAATATCCATAAATATAGCATATAATACAATATGAGTTTATACTCATAATAATAAGGGTAGTAACTAGTGGTATAGGTTGATAACCTAATTTTGATCAACATCCTCCTACGTCTCATGTTAGACACCTTGTAGGATATTAGTGTAGATCATTCTGAAATATTTTTCCACTAGAAATATAGTAAGCTTAGAAGAGCAAAAATTTAAGTTAGTTGTCTACAAGAGAGTAACTGCATGTTACATAGAAATAATATTACACGCAACCAACTATAGACATGGGGTAAGAGTAAGAAATCTTGATTATGATAGAAGTGGAATGTAGCAAAATAAGCAATGTGAGTAGTT
The DNA here is from genome assembly GCA_029379335.1 of Thymus mandschuricus. NCBI lineage: Eukaryota > Viridiplantae > Streptophyta > Magnoliopsida > Lamiales > Lamiaceae > Thymus > Thymus mandschuricus. The sequence continues at coordinate 23,598,709 of CM057080.1, forward strand.
ACCTTATGCTAAGAAAGGAAATCTATGAGAAGCTCTCTAGACAAGAGGAGATATGAGATAAGTAACATTTGAGATATTGACCAAGGGTTATAATAATACCCTAAGCTAAATGATTGATGAAAAATACGGGATAGACAAGACTATCTAGAAGAATATAAAATAAGAGGATATGTACACTTAAAATCACATAGTGAAGACAACGATGCATAACCAAGAATATAATAATATAGGCCGAGTTAGGGCTTTAATGAATAACCAACAGCTTTAATATAAGCAATAAACTAATAGGAGTTCAAACATATTTCGAGACGTAAGGCCTTATCAAGGAGAGGATGTCAGTAAAATAGAAAATTTTGCTAAGGTCCCTAAATGTTAAAAGTCAAACGAAAGATATATTCTTACAAAGGGAGCCTAAGTAGAAATGAAATATATAAAATTAAAATATCAAGAGACGTTCCAATTAAAACTGATAAAAGTTTGAGCAAAGAAAAGATAAATAAATAGACGAGCTAAAATAATTTCCGGTGTAAGAAACATAATGGGTCCTTAAAAGCCCTTTTGGATTATAAGAATTTAGATTCCAACTACCTTGAGAAATTAAAGGGGGTTTATGAAAAGAAATATTCAAGTGAAAGATGCCATAAGTGTGAAAACATGAGATAGAAAGAAGAGGCAGAGAAAACGACTACGATTTGGCTAAAAAAAAAAAATGTAGTTAAAGGATGTAACATTGTTATAGGAGGTAAATTATCTTACCCCGTTATTGAGACATAGATTAAGCGAGTAGAACGACTTGCTCAAAAATATTTCTAAATCTCTCAAAAACAATAAGTTATTCTTCGGGAAAAGCTAGCTAATAGCATATAGAAATTAAGTGTCTTACAGTAAATAAGTTGAAGTGAACCTATGCACATGATAAATTATGATTAAGTTTCGACCAAAGTGTTTTGCATAGGCAAGTAAAATCATGAACTCTAGTTGCAATAATGAGTAGAAGTTCTGTAGAGATCGCATAATCCACTGAGGTAATGTTGAGCGACATAAAAAAAGACAATTAAGCTAGAATCCCTACGATAAATCTTCGAAGATTTGAGAGGAATAAACATATAGTTATTCAATAACAACTCTTTACATTATATGTATAAGGGCTTAAGTTAAGAACGAAAGAAAATTTTGAACCAGTAGTAGACCTCTACTCAGGAGTGAACCCTTATAAAATATCCGGCTTTGAAGAGTTTTATAGTTTGAAAACAAACGGTGACGATACTATCACTTCTTTGCCAACGACGGTTGACTATTTTGGAACAACCATAGCCAAACATAAGAGACATTACAAGTAGAAACTCTAACTTTAAAAATGAATATAAAAGGGGATAAAGATCATATATTTATATTGTGATTCACAACACTAAGAATTATTAATAGTGTGCAGCATAAAAGACTTACCCTTGAACTTTAGAATGAGAGAAAATGACTCATGAAGAAACCGTAACATGCTAATAGATAAGGTGACCATAGCGACAATTCTACGACAAATACCAAAATAGTTAATGTGACGTTATGACACGTATAGGTATGATATAGACCCTTACCATACATAAAGAAAATAGGAATAAAAATATTTATGCCTAAAACATTCCAAGATGACTAACCTCGTCCGACATGTTAAAAGATAATAGGAATAACGGCACATGAGTTGAGCAAATTATAGAAGTAAGCTCAAAGGTAGAAATTGCCTAAGACCAAGAAAAGTAGGTCCGGATACTCATGGACTAGCGTTCCAACTAATAATTAAATTTGGTTGAAAGATCAATAGAAATGATAACGCTACAAAATGTGAGTCGTAACTTGTGAAACCATAGAGGTGTCAAGAATCTACATAAGATAGGATTCGGTACAAACGTACTATGACAAATAAGTATATTTCTTACGAACTAAGTTGCATAGAGAAATTAATCGTACATAGATAGTTGCAGAGACCGTTTTATAAGAATTATTGAGAAAGTATTTTATTACGAACTATGTATGTTTCTTAGAAATTAATTAGAGAGTAAGGAAACAAAGTTGGAGAGACTGTTTGTAATAATTAGTTTGTATGTTGTTTTCTTATGAATTTTTGTATGTTTTCTTACACAGTTTTGTTTGTTTCTTACGAACTTTTGTATGTTTCTTACAAATTAATTAGTGAATAAGGGAACAAAGTTAATTATATACGACTCATTCTTTATGCAACTTAGTTGTCATAAGAAACATACAAAGTTCGTAAGAAAAACATACAAAGATGTAAGATAACATATAAAATTCGTAAGAAAACATCAACATATCAACTAATTCTTACAAACAATCTCTACAACTAATTATACACGACTCATTCTCTATGCAACTTAGTTCTTAAGGAATATTATTAGTTTGACATAACAAACATACAAAATTTTAAGAAACATACAAAGTTCGTAAGAACACAGTAACTTACAAACTAATTCTTACAAGCAGTCTCTGCAACTAATTATATATGACTTATTCTCTATGCAACTTAGTTGACATAAGAAACATACAAAGTTCGTAAGAAAACATCAACATACTAACTAGTTCTTAGAAATAGTTTCTGCAACTTTGTTTCCTTATTCACTAATTAATTTGTAAGAAACATACAAAAGTTAATATAAGAAACATTCAGAACTTTGTAAGAAAACATACAAAATTCATAAAAAAACAACATACAAATCAATTATTACAAACAGTCTATGCAACTTTGTTTCCTTACTCTAATTAATTTCTAAGAAACATACATAGCTCGTATAAAATACTTTCTCAATAATTCTTACAAAACGGCCTCTGCAACTACCTATGTACGACTCATTCTATATTGCAACTACATATGCATGACTCATACAAAGTTCGTAAGAAATATACAAAATTTATAAGAAAACATACAAAATTCGTAAGAAAACATCGATATACTAACTAATTCTTACAAACCGTCTTTGCAACTACATATGTACATTTCATTTCTCTATGTAACTTAGTTCGTAAGAAATATACTTAGTTGTAATAAGAAATATAAAAAACTAGTAAGAAACGTACAAATTTGGTAAGAAAACATCATCTTATTAACTAATTCTTACAAACAATCTCTGCAACTAATTATATAAGACTCATCCTCTTTGCAACATATGAATGTTCGTAATTTAAAAAAAAAAAAAAAAAAAAAAAAAAAAAAAAAAAAAAAAAAAAAAAAAAAAAAAAAAAAAAAAACTGGATAATAAATGTAAATAATTTAAAAAGAAAAGGAAAAAGAAAGTTGATGGAAGAAAATTTTGTAAAGAAATTTTATATGTTTCTTATAACAACTAAGTTGCATAAAGAATGAGTTGTATATAATTAGCTAGTTGCAGAGACCTTTTGTAGGAATTAGTTTGTAAGTTGTTTTCTTACAAAGTTTGTAAGAAAAACATACAAAGTCGTAAGATAACATACAAAGTTCGTAAGAACGCATTAACTTAAAAACTAATTATTACAAGCAGTCTCTGCAACTAATTATATATAACTTATTCTCTATGCAACTTAGTTGACATAAGGAACACACAAAGTTCGTAAGAAAACATCAACATACTAACTAGTTCTTACAAATAGTTTGTGCAACTTTGTTCCCTTATTCACTAATTAATTTGTAAGAAACATATAAAAGTTCATAAGAAACAAACAAACTTTGTAAGAAAACATACAAAATCATAAGAAAGTAACATACAAATTAATTATTACAAACAGTCTCTGCAACTTTGTTTCCTTACTCTCTAATTAATTTCTAAAAACATACATAGTTCGTAATAAAATACTTTCTCAATAATTCTTACAAAACGGTCTCTGCAACTACCTATGTACGATTCATTTATCTATGCAACTTAGTTCGTAAGAAATATACCTAGTTGTCATAAGAAATATAAAAAGCTAGTAAGAAACGTACAAAATTCATAAGAAAATATCATCTTATTAACTAATTCTTACAAACAACATCTGCAACTAATTATATAAGACTCATTCTCTTGCATCATATAAATGTTTGTAGTTAAATTATTTAAAAAAAAAAAAATTGGGGAGGAGAAGTTTCGCAGATTTTTGAAAGGGAGAAATTTGGAGGTGGTGGTGTTAGGGGCAAGAATAAGGGTTATTAGAAAGTGGGGAGAGTGGGTGAGAGTGGGGGAGAGTGGGTGAGAGTGAGTGAGTGAGGGTAAAATTGGGAGGAATGGTAAAATGTGAGTATATTTGTTGTAAAATTAAGTTGAGGGTATATGTGTTCTTTTTTAAGGTCTCTATAGGTAGTTTAGTTTTTGCCCCTATAAATTTCAGCCATTTTCTCACTTTTTCTCACATTTTCTATTTTTTCCCCTACATTTGCACTGCAATGGAGAGAAAATATTATCTCTTCAATTTGTTGTTGTAAATATTTTCTCCAATTTAAGTAAAAATCCATATATTTGGTAAAATTGATAATAAATCAATGAAAATATTGCCTTAATATATGTGAAGGGTAAAATAGGCAATCTACTATTTTGTAACATAAGACTCTTTTTAGTATAGATGTAGATTATTAGTACGTAGTATTATATATATATATTTATTATATTAATCAAGTTTTTTTTATTAAGCGTTTCAAATTTATTGATTTATTGGTTTTGCTCTCAATTCTAGCAATTTATAAATACATATTTTTTCAAGTGATTGAGAATGATTTTAAAATATATATATAGGTTGTGCAAAAAAAAAAGGAAAGAAAAAAGGTACAAGATAAAAGAATAGATAACCCAGACCGAACTGGAATGGAACCGCAAATTGAGTTAATTTGATCGCCTAATTTGGGATGATTTGAGATTTAGAGCAGAACTAGAACGTTGCCCGTGCGATGCACGGTAATAGTTTGTTTAGAATTACTATAAATTATATAGTGATGAAAATACCTGAAATTAAAGGTTATATTACATGTTGCATTTAAAAATATTTTTAATAATATTCATACCTAATAAGGGTAGATAATTGCCAATTAATTCTTAAAAAAAGAGTAGATGATTTCTTTAACTTTTTTCAATTAGGGATCCATGAGATTGAATACAAATTACTCCGTACAAGTTTATTTTGAATTGAATATAGAAAATTTCATAATAACTGTGCATGAAAGATTTGAAGTGATCATTTAATAATTTCTTAATCAACATGAATACTGAAGTTAAAAAACCATTGACATGCAAATATAAAAGAATAATGTTAATCATATCTCTTACCGGCCTTGATTACTACCAAATTACCAATAATTCAATGTTTTAAAAACCGAACCGGAGGTTGAACCGGCGAGGCCTTCGGTTCATGGTTTGATCGGTTGAACCGTGGTTTAACCGGTCAAAACCGAAAATAACCGGAAAAACTGCGAACCGAAATTACGGCGGTTCATGGTTCAACCGGCGGTTCGGTTCGGTTTTTAAAACACTGCAATAATTATATCTTGATCAACATACTAATTTAGTTTAAGGGAAACTTTTTGATTACTAAAACGAACATATATAAATTAAAATTGTAGCTAGGCTTTCTTCCTTACAACATGCTTGCAAACAGATTTTTGAGACAAACTAAATTTTTTACTCACCACACCCCCGTTTTCTCATGTCAGTGATTTTTGCATTTTAACATAGATGCATAAGAAAAGTCATGTTCTGCTTGATAAAAGTAAAATAGAAAAATCATGTTCATTTCCTTGCTAACATAAATTACAGTATAAATTTATAAGTTCACTATTTCAATTTCTTTATTGTTCATTAATTTTCCAATTCAAATATTCTGCTTGGTCAAATTTTCGAAGAAGTTTGTAAACAATGGGACTAGTGTCTTCTAATTTTTATTTTAGTTATATATTAAGTTATTAGAATTAATGGTTTATTTTCACCACGATTACTAATCAATTAGGGCTATATATTATAAGTCTTGAATTTCCTCCATTGTTGTTCAAGATATTCTCCTTTCTCTTTTGCATCTTCTTCTTCTTCTTCTTCTTCTTCTTCTTCTTCTTCTATATTTTATATCTTGAATCGAGCAGGAAATTGCTTCATTTCTATAAGCCGCCTTAATCCTAATATATGAACTTGGCCGTAAAGAAAATTCACTATCAAAAGAATTTATAATGTCTTGATACCTCGAACAAATTTCCATCAACCGCCGCTTTTCCGTCGATGTCGTGATGATGCCAAGATATCGTATGCTCAGAATCTGATTTTCAGAGATTAAGCAAATCATGACATATGACTGCATATAAACAATGAATACACCCCGAGCATGTACAAAAATTGTAGAATATAAAATGCATGAATGACTATCGAAACACTATAAACACATGCCATTATTTCTTCCTATGCATATATACCTTGTCTCTTCTCAAGTGCATTGTAGAATTCGCAAATAGATACATAATGCGGCTATATCATAATCATGTACTCTGTAATACAAAATTGTCTACGTTTGTTCAGTCTTGATATCCAACTCAAGCAACATCATTTAAGCAACCTTCTTTAGTGTCAGTTTTAAACATCTATCATCCACGTCGTTGTCAACATCATAACGTACAATAGACATGATTACTCGCCACGTTGTTTCGCTTGAGGTTTTTATGTTATGGTTACGAAGAAAGAACACGGAATCGATTGTGATCTGTGAGAGAGGAAGGAATGGGAAGTGAGATGGCGGCGTGCATGACTTCAATCGTCGTCGATGGAAACTGCAATTTGGGGAATATGTATATGTAGAGAGAATTGGGAGGTAACCGTCGCGTAATTTGGCTTTATGGATGAGATAAACTTTGGGGCAGTTGCTCATCTCTTTAGTTTTTTGGGAAAATAACTTTTTATATGCAATTATTATTATTATTATTATTATTATTATTATTATTATTATTATTATTATTATTATTATTATTATTATTATTATTATTTAACTAAAAAACACTTGTTGGAAATATCAAAACGACACGGCGGTCGGGAAAAAGTACCCAACTAAGAGGTGTGACCGTGTGACTAAGAGAAATCATTTTAAATTAGCAAAAATATTTAATTATTGCAAAATTAAAAATTAAAATCTGAATAAGTAAATTACACAAATGCCCCTTTTACTTGGCTTTTATATAGTATATAGATGTTCATCCCTGGAGGTGGTAGTCTATGTAAAATAACACAATATGGTGGCGTTCTTTTTTATACGAAAAAAAAAAGGAGAGAAAAGATAAAATCACCCTATAAATTTAACATTTTTTTTACTTTTTCTCACATTTTATCAATAAATGAGAATTTTACTCCTTAAATTGAAGAAAATATTTACAACATTAAATTGGAGAGATAATATTTTATGTCCATTGTAGTGCAAATGAAGAGGGAAAAATAGAAAATGTGAGAAATAACGAAAATTTTAAGGGTGATTTTCTTTGGTCTCTTATTTTCTTTCGCCTCAAATTTCTTTCGCATCAAAGAGAACGCAACCTATATTCAGGGGATTGATGTAATTGTAGGGTATTCATTTTGCTAGTATAAAAAGTTTAAATGTTCATACTATTCGATGTAATAAATCCAAAAACTCAAAGAAAAATTCACTATCTCTACAAAGTTATCATCAAACTTTACATAAGAATGATAAAAGCCAAACTTTACACGAGTAAATTTCACAAAAAGATACTCCATAAGAGTTAATAAACTCATAAGAGTTAATAAACTGCTCTCTTTATATACGACGGATGGAGTACTCTATCCAACTTCCTACCTACAAGTCTAAATATAATCTCCGTCATCTATTAACACTACACGCAATACAACTTCTGTACATAGGCATGAATAGACAGAATTACCTTAACTGTCATTCCGGTATACTATGCAGAGCCGGAGTCCGTGGCTGTTGATGCGCCTCGCCGCCGGCGTTGATGAGTTGGGCCAAAACCTGTTGCACCGGCAGCCCTTCCACGTCAGCTTCCTTCAACAGTTTCTCCAACTCTTTCTTCGATATTGTGATCTTCACCTCCTTCCCCGCCGCCTCCAACGACGAACTAGATAAGTCCGGCAATGCCCCGTCGTCGTCCTTCCGGGTCTTCTGATCATGTCCCGCCCCGAACGAGCCCCAGTCGTCTCCGCCCCATTCGTCGTACGATCCTTTCCTTATGCAGTTTCCCATGCTTTAGTGTGTGTGTGTTTGTTTGTGCTTGTACGTATAGTACAGATTTCGAGAGCGGAAGATTTCTGGTGAATGAGAGGCGTGGGTGATATAAGGCAGGGTTGTTCGAGTGTGGGTCCCCATTCCACCTATTTCGGGTTGGCTCGAAGCTGGTTACGTGGCGCCACCGCCACATTAGTATATCGGTTGCGACTCGGCTCGGCTCATCTCGGCTCCATTACCTTCCTGTTTTTATTTTGATTTTTTGAACAAATAATTGAATATTGGATGAGTATTGGAGCAGCCAAAGTTTACGCAAAGATTGTTTCAAAGTTTTCGATGAGGTGGCAAACTTGAAAGTCTATCTCTATTCATTTTCAATTGACCGCGATTCTCTAAAAATTAAAATACACTATGAGTAAGGAAGAGAATATACCAAAGTAGACGTTTTGATAAGGTAATTTGTAATTGTAGACAGAAGTATTAAAATGGGTTATTTCTAATCATTTTCTTGTATAAAGATATTTATATACTTGATACTAGTTTTCGCTCTCTAGGGGTTCTTACGAATTCACGGCTTCGTGTAAGGAATATGGTCGTATACGTGGACACAACAAGAACAAGCGGAAAGATTGATTATGCACACGAACACAATTGAAATAAACGTAGTAATACAAAAATTACCTGTTGATACATTGACACATATGACACTTTAAAAAAAAATATCAATATAAACTATCTTTGAATACATATTACATATAGTTAAACGTTGCATTTCGCTAAAACACTAATACTCCCTCCGTTTCTTCTGAAACGGCCTTTTTCCTAATAGAGGCATTTCGTGCGGAATGACTTGTTTCCTATTTTAGCCCGACAATCTCATGTGCACCCCCATTAACCCCTAAATATATCACCTTTATACACTAAATTCTTATTTTAAGTATGCGGACCACCACTACTATACAACAAACCTCAATTGTATTAATATGCGTGCCGAAAAGAAACAAATCATTTCAGAAGAAATGAAGGGAGTATGATATTTGGATTGTAAAAAAATGTCACGATAAAATATTTAACGTTATACTAACTGCGTTGCTTCAAATTCACGACAGCAAACTTGACTTGAATTTGCATAACTTTCAACGCTCGTGCATAAATATTTTTCTTGCAAAATATATAGATATTTGTGGGCAAATAGCCAAATTTTCTTTACAAATTGAAAAAAAAAGTTAATTGTAGTCGTCCTATTAGAAATGTATGTTTATGAAAAAAATTATGTCTATCAAGCCCCACCTCGTAATTGCGCTACACATGATTGTCTGCTAGTGTAAAATTTGCATGATCGTGCAATCGTATTATTAAGAATGAACTTTGTATAATCGTCCTATAAGTGCATGATCGTGTAATCTCTGCATCGCTTGATAATGTATATTATTAATTAATAGTTTCATTAAGATAATTAAGTAGTTGATCATTTAAATGAAGGCCTTGCTATTTAATTCTAAAGTAATACGTGAATGATGCATAATTATGAATCTAATTAATAAATGTGCGATTTTTAACTTAAGCACACCCATACCGACTGCCGACATACGTACGAATTAGTATTCCATAATACATGCGCGGCACACCTATTCACCTGATAATATTATATAAATATAAATTATACTACTTTTATTTTCATATTAGTATGGAGAGAGGTGACACGTGTTTTAAGAAAATAATAATACTCTATCCGTCTCATTTCATTGTCCACTAGAGAAATGGTATAGTAACCAAGGACATATATGATAGTGGGGTTTATATTATATTAGTTGTGAGAGTAAAAGTGTTTCACTTTATGTAAGTGGACAATTAAATCGGACATCCAAATAAGAAAACATAAACAGTTAGCATATGACAGAGGGAGTAATAAGAAGTAAGGGTAATAGTGAGAAACGGTAGGTGAAAATAGGTGATATATATATATATATATATATATATATATATATATATATATATATATATATATATATATAAAAGAGCTTTATGTTACAAAATAATGTATTGGCTATTATGTCCTTTAAATTTACTTAATATTAAGGATAATTAAGTAATAATATGATCACAGTTAAGGTATAGAATATATATTTATAGAATTAGATTTACATTTATTAAAATTTAAAATGCAAAAGTTAAAAGAAGACGTAAATTTGGTATTAAATCCACTCGATCACATTACAAACTAAAATGGTATTAAACGAGATTATTATAGGGTAATCATTAGAGCATGTACAATGCTAGAATCCCAAATGAGGTTCTTAAAGGTGCCACATAGACAAGATCTCATTGTTATGAAAAATTCACAATGGTGAGGTTCTTAACAAGGGTTCTTATCATAATTGAAGGGTCCCACTTATTATTTTATTTTATTTTATTTTTCATCTTTATTTAGCAATTAATTTTATTTTACTATCATATAATTAATAAACTTAATTACAACAAACATACATATATTTATTTTAGTAATTGGTTTTATGTTATTACCACATAATTGATAAATTTGATGATAATAAATATAAATATATTTAGTTTTATAAATATATATTTAATACACAAATGATCAATTCTTTTTAATAAAAGTTTTAGTATTTGAATATTGTAGATGCTTAATATAATTAAAATTTAAAAAAATTAATTAATACTATGAAAAGGAAAAATTATGTATAATTTTTTTTTAAAAAAAGAGTAATATACATAATTAAAAAAACGAAATGGCAATTAAAATATAAAATCAGTAGAAAATAGAAGAAAAAAGAAAAGAAAAGAAAATAAATAGAAAAAAGAAAAACAAAATAGGAGAAAAACAAAATAAGGAAAAAAAAAAAAGAGGTATGTGGGCCCCATTTTTTCTTAAGAACCAGGATCTTATATAAGAACCCAGGTTCTTATTTAGGGGATCTCCAATGGGGATGCTAACTAAGGTGTGAGTTCTTATTTTTGCCACATAGACAAGAACCCCTCCATTGTACATACCCTTAGTGTTTGTTAGATGATCTAATTTATTTTATTCATTTTAGTGGAATTTATTGACAAATATACTCCTATAACTTATATTCATAATAGAATTGAGAACTTTATTAAATACTCCTAATATTTTTCCATCTTTTGAAAGAGACAAATATAATCGGTAATTTTTTTTTTTTTTTTGACAATTTAAAAACATAATTCTAATTAAAAAAATATATCTCCAAAAGCTTTTCTAGAATAATTAAAAAATACACTCAAATTTTACTGCACTAAAATTTTATAAAATATACTTTTATTCGCCATGGGCCTTTAATTTGTTTCCAAATTATGTACGATGGAAAAGAGTTTTCCATTCATCAATAAGATATAATTGAATTTAATTGTTATGAACAGTAGAATATTGTGACAATCTTATTGGCTTTCCTTGAAAATATTTTGACATGTATGTGATGTGATTTAAATTGACGGAGAGATACTTTCACACTCAGGAACATTTTGAGGTTTTGTTAATAATAAGACCTTGACGAAAGAGCAAAGGGATTATATGGTTCATCCATTTTTAATTAGTTCTTGCATTAATCTTCATTAATTTCTACAATTTTCAATTTCTATATTTTAATTTAATGGTTGGATTATACGGTTGGTCTGTTAATTTCATAACCAATTACTCCCTTCAGACTTTTCAAGTTATTACATTCTTTTTGGTACGAGAATTAAGGTAAGAGTATTTAGTAGTTTAAGTGGATTGATAATTGAGGAGAATAGTGAATTAAAATTATTATTAATATTATATTCTATTAAAAATGAAAAACGAAAATTGTAATAAAAAACTGAAATATTATTCTATTAATTTTTAATTTCAATTTGATTTATTGTTCTTTTATTTACTTTATAACAAAGAAATATGAAATCTTATTTAATATACTTTAATCTAAGTTTGAATAAAAGTAATTTATTATAATTAGATATATTGTTTACCATAAAACAAGATTAGGGTAATCATTTGTGTTTGACTTGATTTAATATTGTACAAATAGTTCCAAGTCTAAGCGAATGAGTCATCGTCATCCTAACATGTGAGATAAAATTGATTTGCAAACTCAAAAAAGTAAATAAGAAATTATATATGTCAGATAAAATAAGTCTGTTCATTCTTATCTTATAGAGTAAATGCCCCTTAAAAGATTATTTGATGCTTTGACACCCTCTCATGGACATGTGTGCAATCTATTCATTAATAGTAGAATTCTTAACATATAGTACTATTAGACAATTGCAATATATTGATATTTTTTGTTTGTTCGAATAGTATGTTTCGATGAAAAATAGGATCGAATCACAATCACATTCCATGATTGAACACTCAATAGTAACATCACTGTCATTTAAATTATTATTACTATTAGATTTAATAATGTTTAGTGCTAATTAATATGAAGAGTTCGCTTTGAATAATTTTTACTTCAGCTAATACAGTTTATGCTAATAAGTAATAAGCATCTCTGACAACATTGCAAATAAGCATTGAAGAATAACTTGGGCTATGATGCGAGTACAATTATATATATATATTTTTATGTTTTAATTGACAAAAATGTATTGCCTAGGCTGGGTTCAGATATATTCATTTATCTATGACTCGTAATTTTACATATAAGTAATCATTACTTTACCATTGACTATTAATATTTAGAAGCTTCACTTTTGTCATGGAGAAAACATATGATATTAGTTTTAAAATGCATGTCTTAAGTAATAAGAATTGTCAGAAGGTGGGCCGAATTAACTTTTATACACAATAAAAAGAAATAGTTTAAACTACAAAATAACATATTAAGTCTAACTTATGAATTGTCTATATAGGAGTATAACATATTTTTCCATTCCTTAACCGTTTTCATCTTGTTTATTAGCTTCCTTTCGCATTTTCTTGTAAGTTTTGCTCAAAATTTATTCGATGAAATATATAATTAATATCCATGATATGATGTTAATATAAGATTTAAAATAATATATGCTCCCTCTGTTCAACTGAATTCGACGTATTTCTTTAATTTGTGTGTGTTTAAAATAGAAAAAAGTCAAATTGGATGGGAAGGAGGGAGTAATTTTTTATGTATTTTTTGGTTTTTTAGATACATCTTTAGCCATATATATGTGCAATTTGGTGTCTTGGTAAGAAATTATTTCATAGATAAAACTTTATATATCGTACTATTCTTTATGCTATACAATAACCCATGATGATTATAATCATAGGTCGGTATGTGACACATTTTATTGTTTTAATTTAATAAAAAAGGCTGGAATACGAAACAAGATCAAATAAAAAATAAGATAAATGTATCATGGGGTAAGAGATGACATATAAAGTGTATAAGATATGGTTAAATAAGAACAAATATAGGCTAAGAGAAAAATTGACGCCTCAAATTCAAATTCAACACCTCACACTTAGCATATCAAATAAAGCCATTTAATCAAAGAAGGTGTAAGACTAAATAATCCTAACCAAAGTATCTTAGCACCTTAATCAAAACTGTTAAAACAAAAAGAAATGAGGAAGAATCAAACACTAAGAAAGAGTATTGCTATGAATAAGAGAGAGAGAAACATGATTAATCACATGAAGGTTCAATCAAATCCTACAAGATACAATATTAAAAGAAAGAGTGTGTATGAAGAAGAAATAAAATAAAATATGATCTTGCTCTATACGTATAATTAAAATGATAGAAGCTTATGCCCTTTGCCCCACGTATATAGACTCGTCATTGTTCATATAGTTGGTATGCCTAAACAATATGAAAAGAATTAAATATCTATGATTGATTTCATTCTTACAATTGATGGTTAGATATGAATGGTAGGGATGCGAAATGAATTTATTTTGTAGGATGAAATTACCCTGATAAATAATTGATACAAATGATATCTCTTCCTTCACATTCTTTATGAATGAACAAAAATTATATTCTCCATTTTAATTTCACAAGAATAAAAATGAATATACTTTAAACAAATTTTAAGTTAATGACTATGTTTGTGTTCTATCCAAAATGTCTTCACGTTCAATTGTGTCTCTTTTATTTTTGTTAAGAAATATGTTTCAACTTGCTATGTTTATATTTTTCTTGTATGCCAATCGATTAAGTTAGGGGGAATTGGAGAGAGGGATAGAGTTTCATTAATTCCAATTTTAATACTATAATTTGAAAACTAAAAGGGAAGAGGAAGTCAAGAACTTCAATAATACGTATCCTTGTAATTGGTGTATATCAACACATTTATCTAATGTGTGTGGACCTCCCCTTATATACATAAGTTCATTTATATGCAAAGCAAGAAAAATATATTTAATATGAGTGAAAATGAATGCAAAATGACCTACAATGACCAAACTAAATGATATGTTTTAAAGAAATAAATTATTCATATCAAACTTTGAAAATGAAAAAAAATTAATTTTAATTAATATGAACTTTGAATTCAATAAGACGAAGAAAATATCTATATTTTTCAAGTTAGAATTAAAAAAATATTCAGTATGAATATGTATCTACATATTGGATCATTTGACACATGAAGATTGAAATTTATAAATACATTTTTGAATATATTCGTGCTTTTCGATATAAGTTGTAAACAAAAAGAATTACTTCCAAATAAGAAAACATGTTTTATTTGCCTCTATGTGTTGTTTTTAAGAAAGTTTAATACTATTCTTCTCTAAAAATTTCAAAATATTCATGGTATTTGAAAATAAAACTTTTGTTTAAATGTGGATGTTACATATTTGATTGTGACTCTAAATTTTAAGTTATTAAAGTAACCTTTTTTTTTTTTTTTTTTCTTTCTTTTAAACTTTGAGTTCTTAATCAAAATTATTTACAAGATCAACTATACAATATGATAGTTACTCAATCAAAATAGTAATTCATACAATAATATAATTGAACACTTTGCTTTTATTTAGATTATTCATCTCTTCATGATAATATATAATTTTTTCTACAGCCCACTACTTTTACAAATTTATGCATAATGACTTTTGTTAAGGAAAAAAAATCTAGTTTAGCGTGCAACGCACGTTCCCTTTACTAGTAGTAGAAAAAGTATGGAGAAGAAGGTATGTAAAAATATTGTAAATAATATAATGTATTAAAGGTGAGAAAGTAAATTTAGTAAAAGAATCTTCATCACATGCAATACTATAAAGGACGTTTCAAACGGAAACAATTGCATTAATATCGGGGACAAAAGGTTAATTATGTATTCGAATCTCATCATCAAAATTGACATGTATTGAAAGTTTGTATATCATGGCTCGAGGAATAATCTCTTCGAGATGAGATCGATAATC
This sequence comes from Thymus mandschuricus, assembly GCA_029379335.1. Taxonomy (NCBI): domain Eukaryota; kingdom Viridiplantae; phylum Streptophyta; class Magnoliopsida; order Lamiales; family Lamiaceae; genus Thymus; species Thymus mandschuricus. Next base: position 23,614,253 of record CM057080.1, read on the forward strand.
TCTAGATATAAGTCTCTTTTATTTTAGAGCATAAGAAGTTTCCTTGAAGTCAAATATGTTCAAAGAAAACATATGGAAGAACTTGAGGGACGGTAAATTATTTATACCTGACACTCCTCCGTCCCGATAAACTCGACCCCTTTTATTTCGGCGTAAAATTTTAAGTATAATGTTAAAAGTAAGTAGACATGCCATTTCATGGGGACGATCCGATTAAAAAAATAATTGAGACGATTTTAATGGATAAGAGGGAGTATAGAAGTACAAATTCCCCAACTTTATATATTTATGCTAAAACATACTCCCTTCATCCCGGCCCACTTCATTAATCTTGTATGATATTTTGAGTCATCCATTTCAATAGTTTTGTTTTATAAAATAAAAAGAATTAATCATCACTATTCACCGCGGACCCCTTATTTTTCATGTTTAACACTTATTCATAAAATTTTATATAAAAATAAATAAATAAAACCACGAAAAGAGTATTAATATACGTGTCTCTAAATAAATAAATGTATATTACAATATCTGGTCACCACAGTAATGCTTGATCGGATAAGATTATGCGATCTTACTTCTTGAATAAAAAATAAGAGAAATAAGAAGCGTGAGCCGCGGCTGAGTTTAATCTAGCTAGCCGGCTCCGTGTGAAAAGCTGATATGCAAGGAATCTATCTGGCACTTTGCATAAGTTAGGTATTGGACGCGGCTCCCACCGTGGCTTCAATTCAGATTCAGAATCATCTCACCATGATTATTGTTTATTATATTTTGAGAAAATCAACTTCATATCTTTTGCTATAAAATAAAATTAATCACGTACGCTATTATCACAACATATGTTTATCCACTTTATTTAAATTTTGCGACAGCAACTCCCCTAATTGACCGACTCAATTATTAGACGGCTTCCACGTTGGGGAGTCCAAAGGATTAATAAGCGTCTCAAATTTCGGACTATAGAAATTGTCAATGGTTGAAATTCCATGTTATTCATAGCTAATTTGTAATGTCAATTTACTAAAGCATACTGTAAAATACTATGAGCAGTTTTTCCCGCCTTATTATTATTTTTTTTTTTTTTTGATCGGACAAATGTTAGATGTTAGATTAGATGTTAGTACGCCTAGTTCCCAAAGACTCCAAGAAAATCTCCAAGCCACCTTATATCTCCCTAATTCGTTCCCACCAGGGATCGAACCTAGGTCACTCCTTCAAGGGAGGAGCCCGGTGGCCAGGTGCGCTAAGACACCTGGTTAAAATATTAAATGGCTGAAGCGGGGATCGTACCCACAACCTTCTGACAAGAAGTCAACTACATAACCCGCTGCGCCAGGGCCGGTCCTGTGGTCCATGAGGCCCTAGGCGGAGAAAAGAAAAGAAAAAAAAAAATAGGCCATCAAGAAATAGAGAAAAAATATTGAAAAGAATGATACAATCAAAAAAAGTTCTTAACTTATCTAAGTATGTGTAATATATATTCTCAAAAGATTTTGACGATTTTTGACAACTTTACAGATATCTCGAATGTAACTTTATTTGAACTCTGATTAAACATGAGAAGATTGAACAATAGTAAATTGTAGACATCAAAAATTAAAATCAACATATTTGAATGTTAAAGAAATAGAAACCCACAATGTGATTCAAAGACTTTTTTTTTTCCCATTACATTTTTTTTGTTTTGCATAAGTTAAAGACATACCCCACCCACTGACACTATGGGTCATGCCTACGAATAATGTGACATACTATTAATGAATAAAAGATATAAATATATACTATAACCTATCTAAAAAAAACGTAAACCATAGCACTGTTACATTGCGGTACATTAAAAGTGCTCAAGGTAAATAGGGGAGCGTTTCTCATTGTATTATTTTCGTCCCTACAAACTTAAAATATTTTTTAAATGTAATTTGAGCTATAAAATAATAATACTATTCAAAATAGCATATAATGTATATAAATAATATAAAATTAAAAAAAATGGGCCCCAAAAATTGTGGGGCCCTAGGCATGGGCCTTGTAGGCCTTAAGCCAAGTCCGGGCCTGCGCTGCGCTATACTGTAATGCAAAACTAAAGGATAAAGGCCCATCCACCAGACTACATTGCTATTTTTTTTTTCCCGCCTTAATTATTATTTCTAGCTTTGTATATCGATGTACGTTGTTGTTTTTGCTTTCAAAAAGCTCTATAGCAAATGACGAGATTGAATTCTCACGCAATTCTCCAATAATTTTATGGCTCAAAATTAACAAATATTTCATGTACTAGTCGCGATTTTATTAGTGAGTAATAAAACCCCGACTTTTATTTAATGAATAATTTATACTACTATTATTAGGGGAAACGAAAACTTTAAATGAAATTCGAAAAAAAAACAATAATGTACGATTATTGGTAATGTCCCGAGGAAGTTGAATAATTAAGAAGGCCCGAATAAATAAACGAACACTAGTCATAATTCAAGAAAAGGGCCGAGGCCCATGATAAGGAGTAAGGCGCAATACACGAATTGTTATCAACAAGAACGAAGGCCGAGAAAATGAATAATACTTCAAATTAAAACGAGACATGTAAATAAATAAGAATACATGTTACAAAATAAATGTTATTCAATAATGAGGATTACATCTTATTACATAGTTGGAGCTCAAATCAATCCCTAACCCAATAATTAGAGGATAAATACCCCTTAATTGGAATTAGGGAAGGGATTAATCCCAATCATCATTGCTCACAAGTTTGCATGGGGAAATAACGAGCATGCAGCCGGCAACTCTCTCTCTCCCTTCTTTTCTTACACCAAAATCTGCCAAGAGGGAACAAGCACCCAATCACATTTCATCTCTCTCTTTTTCCATAATGATTAAGGCCCAACCTACATCCAACAAAAACACAATAACAAGTTACCATTCATCATTCACACAACAACACCATTCAAACTAGAGAGAGAGTTAGGAACCGAGAGAGTGAGAGAGAGCAACAGCAAGCGAGCAAGGACCAAAGGAGGAAGAGAAGCCATAGATTTCCAGCCCCTCTTTCAAGCCAAGCCAAGGTAAGACACCCTTTTCCCTTTCCCCTTCATTTTTCCAGCCATGCATGAGCTAACAAGAGCTCACACAACCATAGGGACAAGCACAAGGGAAGGAGGTAGAAGAGATCAAGATTAGCAACCATTTCCAGCCCAAGAACACGAGTAAGGCCTCACCTTAAACCCTTGTTGGTTAGATGGTGATATTGGGATGAAATATGACTCATCTTCCCCTCCATAGGTCACCAACACTCGGCCTAGAAGCAAGGAACCGAGAGGGCAGCAGCTAGGAGGAGGAAACTGAGAAGACAGCCCCAAACCAAGCTAAGGATCACCATTTCCAAACCCCACCAAACAAGTAAGTATTCACCTCCATATTTCTCTAGGAACTCAAACCCAACAAACATGATTTTCCCCACCAAAAGACCACAAACTCATGGCTTAGAAACTGCCAAGTACAGGGAACCGAATGCATGTTCATAAGACCTAGAAAATTCACCTTAAATCAAGCATGCAAGCATGAAACATGGCCTAAGATAGGAATAGCCTTTAAAACTAGCAATCTTGCCTTCATATGAGTGTAGGTCATGACCAAGATGTATAATCATAAGGCATAGAAACCCCACAAGAATTTCCAGTCTCATAACAAAACTGAACACAATAATGGCTCCACAAATTGGAGATTCCAACCCAACAATAACCAACAACAGCCAACACAAATCACATAACACACAAGCCTTTTTCCAAACCCCAACATCAACAATGGCAGCATGTAACATAGCTGTAAACCGAGAGAGGAGAACAGGGGTGAGAAAAGGACTCATCAGATTAAGGGCATGGCAACGGGAGGTTGCCAGAAATGGGACAAGGACTCGCAAGGAGCCACGGCAGAACAGGGGAGGAGCCACCACCGAAGGAGGAGCCATTTCACCTGCAAGAGAAGTGGTCAGAAGTAATGAACAGAGGAGAAAATGAAACAGAAGAGAGGAGATAGCAACGGCGGCAGCAGCCCCGACGGCGAGGCCAAGAGGAATCGTTCCTCCAATTGGAGAGGACAAGGCCTGAATTCCGACCCAACGGAGTCGCCGTGGGAGTTGCTCCCGGCGACAGGACAAATTCCCAGAACCCGGACCACCGGAGAAGAGTAAATCGAGGACGGAAGGAGCCCGTGCCGGAGCCGTCTCACCACGGCGAAGAAAGGGACAGACTCGGCGGCCAATTCGTCGGAGGAGCCACCGGAGAGGGTTACCCCCAAATCCGAGCTCAATTAGGGCACCCCCACCCCTCAAGAAATCGGGAACCAAGAACAGAGAAGGGCCATGAACGACGGTGATGGAGGCCGTTAAGTAACAGCCGCCGATGAGGGCAGAAGTCGCCCGGCGACGCACTGCCGAGAAGGCAGAAAAGAGGAGAGGGATGGGAGATGTCGCGAGGAAGAAGGAAGAAGAAGGGTGCAACCGTGAATGAAACTCACAGAATGGAGGAAGGGTTTAACCCATGATTAATTTGGGCCGGGCCGATAAATAACAACGGGCCGATAAATAACAACGAGCCGGGCTGATATATATATATATACATAATAACGGGCCCTAATTATTAATGAACGCATAATGGGTCGAAGATTTAATTTAAGAAACGGGCCCAACCATTTGGGCCGATAATTATAAAAGAATGTGGGCCATAACCGTTGATGGATCGAGCCCAACCATTTGGGCCGATAATTATAAAAGAATGTGGGCCATAACCGTTAATGGATCGAGCCCAACCATTTGGGCCGATAATTATAAAAGAATGTGGGCCATAACCGTTAATGGATTGAGCCCAACCATTTGGGTCGATTAAATTGAGCATAAGTCGATAATTAATTTAATGGGCCAAGCCCAACCAATTGGGCTGATTAATTATCTATTAAGCCGGACCAACCAATTGGGCCGGACTTGTAAAATTATAACTGGCCAAGAATAAAGGATGACTCTTCGGAGTTGATGAAACGATTTTCGAGCTCGAGTAATTGAGCCAGAAGCCCTAATGTTCCAACTAAAATATAAAGATTTAAAAGATCGAACGATCGATCTGGATAACAGTATCATAAGTATAAAATACTTATACAATGTAAAGAAGAGTTATGAAGCTTCATCAGATCCTACGATTTCCATCGAGGATGAAAGAATTACAAGATACAAGTACCGATCGAGGTGATCGATTTCAGAATGTTAACTAGAAAGGAGTAAACAAGAGAACGTAACCTCAATAGAAGAACCCTTCGCATAGATCGATACAATCATCGACTTTTATCAAGATTCTGATATTTTTTGTTCTTTGAACGAGGATAGGAGAAGGAAAGGGCCGAAGTTAAAGCGGCGCTCTCAATCTTGAGAGGAATAAGGCAAGCTGTTGAGGTGGGCTTTCATGCAAAGAAAATGTTTATTTATGTTATGTTCTTTTAAAAAGAATTGTCATGCCATAAATGTTTTGTTTTGTATGATGTCTATCTGAGAGGCTTCGGCCTAGAAGGCTTCGGCCACACAAGGGCTTCGGCCACAAGATTTCATCGAGGTCGCTCCTCGATGAGTTAAGTGCACTCAGCAAGGTCGATCGTGAGCTACGTATTGGCCGATCGAGGTATCCGGGAAGGGTGGCCACCCTTACCGGATACATTTTTACAAGGTCAGATATGACGGATTACACCAAGAAAACGAAAGCTTGCAATATCTATTTACGAAAATGTTTTAGTGATCATAGGTCTTTCCGTAAAACCCTATGAATCACTCGCATGGCTGACAATTAAAAGTGTTTTGGCAACGTGTTCACTGAGTACATCAAAGTACTCAGCCCTGTACATATTTCCCGTGTGCAGGTTGAACGGATGAAGTGAAGCAGTTGGGGAAAGGCTTTTGTCGGGCAAGAACGAGTCGAAGTCTCTTGGTGGTGCATGTCTTCATACATGCATCCTACGTTTTTCCGCTGTGCTGTGTCGCTTGATTATTCGAACTCTCTTTAGTATGTCGTAACGACACCTGCCCTTGTTTTTGTACTACTATTTCTCAATGGTTGTAAGACACTTATCCGTTCTCTGAACAATGTTTCCGCTTTTATGTCATGTAAACGACTCCGCTGTTTGATAGTACTTCCTCCCCACTATTCTCGACGAATGGTGGGAAATTAATGTGATTCGATGAATGTTTCCGTAACTTTCTTCCTCCGAGTGTTGTATTTTATTCTTTTTCCCGTTCCTTTACGTCGCGACCTCGCCTGTTTTCCTTCCGAGCGGGGTGGGGTCGTGACATTTCAACTTTTAAAACAGTGTTCTACGATGCTTATTTTTACTATCCTTACAATATTATTGTCAGATTTATAATAAATACACATAGTATAACAACTGATAAGCTAATTTCATAATTATAAATAAAAAATCGTGGATAGAGTAGCATAGTTCGTCTAAACGTCGATTGATTAATACATATAGATAATTGATTATTCTTTAAGATCGGCTAATAAGGGTATCGCTTAAAACCTAAGCGGATTACATATTAGTCAGACAACGAGGTACTAACTAGTGTCTATTGTTTTAAATAGTTGTAGCCAATGATTAATATTCCGTCCCCGAATAAATGTCATGTGACAAATTTCCAAGCAAAAAATTGCATTAAATTACAGAAACTACCTTTCTATTCTTTGTTGGAGTAATGATGAGAAATAACTAATTTTGGGCCACTGTAAGGAGAAAAGAAATATATATGAATCATAAGGGATTTTGAGGTATAAGTTTCAAATAAACTTTTTTCTTGGTTTAGTCAAATTGGCGGCTGGTGACATTCTATAGGGACGAAATGAGTATACATCTTACAAGTTTACCTTTTCTCCTCTACCATTGCACTCTCCGTCGTTTTATGTTTTTCAAACCATTATTTTACAATAATATGAAAAATTAAAAAAATTATCATAAACACACTCAAAGAGTACGACATATTCGACGCTAAAGACTTCTTCGTTGCAAATCCCCCATCGACACCCTCCATGTGTCTAGTATTTTACTTTGATAATTCTCATTCGATTGCTACAATAATAATTGATATACTACGATTGTTGAGATAAAATTTTAGTTCTCCATGTGTCTAGTATTTTACTTTGATAATTCTCATTCGGTTGCTACAATAATAATTAATGTACTACGATTGTTGAGATAAAATTTTAGTTTTAATGAGATAAAAGGGAGGAGATTACTAAGCACATGTCTCGTAAAGAAATTAATACAATTTCAATAATAAAAATACATAAAATCAATTAAAGGGGTACAAATCAAATCAGTTGAAGGTGTAAAAATAAAATAAAAATGAACCAAAGGCGTATTAGGCATAATTCGTAATTAGATTGCCAGTTTGTAAATTTGATCAAAATTGAGGAAAATAAATATTTTACTGTTGTAAACTAGAGAGAAAATCTCTAGAGAAAATAGAGAAGGAAGAGAGAAAGAATAGAGAGGAAGAGAAGACGGCAGGAATTTTCAATATCAATTATGAGGACTAAAAGCCTCTATTTATAGTGGTACAAATCTAGGGGTTGGGGGTTAATTAAGGGATGATTATCACTATATTAAATATATATCTGAAAGATATTTACAACACTCCCCTTGATGATCATCCCTAATAATATACGTGCGCTGCCTTGTTAAAACCTTGTCAGGAAAACCTTATGGAACAAAACCTGATCAAAGGAAAAAGAGTACAGCTCGCCCCCTGAAATTAAGCATTGTAGATCTCGAACCGGTGCACGCAATCTTTTATGTCGACCGTTTGAATGTTGGTTCTTGATTGAGTCCACCATGACCATCCCTTGAACAATTAGTTGAATATTGACGACGTCGTTGCTTGCAATATTATGCTTTGTATTGTATCACCTTTGATATATGAAGCTACAAAAGAATGTCCACTCAAATATTATCACTAATAATATTCTTCCTTGGACACGACTGTTGTGTGTTCATGCCTCGTTAAAAACCTCTCCGTAAAAACCTCATGGGAAAAATCCGGTAGAGGAAAATAGTACATGACATACACTTTACTTATGTATAGCACTAGTTGCCTCCTTAAAAACCTTCACTAAGAAAACCCAATGGGAAAAACTTAATAAGGGAAAAAGAGTACAACTATTTGACCTTCAGGGTCGTCTAAATTATTCATTTGGTTCACAAAACCAAATGTTCGAGTTCAATTTGAACTTGTACACTCCCCCTCAAGATAAATATCTTGAAACATATTTCAATATTAATAAATACACAGTCCCGACATAAACTTGGAGGGATTTAGTGATCAAAATATCACAAAATTATCAAATTTTATCGTTCTTTTGGAACGTATTTGTGTAATAGAACTAATACAGTATCCTTGTAAAGGATTTTGGGAGAATTGCTCAAACTAACCAATTAGAGATCTTGTATGATGCAAATATCTAGCATCCATGTATCACCAATGTCAACCTCAATGTCTCGTAATAGATCAAGGTTTCCTACACCTTGAAGATAACAAATGATGTGATTAACATCATATTGACATATCTCCGTCTGGGAGAAACTCTAAATATTGTTAGCATATTAACTTCGGATTAGATATCAGGCCTGATAGAGTAGTACTTCTGATACTCAAACTAATGAACTTCTGGTTCGTACTTTCTTTGTTATCTTATTTATTCCAAGTAATGAGACAAATTGGGATACTCATTAAATATGAAATTTCTTTGTAGAATTTCTCTCCAAGTAAATTAACTCGTATGCAAATAATATTCATGGAGATGTTCGGTATGCAGGCCGACACATGACATTTATTTAAAATACTCTGCCTCAAAGCATGAGTAAATCATCTTATGTCATTTACGTGTATCAATTTACTAACATATATATAAATATATATAAACATTTCACAACTTTTGATAAACACGTTAGATCATTTTACATTGCTCACGTATTCTTACTTCGGGAAGAATTGACTTCATTTATATTATTCCTTTATGAGTTTATTTTTTCTTTTCATGATGAAGTCTAAGTCCAAACTGAAAATTATATCTGTAGACATTCACGTCTAATGACCTATACACAATGTGGTCATGATATTCATCGACTGAGTATCTCTATTCATAATTTCTGCCATATATATATTTATTGGAACGTAATGTCACAACATGAGAATAAATTTTACTTAGAGTTTCCACTAAGTCTTGAGCTTTTCGCTTTTATTCACACCACCTTATTAAAATTTATTTCTCTTCCATAGAAATAATCATGTGCGTCTTTCATTGACCACATTCTTTGGTGTATTTACTATAAAGCAAAAGACATTTTGTCTTATAAGCAAGCTCTGCCTCAATTTCTTTTTGTCAATGTGCTTCTGGCACACTACTATAAACATAACTCTTGGATCCAATAATAATATTGAACTGAGGCAAAAAGTGTTGTCGACAACTATGTATTTCTATCATGCATTTCTCATGTACTTACAAAGTTCATGGCATTATCAAGACTTATATAAGATCTATATTATTTCCCACAATATAATAGATCTGGTCGTTCCGTAACCCCAATGTTAAGATTATTTTGGGCACGTGCAAATATATTGGGATTCTCGTCTTCAGGACGAACCTCTTCGGGAGATTTAATGAGTGATAAATAATCTAAATTAAATTTGTATTCCACGGATATTTAAGTTAGCACCAAAATGTCTCACGCTTCTGGCGTCGAGAAATATTACTTTATCCATATAGTTCATTATGAACTTCAATCACTTGTGACATGGTGCAGATGCAATTAGTTATGTTTTATCACTCTATTGACAGTTAATACTCTTCTGAACTTTTAGTTCATCGGTGTACTTTGTGTGGATATATTATCCAACATGAATTTGACGCCATTCTTCCATCTATATCTCCCCCTAATGCCTCAAAGTCTTTTTAATTTGCTTCAGACAAATAAACATGACGTGATTCATCTTATTGTAATCTATCTCACACATTATATTTGTACTAATTAATAATACTCTTAGCCTCACTCGACCATATTATTGTTATAAACAATATCGTGTGCTTCAGGCACTACTTTGAATAAAATTACTTGACTTGTATTATTCTATACAAAAGCACTTTGGTTATACTAAGTTCAAATAAACTCATAATTGACGCTTACAATTATGTTTTGTTTTGTACTACCTCGGGAGTACAAGAATACAAAATACAAGTTAATCAACTTGACATTTAATGCTTTATTTTATTTTAGTTTTGTACTGCTACTGGAGTACAAAAGATGAAAATACAAGTCCAACTATATTAGCTAGAGTATGTGAGATTGTATCACTTTTCCTGTAATAACAAAAGCATCATAAACTTTGTTTGCAATTTTTTGCAAATGAATTGTCTTTTCGACTTCTTGTCCATATTGATTACTTCAGGAATCAAAATGTGATAGCTTTTTAATTTCAATAAATTTCCTTATGCTTTTGTGGATTGAGATTTGTCATTTCTTATCATTGAAAGTGAATCACATTCAATATATATCTCAAACCTTCATTTGGGATCCATTTTATACATTGTGGGGGTGCAATTGGAACTTGAACAACGCAGACAAAAGTTGCTAAAGGAGAAACAACGGGTTCTCACCTAAAAGTTCTTTAGGTTGCTGGCCAAACTAATGTGCAACATGCATTATGGCATGACCCCATGTAAAAGTTGAAAACTTCGACTTCAAAAATAATGGTCTATTAATAAGAAGTCGTTCATTTTGTTCATTTTATAAATGACTCAATTGAGTCATTTTGAGTATGGACGTGAGCAACATATGTTTAACCTCAATTCCAATATTAATACAATAATTATTAAATGCTTGAGATTGAAACTCACTCGCATTATAAGACGAATCCTCTTGATTGGATGGTCTGTGAATTGAGCTCTCAATACTTATAATTTGAGCAAGTAGTTTAGCAAATGTTGCATTTCTACTGGAATGCAAACATACATGTGACCATCTAGAATAAACATTAGCCAATAAAGAGTATCGAAATGGTCCATATGTTGAACGTACGAGTTCACAAATATCCACTTGAATTTAATACTAACCTTCGTATAAGGTCTAATAACTAACTTGCTTGTGCACACAAATCGCACGTGAATTCTTTTGTTAAAAGATTCTTCTGGTTCTATACATTGAGTCCATATTGACCGTTAATAATTCAACACATCACAGTTGCTCTTGGAGGTCCAAGCTTATCATGCCAAAGCGTAAAACTTTCGCGTCATCTAACTTTAAGTTCATGACATAATTTGTCTCAACCGCTTTAATGAAAATATAGGCCTTCTGGGCACATATACTTGAAGAATTCGTATCATTTTATTTAGGGTCATATAACTTACATATCAGTTTTTAAGACCCAGATCATAATCCTTATGATTAATGATACACACTCGTTTGTGCAATTTAGCACTAACGAATTACAAGAATAATATATCATATTTTATGTAAAGTATGATGTGCTCGTCTGGAGCATGTAATATTCTTTTGGAATATTTATTGTGCCACTTCGGGAGCAACAATCAAAATATAATATTATGTTCATGTATTGCTTTTCAAAATCATACTCCCTCCGTCCTCCATTTAGTGACATTATTACTATATTGGGACGTCCTCCATTTACTGACATATTCCGTTTTAGGACGTAGACCCCACAATCACTTTAACACTTTAACACTTTATATATCTACTTTTTATTATTTTGACATTTTAATACTATTAAAAAATTCAAATGGACCCACAATTATTCCACTTTAACACTTTAACACATTAATTTATTATTATACCATATTAATGCAAAAAAACCTGTGCCCAGAAAACAATGTCACTAAATGGAGGACGAAGGGAGTATAATATTCTTCAGGAATATTAATTGTGTTACTTTAAAAGCAACGATTTAAATCGTAACAACGATTACACAGTTATACAATTTAATAATGGAAAGAGAAATAAAATACTACAATATATATAATAATAAAGCAATAAATAAAATACAATGTACTTATGGTTTATAAATTGCCTTAATTTTAAAATATTCCTCAGGGATATTGATTGTGCTACCTCAGGAGCAACAATTAATTTATTCGAACCAATGATATAATAAATTAAACGGCTCGATAATAAAAATACTATAATAATCTTCAGTATTATTAAAGATCAACATGAAATATTCCTCGAGAATATTGATTGTGCTACTTCAGTAGCAACAATTAATTAAATCGAACCAATTAAATAAATGGCTTGATAATAAAACTATAATAATCTTCTGGATTATTAAAAGTTTACAATTCAATGTTTCTTCAGGAAACAATAACTTTTATTCAATGTTTCTTCTGGAAACAATGACTATTATATCATCATGATATAATAACATATTTACAGGGGTGAGATCCTGTACAAAATAGGATTAATGTAAAAAATAAAAAATGATGCATTTTATGCATATAATTATAATGCATGATGCACATAATTATAATGCACAATGCATTATATTGCATTATCTATACAATCATAATGCATTTTAGTAAAATCATAATGCACCAGTTAATCTACACCGTAGATCACACAGATCAATGGTCTAGATCATTTCTCATTTCTTACAGATGCTGTCTTTTGTATGTGATCTCTCCGCCATATTTACAAATATAAATCTATGGTAGATCTATTTTAGCGAAATTGAAAACAAAAATACAGTGATCTTCGGGATTATTAAAGATTTACAGTTTATATTTCTTCGGGAAACAATGATTATTATCATCATAATATAGCAATAGTTAAGATATATATATATATATATATATATATATATATATATATATATATATATATATATATATATATATATATATATATATAGGGAGCGGTTCCAATAGGAACCGTCCCTTAGGTAGTAACTATGATCTATTCTAATAAGGGTGTATTCAATTCAGATTCTGCAGGATTTTTATGGATTTTAGAAATCTGTAGGTATTCAATTCAGATTTTATAAAGTCTTTAAAAATCCTGAGGTATTCAATGCAGACTTTTTAAAGTCTTAAAAAATCTATAGGTATTCAACAGTCCATGGATTCTAAAAGTCTATGGATTTTGCTGGATTCTTTTATAAAAATATAAAGAGATTTCACTTTTCAAAATCTTTTATAAAACCCAGAGATTTCTACGGATTCTCTGAAAAAAACTCAAAGTCACCATTTCCGTCACCCTCTTCCGTACTTTTTATATTTTCTCCAAATAATTATAGTTTATTTTAAAAGACTTCCAAATTATGACTATCTAGTACCAAAAATTTGTTTACTAGAGTTTGCTTCAACAATATTTTCAAAAAATCCCTCATTCTTATAAAATTCGAACATGTAACTTTTCTCAACTTTCATTTTGATTTTTTATGGTTAAATTATTGCTACGTTTTTTAAGGTTCAAGGAATTGAATAATGACTAAACTGAAATATAACATTTGAACGAAAAAAAATAAGAGTAATTTATTTTATTAAAAATACATTAATTGGACTTTCTTTAAAATACGATTCTTGTTTTGAAAGATGACATAATTTGATGAATTTTGATACTCCCTACAAACATATTCAAACAATTTGAATAAAGTTATTGGTTTTTTTTTTCCAAATAATATACGGTAGATAATTTTATTTATTTATTTACAAGTGTGACTCATATATATTTATTTATATAAATAAATAGTTACAATAGTTTAGCGTCGGAGTCTATGAAAACCCATGGAAATTAATTAAAAAAACATATTCCACAATACTGCAAGTCCATGAAAATCCATCAAAATCAATAAATAGAGTCAGTCAAACTCTGTATAGAGTCTAGTCAAACTCTGCGCAAAGTCTATGGATTTTAAAAGTCTATAAAAATCCACCTACTTTTCAAAGTATATAAAAATCCTGCAAAATCTGAATTGAATACACCCCCCTAAGCCATAGATATAAAGTATGTGGACGGTACTGATTTTAAAGAAATTGAAAGATTAAACTTTGATTATATTAATTATGTTTTCTCTTAGGGCATGTACAATGCTAGAACCCCAAATGAGGTTCTTAAAGGTGCCACATAGACAAGATCTCATTCGTATTAAAAAATCACAATGGTAAAGGTCTTAATAAAGGTTCTTATCATAATTAAAGGGTCCCACTAATTATTTTATTTGAAAAAAATAAAAGAGAGAGAAAAAATAAAAAGGAATGTTGGCCCCACTTTTTCTTAAGAACCAGTATCTTATATAAGAACCCGAGTTCTTATTTAGGGGATCTCCAATGGGGGTGCTAATTAAGGTGTGAGTTCTTGTTTTTGCCACATAGACAAGAACCCCTCCATTGTACATGCCCTTAACAATTCCACAGGGTTAAATGTGGAAATAATTGAAAATATATCCGGAAGTTACTAAGATGGTGCCGTAGACATAGGGATTCAAATTTATTAAATTGCCACCTTTTATTGTACTAATTGATAATCTTAATGATTATTTGGTATATTTTAATGCCGATATATGCGGATGAGATCCTCTGTCCCCAAATTGGTGTACCAATGGTGTACCATACGTCAAATTAGGAAGTTTTGAATTCTCTCTCTTAGTTGTCATTTTAATTTTGGTTATTAGTGTATGTCAAAACTTCCTAATTTTATATTGGTACACCATTGGTACACCAATTTGGGGACAAAGGATCTCATCCGCGATATATGTATGTGGAGGAAATTAGTAATTGAATTAATTTTTGCAAACTCTAATGCTTATATTAATATATTTTGGTGCTTATTAAGCTAATGTAACTGCATGTTTATCTATATATGCATATGATTGTTTATTTTCTGGCATACCCCGATATTTATTTTTGTGAATAAATATGATTCCATATTTATTTGCCTTCATTTTTTATTGTTTATTTGATGTATGTTAATGCTTATTTTTTTGAGCGGAACTCCTTACGAAACCGAAAAAATTAAATAGGAAAAAACTATTCATTATATATTGCTTATTTGGCATATGTTGATGCTTATTTTCTTGAACGAAGTTGCTTGCAAATTAAAGCATGGTAACTTTCTTTTTATTTCTTATTTGTTATTCTCAAATTGCTTATTTATAATTATTGAATTGTTTGTCTAGTATAAATATTTCATCTTTTGAATTGCTTCCTAACCATATAAAAATATTTATCTTTATGCATATTGTACATATCAAATTGCTCATTTATGAATTTCGAATTGCTTATTTACACAAAAGCAAATGCTTAATTTGTATATATATATTTCAAACATTAATTCAAAATTCTTATAGTATTCCCTCGTTAGTGTACGGCATTCACGAGTAGCAATTTCAAGAAACATAACTACAAGGGAACTTATTTGGATTGTGTTTGGTTTAATTGCATATCAATAATATAATAGTAAGCCCGGAAATTATTTATAGAAAATTTAGTTCATTTATTATTAAAATTTATGCCAACAATAATTATGTATATTGATGAATATAAATATTAGAATTAAATAATACTATTATAAAAGCTACATCTTAATTGCATTTATTATTCTTTAATAAACAAATAAATTTGACATTACAAAAGGATATAATTAAATTCTTTTTATTTATATAATTTTTTATTGTCTATATAGTGTAGAATACCACTACTAAATCACCATACTGCAACCATTTTAGTATCATTTAGTACATTTTTTGTCCAATTTAAGGATGTTGCTCCATTTATGAATAAGATTTTAAATTAATTTATTAGATTGCTATCAACATTGTGAATATCTTTCACTCAATATGTATTACAATACTTTTTATTTTGGTAAATTGTACATAGTGTATATTGAAATGTATATGGTTATCAAATTGTTTATTATGAACAACCTTTTTTTTTCTACATTAAATCAATAGGTCATGTATTTAATGAATATACATTAAATTTATCTATTTGACATTGTGTAGTTCTGTAGAGTTAATATCACAAGACTTTAACATCACATTTTGGAAGCTATGATATAGTCATATATAAACATACGATAACATATTACTGTTAATAGATATTGATCCATAAAATATCACTTATCCCTTCATATCTAATTATGTTATCAATATTAGTATAATCTATAACCAATAAAATATCATAGCAAACAAATTTAAAAAATCTAAATCTTTTCAATATTATACTACTATTAGTAAATTTTAATATAGGAAATGTAGTCTTTTAGCCAAACACTATAGTGTTTACTAAAATTTGGCCAAATTATAACAAACATCAAAATATGGCCAATTTAGTAGTAAAGTGTCAAAAATACCCCTCTTCAATTTTGAATATATCCTCCCTCTTCTTCCCCTCTTCTTTCCCTCTTCTTTCAATTTTGAATATATCCTCCCTCTTCTTCCCCTCTTCTTTCCCTCTTCTTTCATTTCTTTCTTCTCCGTACAGCAGACAATCCTTCTTCTCTCCCATTTCTCCGACGCACTTCGGCGATGTCTTAGGACGGCGTACGGCGACGAGTGACGGTGGTGGAGCCACGGTGGTGGAGCGACGGAACAAGGCTCCTCGAAGAGGAGCAGCGCGAGCGGCGGTGACCTCTCTCTCTCCAAGTGATGATGACGGCGGCGCCGACCTTTCTCTCTCAAAGTTGCTGACGGCGAGAGGAGGAGCACCGATTTGCTCCGGCGGGATCCGTGGTATCTTCGACTTTAAAACATCCATGGTATCTTCGTCTTCTTCATCGAGTTGCTATTTTTTTTAAGCTGCTGTATTTTTACTGTTCATGAACAGTAGAAACAATGATTGAGGAAGATGCAGATTTTCTTTTTTCCTTTTTTATTTTGATTCATGTTTGTGAGTTTGGATGGGTTAGAATTTACATATTCCCACCTTTCTCTGACAACGTATGAATAGTAACTAAAGAGTAACTTGAACGACAATGTACGGATATGAATAGTAACTTCATTACCATTTTATTGTACAATGGGTTAGAATTTACATATTCACAGAAGTATGTTTTCTCACCATGTTATTGTTCATGTTACTAATGCAGTTAGAAAATATAGCATTTATTACCATTAGTGTAAGAATTTATAACTTTATTACTAATGTCCTTAAAACTGGTTAGAAATGTATGGAATTATTATGCTCTTTTTGTCTTTTGAATATGCTCTTTTTGTCTTTTGTAATTTTTTTGTATTGTTTCTTGCACTCTTGATTTTTTATAATTTCGTAGTGTAATAGATTTATAATTTTCAGAATAATTATTGTTTGATTCGTAATAAACGATGCTTGTTTCATTTAAAGAGCAAAATGAAGAAATACGATGCATACTTAGAATTTCGTAGTGTAAATATCGAATGTTACCGGTTAGATTTTTGTACATTCTAACCAATTCTGTGGCATTCTAACAGGTTCTACCCACCAGTTACAAATACTAACTTTATTACGTTATCATCGCATGTGGCCGGTTAGAATCTAGTACATTCTAACCACTTTATGCAAAGATACACCACATTAATGTGGTAAGTGAGAATTTCAATCTTTTGAAATTTACTAAAAAAATGGATTCTTTATTGATTTGATTATGTTTTAGGTGGAGTTGTTGGGTTATGCCTATGGTGAAGACCACCTCTACTTGGTTTATGAGTTTATTCGAAAAGGGTCTCTCATTGATCACCTCCATGATCCATTGATCAAAGGTGGAAGAAGTGCAGGAGGAAGAAGGTCCTGCATCAAAAACAATTTTGTTTTTTTTCAAATGTAACAGGGGGGTGAGAAATGGTATATGTATCGTAATTTCTTACTTAATAATGTATTTAATAATGTATTTTATGTTTAGTATTTCTAATTGGTGGTGTGAATTCAGTCATGAAAGACTGAGTTTGTTGATGGATGTGAAATGAAATTGAATATGCCCTTTCCTTTTATGAAATTGAATACACATTATTTGTTATTTTAATAATTCTAACTAGTTGTATTGTTTCTTGCACTCTTGTTTTTTTATAATTTCGTAGTGTAATAGATCTATAATTTTCAGAATAATTGTTGTTTGATTCGAAATAATCAATGCTTGTTTCATTTAAAGAGCAAAATGAAGAAATGCGATGCATACGAATTTAATAAATTTTAACCATCCTTCCGCTGTAATAAGTAAGAATATTTAAGATTCTAACCAAACATGTGGCATTCTATCTGGTTATGTCCACCAGTTTTGAAATACCTACTTTCTTACGTTACAATGACATATGACCGGTTAAAATTTAGTATATTCCAACCCGTCCCGTGGCATGCTAACAGGTTAAGTCCACCCGTCAGAAATAACCACTTTATTACTTTGAAATCGCATATCACGAGTAAGAATTTTGTATATTCTAACCTGTTCCGTGACATTCCAACAGGTTCAGTCTACCCGTTAGAAATACCCACTTTCTTACGTTAAAATCGCATATCACGAGTTAGATTTTTGTATATTCTAACCTGTTCCGTGGCCATTACAACAGGTTCAGTCCACCCGTTAGAAATACACACTTTCTTACGTTATAATCGCATATGACAGGTTAGAATTTTGTATATTCTAACATGTTTCGTGGTATTCCATCAGGTTCAGTCCACCCGTTAGAAATACCAACTTTCTAACGTTACAATCGCAAAAATGACCGGTTAGAATTTCGTATATTCTAACCCATCCTTTGGCATTCTAACCCGTCCCGTGGCATGCATTTTAATTGGTTCAATCAACCTGTTAGAATTATTCATTTTCTAACTAAATAATTAACATGTTTGGTTATAAATTCATTAATTCTAACTAATCGCATACATTATAACCGGTTAAATCAACTAGTTTGAATTATTTTATTCTTTACGAAATGAATTCATACGATACGTAATAATACACTCGATTCAATCAACTTTGGTAGAATTATTGATTATCTTACTAAATAAATTCAATGTTTCGGTTAGAAATTATCTCATTCTAACCAATCGGTTAGAATGTATACCATTTAGGTTAGAATTAGTTAATATCTAACCAAACATGCGAATTCGTTTAGTAAGAAAATGAATAATTAACAATTTCTAACTATGATATTTTTAGTATGGTGTATCAGATCTAAAAAAAATAAAATCGAGAAACAAAAATAAAAAAATATCATAGTTAGAAATTGGGCGAGTGAGGGAGAGAGAGTGGGCGAGAGAGAGTGGGAATCGGAGAGTGGGGGAGTGAGAGTGGGCGAGTGAGAGTGGGACTCTGCAGTGGGCGAGTGAGAATCTGCAGTAGGCGAGTGGGAATCTGGTGGTTGGGTGTGGGCGAGTGAGGGAGTGAGAGTGGGCGAGAGAGAGCGGGAAAGTGGGAGAGTAGGGGGTAAATTAGGGAGAATATCCCAAATTTGGCCAAATTTTACACTTCCTTATAATTTGGCCAAAATTTGTTAAACACTAAGAGTATAAGCCATTTTATTTTTTGCCCCATTTTAATATATCAACATTGTGAATATCTTTCACTCAATATGTATTACAATACTTTTTATTTTGGTAAATTGTACATAGTGTATATTGAAATGTATATGGTTATCAAATTGTTTATTATGAACAACCTTTTTTTTTCTACATTAAATCAATAGGTCATGTATTTAATGAATATACATTAAATTTATCTATTTGACATTGTGTAGTTCTGTAGAGTTAATATCACAAGACTTTAACATCACATTTTGGAAGCTATGATATAGTCATATATAAACATACGATAACATATTACTGTTAATAGATATTGATCCATAAAATATCACTTATCCCTTCATATCTAATTATGTTATCACTTAGCCGCCCAACCCTTCACCTCCTTGTCTCCAATTTCTTCTCACACCATGCAAGAGCCACTCTTGGAAGAGAGCCCTCACCAATCCAACTCCCTTCTCTCTCCCCATGTAATGATTAGGAGCCATTCTCACAAGCAAGAGCCTCCACTCCCCTACACAAAACCAAGACAAGTTAGCTCTCAAATCATTTACCAACACTCACCCCAAACAAACACACAAGAGAGAACTAGAGAGCAAGTAGAGAGAGAGAGAGAAGCTGCCGATTTTTCCAGCCAAGGATCGCCGGAAAACCAGCCGACCGGCAGCCTCCCAAGCACCACACACACACGGTAAAACCCCCTCTCACCCCTCTCCAAGACTTAGCATGTACATGCACTAACTCTAGGATCAAATTCTCATCTCTAGAATTGAAGAAGGAGAGAGGAGGAGGCACTCAAGCAAGAACTAGAAAAGGGCAGCCTCTATTTGGAAGCTAGAGATCAAATTTTCAGTTTTAAAGGTAAGATAGAATCCCATACTCTTTCCCTAGTACAAGGATCAAAGCTTTAACCTATAGAAAATCAACATGCAAGTGTAGGAAGGAAGAGCAAAGGGAAGAAGGCAACAAAGAGAGGGAGGACAGCCATCAATCTTGCCAAGAAATCAGTTTCCAAACCCCACAATCACAAGTAAGACTCATTCCTCATCTCTCTCTCTAAGAGCTACAAGTTGTAAGCATGAAACCTCACTAGTACCCCCAAACAATCGATTAAGTACACAATCTAGTACTCTATCCCCTCCCAAGCATGAAACATGGTTTAAAACCTCAAGGATGAAGCATGAGGAACATATCACTCACCCTAGAAGCTATGCATGTTGATTTAGGGGCAAAAATCGAATTCAAGATATGTTTTAGATCACATAGAACCCCTCTATAAAGCCTAAGGTATTGCATGTATAATCACCCCCAAACCCACTCTTCAACACAACAAAGAACCAATTTCAAAGCCTATTAAAATCTGGAAATTGTTTCCAATTCATACCTAAAGCATACAAGACGAAATCAACCCCTAAAGGCCTTCAAATCGAGCCCTAACTCTCTAAATTAACAAGCAAAACTCATAATCAAATTATGAAACGAAAATGGGGAGAAAGGGATGAAGAACTTAACCTGTCGGAGCTGCGAGGAGATGACGACGAAGACTCGGCAGCCACGAACAGCCCTCGACGGCCTTGGCAGAGCCACCTCGATACTGGAATTAGCCGGAGGAAACCTGCAGGGAGAAAAGAAGGAGGTCAGAAGATGAGGAGGAACAGGGGAGGCACCGGCGGCAGCATAGCCACCGGCGCCGAGAGAGAGAAACAGAGGGAGACAGAGAGAAAGGCGATGGCATTCGCGATGACAGACCCTAGCCACGAGGGCTAGGGCAAGGGGATAACGAATGATGATGAAGGCGAGTCGGAAGGGAGAGCCACCGCCGGTATCGCAGCAGCAGACGGCGACGGAAACTGCAGCAGTGGACGGCAACGACAACGTGAATGGCGGGGGTAGTGAGTCACCGTGAATCAACGGAGGGCACACGGCCGGTGAGCCGTGTTGACAACGGCAAGGCCGAATCAGAGCAGTAGCCGACGGGAGATTTTCCCCTCCCCACGAATTTTCCCAAATTCACGAGCTAGGGATTTTACTCTCAGTCAAATCTGGAAATTGAAAAGCATAAGCTTCTACGAGGGAGGCGGCGACCGGAAATTAACCGGGGGACAAGAGAATCAACGGCGGCGACGCCGCCGAGCATGAAGGAACCGACGGGAAGCAGAGGGATGGAAAGGAGAGAGAGATAGTTCAGTGAGAGTAAGAGAGAGGCCGCGAGAGGATGAAAGGAAGAAAGGGGTGTTCTGCAGTTCACTAACGGGCCAAATAACGGGCCGGGCCGAGTCGATTAACGGATCGAGTTAATTAATGGGCCAAGCTGAATAACGGGCCGAATCAAGAACTAATTGGGCCGAAGTTTTAAATATTAAAAGATGGGCTGAACTTATTTTCAATTGGGCCGAGAACTAATTAAAAGATGGGCCGAAATTTAATTTTCAGTGGACCGAAATATCTAATTGGGCCTAAATAAAGTATAACTTGGATTTAATAACAGTCAAGTCCAGTATATTAAACTTATAAGTATAGACCACTTATATCCCTTAATTAAGGGGGGGTGTATTCAATTCAGATTCTGTAGGATTTTTATGAATTTTAGAAATCTGTAGGTATTCAATTCAGATTTTATAAAGTCTTTAAAAATCCTGAGGTATTCAATGCAGACTTTTTAAAGTCTTAAAAAATCTAAGGTATTCAACAGTCCATGAATTTTAATAGTCTATGGATTTTGCTGGATTCTTTTTTAAAAATATAAAGAGATTTCACTTTTCAAAATCTTTTATAAAACCCAGAGATTTCTACGGATTATCTGGAAAAAAACTCAAAGTCACCATTTCCGCCACCCTCCTCCGAACTTTTTATCTTTTCTCCAAACAATTATAGTTTATTTTAAAAGACATCAAAATTATGACTATCTAGTACCAAAATTTTTTTACTAGAGTTTGCTTGAAAATCAATATTTTCATAAAATCCCTCATTCTTATAAAATTCGAACATGTAATTTTTAAATCTCAACTTTCATTTTGATTTTTTATGGTTAAATTATTGCTACGTTTTATAAGGTTCAAGGAATTGAATAATGACTAAACTGAAATACAACATTTGAACGAAAAAAATAAGAGTAATTTATTTTATTAAAAATACATTAATTGGACTTTCTTTAAAAATACGATTCTTGTTTTGAAAGTTGACATAATTTGATGAATTTGGATACTCCCTACAAACATATTCAAACAATTTGAATAAAGTTGTTGGTTTTTTTTTCAAATAATATAAATAATTTTATTTATTTATTTACAAGTGTGACTCATATGCATTTATTTATATAAATAAATAGTTACAATAGTTCAGCGCCGGAGTCTATGGAAATCCATGTAAATTAATTAAAAAAACATATTCCACAATACTGCAAGTCCATGAAAATCCATCAAAATCAATAAATAGAGTCAGTCAAATTCTGTATAGAGTCTAGTCAAACTCTGCGTAGAGTGTATGGATTTTAAAAGTCTATAAAAATCCACATACTTTTCAAAGTCTATAAAAATCCCACAGAATCTGAATTGAATACACCCCCCTAAATCACGAAACTTAAGTAATGGATTTATCGAATATCCTACGACTTCCGTCGAGGATGGAAAACCATAAGTTACCCGAATCGATCGAGGTGATTGATTTAAGCAAAAATCGAGAAACTCTCGATTGAAGTATATACACGATAGTGCTATCAGAACAAGAAAAGTATAACCTCGATTAGAAGACAGCCTTCGCATAAATCGATAAAATTATCGACTTCATTTTGAGTTAAATTACTCATTTCACGTTCTTTTGAACGAGGTCAGGCGAAGGAGCAAGCAGAGCTTAACCAGCACCCAGAGCTACATAAGTAATATCAGGCAAGCAAGCAAGCAAGGTGGGCTTTCAGAAAAATTAAAATGTTTTCTTATGAAAAATTCTCTTTCTTTTCTTTTTAAAGAAAAATTGTCAGACCATATAATGTTTTTGTTTTGTATGAGATCTATCCGAGGAGGCTTATGCCTCCTCAGCTTATCTTAACGATTCGGGCTCACCGAGGTCAAGTTCTCGGTGAGTTAGTGCACTCAGTTGACCGTGAACTACAAGATTGGCCGGTCAGGTATCCGGGAGGGTGGCCAACCTCTCCGGATACACCCCAGCTCAGATATGATGGATTAACAGAAAATAGCTTGTAAGGGTCTTTTCTTCTTGATTTAAAATGTTTTCGTGAGCATAGGTTTTTCCTAAAACCCCTATGTCTCACTTTAATGGCTGACAATAAAATATTTTGGCATGTGTCCACTGAGTACTTCAAAGTACTCAGCCCTGAACATATTTCCCGTGTGCAGGTTGATCGTGATGGATATGGAGCAGTCCAAGGAGCTTTTTGTCGAGTATCAGAGTGTTGAAGCCTCTTGGTGGTGCATGTCTCCATACATGCATCTCACGTTAATCCGCAATGTTTGTTATGAAGTCCACACAGTTCATTTCGTGTATCGTTGCAACGAGGTGTTGTTTTGTGTATCGATGCAACGAGTCGAGCTCTTCGTAGCCGACGATCTTTTCTTTGACTAGCTTCCGCTTGTTTCATGTAGTACTTCTTTTGTAAACAGACACGTTTCCGAGTACTTTCTTTTAACTGCACTTCTTCTGTATCGAACAACACCCTTACCGACATTCTCGACGAATGTTGAGTATTTTGAGTTGAATTCAGTGTTGTTTCTATATAATGTTCTAACTCATAATCAAGTCTTCATATGTTATTCCTTCTGTATTCCTTTTTCTTGCGTCGCGGCCCTGCTTGGCCCAAGTTGTGGCGGGCGGGCTGTGACAGAGTGGTATCAGAGCACTAGGTTCGCTCTGAAATCCAAGAGTCTTCTTCTTCATTGTAAAGTCTAGACTTGCTTCGCTAGACTTCTTAAAGCTCTCGACAAAAGCTCGACTCTCCAAGACATCACGTACGGCTAAAAGATAGGTTGTTTATCACTACTATGAGAACCTAGACGAGGCAACTCGTAGGGATCACATAAGGTGCTTAGATCAAGGACTTTTAGAGAACGTAGCTCGCTTGAGCTACGATTCTTTTCTTGCATTGTAACAGGTTGAGTCGAAGAAAGCGACGAGACGCATTTTCAGTTCAAGGAAGAAGATTTACAAGGAAGCGATCAGAATTTATAATCGAGAACGACGTCTCTAAGATGGAACAAGTGAGGTGCCGTCGACCTTATAACGAACGCAAGGCGAGATTTCCGACCGCCTCTAACTTAACCGAATGGGAAAGTAGTAAGGGTAACCTAATAATGAGCTTAGAACCGAGAACTTACTCAATATAGAATCACTTTCACACTTGCATGAAACACAGCTATGACCCAGTAGGATCTCTTGAACCATAGATCACAAACCATGAAAAAATGCTTCCTTCACCAACTTATTTACGATTACTGTCTCTATCCCAACCTTTTTTAATAGAACATGACTAGAACTCGCTGTCTCGTGTAGATGGCAGGAGCTAGGCCTACCCCAGACGTGGTCGCGATACTTCTAGACTCGTACCTCAACTATCGACGTCGAGTAGAGCACGACATAGGTGAGTACTTGGCTCACTTTGGAGGGCTTTGGGAGGAGGTACACCAGTACGCCGGTGTTTCCGGATACGACGGCGTGACGAGGGTGATCGTGCACCTACCTCGCGATTTGCAGATGTGGGCGTGGACCCTTTCTCTGGACTTCACTGCGTGCTACCGCCCTTACTTCGACCTGGTAGCCGACTTTCGAGGGTTCCTGTCAGCCATCCAGCACCGGTTCACAGTGTACCGTAGGCCGCCCGATGGACCGCACCAGTTTCCGTTACGTCTTACTACCGAGGCCGGCCTTCCACCTCCCGTGCAGCCTCAGCCCAGTGGAGCACCAGCAGTGACAGAGGCTCCGACACCTCCCGTTTCCGTCCTTGGTCGCTGAGACCGTGAGGACTTTGAGGCCGGGACTTCAGTGGACCGTTTCCGACGTGCCCTCAGCGCACCTCCAGTGCCTACTCCCTTGTCAGGCGAGGGAGGCTCTTCGACAGCCGATCGGGGCAAGGCCCCGATAGTAGACGCGAGCCCCGAGAGGGAGGCACCCCGTTCTTTACCGTCCCCGTCCACTAGGCCCAGGGACTTCCACGGAGGAGCTACTCTGTATAGTGGCGGAGTTACAGCAGCCCAAGACTCCTACCCCTCGCCCCGTAGCCCACCGAGACTGGCACGTGGGGACAGGGCCCAGCAGCAGCAGCGCCGGTCTCGCACCCTCCGACTTAGAGAAGTGGATGGAGGAGTTGATACGGAGTACCAACAGGCACTGCCAAATGATGATCTCCCTTTGTGGACGCTTAGACGACCTTGGACAGATGGTCGAGGAGTTGTTGCACGAGGCGGAACCCCAGCCGCAGCCAGCGCCCGAGCCCGAGCCGGAGCTCGAGGAGGAGGACCCTGAGGAGGAGCCCGAGGAGGAGGGGCTGTTCGTTGACATGGAGGTTGACCCTGACTCCGACAAGGATCTCGGAGGAGGACCGGACGCCGACTCTGACGCCGAGTCGTGCTTGAGCACTAAGAGTTCTGTAGTGGGGTAGAGTAGCTCTAGTTAGCGTCAGCAACGGATCCCTGCAGACCGTCCTGACCTTGTTTTGTGATAGAACTTACGATTTTAAGTATTATGTTTTGATGTGATAGTACGGGGCCACAAAGTGTTAGGTGGACCGTAGGACAAATTGACATGTTTTATTTCCGCTTCCATGATGACGTTTAAGACCTCCGCGAGGCAATTTTCCCTAATTGCGCCATTTATGATATATAATTGCGAAACCATTCCTTCAAACTATATTATGACAAACCAACACAGCATGTAAACCGAGAAAGTACAACATGATAAGTAGAGGACCAAGCATGAATTGCACTATCACCTATACAAGGAACTTTTGTGAATATTGACAATTGAAATTCTTATATCATCATTAATCAGAATGCCGCCAAGAACTAGGAGAGGAAGACCCCGAGGTGGAGCTAGGAATGAACGCGATCAGCCACCTCCACCACCGCCTTCACCACCTCCCCCACCTCCTTCACCGCCTCCACCACCACCACGAAGGATCGAAGAACTTTTTCTTCGACAGAATCCACCCGTTTTCAATGGGATGGGAGATCCATCAGAGGCTGAGACTTGGATACGCGCTCTAGAAAGTATCTTCAACTTCCTAGGATGCTCTGATCGGGAGCGCCTAGCTTGCGTAGCATTTCAATTCACTGGATCCGCCGACTTTTGGTGGGAAGCTCAGCAGAAGATCATGACTCCCGAACAATGGGCAGGCCTTACCTGGGAAGAATTCAAGATTAGGCTGTATAATAAGTATGTTCCGAAAAGTTACCGAAAGAAGAAAGAGGCCGAATTCTATAATCTCAAGCAAGGTAAGATGACGGTGACTGAATATGACCGAGCTTTCTGCGACATGTCTCGCTATGCGCCCGACCAAGTCGACACTGAAGAAAAGATG
Organism: Thymus mandschuricus; assembly: GCA_029379335.1. Classification (NCBI taxonomy): domain Eukaryota; kingdom Viridiplantae; phylum Streptophyta; class Magnoliopsida; order Lamiales; family Lamiaceae; genus Thymus; species Thymus mandschuricus. Next base: position 23,641,304 of record CM057080.1, read on the forward strand.
ACGGAGAAGTTTCGAGCCGGCTTAAGGCCCGAAATTCGAATGACCCTTGCAAGCCTAGGAACACTCACCTATCACGATGCACTAAGCCGCGCCTTAGATGTGGAGGTAGCAATGCCGACTGAGAAATCAGCCCCAGCAAATCCTTCGGCCCAATCGAACTATCAGCCTTCGGCCGACAAAGGAAAACGTAAGTGGGTAGGAAACCCGAGCGGCCAACGTGACAAGAGGCCATGGCAAGGACCTCAACGTCCACCAAATCCTGGACCTACTTTGACTCAGACACAGACGGAGAATCGTTCCGCCAGAAACCCCCTCTGCTCGAAATGTAAGCGAAGACACGAAGGTGTCTGCAAAGTAGGAAGTGACGCATGCTTTGTCTGCAACCAGAAGGGCCACTTTGCGAAGAACTGCCCGACTAGGAAGCCCCGAATAGGCATGGGACCCCAACCCTCGGGTCAAAACCAACAGTTGTGTGCTATTCAGGCACAACCAAGGCCCCCTCAGCTACATCAGCCATTTCCTTTGCCCACCCAGCGCCAGCAATTTCAGCAACACCTTCAGGAACAACAAAATGCTAGAGCTTACGCGCTTAAGCAGAAACAGTCAGAGAAAAGCCCGGGAAACCTAGCAGGTATGGGTCAACTACTCTGAATACCTGTGATAATTTTGTTCAATACCGGTGCTTCGCATTCCTTTATATCCCAAGCATGTGTAGGAGAATTGAACTTAGAAGCAAAACCATTGAAGGTTGAACTAGGTCTCACATCACCGGTAGGAGGAACTAAGGCTCTCACGCACTGTTGCACTAACTTAGAACTCGAATTAGGATCACTTAAGCTCTCAGCAAATAACTTAAGTATCATGGCTTTAAAAGACATAGATGTGATCCTAGGAATGGACTGGCTAACTCGGCATCATGCTACTATTCTATGCAACGAGAGACGAATCTCTTTTCACCCACCCGGGAAAGAACCAACAGACTTCTACGGAATCTCTATGAACCAGCGAAAGGCGATCATTTCGGTACTTCAGGCTGCCACGTTAGTCAAGAAAGGATACCCAGCGTATCTCGTTCACTTATGGGGAGAAACCCAGGAAGAAACGAAGGTCGAGAATGTAGAAATCGTGCGAGAATTTCCTGACGTATTTCCCAAAACCCTACCAGGACCCCCACCAGATAGAGAGATAGAGTTTACCATCGAACTAGAACCAGGGGCAGCTCCGGTGTCCAAAGCGCCATACCGTATGGCCCCAAAAGAGTTGGAGGAACTTAAGATTCAACTCCAAGAACTCCTAGAATTAGGTTTCATCAGACCTAGTGTACCGTGGGGAGCGCTTGTTCTCTTCGTGAGGAAGAAAGATGGATCAATGAGGATGTGCATCGACTATCGAGAATTGAACAAGCTAACTCTTAAGAACAAGTACCCCTTGCCTAGAATCGATGATTTATTCGATCAACTTAGAGGAGCTAGAGTCTTTTCGAAGATGGACTTGAAATCAGGATACCATCAGTTGAAAATCCGACCCAGTGATATACCCAAAACTGCCTTCCGAACCCGATACGGCCACTACGAGTTCGTAGTTGTACCTTTTGGACTAACCAACGCACCAGCAGTATTTATGGACCTCATGAACCGCGTGTTCCACCCTTATCTTGACAAGTTCGTTCTAGTCTTCATAAATGACGTACGAATCTACTCAAAAAGCGAGGAAGAACACGGAGAACACCTGAGAATGGTCCTAGGAACCCTCAGAAGGGAAAGGCTTTACGCAAAGTTCAGCAAGTGCGAGTTCTAGCTCAGAGAAGTGATCTTCTTAGGACACATCGTATCATCAGAAGGAATCAAAGTAGACCCCGCAAAGGTAGAAGCTGTGCAGAACTGGAAATCCCCAACAACACCGAACGAAATCCGAAGCTTCTTAGGACTAGCTGGTTACTATCAAAGATTCATCGAGGGATTTTCCAAGATAGCAAGACCGATGACGCAATTACTTCGAAAAGGGATTAAGTTCGTTTGGACCCCAGGGTGTGAGGCGAGTTTTCGGATACTCAAAGAGAAGTTAACCATAGCCCCAATTTTAGCAGTTCCAGAGCCCGACAAGAGCTATACGGTTTACACCGATGCCTCAAAAAATGGACTCGGATGTGTGTTGATGCAAGACGAACGAGTGATAGCGTATGCTTCACGGCAGCTCCGACCGCACGAACTGAACTACCCGACTCACGATCTAGAACTAGCTGCGGTAGTGCACGCACTAAAAATTTGGAGGCATCACCTCTATGGAGTGAAGTGTGAAATTTTCACCGACCACAAGAGCCTCAAGTACTTCTTTGAGCAGAAAGACCTCAACATGAGGCAGCGACGGTGGCTTGAGTTTGTCAAAGACTACGACTGTAGCATCAACTACCACCCAGGTAAAGCTAATGTTGTAGCTGACGCCTTGAGTCGAAAGACTCGACCACAATTAGCTTATCTCCTCACGTCTGAGGAGATGCTCCTTCGAGAGTTCAATAAGCTCAGACTAGAGATAGTATCCCCACCGGGGACCATCGAAGGAGTCATTGCCACCATCACCATAGAGCCCGACTTGAGATGCAGGATTATCCAAGAGCAAAGAAAGGATGAGATGTTATAAAAGATTCGTCTGGGAGTAAGGACGGATGGTACGAAAGACTACCGAGAGGAGGCCGACAATGTGATTACCTTCAAGGGAAGATTGTGCGTACCACGTAGTGATGAGCTCCGAAATGAGATCCTGAGTGAAGCTCATGACACCCCGTACACCGCCCATCCAGGAGGCACCAAAATGTACCAGGATTTGAAGGAGAGATTTTGGTGGGAAGGCATGAAGAGGGATATAGCCTCATACGTTGAGCGTTGCTTGACGTGTCAACAGGTAAAATCTTTGCACCAGCGGCCACACGGGGATTTACAACCCTTAGAAGTTCCACAGTGGAAGTGGGAGCATATCACCATGGATTTCGTTACGGGTTTGTCCCGAACAAGAAGAGGAAATACAACTATCTGGGTAATCGTAGATCAACTAACCCAATGTGCTCATTTCATTCCCATACCCACCACCTATGGCTCAGAAAAGCTAGCACGACTGTATGTCCGAGAAATCATACGTCTCCATGGAATACCGCTGTCCATCACATCGGATCGAGACCCGAAGTTCACCTCGAAGTTTTGGATGAGTATGCAGAAAGATCTAGGAACACAACTAAATTTTAGCACTGCGTATCACCCTCAGACCGATGGTCAATCCAAAAGGACCATACAAATCCTTGAAGACATGCTGATGGCAATAGTAATTGATAAAGGTGGAGAATGGGAGGACATTTTGCCATTAGTTGAGTTTGCATACAACAACAGCTACCAATCGACCATAGGTATGGCCCCATACGAAGCGTTGTATGGAAAGAAATGCAGATCTCCACTTTATTGGGATGAAGTTGGAGAAAGAAAGAACTTAGGTCCCGAAGCAGTCAACGAGATGATTGAAATCGTGCGACAAATTAGAGATAGAATGCGAGAGGCCCAAAGCAGACATAAGTCGTATGCTGACAACCGTAGGACCGAACTACACTTCGGGATAGGCGACAAGGTTTTCTTGAAAGTTTCCCCCACTAAGGGATTAACCAGATTTGGGGTCAAAGGCAAACTAGGACCCCGATTCATTGGACCCTACAAGATTCTGGAAAGGATCGGACCCGCAACGTACATATTGGCGTTGCCACCAAATCTAGGAAACGTACACAACGTATTCCATGTGTCTCAACTGCGGAAGTACGTGTTCGACCCCAAACACGTGATTCGGCAGGAAGAAACAGCTATAGAACCCGATCTGAGCTACGAGACGAAACCTGAAACCATCCTAGACCGGAGGGTTCAACAGCTTAGGAATAAGCAAATCCCTTTAGTGAAAATACAGTGGAGACACCACGGGCAGGAAGAAGCCACGTGGGAATTGGAGGACAAGATAAAGGAAAGATACCCCGACCTATTTTGTTAGGAGGTAAGTAAATTTCGGGACGAAATTTTTCGTAAGGGGTGTAGTCTGTAACAACCGCAGTTTTTCTTAGTGAGTAATAAAAACTTCGGCGTTATGTTAGTAAGAGAAATTTTTAGAATATTATGGAAAGTGTTATTATGGTAAAATAAAATTTTAAAATGCTACTAGTAGAACCACTCTTCATGGAAATGGTATGCCAAAGCGAGAATTCAATTAAATTAAGAAGACCGATGAGAATTAATCGATGGATTAATTTCCTCAAAAGGGCCGAGGCCCACTCAGCTTTCACACAGCCCATTTGAGTGTTGAGGCCTAGTTAAATTATTGAGGCCCACTTCACGAAGAATTACTCGAATTATTTCGATTCTATTAGCTAAGAACGGGAGCCCGCGTTCGTTAAAGCCCAATAATAATTACGAGGCCCGATACCAATATTTATAGTCCATGATAATATTTACACGAGGGAAGTGATAGTAATGAAACATCCAACAATGATAAAATGCCCAAGATCAATAGTTCAAGCCCAAGAATAATAGTCCATGAGTATATATGTATATATAAGCATATATATATATATATTAGTATTACAACAAGAATAAAAAAAAAAAAAAAAAAAAGAAAAGAAAAGAATGAGATTGGCGGTAGAACACTTAGAGCCAGAATATGGGATTTATTCTTACTAATACCACTCAACAACAATTAAAAAAAAAAGGAAGATAAATACACTAATTACTATTAGGGGAGGTTAATACATCATTACTAGTTCAAACATGAACAAAAGTGCATGGGGAAGGGAGAGCTAGAGCTAGCCGCCCAACCCTTCACCTCCTTGTCTCCAATTTCTTCTCACACCATGCAAGAGCCACTCTTGGAAGAGAGCCCTCACCAATCCAACTCCCTTCTCTCTCCCCATGTAATGATTAGGAGCCATTCTCACAAGCAAGAGCCTCCACTCCCCTACACAAAACCAAGACAAGTTAGCTCTCAAATCATTTACCAACACTCACCCCAAACAAACACACAAGAGAGAACTAGAGAGCAAGTAGAGAGAGAGAGAGAAGCTGCCAATTTTTCCAGCCAAGGATCGCCGGAAAACCAGCCGACCGGCAGCCTCCCAAGCACCACACACACACGGTAAAACCCCCTCTCACCCCTCTCCAAGACTTAGCATGTACATGCACTAACTCTAGGATCAAATTCTCATCTCTAGAATTGAAGAAGGAGAGAGGAGGAGGCACTCAAGCAAGAACTAGAAAAGGGCAGCCTCTATTTGGAAGCTAGAGATCAAATTTTCAGTTTTAAAGGTAAGATAGAATCCCATACTCTTTCCCTAGTACAAGGATCAAAGCTTTAACCTATAGAAAATCAACATGCAAGTGTAGGAAGGAAGAGCAAAGGGAAGAAGGCAACAAAGAGAGGGAGGACAGCCATCAATCTTGCCAAGAAATCAGTTTCCAAACCCCACAATCACAAGTAAGACTCATTCCTCATCTCTCTCTCTAAGAGCTACAAGTTGTAAGCATGCAACCTCACTAGTACCCCCAAACAATCGATTAAGTACACAATCTAGTACTCTATCCCCTCCCAAGCATGAAACATGGTTTAAAACCTCAAGGATGAAGCATGAGGAACATATCACTCACCTAGAAGCTATGCATGTTGATTTAGGGGCAAAAATCGAATTCAAGATATGTTTTAGATCACATAGAACCCCTCTATTAAGCCTAAAGTATTGCATGTATAATCACCCCCAAATCAACTCTTCAACACAACAAAGAACCAATTTCAAAGCCTATTAAAATCTGGAAATTGTTTCCAATTCATACCTAAAGCATACAAGACAAAACTAGCCCCTAAAGGCCTTCAAATCGAGCCCTAACTCTCTAAATTAACAAGCATAACTCATAATCAAATTACGAAAATGGGGAGAAAGGGATGAAGAACTTAACCTGCCGGAGCCGCGAGGAGACGACGACGAAGACTCGGCAGCCACGAACAGCCCTCGACGGCCTTGGCAGAGCCACCTCGATACTGGAATTAGCCGGAGGAAACCTGCAGGGAGAAAAGAAGGAGGTCAGATGATGAGGAGGAACAGGGGAGGCACCGGCGGCAGCATAGCCATCGGCGCCGAGAGAGAGAAACAGAGGGAGACAGAGAGAAAGGCGATGGCATTCGCGATGACAGACCCTAGCCACGAGGGCTAGGGCAAGGGGATAACGAATGATGACGAAGGCGAGTCGGAAGGGAGAGCCACCGCCGGTATCGCAGCAGCAGACGGCGGCGGAAACTGCAGCAGTGGACGACAACGACAACGTGAATGGAGAGGGCAGCGAGTCACCGTGAATCAACGGAGGGCACACGGCCGGTGAGCCGTGTTCCGAATCGGAGCAGTAGCCGACGGGAGATTTTCCCCTCCCCACGAATTTTCCCAAATTCACGAGCTAGGGATTTGACTCTCAATCAAATCTGGAAATTGAAAAGCATATGCTTCTACGAGGGAGGTGGCGACCGGAAATTAACCGGGGGAGAAGAGAATCAACGGCGGCGACGCCACCGAGCATGAAGGAACCGACGGGAAGCAGGGGGATGGAAAGGAGAGAGAGATAGTTCAGTGAGAGTGAGAGAGAGGTCGCGAGAGGATGAAAGGAAGAAAGGGGTGTTCTGCAGTTCACTAACGGGCCAAATAACGGGCCGGGCCGAGTCGATTAACGGATCAAGTTAATTAATGGGCCAAGCTAAATAACGGGCCGAATCAAGAACAAATTGGGCCGACGTTTTAAATATTAAAAGATGGGCCGAACTTATTTTTCAATTGGGCCGAGAACTAATTAAAAGATGGGCCGAAATTTAATTCTCAATGGACCGAAATATCTAATTGGGCCTAAATAAAGTATAACTTGGATTTAATAACAGTCAAGTCCAGTATATTAAACTTATAAGTGTAGACCACTTATATCCCTTAATTAAATCACGAAACTTAAGTAATGGATCTATCGAATATCCTGCGACTTCCGTCGAGGATGGAAAACCATAAGTTACCCGAATCGATCGAGGTGATTGATTTAAGCAAAAATCGAGAAACTCTCGATTGAAGTATATACACGATAGCACTATCAGAACAAGAAAAGTATAACCTCGATTAGAAGACGGCCTTCGCATAAATCGATAAAATTATCGACTTCATTTTGAGTTAAATTACTCATTTCACGTTCTTTGAACGAGGTCAGACGAAGGAGCAAGCAGAGCGTAACCAGCACCCAGAGCTACATAAGTAATACCAGGCAAGCAAGCAAGCAAGGTGGGCTTTCAGAAAAACTAAAATGTTTTCTTATGAAAAATTCTTTTTCTTTTCTTTTTAAAGAAAAATTGTCAGACCATATAATGTTTTTGTTTTGTATGAGATCTATCTGAGGAGGCTTATGCCTCAGCTTATCTTAACGATTCGGGCTCACCGAGGTTAAGTTCTCGGTGAGTTAGTGCACTCAGTTGACCGTGAGCTACAAGATTGGCCGGTCAGGTATCCGGGAGGGTGGCCAACCTCTCCGGATACACCCCAGCTCAGATATGATGGATTACCAGAAAATAGCTTGCAAGCGTCTTTTCTTCTTGATTTAAAATGTTTTCGTGAGCATAGGTTTTTCCTAAAACCCCTATGTCTCACTTTAATGGCTGACAATAAAATGTTTTGGCATGTGTCCACTGAGTACTTCAAAGTACTCAGCCCTGTACATATTTCTCGTGTGCAGGTTGATGGTGATGGATATGGAGCAGTCCGAGGAAATTTTTGTCGAGTATCAGAGTGTTGAAGCCTCTTGGTGGTGCATGTCTCCATACATGCATCTCACGTTAATCCGCAATGTTCGTTATGAAGTCCACACAGTTCATTTCGTGTATCGTTGCAACGAGGTGTTGTTTTGTGTATCGATGCAACGAGTCGAGCTCTTCGTAGCCGACGATCTTTTCCTTGACTAGCTTCCGCTTGTTTCATGTAGTACTTCTTTTGTAAACAGACACGTTTCCGCGTACTTTCTTTTAACTGCACTTCTTCTGTATCGAACAACACCCTTACCGACATTCTTGACGAATGTTGGGTATTTTGAGTTGAATTCAGTGTTTTTTCTATATAATGTTCTAACTCATAATCAAGTCTTCATATGTTATTCCTTCTGTATTCCTTTTTCTTGCGTCGCGGCCCTGCTTGGCCCAAGTTGTGGCGGGCGGGCTGTGACAAAAAAATAGTTTATTAATTATATGCGTTCATTAATATTAATGAAGTAATATGTAAATATAATTTATTTTGATTAAATGTACTTAAATTGTGTTAACAATTCACACATTATTAGAAAAAATTACTCAAATTAAAGTTAATTCTTTTACGATTAAAATTTAATTATCAAATTACTACTCAACATGTAAGTAAAAAATAACACACACGAGATGTAATGAGTACAAATCGAATTTTGACGTACAATAAAAATTAATTGTAAACAATTTTTAGATCCATAATTATTAAAAATTAAATACTTTTATATTGTTTCTCAAATTTTAAAAATTAAAAAACCAATATGATAATACAATTTTAGTCATTCATAATTTTATTTTTCTCAAATTCATATTAGGGAAACATTCTTATGAATGGTATATAATAAATGTATTTTAATAACATTTATTGAAATAATTAATAAAAATGTTACAAAACCAATTATTATGGGAAAACATTAATATATTTCCTAATTTAATATCGTTTTGTGCCTATAAATTTAAAAATTTACTAACAGAAAACATACTTGGTACATGTTCACGGTGGAGGAAGAAGAATGCTAGGTCAGATCATGAAGGTATTTCTACGTATTGAAACTTTATTAGATTGTATTTAAATTTATCACGCATCTATGAGTTCATGCAATGCATATTTTGATCATTTCTTGATGAGTTGTGTATTCAAATCATGTAAAAAGATTGTTTGTAAATACGTGTGATGTGACGAAGTAGGTCATCAAGTTGAGAGCAGTGCCCCACCAAACAGTGTCAGAAATGTAGCCGAAGAGATTTTGCATGCGGTGGAGGATGCGTATGGAGTGTTAGATTTTGTCAAGAATTGGAAGAAAAACATCATCATCGATACCGTCGTCTGAAAGGACTATGTCCAAGGGACCGCCGCCCTGGCACGAAACTACAAAACGTACATTATCAGTACTTCATACTCATAGTAATATATATTCTTATAGTAGAATGAAATTTCGTGTATACTTTTTCTATACTTATGTATCAATTTTTATTCCAAATAAGATTATAAGAATGTATAATAATCTATTTGTTCTCATTTATTCTCCAAATTATTGATCTAGCTATAGAAAAGAAGATGTAAAAATAATTTATGCTTCAAGTTTCAATTTATGCCAACAATATACTGTATAATTTTTTTTTTTTAAAATACAATGTTAAAAGAATATTTCAGTTTATCCCGTGCGTCGCACGGGTGGAAATAACTAGTACTAGAGAAACGTAGGCACTAGCGTAATTAATGAAACAAGCAATACACACAATCAATCCCATGAATTATGGAATTTGTTATATACGTATACGGTAGTTTTACTATTATAGCCTTTGGATTAAAAAAATAATTTATTTTAATAGAAACCGCCTAATTAATCTAGGCCACTTGATTAATATAAATAAAAGGTCATGATTGTATCTTGTTAATACCTAAGGATAAGGATCCCATTTGATCTCCCACCTATATATATATATATATATATATATATATATATATAGGTGAGAGATCAAATGGGATCTTCATCCTTAGATAGTAACTAGGATCCAATCTTAACCTTCAATTTTTTAAAATCAAGGGTGTTATTTAATTAGGCATTTTTTATTAAAATAAATCTATTTTAATTATTAAAGGTTATTAAAGGTTAAAATAGGAAAAAACAAATTGTAGCTAACAATTCGCATAAATTAAGTACGGTTAATAATGTTGTATATCTATTATTTTATTATTATTATTATTATGTTAATTTTTTTTAGTAAATAAATACTACTAAAATAAAGCATCATTGAATTATTTATTTTGTTTTGTACTAAATGTGATATGTTTACGTTTAGTATAAATAGCAATTCAAATTAAATAAATTGATAAGCAATTCAATATTGTAGCAGGTAATATAAAATAGCAGTAGTATTTTTATAGCAAATTCAAAAATTAATACATGGCAAAATAAGTAATTCAATATGTGTAATCAATCAAAATAAGCAATTTATCTAGTGCAAATAAGCAATTCAATAGTTCTAAATAAACAAAATAATCAATTCAACTATTAGAAATAAACAATTCAACATGTGTAAATAAGCAAAATAAACAATTCAATACGGCAAATAAGTAATTCGACATATGTAATTAAGCAATTCAACTCCTACAAAATAAGCATTTTGACAAATATAATTAATCAATTCAATTAGTACAAATAAGCAATTCAACAGATGTTATTAAGCGATTCAATAACTAAGCAATTCTACTACTACAAATATAAGCAATTAATGCGATAATTCTAGTAAAATATATTAAGCAATTCAAAACGTGAAAAAAAAACAATTCGACATGTGTAAACAAGCAATTCGATGTGTGTAAATAAGCAAAATAAGCCCTTCAATATGTTCAAATAAGCAATTTTAACATGTGTAAAATAAGTAAAATAAACAATTTAACAAGTACAAATAAGCAATTCAACAAATACAAATAAGCAATTCAAAGAGTATAATAAATAACTTATGAACAATATATGGTAATAATATTAAGCAATATTTTATGGTGTTTTAAGCAATAAATAACATACAATTAAGCAATAATCAATGTCCTATTATAAGATTGTTTTATTATCAAATAAATAAATAAATAATGTGGGAGTAGTATAGACGATAGTAGAAGCAAAATTTTCATTGCCATAAAATAAAACAAACAAATTAATAATTGAATAAATCAATTAAGTTGGTTTTCAAGAGTATCGAATTTGTTGCCATAATTTTCGTTTATGATGGACGATAAAAGATTTGTTTTTTTCCCTTTCTACCCCTAATTCATTAATCCACATCAGATTTTTGTGGATTAAATCTGTCCATTAATTTCCTATCTATCTACGGATCACAATGGTTCCTAGTTAACACCTAAGGGACGATTCCCATTGGAACCGCTCCCTATATATATATATATATATATATATATATATATATAAACTAGATCTATTTGATAAACAAAAGCTCTAACAAAATATATTGATATAAAATTTATGATGATTGTTACGATTTTCAATTTGCACAAAATATAAGGCCTCCAATCAATATATTAATAACAGGAAAGAAAAATCATTGGATCAAATACATGTATCAATTTGCCAAAGTATTTTGGATCGGAAATTCGCTCAACTTATCAAAAAAGATATTTTATTCTCAAAATTCCTAACACATAACGTGATGTATTAACAAATGGGAAGCAAAATTGATGAAACAATTTAATCAACAGCCAATCATGAATCATAGGAATATAACGCCATCAAAATTAAAGGGGCGAAAACTTACGTACTCCCAAATCCACTAAATTAATAATAAAAACTCACAGATTTGAGATCTACTTACTTGGTTAGGCAATATCTCTACTCAGTTGGTTAGAAGCTCGTGCTGATAACGTGTTGTAAACTAGAGAGAAAATCTCTAGAGAAAGTAGAGAAGGAAGAGAGGAATAATAGAGAGGAAGAGAAAACGACAGGAATTTTCAATATTAATTATGAGGACTAAAAGCCTCTATTTATAGTGGTACAAATCTAGGGTTTGAGGATTAATTAAGGGATGATTATCACTATATTAAATATATATCTAAAAGATATTTACACATTTACACAACTTTCTTATTCTAACTTGTTCTTTATAATATGTGATTTTTTATATTATCATAACAAAAATTCCTCACTAATTCGATATCCCTCACCATCTAAAATAGGATAATAAAGTGTAAGCACGAGTCGTATCCGCAGAGACCCAGTCATAATTGTTTTATGGTCGAAATATGTGCTCGATAAAAATAAAATTATTATAAAAAAAAAGCACCTTCAGTTAGTGTATATATATAGTGTTGGAATATGGTGAAACACCCTTAATGTGATATGTAGAAACCTATCTATACCATTGATTTATGTTCAATCAATGGTTGAGAACAAAATTCTCGCCATTATGCATTATTTTTACATAAATTGTAGGGGTAAAATTGTAGACAGAAAGTTATTAATAACTGCCATAATAATTTGCTCCATATTTTAAGGGATTTGCTATTCCTAGTATAACAATATAGATCGATAAAACCGAAACATTAAAAAAAATAAAAATAGAGGTTAAGAATCAAAGCATTAAAAACCGAGAAACGTGAATTGATGTTGCGAGAGGTTTTTCGAGGTTAAACATTGAATCGAACAAATGCATTGTTTTTGAACTTCTGCTGCAAAGACTTTGGGTTTTGTAGGTCGAGTTTGAAGAACATAACTCCCTCCCTCTCCCTCTCGAATATATCTGGTTAAGTTCTCAATCGAATAAAACTCTCACTCTCTCACTCGAATTTCATACATATTTAGTGCATGATTATTTACTTGTTGGAGTTATTGTCGGAATTCTATGAAAAATTCCATCTCTCTTTAGTTACAATTATCTCGTGATCAAAATTACAATTAAATCGCCAAATAGGCACCCGAAAAATGAAAAACACCACGAAAGACGACATACATTTGATCAAACATGCATAATTATCGAATTAATCTCAGGGCCAAAAACTGATCTTGAACTCTGATACCAACTATACAACCGAGTCAGTGAAGATCGATTTTTTCCCCGAGGATTTATTTCGGATGTCTTATTAACAATTTATCCTATCATGTTCCTATGAATTTAATTGGGGAATTGACTGCGGCACAAGCATAGACGAACAAGACGATAGGAAGAACCCAAAGGTTTTCTTTTCTTCAATCATAAAACTGCCGTTTCTTCCAAGGCAATGAATCCTTTTATAGCGTTTTTCTTAAAACATCAAAAGCCCAAATTAAAATAGTCCAAAACTCAAAACTAAAGAATAAAAGTTCAACAAGATAAAACCAACTCAAAATAAAATGCTCCAGCAACTTCACAACATAGATGTTCAGCAACAAAATTGCTAAATTGCAGACTCATCTCCATCATTCCCTCCAACTGAGGAACGATTCGCCCTCGAATCGTTTGGGGACTCATCTCCATGATCTTGATCACCGTGAAAGGGAATGAGGTGTTTAACAGTAAACACATCCGAAGTGCGTAGGTGACTGGGAAGGCGAAGGCGATAAACATTTGGATTAATTTTCGCCAAAATCTCTACAGGACCAATTTTGCGAGATGCAAGCTTGTTGTATTCAAGGCTAGGGAAACAGTCTTTATTGAGAACATCCCATACAAAATCACCAACGTCAAACTCCATATGACGACGTTTAGTATCAGCATGAGCCTTATAACAACCATTACTTGCTGCCAATTGAGCACGAGTGGCATTATGAACCTGCTGCACACTCTCCACAAAGTGTACAACACGACCTTCTAAGTGTACTCTAGAAGGGACGGTAAGCAAATCGTCTGGTCCACACGGAACGAAACCATAAATCACATGAAAAGGGTAGTACCCTGTGCTACGGTTGAGGGCACAATTATGAGAAAATTTAGCTTGACTAAGCTTCGTATCCCACGATTTGACATGGTCACCGACTAAGCAATGAAGAAGATTTCCAAGAGATCGATTGACCACTTCAGTTTGGCCGTCGGTCTGTGGATGATAGGCGCTGCTAAAGTTAAGTTCAGTGTTAGCAAGCCGCCACAAACTCCGCCAAAAATGACTTAAAAAACGAGTGTCACGGTCGGATACTATTGAACTCGGCAGTCCATGTAGGCGATAGACATCACGAAAGTAAAGTTGAGCAACATGTAGAGCATCAGAAGTCCGTTTACATGGAATGAAGTGCACCATCTTTGAGAATCGATCGACAACCACAAAAATAGAATCAAACCCACGCTGAGTGCAGGGAAGGCCAAGCACAAAATCCATACTCACTCTAAGCCACGGAGCCTCAGGAACCGACAGTGGTTGGTATAGACCGGTGATTGTAGCACCACCTTTGGAAACTTGGCAAATACGACAACGTTCTACAACACGAGCAACATCACGACATAAAGACGGCCAATAGAACTGTCGTTGGACTAGATCAATTGTACGATCACGTCCCACGTGACCTACGCCATGTAACTCAAAGATCAATTTATGCCGCAAACTACAAGCAGGAATACACAAGCGAACCCCGTGAAATAAGAAGCCCTAAAAAAGAACAAACATCGCAGATTCACCAGCGGACATACGAGACAAAATCTTGGCGAAGAATGGATCGCTAACATATAACTCGACAAATGAATCAAATCCTGGAACCGAAATACGCAAATCTACAAGGAGTGAGTGTCAGCGGCTGAGAGCATCGACAACCCGATTGTTATTACCAGATATATGGCGAAGAACAAATGTAAATTGTTGAAAATAGGCTGCCCACGAGGCATGGCGAGCAGATACATTATCTTGGGTAGCTAAATATTTCAACGAATCATGATTAGTAAATAAGATAAATTCACCCTGAAATAAGTAATGGCGCCAATGTCGAACAGCACGAACCACGGTGTAGGACTCAGCGTCATATGTGTTGTAGCGAGAGCGAGGACCTGTCAACTTTTCACTGAAGTAGGCGACGGGACGACCTTCTTGACTAAGGACAACCCAAATTCCAATATTTGACGCATCACAATGAAGCTCAAAAGGGATAACAAAATTAGGCAAGACAAGAACATGCGCCGTCGTCAATTTGTACTTAATGAGTTGAAACGCCGATTGGACTGCAGAGGTCCAACTAAAAGTCTTACCCTGCATACAGTCAGTGATGAGAACCATAATAGAACTGAAGTGAGGGATAAAACGACGGTAAAAAGAGGCCAAGCCATGGAAGCTGAGCGTCGCAGTTAAGGTCGTCGGCGGTGGCCAATCTTTTATGACATTGATTTTGTCGTCATCGACACTAATTCCTGCCGCTGAAATTCTATATCCCAAGAATAACACTGTAGGAGTGAAAAATACACACTTTTGTGTGGCTCCAAAGAACTTCTCATCTCGCAGTATAAGTAAGACCGATCTCAAGTGTTCCAAGTGCTCATCTTCCGTTTTGCTATATATGAGAATGTCATCGAAATAGATGACAACACATGTGCCAATTAAAGGCCGAAGGGATTGATTCATGACACGCATGAAGGTGCTCGGAGCATTAGAGAGACCAAAAGGTATTATGAGCCACTCAAATAGGCCCTCTCGAGTCTTAAAGGTTGTTTTCCACTCATCCCCCGGTCGTATCCATATCTGGTGATAGCCGCTACACAGGTCCAGCTTAGAAAATATTGTAGATCCACTCATTTGGTCCAATAAGTCATCTAAGCGAGGAACAGGAAAGTGGTACCGAACAGTAATCTTGTTGACAGAACGACTATCAACACACATGTACCAAGAGCTATCTTTTTTCAGAGTGAGTAAAGCTGGGACAACACATAGACTTAAGCTTTCTCGAACAAGTCCCTTCTTGAGTAACTCTTCCACTTGGCGACGACGCTCTCCATGCTCTGAGGGAATCATACGGTAATGTGGTCGATTTGGCAAAGTGGCTCCTGGGATAAAGTCAATATGGTGTTGAATATCTCGTAGAGGAGGAAGTCCAGGAGGTAGTTCACTTGGAAAAACATCAGAGAATTCCTGCAACAAAGGGGAGGCTAGAGGTGGCACAACGGAACCATCAACAACATCATGGGCAAGTAAAAGAAAACCGAGAGAGCTGAGTGACATATCACTTTCAAAAATAGCTCGAGTCATAATTAAAACGGAAGGATCCATCGGGGGAGGGGCTGCAGAAGCAATAGAAGAATGCAGAACAATCTTCGAACCATCAGAATGGAAGCTATAAGTGTTAAAGTAACCATCATGTACCACTCGACGATCATATTGCCAAGGACGTCCTAACAAGAGGTGGCATGCGTCCATAGGCACAACATCACACCAAATAGAATCATGATAGGTGCCCCCAATAGAAAAATTGACTAAAACACGCTTAGTGACTGAAACGAGATTATCGCGATTTAACAACGCAAGTGCATAAGGTTTGGGATGGGCCATCGTAGAAAGCGCCAACTTAGATACAACATCGCCTGATATAATGTTTCACTAAAAAGTGTTCGCAATAGATGAAATCTATCGTAGCACTATCAAGTAAAACCTAAGTATCGAATCTCAAGGAAAACTTAACAGGACAAATAATTATGTAGTAAATCCTAATCTAGCCTAAATCTAGGAAAGCAAGTAAATAAGATTGTTGGGTTTTTGTTTTAAATCCTAGGCAAATAAAATAAATCAAAGCAATAAATAAAAGCAAATAAATAACTAATCTAAGAACGAGTAAATAAATCTAAGAATTAAACTAAGGGAAACGATTAATCTACCTAGGCAAAAATCGAAAAGAAAGCAATAAAGGAAGCAACAAAGAAAACATAAACTACCTTAGACATAATGAATTAAATCTGGAAATTTAAAGGAAAATAAATCTAACTTTGAAAGCATTAAAAACGAGAGAATTGAAACTTGAGAAAAACGAATCTAAACTAGAACTTGAAAATCGAACGAACGAAATTAAACTAAGGAAATTAAACGAAGCAATTAAGAAAACGAATCTAAAACGAAAGCAAGTAATTAAAGCAATTAAACGAAAGCAATAAAGAACTTACGAGAATTAAACGAAGAACGAAGAACTTGAATTAAATAAAGAAGTCTTGAATTAAACGAACGAAACTAGGAATCCGGATCCGAACAATAAAAAGCTATTCTAAAGTGTTTGAATCTAAAAACTGAAGCTAAAAGAGGGTAAAAGTTGTCTTCAATTCGTGCACAAGGATGTAATATATATAGGGGTGAAAACGGATCGGATACGGACGGATATTGCTCATACAGTATTCTATACCATATTTTTTTCTCGAATTTGGAGTCGGATACGGAAAAGCCGGATTCGAATACGAATTCGGAATATTCGGTATACGAATACGGAACGAATACGGGACGAATTCGGACCGGATTCGAATAAATATAATCGAATCGTATCTTTCATGCGAAAATCATCCAAATATATTGAAACACATTAAAAGAAAACAATCTACGTAATAATTCATATATTTATTTATCAAATTATGACTTTTTTCCTTTGATAAATTACAAATATACTACTAGAAAATAACTCCATTTAAGAAGAAAATATGAAGAAAATAACGCGAATAAAGAAAAAATATTGCAGCCGAATAACTTCTATTTTTCTTAATAGTTAATAGTAGTATTGAGTTTAAGTAATTAGGTAGTATATGAAATTACTATTGTTTTAATAAAAATACTAACATTTGATTAAGTTATTAATTTTATTTATTCTGGAAACATTTTCAAATTTCTCATCATCATCTCTCATCCGCCCACTTCTTTGTCGTCTCCGTCGACCGGCGCCATCATCGTCGGTTTCGCCGCCGCCGCCGCCGCAGTAGAAAAAAGAGGACGTGAGAGAAAGAGGGAGAAGGAGAGGTAGGTATGAATTAGGGGATTTTGAGAGAGATGGGATGGAGGCGGCACTGGATCTGAGGAATAAAGGAAGAGGAGGAACCGATTGGGAGATGAGGTTGACGATGGCGCCGACAAAAATGGTGGATTTGGTAAGAAACGGAAGGGAGCAACCGGCTAGGGAGAGAAAGTGAAGGCTTTGACAGCGGCGACTGAGGGGGAGAGGAGCAGAGACGTAGAGAGGGGCAGAAGGGGAGAGACGTAGAGGCGGAGAGGCACTTGATCACGACGACGGCGACGTCGGCGGCGGAGAGGCAGAGGTGGAGAGACGACGGCAGGGTGGGAAGAAGAAGATGAAGAATCGTGGTGGAATTGGGTAGGGCTTAGGAATTGATTATTGATTTAATTTATTTAAATAAGGGCCCAATTAGTAAAAAAATACAAAAATAAAAAAAAATAAAAAATAAAAATAAAATAAATTAAAATATCCGGATATCCGAATTGGTTATCCGGATAATATCCGATAAAATATGGTAAAACTCGGATACGGTCGGATACTATGCAATCCGAATCCGATCCGGTATCCGAATCCGGATCCGTCCGGATACCATTTTTTCATACCGAATTCGTTACCGACCGGATACGGTTCCGGATCGGTCGGGAAATATCCGATCCGTTTTCACCCCTAAATATATATACTAGGTAAAAACCTAGATAAATAAGGAAAGACAGCCTGGCCGCCGAAGTTGGACGGCCGTCCAGGTTAAGTTGGACGGCGTCCAGTTCTTGATACTGCACAACTTGCTTCAATCCGCTGGACGCCCGTCCAGCTTTGGACGTGAACTTGGACGGTGTCCAGATGAGTTGGACGGCGTCCAACTCTCCAAACTGTTTTCGATCATCAAAACTCCGTCTTTTCGCCTTTTCGACCCGTTTCCGCTCCTTTTCATCCAAAATTACCTACAAGTACCAAAGACTCCAAACAACCAAATCATAGCCCCAAATACACACAAAGACACGAAAATATAACGAAAACGGACTCGAAAACACTACGAAAATCCTAACATCTAAACACCAATCAAAATCCCCCACACTTAGAACCTTGCTTGTCCTCAAGCAATACAAACATACAACTTAGACTCAATTCAAACAATCCAAATCATAGAATATTTAATCACCGGAATCAACAAACTCAAACGAGGTCACTTTAATCCCAAGTTACGAACAATCATCATCAACAAACTATGTGGCTTATAAATCAATCCAAGCAAGAGGAAAAGCAATGATACACACATCTCACAAATATCTAGATCACCACAACTTAGACGTCTAGCCTACTTCCCCTTTTATTCAATAAATAAACAACTCTCTTTTTTTTTATTATTATTATTTTTTTTAAACATGTGAACGTTTATGGCACATAATTCACTAGGTTTAATCATCGATGGGTCACGTCGAGCCTCCTAGTGCGGTTTCCCGTACCCATTGTCAAGAGGGGTAGAATGCCTATGAACACTTTATTCTAATATACACGAGTATCATCTAGGACAAAGTTCATGAAATGTGATCATTCGAGGGTCTCTCGAAGCCTTTTCATGTGGTTTCCCATGCTCATTACTCTAGTATTTAAAATACGTTACAAGTAAGTGGAGCAGAATCCTATCAACTCTTTATTCACATAAAACACAACTCTTTTTTCTTTTTTTTTTTTATTATCATAAGGGGAAAGTAAACTAGCAATCCAAGTAGCAACAATCTAGATTTATCAGTCAACCAAAAATCATAAATCATTTTCCTCAATACTCATATCAATTCGTGCCCCACAATTCATCGAATCATAATATATCACAACTTAAGATTAAACCCACCTAATTTATGCTCAAATCAATTCCAACAACTAAAGATTCCATCATCGAATCATTCACATCGATCCTAAGTCACATGCTTATAAGCTCAACTTCAAACAAATTCCTAAGTGGGGAAACATGAAGACTCGATCAACTAGACTCAATCAAACCAAACAAGACTCGATCAAGACACAAACACAAACACTTCATGCCAAAAGTTTCAAGGACCCCCCCCACAAAATCTAGAAATGCCCTCATTCCGAGAAAAGGGATAGAGAGAACTTATAACAATATGACGACCAAATACTCAAAATCTCGAGAGACTCCAAGTATCACCTACAAAACAAACACAAAACACAAATACCAAAGCGTAAAATCGAACAAAATATAGAGAAAGCAATAAAAGACTCAAAAAGAAAAAGACATAACACATGGCTAATCAGTTGAAAGGACCTTGGAACCGTGGGTCATTCCATCGGGGATCGAGAGGAGCCCAAAAACGGGAAGCGTTCAAGGTTGGACGGTCGTCCAACTCAAGTTGGACGGCTGATATAGGTGAAATTTACCTTGTTTTCATAGCCAAAAAGAGTCAATTTTGTGTCTCGATTTTATAGTATTGTCTATGTTTTATATGGTTTTTAGTATATGGGACAATATTATGCTTGTAGGTATTTTTATGTGTTTTCAGGCATAAATTGATGATAAATCGATGATAAAACCCCGAGACGAGAAAAGGCGTGAAGATCGAAGCTGAAAATTCAAGACTTGAGTTCGAGTGAAGGCCTCTCGATCGACCTCTCGATCGAGAGAGGTGTCGAGAGGTGCCTTCTGTTTGAGCTATCGATCGAGAGCAGAAATTATACCCTCTCGATCGACCTCTCGATCGAGAGGTCTGTCGAGAGGTGTCCAGCCGAGAATTTTTCTCCTTTTTTAATTAGACTCCTTTTTGGTTTAGGCTTTCCTTATGTAAATTTCTCCTATATATACTCCTAGTCTAGCATTGTAAACCCTATCAAGCACCATAACCTAGCAAACACCATATTTTCTAGCACACTTTTATTTTAGAGTTTTGTATTTTACATTGGAGTTTTTCAAGTTTATTCAAGATTCAAGTTTCGAAGTTCTTCGTGTTCAAGATTCAATTCCAAGTTTTTCTTACTCTTACTTTTTAATTATGTTCTTTCAATCTTTTGTGTTTATGTCTACTTTAATTATGTCTAGCTAAATTCCTTAGTTGATTTTAGGGATTGAATGCCTAATTGAATTTATGTAAGTGTTTTTGTTTACAATTAGCCTTCCAATCTAGATGCATGTTTCATGGTGCTTATTCTCATGCATAGTTAACTGGCCATTAATTGTGTATGCATAATTATGTGTTTATGCCTTGATCGGATAATTGCATAATCGATCTCATGAAAGCATGATATAATAGTTTGATTCTCTTGATTGATAATTGAATTGTTATATGTTTATATATAGTTGATTTGGTGTCGTAGTTGAACCTAGTTGATTATATTATTGGTACTTGTTCTATTTTGCACTTGATTCGATTCTTACAATTCGAAAGAATATTAGGATCTCGTTGGGTGACTACTTGCATTGCTTTAATCGGGGTGTAAGTTATTTTTGCATGTATCACATTTAGATTGGATTAAAGTGGTTAATTGTATTCATTAATTGCTTGCATAAGTTTGATTAGGTAGGCTTCCCTAGAATCAACACTTTTCCTTAATTGTTTACTTTCCTTATTTACTTAATTGCTTGTGCCTTAAGTTGTTTTATTTGACTACTTATTTCTTTAATTGCTTATTTCCTTATATGTTATTTGAGTTCTTTTTATTATTTTCCTAGTATAAATACCACAATCATTAAACCCTTAAAAGCCTAGACATCACATTAGTTCTTGAGTAGAGGTATTGTGTGCGTTTTCGGTTTATCAGTCCCTGTGGATACGATACTCGTACTTCTTTATACTATACCTATTTTGTGTGGTAGAAAATAGTGCGATCAAATTTTGGCGCCGTTGCCGGGGATTGATTAGATTTCATACACATATTTTGAAATAGAATTAATAGGTGATTTAGGCACTTTTATTTTCTGTTTTCGGTTTATTGATCTCACGTTTTTCTTTTCTCTTCTTTGGTTTTAGGTAGTGCATGACCACAAGGTCTAAAGGGATACAACCTATTCCTATAGACTTGGAGTTAGAGCGCTCTCTAAGGGCGTTGAGGCGAGAGAAGGAGGCAAAGAAGATCGATACACCCTTCTCTTCACCACCCGATTCACCAAGGAGTTTCGATTCAATGGCAGATCAAGTGAGGAGGACTTTGAACGATCGGTTCAAACCGGTCGTGGACCAATTTCAGCAAGGAGGATGGGGGACCACGGAAGCTAACAACTACGAGTTCAAGACGTCCCTCATCAACATGGTGCAAAACAATCAATACGGAGGATCACCGGCGGAGGATCCCAACGCGCACTTGAAGCAATTTCTGGACATATGTGCTACATACAAAGCCAATGGAGTATCTTCGGACTACCTCAAGCTTAGTCTCTTCGTGTGGTCTCTCAAGGATGATGCAAGAGAGTGGTTGGATGGATTGGACAAGAAGGAGGTCACTACTTGGGCTGAGATGTGCACAAAGTTTCTCAACAAGTTCTTCCCACCTTCGAGGGCTCAAAAGCTTATCAATGAGATCAACCAATTTCAACAATATGAGGATGAGCACTTTTATGAGGCGTGGGGGAGATTCAAGAAGTTACTTCGAGCATGCCCGAATCATGGGATTAGTAAGGAGGATCAAATCACGTGCTTCTATCGTGGTTTGAACAAGTTGTGTAGGAAGGAGCTCGATTACGCTTCGAAGGGAGGATTCTTGAACAATGAGTATGAAGTGGCTATGGAGATTATTGAGCTGACCGTAAATTCGAGCTATGAAGAGGCTACCGATCGACGGCTTGGAAGAAGGAGAGTTGCCAACATTGGGATCGATGCTTACGAGGACTTGATGGAGAAGTATACAAAAATAGCAAATGAGTTGGATTCTATCAAGAAAGGAGTACTTCGGTGCGATGCTATCACTGATGATCAAGCAAACCCAACCGAAGAGGAGGATGCCAATTTTGTGCAACAAGGGGGCAAGTGGCAACCGAATCAAGGAAACAAGTGGCAAGGAGGGCAAGGAGGACAAGGAGGTTCGAACTACCAAGGAGGGTACAAGAAGCCATATGTTCCCAACAACCGAAATCATCCGAACTTCTCCTATGCCAATCCAAGCAACGCATTGCAACCACCTCCCGGCTTCCATGTTGAGAACGGAGTCATCCAAGAGCCCAAGAAGGAGATGTCCACCGACGATTTAATTCGTCAATATATGGCTCAATCGGAGATGAGGATGACACAACAAGATGCAAAGTTGAGGACGTTGGAGCTCACTCAAAGTACATCAACCAACAACTTGGCGAGTAGCATCAACGCGTTGACCAAACAAATGCAAATGTTGGAGACGCAAATGAGTCAAATAGCCAACGCTCAAGGAGGAGTCCATAAGCCAGGCCAATTCCCAAGTAACACGGAGCAAAACCCGAAGAACAACCATCATGTTCATGCCATTGAGCTTCGGAGCGGCACTACATACACAAATCCATCCTTGGAAGCTGAGAAGAAAGGAGTCGGGCACTTCAAGAATGTGGTGCTCGAGGAAACGAGGATCCAAGAGCCGAGGCGAGGGCCTCTCGATACCTCTCTCGATCGAGAGGTCGATCGAGAGGTCCACACTGGAAGTCAGCAACCACCTCTCGACACCCCTCTCGATCGAGAGGAGGATCGAGAGGTCTACGACGAGGAGATTCAAATGGAGCCTCTCGATACCTCTCTCGATCGAGAGGTCGATCGAGAGGTCAAAAACCGGAGTCAGAAGGGACCTCTCGACACCTCTCTCGATCGAGAGGTCGGTCGAGAGGCCCAGCAGCCGCACCAAATCCCGACTGACACTCCGAAGTCCCCCTTCCCGCAACGATTGACCAAGACGAAGCAAGACGAGAAGTATCAACGCTTCATGGAGATACTACAAAAGGTCAACATCAACATACCACTTCTCGATGCTCTCCGAGACATGCCCAACCACATGAAGTTCATCAAGGATGCGGTTTCGGGGAAGAAGAAGTGGGGGAAGTTCGAGACGATCAATCTCACGGAGGAGTGCAGCGCGGTGATCCAACGGAAGCTACCATTGAAGCAAAAGGATCCCGGGAGATTCACGTTGTCGTGCAAAATTGGTGATCAAATCTTCCAAAACGTGCTATGCGATCTTGGTGCTAGCATAAATTTGATGCCTCTCCCCATATTCAACCGGCTCAAGATCGGGAAGATGAAGCCAACCACCATCTCTCTACTTATGGCGGACCGATCAGTTTCTTATCCAAGGGGGATAGTGGAGGACGTTCTAGTTCAAGTGCACAACCTTGTCTTTCCGGCAGATTTCGTAGTCTTGGACATGCCCGAGGACACAAATCAACCATTGATCTTGGGGCGGCCATTCTTAGCAACGGGAAGAGCATTGATCAATGTTCAAGATGGAGACCTCACATTTCGAGTCAACGGGGAGGAACTGAAAATTTCTATCTACGAAGCTATGAAGAGACCCGACGATCAACGTGAGGATATCTTCTCCATCGAGACATTGACACCACCTACTGCGGAGGAGGCACTTAATCATTGTATTTCAAATTCTCTCTATGCCTACGAGGAGTTGGATGAAGCTTGCGACGAGATTCTCGAGTATCTCAATCAGTTGGAGGCTAATCGACCATCGAGTCACCACAAGGAGGTTTCTTATCTCGATATCAACAAGAAGGTGGACGACGGATTTTTCGAAGAGGAAGAGAAGAAGGATGCAGCCCCTAAGGTGGAATTGAAGCCATTACCCGAGCACCTCAAGTACAAGTTCTTAGGAGAAGAAGAGACGTACCCGGTGATCGTATCTTCTCATCTCACGGAGGCAAACACGGACAAGCTATTGAGGGTGCTAAGGGAGCACAAATCTGCAATTGGATGGACGATTGCCGACATCAAAGGTATAAGTCCTACGATTTGCATGCATAGGATCTTGCTCGAGGAAGGCCATCGCCCAAGAGTCCAACCCCAAAGGCGATT
This sequence comes from Thymus mandschuricus, assembly GCA_029379335.1. Taxonomy (NCBI): domain Eukaryota; kingdom Viridiplantae; phylum Streptophyta; class Magnoliopsida; order Lamiales; family Lamiaceae; genus Thymus; species Thymus mandschuricus. The sequence continues at coordinate 23,665,992 of CM057080.1, forward strand.
AAACCCAGCCATGCAAGAAGTTGTGAGGAAGGAGGTGCTGAAGTTGCTTGATGCCGGCATGATCTATGCTATTTCGGATAGTGAGTGGGTGAGCCCTACTCAAGTGGTGTCAAAGAAAGGAGGCATGACGGTCATCAACGACGAGAAAGGAGAGCTGATCGCGACAAGGCTCGTCACGGGATGGCGAGTGTGCATTGATTATCGTCTTCTCAACGCAGCAACAAGGAAGGATCACTTTCCCCTCCCGTTCGTAGATCAAATGCTCGATCGTCTAGCCGGCCATGAGTATTATTGCTTCCTCGACGGATACTCCGGCTACAATCAAATCGCCATCGCTCCGGAGGACCAACACAAGACGGCATTTACATGCCCATATGGAGTCTTCGCTTATAGGAGGATGCCGTTCGGATTATGCAATGCACCGGCCACTTTCCAACGGTGCATGATGGCCATCTTCCATGGATTGATCGAGAATATCATGCAGGTGTTTATGGATGATTTTTCAGTCTTTGGTCCCTCTTTTGACCAATGTTTGGAGAATCTCGCCACGGTGCTTCAAAGGTGCGAAGAGACGAACCTCGTTCTCAATTGGGAGAAGTGCCACTTCATGGTTCAAGAAGGAGTTGTACTTGGTCACAAGGTGTCTTCATATGGATTGGAGGTGGATCGAGCCAAAGTTGTAGCCATCGAGAAGTTGCCACCGCCAACCAATGTCAAATCGGTGAGAAGTTTCCTAGGACATGCCGGCTTCTATAGGAGATTCATCAAGGATTTCTCAAAGATCACGAAGCCGTTATGTGGATTGCTCGAGAAAGACGTCAAGTTCGTGTTCGATGATGAGTGCTTGGAAGCCTTCGAGACATTGAAGAAGGCGCTTATCTCTACCCCCGTCTTGGTGTCGCCGGATTGGAGTGCCCCGTTCGAGCTCATGTGCGATGCAAGCGATTGGGCGGTAGGAGCTGTTTTGGGGCAGAAAAGGGAGAAGCTATTCCGAGTGATCTACTACGCGAGTAAGACATTGGACTCGGCTCAAAGGAACTACACCACCACGGAGAAGGAGTTACTTGCTGTGGTCTACGCTTTTGACAAGTTTAGACCTTATTTGGTGGGATCTCACACGATTGTGCACACCGACCATGCCGCCATTCGCTATCTATTCAACAAGAAGGACTCGAAGCCAAGGTTAGTTCGCTGGATTTTGCTTCTTCAAGAGTTCGACATGGAGATCAAGGATAGGAAAGGATGCGAGAACGTGGTGGCCGACCATCTATCGAGACTCGAGCAGCCCGTGGAAGGAGAGGATTCGAAAATTGCAATCAAGGAGAGCTTCCCCGATGAGCAGATTTTTCAGATGGACGATTTGATACCTTGGTTCGCCGACATCGTCAACTATTTGGTGATCCATCATGTGCCCAAGGATCTATCATCTCACCAAAAGAAGAAGTTCCTCCACGATTGTAAGTTCTATTATTGGGATGATCCATACTTGTATAGGAGGTGTGCCGATGGAGTCATAAGGCGATGTGTTCGACAATCGGAATGGAAAAAGATCATCGAAGATTGCCATAGCGCTCCGAATGGGGGACACTTTGCAGCGAATAGGACCGCCCTCAAGATCTTTCATAGTGGTTTCTATTGGCCGTCGATCTACAAGGATTGCCATGAGTTCATCAAGTCATGTGATCGATGCCAAAGGATGGGGAATATCACGAAGAGGGACGAGATGCCTCAACGAACTATCATGGAAGTGGAGCTCTTCGATGTTTGGGGGATTGATTTCATGGGTCCTTTTCCCAAGTCTCAAGGGTTCTCCTACATTCTACTTGCGGTGGAGTATGTTTCTAGATGGGTCGAGGCCATTCCGACTACAACCAACGATTCGAAGGTGGTGATCAAATTCCTCCAGCGAAATATTTTGACTCGGTTTGGAACTCCGAGGGCTTTGCTTAGTGATGGGGGAAGCCACTTCAACAATCGTTGGTTAGGATCGCTTCTTGCAACATACGGAGTCAAGCACAAGGTCACATCGCCCTACCACCCTCAAGCAAACGGTCAAGCCGAGTTAGCTAATCGAGAGATCAAGCAAATCTTGGAGAAGACCGTCACCAACAAAAAGGAGTGGGCAAAGTACTTGGATGACGCACTTTGGGCCTATAGGACGGCTTTCAAGACACCAATCGGGAGGTCGCCATATCAATTGCTATTTGGCAAATCTTGCCACTTACCAATGGAGTTGGAGCATAAAGCTTATTGGGCGACGAGAAGGATCAACTTCGAGTTCAAGGAAGCCATGGGCCAAAGATGTGACGACTTGTTGGAACTTGATGAATGGAGAAACGAAGCATTCGAAAATTCGAGGATCTACAAGGAACGAGCTGCAAGATTCCACGACTTGAGCATTAAAAAGCGTAAGTTCGAAATTGGTGATGATGTTCTTGTTTTTAATTCCCGACTTCGTTTGTTTCCAGGAAAATTGCAAAGTAAGTGGTCGGGGCCGTACGTCATTTACAAGGACTTGAAGAATGGTGCATTTGAGGTGTTGAAGAACGATGGTGAGAAATTCGTAGTGAATGGACATCGCCTCAAGCACTACTTTAAGCTGATGCCTCTATTCCCGAAGAAAGCGGCCATTCACCTCGATGACCCAAAGTAGAAAGGAGGTATCGTCGGGCTAAAGACGTAAAACGTAGCACTTGTTGGGAGGTAACCCAATATTCGTATCCCGTTTTTTATTTTGTTTCGTTTTACGTTTTAGAGTCTTAGGTAGTTTATTTTTCGTAGTTTTGAGTCAAATTTCGTATTTTAGAGTCGAACCCCTTAATATACTAACGAATGTTAAAAGTTGTGTAGAAAACAAAATCGAGCAGGACCTCTCGACACCTCTCTCGATCGAGAGGTCGTTCGAGAGGTGAAATTTTGGCATACAGTAGGGGTCTCTCGACACCTCTCTCGATCGAGAGGTCGTTCGAGAGGTTTTGAATTTTTGAAATCCCAGGTGTGTCACGTGAAGCCTCTCGATCGAGACCCCCGTGTTTTCGATCGAGAGGGGAGTCAGAACGTACAGTGCAGGACCTCTCGACACCTCTCTCGATCGAGAGGTCGATCGAGAGGTCAAATTTCAGTTTCCAGTACGCACCTCTCGATACCTCTCTCGATCGAGAGGTCGATCGAGAGGGTCGTTGACGGCGCACATTCTGACTTTGACCAGGTTTATTTACTCCTTTAAATACACCTTTTGCACACAATTCACATACCTTTCTCTCATAACTCACAAATTCTCTCAAGCACACACAAATTCTCTCGATTTCTTTCTTCGATTCGTCAAAAGGTACTCGATTTCTTGCTCTCTTGTTATCAATTCTTGATTCTTTACATGATTTCGCATGTTTTGACCGATTAAAATTCAATTTTGATGGTTAAATTCGTTGAATTGATAGATTGGGTATTAGATTGAGCATGATAGATTGGATTCATGGAATTCATTGAATTATTTGTATGAATTGAATTCATGGATGAATGCGGAGATAATTGTGTATTGATAATCGAATGGGTCTTTATATTTGTCTATGAATTATTGAAGATTCGTTGATATCTATATACATGAGATTGAGATTGTGTGATTATTAAGTTCATGATTATGGAGGAGTATTGTGGTGATTGTATAAATTGGTGATGAAATTGAGTTGATAATGGGGGAGAATTGGATTTGGTAGAAGTTTGGGGGAAGATGATTTAAATTGCTTTATTCTTGCATTCCTTGTATTGATTTGTGATACTTTTAGGTACTAAAAAATGGCACGAGACAAGGGCAAGAATGTCGCTTCAACCTCTTCGGGCAAAGGCAAAGGAAAAGAAAAGGTCACCTCTTCGAGCAAGGGAAAGGAGACATGGAAGAATGACAAGACTATCCCGGAGACTAGAATACCGCCGGCGAGGTCGATGCCCTCAAGTTTGGAGCCCAAGGCGTTCAAACTCAAGCTCACGACTGCGGAGTCAAAGAGGAGATGGTCCCACCTTGTGCAACTCAAGCACAAGCATTGCCGCTTCCTACATCAAGAGACGGTGGCAGCGATGGGGATAGCTAATGAGATCACTCAATTGATGCAACGAGGAGGCTTCACCAACATATTTCAAGGGAATCACTTCACCTACCACATTCTCACGGTGGAGTTCCTCTCAACGTTGGTAGTGGAGCGAGTGAACCAAGTGCCCCACGTCATTCGTTTCCAACTCGGTGGTCAACCGAGAGAGCTTGATATGGATCAACTTAACGATATCATTGGAGGAAACAAGCGTGGTGAATATATTGGCAACAATCATCCGGATTTGCAAGATTTGTGGGCACACTTCGTGGATTTTGAGGAGGAAAGAACGAGATCCTACAACCCGGCGAAAGCAAAGGCCACCTCAATTCGGAATCCCACGATTCGCTACTACCATAGGCTGATCTCGTGCACCATTCACTCCCGTCATGATTCCGGCACCTTCCTTGCCACCGACGCTCATCTTATTTGGACTTCCTTGCGAGGACATTCACAAAATGCAGCCCTCTACCTCGTCGATCATATGGAGAACCAAGCATACTTGTTCGGGGGGCAAAAGATCGGGATGGGAGCTTTCGTCACTCCCATTGCCCAACACTTCAACATTCCGATTGGAGAGCAGCCCGTATCTACGTCCATCTTTGTAGATAGACGGACGTTGGAGCTTGCAAGGATGATCTCGTATGACACGTCCGGGTGGTTCTTCAAGTTACATGGGATGAGTGGCATTTATCTCTTTCCGCTTCCGAACAGTTATTTGACAGAGGTGATCGGGAACGAGAAGTTGCGGAGAGGGAACGGAAAGATGGATTCTCCTCAACACAAGGAGCTTATGTGGGCTGAGGGAGGTCCAAGACCCGACGAAGGTGGTGATGATGATGAGGAGGAAGAAGATGAAGATGAGGCTGAGCAATATGAGAGGGGATTTGATCAAGGGGAAGATGCTTTTGAGCAAGGATACGAGGGTGTTCCACAGCCCGGTTTTCATATGAGAGCTCCGGATTTCTCTACGATGCGGGATTGGCACACGGAGTCAATGGAAGCAATGGACAACTATCATTGGGATAGTAGGGAGTTTGTTGAATCCCAAGTAAGAGGAGTTCGCGAAGAGGTACAAACGTTGAGAACCGAGGTGGGGGATCTTCGCACATTTATTGGAAGTCGTTTTGATACTCTTGACGCCTACATTGAGAACGAGAGGAAATTTCGAGAAGAGGAGGCGAAGAGGCGTGAGGATGAACGAGCATACTTGGAGAATTATAATAGGATGGTGCATGAGATGCACTATTTTTATCCTCACTACCCGGAGAGCCATCAACGATTCGACCCCAACAACCCCGACAACCCTCCCTTCCCACCGCCATTTCAATGAGGTCAGTTTTTAACTTAGCCTACTTCTTTTCTTTAAACTTATTTCTTTGCTATGCTTTGAAATAAGTTTGGGGGAGGGAAAGAGTGTCTAAGTTAATTACTTTTATTGTTTTCTTGTTTTGAGAGTCTTTTATTTGTTAGTATTATTTTGGGGTATGTTAGAGTCTTTTATTGTTTTGAGTCTTAGGTTTAAATTGAGTCAAGTAAGCATGTGACGATAGTGTTGTGAATTTGGCCAATGATAGAAAATTTTGTTTGATTTTTGGAGAAAATTCATGATCTTTATTATGCATGGAACCTTGGCGAAGCGACGCGATTTTATTTGATGAAATTGGAGCATGTCATGAAGTCGGGAACTAGTTAGTTTGAACCCGTGAGATTTGAGCTTTTTGTGCATGTTTATGCCTATTCTTTGATTGAGTGATCATGTATGCTTCATTGTTTCTAGAACTTGCCCTATTTCTCCATCAAGACCTTAGTATATTTATGAACTAGGAGATGATATTAGGCCATTCTTTCGTAGCCACATGATTCCCATACACTAACCTTGATCATTATCTTTGTTTACCTCTTTTGAGCCTTGTTATGAGCCTTTCTTTCTTGAACTTGGATGATAGGAGGTTTGGATGGATAAGGGTATCTTTAGTGGAGTTAGTTGATGATGTGGGAAGGAGTTGAGTAGATTATCTTGGAGTGGTATGAAAAGAAAAAGAAAAGAATTTGAGATGCTTGATTAAGTATAGTTAGCTATCCCTATGAGCTTAGAAAAAAAAAATATATATAAAAAAAAAAAAGAGAGAAAAGAAAGTTAGAGCCTTTGTTCGAATATTAGAAAGAACATTTATTAGAGGAGCTCTATAGTTTTGAAAAAAAAAAAAAAACAAACAAAAATAAGCATAAGGGGATAGTTAGCTTGGATTGTATATGTTGCATCTTGATATTGAGTTTTGTAGTTGGTGTTGGATGGTAGAAGATGGAGTAAAATCTATACTTTGGGTGAAGTTGAAAAGAGGTTGATGATTTGGAGCAATTTGAGTCACTTAGCCTATATATTTCCTACCTTAACCAATGTCCCTACATTACAAGCTTTTACAAAGACCTTTTTGATCTTAGTTTGTGAATATTACATTAGGTGGAGATGTTGAGATTAGGGGCAAGCCTATGGTAAACATGTTGCATTACATTGATGTTGAGTGAACCCCATGATGTGCATTATATTACATCTTTTCTTTGAGAGAGTTGAGAGTTCACTTATATACATAATCTCACATGTTTGGAGAGTGTTCTTTGATAGATTGACATGTTTCGAATTTGTTGGATAGGTTGTGTCATTGATGCTAAGGTTGTATGCATAGTTTTGATCATGATCATGAGTATTGGTTTTGAAAAGTTTTTGAGGCCTATATAGTTCACAATGCTAGAGTCTATTGTTTATGTTTTGGTATTGTTCGGGACGAACAATGTTTAAGTTTGGGGGATTTGATATAGGTGAAATTTACCTTGTTTTCATAGCCAAAAAGAGTCAATTTTGTGTCTCGATTTTATAGTATTGTCTATGTTTTATATGGTTTTTAGTATATGGGACAATATTATGCTTGTAGGTATTTTTATGTGTTTTCAGGCATAAATTGATGATAAATCGATGATAAAACCCCGAGACGAGAAAAGGCGTGAAGATCGAAGCTGAAAATTCAAGACTTGAGTTCGAGTGAAGGCCTCTCGATCGACCTCTCGATCGAGAGAGGTGTCGAGAGGTGCCTTCTGTTTGAGCTATCGATCGAGAGCAGAAATTATACCCTCTCGATCGACCTCTCGATCGAGAGGTCTGTCGAGAGGTGTCCAGCCGAGAATTTTTCTCCTTTTTTAATTAGACTCCTTTTTGGTTTAGGCTTTCCTTATGTAAATTTCTCCTATATATACTCCTAGTCTAGCATTGTAAACCCTATCAAGCACCATAACCTAGCAAACACCATATTTTCTAGCACACTTTTATTTTAGAGTTTTGTATTTTACATTGGAGTTTTTCAAGTTTATTCAAGATTCAAGTTTCGAAGTTCTTCGTGTTCAAGATTCAATTCCAAGTTTTTCTTACTCTTACTTTTTAATTATGTTCTTTCAATCTTTTGTGTTTATGTCTACTTTAATTATGTCTAGCTAAATTCCTTAGTTGATTTTAGGGATTGAATGCCTAATTGAATTTATGTAAGTGTTTTTGTTTACAATTAGCCTTCCAATCTAGATGCATGTTTCATGGTGCTTATTCTCATGCATAGTTAACTGGCCATTAATTGTGTATGCATAATTATGTGTTTATGCCTTGATCGGATAATTGCATAATCGATCTCATGAAAGCATGATATAATAGTTTGATTCTCTTGATTGATAATTGAATTGTTATATGTTTATATATAGTTGATTTGGTGTCGTAGTTGAACCTAGTTGATTATATTATTGGTACTTGTTCTATTTTGCACTTGATTCGATTCTTACAATTCGAAAGAATATTAGGATCTCGTTGGGTGACTACTTGCATTGCTTTAATCGGGGTGTAAGTTATTTTTGCATGTATCACATTTAGATTGGATTAAAGTGGTTAATTGTATTCATTAATTGCTTGCATAAGTTTGATTAGGTAGGCTTCCCTAGAATCAACACTTTTCCTTAATTGTTTACTTTCCTTATTTACTTAATTGCTTGTGCCTTAAGTTGTTTTATTTGACTACTTATTTCTTTAATTGCTTATTTCCTTATATGTTATTTGAGTTCTTTTTATTATTTGCCTAGTATAAATACCACAATCATTAAACCCTTAAAAGCCTAGACATCACATTAGTTCTTGAGTAGAGGTATTGTGTGCGTTTTCGGTTTATCAGTCCCTGTGGATACGATACTCGTACTTCTTTATACTATACCTATTTTGTGTGGTAGAAAATAGTGCGATCAATGGCGTCCAATTCGCCAATCTGTCCGACGTTGACTTTTCTTCTTATCTCGACCTCTCCTCACGTCAAACCTTGCATACTACTCCCTGCACGAAAATCAAAAAGTAAACAAATGAAAACACGAAAATAACAAAATGAATCCTAAACTACATATTTTTATTAATTTTTTTACGTGGGTTGCCTCCCACCAAACGCTTGTTTAACTTCATTAGCTTGACGAAGGATACGATCAACCCAAGCCCGTAGCACCAAGCGACGTTTTGATGCTCCTTGCGACACACTCACACTCGCTTCTCGAACAATCTCGAAGATCCAGAACGTGGTCATCATCAACTCTCGACTCCCCCACACTTAGTTCGAACTCCTCCTCAAACATCTTCGAGTTAAACTCTGCAAGAAGAGATGTTTCACAAATGGTGAGGTTAGAAAGAAAAGAGTTAATGACCACTTCCTCATTCAATGCATGTGTCGAGCTTTCCTCTTCCACTTCATCAACCTCCTCCAAATTCCGTAGAAATTCTTCAATCATGTCCTCTTATTCATCCACACAACTAAAGAATTCGTCATCTTCAATGGACTCTTCTTCGTCAATGAATTCTTCAAGAGCTGCTACCCTGTCAGAAACCTCACAAACATTTTCCTCAACAAGAGGGTTAGCAAGCTTAACAAAAGAGCATGAATGAAGAGAAGAAGTAGGAATAGAAGGTGAATTTCCAAAAACCGAAAACGTTACTGAACCTCCTTCGCCGGCCATGCTCAATGTGCCGGTGCCTACATCAATCCGGGCTCGAGTAGTGGCCATAAACGGTCGTCCCAACAAGATTAGATGTCCGGTTGCGCTCTTAGCTCCCTTGCCTTCATGAAGCACGACAAAGTCGGTAACGACTCGAATTCCACCAATGAGGACAGTGACATCTTCCACAACTCCCAATGGACTACTCACGGTGCCGTCTGCTAGCTCAATGTGCATGTCGGTAGCTTGAAGGACTCTTGAGTTCATCTTCTCAAAAATAGAATATGGCATTAAGTTCACCGCAGCTCCTAAATCCATCAATCCCGAAACGGTCTCTCCACTATCCAAAACAATATTCAAGTCGAAACCTCCCGGATCGCCTCTTTTAGGAAACGAGTTGATAGGCTCGAGATCCCTTCTCTCCTTCCTCACGATACTCCGAATAGGCGGAACATAAGGGTTGAGCGTCTTGTGAAGACGTTTGGCCTCCTTCTCGGCTTCCTCGAACTTCGTGCGCTGCTCATAGGGGTTGGATGGCCGTCCAACTTGAGTTGGACGGCGTCCAATTCCTGATACTGGAAAATGAGGATGTTGCATTTGCGCGTTGGACGGCGTCCAAGGTAAGTTGGAAGGCACGTCCAACTTGGACGGCTGTCCAGAAAAGTTGGACGTCCGTCCAACTCCGGAATCTGCCGGACTTCTGCCGTTGCTCCAACGCTGGTCCGGGCTCCTCCTATCACTCGAATGGCCACGAGGCGGCATCGTAACTCCATTGCGTTGTAACACCGAGATTGCGTGACCTTGATGAGGTGGAACGGGAGGAACGTATGGAGGATATGGGGTTTGCACCTCGTGAGCTTGTTGTGGCTGGATCCCTTGGCTTGGAATTCGCCCCGGTTGTTGCATCAAGTGCATAGAACCAGAAATTTGACCAATAGCCGTCTCGAGCCTCTTAATAGTAGCATCTTGGGCATCTCGGGCCAATTTTGCTTCATGGAGGAATGTGGAAAGGCTCTCATCGACGGGAGGCTTTTGAGGAGGTCCTTGGGGACGAGAATTAGGGTGTGGTGGTGGTGGTGTATGCGTAGGTTGAGGTGGGTAGTATGGAGGTGATGGATAATATGGATTGGGAGGATATTGTGGAGGTGGATAATATGGTGGAGGAGGGGAATAGTATGAATTTGGAGGAGGGTAGGGATTATTATATGGAAGGGGGGGCGACGATTTTGAAAATTCGGGTTCGTACCTTGCCCTTGAGGTGGTGGTCTTTGTGGCATGTAACCTTGGGCAACATAGACATCGACTCCTCCTTCATAAGTGAATGCTCCCATGTTGTGGCAAACCTCCTTGATGTATCCCAACTCTCCACAAACTTCGCATTGGTCCGGCTTCCTCTCTTCCTCCTTCGGGGCTGGTGCACTTTGCTTCATCTTCAAGCTCTCGAGATCCCTATACATGTCGGCAATTTGCTTCTTCAAATCGGGGCTCATCGAAATTGCACTCGCCTCCACTTTCCTCGGTCTAGCTAATTTTTGTTGAGAACTCGCAGCGAGCGTCTCGAAAATATCCTTCAACTCGTCAGCTGTCTTGACCGCTATGTTGCCTCCGGCCGAACTATCCACCACGAACTGACAAGTTAGGTTGAGGGCGTCGTAGAATTATTGCCAAAACAACTCCGATGTCATTTGATGATGAGGGCATTGTTGAAGTAGCTCTTGGAACCTCTCCCATGCTTCGTGAAACGGCTCATCGTGGTCTTGGGAAAAGTTCATGATCTTCGATCGCACCTCTTGAGTCTTGCGGTTCAGATAGTACTTGAGCATGAATTTCTCACACACCGCATTCCATGTGGTGAGAGAGTTGGCCGGGAGCGCCAAATACCATGACTTTGCTCGATCCTTGAGGGTGTACGCGGGAAGCACTTCATCTTCAAGTTATCCTCCGTGAGTCCTGAGAGTGGAAAAGATTGCACCACCGTGCAATACTCTCGAATGAACGTCAATGCATCCTCGTTGGGCAGCCCGTGGTAGGATAGGAGCAACGCCATGTGGTGAGGTTTAAGATCATGATTCCTGACCGCTTCCGTCAGGACAATTGCCGAAGTGGTGGCCGTGAATGTAGGGCGAGCAAAATCGCCCATGACTCTAGCTGCCATGGCTTCGGGCTCTGCAAATAACAAGACCAAAGAAAAGTCTTGGGAATCAATCTCCTCCTTCTCCTTAGCGGCTAAAATCGCTTTCCTTTGATGGATGTTGTCGAAGTAGGGCGCTAAATTCCTTTGAAGACTTCGGCGACCATGCATACACAACACTCAACAAAAGGGTTAAACGCACCGAGTGGGAGAAACAAGAAATCGAAATAACACAAATAAAAATAAAATAAAATAAAATACTACACAATTAAATAGCCTAAAGTTTTCCCCGGCAACGGCGCCAAAATTTGTTTCACTAAAAAGTGTTCGCAATAGACGAAATCTATCGTAGCACTAGCAAGTAAAACCTAAGTATCGAATCTCAAGGAAAACTTAACACGACAAATAATTATGTAGTAAATCCTAATCTAGCCTAAATCTAGGAAAGCAAGTAAATAAGATTGTTGGGTTTTTGTTTTAAATCCTAGGCAAATAAAATAAATCAAAGCAATAAATAAAAGCAAATAAATAACTAATCTAAGAACGAGTAAATAAATCTAAGAATTAAACTAAAGGGAAACGATTAATCTACCTAGGCAAGAATCGAAAAGAAAGCAATAAAGGAAGCAACAAAGAAAGCATAAACTACCTTAGACATAATGAATTAAATCTGGAAATTTAAAGGAAAATAAATCTAACTTTGAAAGCTTTAAAAACGAGAGAATTGAAACTTGAGAAAAACGAATCTAAACTAGAACTTGAAAATCGAACGAACGAAATTAAACTAAGGAAATTAAACGAAGCAATTAAGAAAACGAATCTAAAACGAAAGCAAGTAATTAAAGCAATTAAACGAAAGCAATAAAGAACTTACGAGAATTAAACGAAGAACGAAGAACTTGAATTAAATAAAGAAGTCTTGAATTAAACGAACGAAACGAGGAATCCGGATCCGAACAATAAAAAGTTATTCTAAAGTGTTTGAATCTAAAAACTGAAGCTAAAAGAGGTAAAAGTTGTCTTCAATTCGTGCACAAGGATGTAATATATATACTAGGTAAAAACCTAGATAAATAAGGAAAGACAGCCTGGCCGCCGAAGTTGGACGACCGTCCAGGTTAAGTTGGACGGCGTCCAATTCTTGATACTACATGTAGAGGGTAAATCTACAATTGAGTTGGATCCGACTGGTTCGACCCGACTGATCAGATCCGACTGAAGAAGAGGCACTAGCAACCTGTCAAACAGAACAAACGTAAGAGCCCTTCGATGGACACGGGTGGGGCTGTCGGCCGAAGGACCTCCGACGCTCAAGTCAGTGATCGGAACAACTAGTCGGAAAACAATAATTAAACAATGCAAAACGAATAAGTAAATAATTGTGTAAAATCCGATGGGGATGAAGATAAGAGCGAGCAATGTGGAGATGATGGTAGGCGGCGCCGTCTGACTGAAGTTGAACAGACGCCGACTGATGGAGCGTGGAGGGTTTCAGAGGAGGAGTCAGTTGGCGAGTGGAATGCGTGAATGAATAAGTGTGAGAGTGCGTGAGATCGTGTCCCCTTGACCTAGCAGTCAGGGTGTTTATATAGGGCGACTGTCTGACTAGGGTCCTTTGTTCAAAACCCTAATCCGCCTGAAGTCGTTGAGAACGTGGGGGAGGTCTCTCCCGGCTGACTCGCTCCGTCCGTTTGGTCAGTTGAGACTGATCTAGATCCTTCGGCTGGCTGAGTGGACCCCTAGACGGTTCGTGGGTTCAATCGGACCAATAGAAACAAGGCCTTTGAATAGTTAACTGGGCCAAACAAATTGTTCCGTCTGACTGATGGGCTGATTATATGCTCAAGTGCTTGGAGTTGGGCTGATCAAGTATGAGCAAATGGGTTGGGCCAGTCAGGCGGATTTTTCCCACTACAGTTTGTCCCCCACTCTCTAGTTGGAATTTCCAACTGGAGAGTAGTCGGATTTTTCTAGATAAAAATAATAAGTTCGCATTATTTGGAACAATGAATAATTTCAGTCGTTCAGTAAAATGAGATTTTCATTCAGTTGGCCACGTGAGCTTATCAGTGCTCATCTTTATGTGCATAATTTAATAAGTTGATTTTTCCGACTGAATGGAAATTGAATTTTTCTAATTAGGCCGTTAACAATTTCAAGTTGTTTGGATAATGAATAACATCAGTCAGTCGGTACTAAGGGACCTTTACTCAGTTGGCCGCATGGGCTTATAAGTATTCCCTTCTATATGATAAATTATCATTACCGACTGAGTGAATACTTTGCGGAATTTCTCTAAGTCTAGAGTAGTCGGATTTTTCTAGTAGGGAACAAATAGTTTTTCGTTCCGTCTGACCAGCTGATTTACTTTTATTCTCTAGGCATTCCGTTTAAGCCGACTGACTGAAGGATTGATGAAATTAAGATGGCGAATTTTTTCTTAAATGTGAGTCATGTGGCCGACTGAAGCTTTATTTCCCATTTAAAAGGATTGTGTAAAAATTTGTCCGACTGACTGAATGGGATATCGGACCAATTGCTTTTGGCGACTGGACAATTTGCTTTAGGCGGGCAGTCGGCATGAGCTAAGTTTCATGACTTTTTACTTTCTATCTCTCTTTTTTATTTCTATTGGCATTGGCAAATAAGGAAATTTGTTTTTAAATAACCAAGTGAATTGGTAGTTCTACTTTACCAATTCAAGCTTTGCCACGTAGGCGATCAATTAATGTGATAGATACATTTAATGCTTCACAAAGCTACGGACTTGAAGAATAATTCACAAGCGATTTGTTTCATTTTGAGTTGAGTCCACGAAAAACTTGTGCAATTTTAAATCCTGCATTCTCCAGTTGCCTTAAAACTTAATTCTAGACAACTCAAACAAGATTTGCCGTTGAACAGCCTCGTAATTGACCGTAGCTTAGCGGAACACAGTTCAAAGGCAACCATCGACGTTTTGGAGTTGCACATTGCGACCGCTTGCTCTCTTGCGTGGCTCCGGCAAAGAGGGAGTTTTCGTATAAGAGAAAAAGGGGGAGAGCAGTTAGACTCGTCGGCGTTAAGTTTTCTTCATAATTCAGAAATTATCTAGGTCTCGTCTCCTTCCTTCTCTTCCTCTTTTCCCTCTCCTTCTTGAGTATGTATAAATTTTTATTCGGGTATTTACAGGTTACTGTAATTTCGATTTCGACACGAATTTACTCATATTCAGTCGTAGAGGCTGCCGTTGATGGAGATTTCATTGCAGTGTATGATTCACCGATTGGCTATCTACTAGGGGTTCGTGTGTTCCTTCGTCCTCACCTATATAAGGTTTGATAAATTCTAGAGTTGTTTGAGCTCAACAAGATACATTAATTTCATGAATTTCAAATCGTGTTGAACCATTCGAGTTGTTTTTGAGACTTTGTTGTGTCGACTAAAATTGATGTAGAGAAAGCAAATCACGTATTGTGGATTTGACTTTGGTTTGATTGAATTGTGAAGTTCATGGATGCCGAATTGTCGGGCCCTTTCTGACTCTCAATTAATTCTTAATTCTATGTTTGTAGAAAAGAATGATATCTACAAGATATTTTATTTATGTAGGTAGATGATACGATGGAAGCCTCTTCTTAAAAATCAGTAGGCATAATCGTCGTTTGCCGTCTGATCTTGAAATCATGGTTGGAATCGGAGATGTTCCAGTAGTCTTATTATCCTCTTTCATTTCTTTTATGAGACTACGATGGCCATATTGGGGGCTTTTGGTGGTTTTGTTTGGATTTTATTTTTCTTTCACAATTCATTTGGTTTGGCTGCACATGCTTCAAGAAGTCTACTATGTTTATTTTGAGCTTTTATACATGGAGCCATTATCATGTATCCAGACCTTCCGTATAGTTGTGTAAAGAGTGATATTTCCCACCATATTTTCTTTCATTTTCACTTTTCGTGTGTAGGTTTTTGAGAGCTTTTGGGAGCAATTTTCAGCTCAAAAGAAAGGAGAGCTAAAGAGGAAGGAGGGGATCCATAGGAAGGTGAGTTTTCGTTTCATATTTCCTCCTTGACTTGTTCTTCGTCGGAGTTGAAGTGCTTCGAGTAGCTTCGATTTATGAAATTTTGTGTTGGTATTCGATCTATCATTAGAATGAAAGATATGATCTTTTTGTTGCTTCTTGGGTGTGATAATTGGTCTATGGCTTCCTTGATTGTATCCTCTTACTTTATGTTGAATTCTTTTGCTATAAATTTCAGCTGGTAATCCGACTGAGCGGATCCGATGCCATGTATATTTTTGTGTAATTTGCATGTTATGCTTAGCAGTTCTGTAGTTAGGTCCGACTGAGTCATGTAACTCATGTTTTGTAGATTTTTTGTCCTGTCTGTCTGAATGAAGTGATAATCTTTTATTTGGTTTTCATGTTGATATTTGGTTGAGTCCAACTGGTTGGTTCTCTTTTTCTTAGGTACCAGCTGTTTGGTATGTCTCGTTCTAGTCGGTCGAGTTCTAGTGAGTCAGCTAGCTGGAAGGTGACTGTGTATGAGAATGATGATGACAATAATGATAGTTGTGTTGATACATCAACTAGCAACCAACTAGGTGCCTTGAGGGCCAGTCAGGCTGATGATGTTAGACCTTGTCCCATAACTGCTCCACCGAATCCCAAATCAACCTTTTCCTTAGAGGCTATGGAAAGTATGAGAAAGGAATGCCATATACCCGAGACTATTCCTTTAGTTATTCCTTATGACCTTCAGCGGCCCGACTCAGTTTCTCCAGGCTGGACAGCCATGTATTATATCTTCCTTAAGTATGGGGCTGGATTTCTCCTTCCTCGGCTAGCGCTAGAGGCTTGTGAGTATCACGGCTTAGCTCCAAGCCAGTTGATGCCAAATGTTTGGCATATCTTAATGGCGATTCAGGTCTTCACCGAGTTACGTGGGGTTCATTTTACCTACGAAGATGTCATGATTGCTTATCGCTTACACAGAAACAAGAACAATAAGAAACAATACATGTTTGTTAACCAGCTGGCTGAACCCTTGATCCAAGGGGTAGGGGATAGTTATAAAGGTTGGGCGCACCATTACTTTTTAGTTCCTTTCGTTGAGCTGGGAGCGTCGGCCTATTGTAGTATCCCCAACTCATGGTCTAAGCTTCGTGAGTTTCTCACTTTAGATAATTTATAATCTAGTTCTCTTGTTTATTCTTTTTCTTTTGAATTTGAGTTTGATATCCGACTGACTGATTCTTTCTTGTTTTGCTTTGAATATAGGGAGATCAACTCCAACTAACATTGTTCCTACCGCTCTGACTGTTGCAAAAATCAAGTGGTTTTTCGATATTCCGAGTGAGGAGCGACTTGCCGACTCAATATTGACTGAGGACAATATTTGTTCTACTTCCTTACGTGGTGACGTGCCCACAGGTAATGAAACTATGATGTTTCTTTTGAGTTTTGAAGTAGGTATTGTCCGGCTGACTGAATTTGATATGTTTTCATTTTTCTTCTTTATGTAGAGACTATTATGTCGAACCGACCCAAGTTGCCACTTTTGGGGGATCAAGCCTTGGAGATGGCTTTCCAGCTCAAGAAGAAGGGCAAAAAGTCAGCCGGTCCGAGTGGTGAAGGAACCAAGGAGATTGTTGAAGCTTCTACTCCGTCGGCACCGAAAAATCAAAGAAAGAAGAGGGGTGCCGATGCGGATCCGGCTGATGCCTCCGACCGACTGATTCTAGATGTGTCTCCTTCGGGTTGTGCCCGATCTGACTTCAATCAGATGTCCAAGGAGTTTAAGAAGTTGGTTCTTGATGGGGGCCGTACCGAGTTGAAGAGGATGGGAGCTAAGTCTTTAGCTCGATCTCATTTTAGGAAATGCTTTGAGGTGAGTTTATCACATTTTTTAGTTAAAGATCTAAGTGTAAACGTTTGACTAACTCCTTCAGTCGGATTTTTCCGTTTGTAGGGCATGCAGGAGGCGGCCATCTTTGAGGAGGAAATCATGGAGTTTGAGAAGAGAGAGTCGGCACTCAAGGCCGAGAAGAAGAAATGGCTTAGTGAGAAAGAAATCCTTACCCTCAGTTCAGTCGGGAGAAAGCTGATTGGGAGTCCACAGTTCAAGCTAAGGACCGAGCTGCCCAAAAGATGAAGGAAGAACATGACGCAGCCGTTGCACTTTTTGAGGATCGGCTCATGGAGGTCCGTATCGATGCGGAGCTCAGGACCATGGGTCGTGCTACTCAGCTGTATGAAGAGGCCTATCCCGGACCATGGGATGTCAGCCGGTACAAGGCCCAGCTGGCTGAATGGGAGAAACTGAATGCCGGGGTGAACTCTCCAACTGAAAATGGCAACGATGCGGACGGTTCGACTCCTCCACTTGACGGTTGACTCTCTCCGTCTGTCTGGCTGATGATTAACTCTATCTTTCTTTATATTCCTGGAACTGTAGGATTTATATTTTGAGTTGTCTAACTATTTGATTAACTATTTGTGAGAACAACTGATTATTCGTAGTCGGTGGACTAAGAACTATTATGTAATTATTCGTAGTCGGTGGACTAAGTACTATTATGTAGCATGCTTGCACCTCTTTTCCCCCCACTTCGAGTTCTAGTCTTTGACTCGAATTCGAACTATTTTTTACGGTGTATAGTTTTAGTAGTACTTGTACTAGTCTTTATGTCTTCTTTTTCCTTAGCCCCTTTTTGTTTTATACAACTTTGTTTCTGACTGTCCGACTGGCTGAGTTCACAACTCATCTTCGTTTCAGTCGGACCAAGCTTCTTGGTTGGGGAGGGGGGGCTGCGCTCCGTAGAGCTGCCTATATACCCTCGTAAGGGATCAAGCCCGATGTAGTTCTGACCTGTTTCATAAAACGGTCAGAATCAGTCGGGAAAAATAAATAAAGTGTTCGGCTGGACTCCGTAGAGCTGCCTACATACCCTCGTAAGGGATCAAGCCCGATGTAGTTCTGACCTGTTTCATAAAACGGTCAGAATCAGTCGGGAAAAATAATAAGAAGGTGACCGGCTGAACTCCGTAGAGCTGCCTACATATCCTCGTAAGGAATCAAGCCCGATGTAGTTCCGACTTAGCCTGCACGAATGTGTTAGCAATAGTGTGGAATGAAAAGTATTGGTCCCGTAAGACCGAAAACTTATAAAAATTGAAATGGAGGTAGGGTTAGGCATGATACTATTTTAGATGTGTCGTGTTCCAACTGTTGGATATGTCACGACCATCTTGGGTCTGCAGCTTGTATGCTCCTTTTCCGACCACCTTAGTGATCAAATAAGGTCCTTCCCAAGTTGGGGCCAGCTTGCCGGCTCCTGCCTCCTTTGTGTTTTGGAAGACCCGCCTGAGTACCCAATCTCCCAGCTTGAAAGTTCGCGTACGAATATTCTTGTTGTAATATTTTGCCACACTTTGCTGGTATGAGGCCAGTCGGATCGAGACTCTGTCTCTCTTTTCATCTAGTGTATCCAACTCATGACACATATTCTCCCAATTATGTTCGTCTGATGCCAGTTCAAATCTAGCAGTCGGAACTTCGCTTTCAGTCGGGATGACCGCTTCCATTCCAAATGCCAAAGAGAATGGTGTCTCCCCCGTCGATGTTCTAGCCGTCGTCCAATATGACCAAAGTACTCCTGGTAATTCGTCCGCCCACTTTCCCTTGGCCTTTTCGAGTCTTTTCTTCAACGTATTGATGATGGTTTTGTTGCTGGATTCCACCTGACCGTTTGCTTGCGGGTATCTTGGCGTGGAGAAGCTCAGCTTGATGTTCCAGAACCGACAAAAATTTTGAAAGTCGATACTTATGAATTGAGAGCTGTTGTCCGTGACGATCTCCCTTGGTATTCCGAACCTGCAAATCACATTTTTCCAGATGAAGCCTTTGACCTCTTGATCTCTAACTTGGTGGAAAGCCTCTGCTTCTATCCACTTGCTGAAGTAGTCGGTTACGGCTAGCATGAACACTCTCTGCCCAGGTGCAGTCAGTAGCTTGCCAATGATATCCATACCCCACTTCATGAATGACCAAGGTGACGTGATTGCAGTCATTGGCTCAGGTGGTTGATGAGGCACTTGGACGAACCGTTGGCACTTGTCGCATTTCCTTACGAAGTCCGTTGAGTCTGACCGCATTGTTGGCCAATAGTATCCGTTGGTTAGTGCCCTATGCGCCAAACTCCTCCCACCTGAGTGGTTGCCGCATTCTCCTTCGTGTAGTCCGGCCAGGATGTATTTTGCTTCTGCAAGATTAACACATCTCAAGTATCGACCGGAAAAAGAACGTTTATATAATTTACCTTGAATAAGAGTGAAGCGGGCGGCCTGACACTTGACTTTCCGTGCTTCATTCTTATTCTCAGGCAGAATGTCTTGCTCCAGATATTGCACGATCGGAGTCATCCATGTCTGGTCGCTTGAAATTTCGGTCACTTGCTCTTCTCCATCTTTCCAAATTACTGGCCACTTGAGATAGACAATCGGAATGGATTTAGGTCCTTCCATCTGAATTGAAGAGCCAAGGTTGGCGAGTGCGTCTGCCTGACTGTTTTCTCCTCGTGGGACTTGACTGATTGTGAACTCCTCAAATTGAGCTTGTAGTTCTTTGGTTCAGTTCAGGTAGTTAGTCATCTTGGTGTCTCGAGCTTGATAGTTTCCTTGCATCTGGTTGACGACCAGCTGGGAGTCGCTGAAGACATTGATCCGCTTGACACCCATCTCCTTAGCTAATCCGAGGCCGGCTATCATGGCTTCGTATTCTGCTTCGTTGTTTGTAGCCTTGAAGCCGCATCGGATTGATTGTTCGATTATGTCCCCTTGGGGCGACATGAGGACTAGACCAAGGCCGCTTCCTCTTGTGTTGCTGGAGCCATCTACATGTAGCTTCCATATTCCGGCTGGTTATCCTTCAGTCAGACATCATAGTTCTTTTTTCGGCCTGCACATGGATGTTAGGAGTAAAATCCACAATAAAATCAGCTAATACTTGAGATTTTAATGAAGTTCTAGGTTTGTAGGTGATATCGTATTCGCTAAGTTCTACTGCCCATTTGGTCAGCCTTCCCGACAACTCCGGCTTGTGAAGGATGGTCTTCAATGGGAACGTTGTAAGAACTGCAATCGGATGGCATTGGAAGTAAGGGCGGAGCTTCCTTGCTGCATGGATTAAGGCTAGTGCAAGCTTCTCCAGCTGGCTGTATCTGGTCTCCGCATCAAGTAGCGACTTGCTCACGTAGTAGATTGGAGATTGTTTCCCTCATCTTCTCGAACTAGTACCGCGCTGATTGCCGTCTCTGAGACGGCCAAGTAGATGAACAAGGTTTCGTTATCTTTGGGCTTCGAAAGGAGTGGTGGACTGGATAAGTAATCCTTCAGTTGTTGTAGAGCTTCCTCGCATTCGTTCGTCCACTCGAAAGTCTTGGATTTCCTTAGAATTTTGAAAAATGGTTAGCATCGCTCCGAAGACCTCGAAATGAACCGACTGAGTGCTGCTAATCGTCCAGTCAGTTTCTGCACGTCCTTCACGCGGGTGGGCGAGGGGATTCTCTGGATTGATTCAATTTGAGTCGGGTTCGCCTCGATTCCCCTTTGTGTCACCATGTAACCTAAAAATTTTCCTGCGACAACACCAAATGAACATTTAGTAGGATTTAATTTCATATTGTACTCCCTTAGGATACTGAATGCCTGTCTGAGATGGTCGACCTGGTCGACTGCTTGAAGAGACTTCACGAGCATGTCATCGATGTAGACTTCCCTCGTCTTCCCAAGCAGCTCTGAGAACATTTTGTTGACTAGACGTTGGTAGGTGGCTCCTGCGTTTTTCAGACCGAATGGCATCGCCTTGTAGCAAAAGAGGCCTATGTTGGTCATGAAGGCCGTCCTCTCCTGATCGTCTGGATGTATGAGAATCTGGTTGTAGCCCGAGTAGGCGTCCATGAAGCTCAGCAGTTCGTGGCCGGCCGTGGCATCCACCAGCATGTCAATGTGAGGTAGAGGGAATGAATCTTTCGGGCACGCCTTGTTTAGGTCGGTGAAGTCTATGCACACCCTCCACTTGCCGTTCTTTTTCTTCACGACGACCACGTTAGCCAGCCATTCGGGATACTGGACCTCTCGCACCAAACCGCTATCTAGCAACTTTTGGACCTCTTCGTTAATTACTCGGTTTCTTTCTGGAGCAAATTTCCTCCTTTTTTGTATCTTAGGCGGGTGATTCGGATCAACCTGCAACCTGTGTACGATAATATTAGGATCAATTCCAGTCATATCCGCATGAGACCATGCAGAACTATCATAATTAGAGGAAAGGAAATCGATAAGCTTCTCTCTGATGTCGGGAGCCAGGTGTGCGCCGATTCGAACTTTGTTGTCTGGAAAATCTGCATGAATTTGGACTTCATCCAACTCCACCACGTCCGGCTGATCTGATTGACTTGAATTGGACGGTTGTTGCCGGTTATGTGAGGAGTCGGATTGTCCTTGTTGTAATTGCTATAAGGCTAGCTGCTTGGCCTTCATAGTGGTTTGGTAGCATGCCCTGGAATCTTTCTGGTCTCCCCTTATCTCCTTTACCCCCCATTTAGTCGGGAACCGGAGAACTTGGTGGTAGGTGGACGGGACTGCCTCCATTTCGTGCAACCACGGTCGGCCTAGGATGACGTTGTAGGCGGACGGGGAGTCTATCACCAGGAACTTGGTAAACAAGTTGACTCCTTCGGCATACACGGGCAACTCAATTTCTCCGATTGTGCTCTTGTGTTCTCCACTTAAGCCAATTAGGACCGTAGTCTTCCTAACGATCTTGGACTCATCTAGTCCCATCTCCCTGAAAGCAGACAGAAAGAGGACATTGGCAGAGCTACCGTTGTCTATCAGTACACGTTTGGTTAGACAATTTGCAATAAAAAGTGAAATAACAAGAGCATCATGATGAGGGTTTAGAAGCCTGGTTGATTATGAGGCGGTAAAGCTTATCGTTTGGGCCAGTTGGCCAGCTGTGATGTTCTCTGGTCTGCTTGAGTCGGCTGGGTTCCGGCTGGCTTGTCTGGTGTGTCTTTTGGCGGCTGAATGGCTAACTCCGCTTACTTCCGAACCTCCAGTGATAACATTAACGGTTCGTTCATGGACTGGCGGCCTCGGAGGGGTGATTTCTCCATTGTGATTCTGCCTGTCACGTCCTTGTTGGTACGTCTGCTTGCCTTTATCCGACAGCAGATCAGTCAGGTGGCCTTGCTTTAGTAGGTGTGACACCTCCAATTTTAAGGCGATGCAGTCGTCCGTCCGATGGCCGTGATCAGCGTGGAACTCACATCATTTCGATCTGTCTCTCTGATCACCCGAGGTTCTCATCTTCTCGGGCCACTTGACTCTGTTTCCGAGTCCCTTCAGAGCGGCTACAGCTTCAGCCGGTGAGATGGACAGATTGTATTCAGGCACCTTTACTTTTCTCTCGGTCGGGTGTCTGAAAATGGGCCATTTTCTCTCCTCCGAGTCTCTTGCCTCCGAGAAGTTGGATACGGCTCAGGTCGTCTGTCAGTTGCACGTCTGTCTACTAGGGTATCCTTTCTTGTGCTCGTAGGCGGAGAATACCGACGGCTGTTGTATTGGTCTTCTTCCCACTTGATCTGTGCCCATGCTTTGGAAAGAACGTCCTCCATGGTTTTGCAAGGATATTTGGTAAGATCTTTGTAGAGGTCTGAGTCGGGGAGGAGACCCTTTCTGAAAGCGGTGACAGCCGTCTGAGTGTTGCAGTTGGTTATGGACACCTTTTCCCTATTGAAGCGTCCGATGTAGTCACGTAGGGATTCTCCACGTCGTTGGACAATGGCGTACAAATCTTCGGAGATTTTTTCCAACTTCCTGCTACTAGCATATTGCTGCACAAAAGTATCCGTTAATTGAGCAAAAGAGGAAATTGAATTATTAGGAAGATTGGTATACCACTGGAGGGCCGGTCCTATCAGACTAGAACCGAACCCCTTACACATGCAGGCCTCCCTCAACTCGCGAGGGATGGCCACGGTGAACATCCTCTGTCGGTATTGGGCGATGTGGTCGTCTGGATCGGAGGTGCCATCAAACGGCTTCATGTTTGGGAAGCTGAATTTGCTGGGCATCTCCACTAGTGCGATGTCATCGACGAAAGGTGAATCGGCATAGCAGCTGGCCGCACTCTTCTTGATGGGGGCCGGTACACCCGGAATCCTCTGGATCATTGCTTCCATCTCTGCCAACTTGTAGGCCAGATCCGCGTCAAAGTTCATGAAGGGTCCAGCTGCAGCCATCCGGACAGGTTCAGTAGTGTTGAATTGTTCATGATGGGCGTATCCAAAGCCTTGGTCAGTCTGCACGGGTCCGTCAGCTGGAATCATCGTAGCATTGGTAGCAAGAACTGGTTGGCGGACGTTCGCTTGTACCGCTTGGGGAATGCTCCCACTTGCCTGGCTAGTCCCCGCACCCGGTGTTGCGTAAGTTGGCTCAAAGGCTACATTCTGTGTTCCAGCAGACTGAGTGGTTGGTCCGGCTCTGAGGGCACCTGTCGGGGCAGTCGGCCCGATTCCAACAGATCTCATAGCATGTGTTATTGTTCTTTGGGGCTCGAGATCCAAAGAGACCCGATTACCGGTAAGAAAAGAGACACGAGTGCGATCAGCGCTAGTTTGATGAGTGTTCCGATTGCTTACCAAACCGGATGAATTTCTAGGGTTGAAATCATTGAGGTCATCGTCGTCGGTGAAGTGATCCTCAAGGGATTGCATGGGGCTGACTGGAGACTTGAACTGAGATGCCTGGGCCGCCTGAACTTGAGCTACAGTTGCTTCGAGGCGGGCAGTCAGATCGGCATTCTCCTTTTCAAGCTTTTCCCGGCTCGCTCGCTCTTGATTCATCTGCTCAGTCAGGGCAGCTATCTGAGCGGCGGGGTCGACCTCGAGGGAGGTGTTCGAGGCATTGCTACCGTCGGCCATGTCCGTCTGCGAGAAGAATCCTACGCGTTGATCGTATCGACTCGCTTGATCGCTAGGGCCCCACGGTGGGCGCCAAATTGTAGAGGGTAAATCTACAATTGAGTTGGATCCGACTGGTTCGACCCGACTGATCAGATCTGACTGAAGAAGAGGCACTAGCAACCTATCAAACAGAACAAACGTAAGAGCCCTTCGATGGACACGGGTGGGGGTGTCGGCCGAAGGACCTCCGACGCTCAAGTCAGTGATCGGAACAACTAGTCGGAAAACAATAATTAAACAATGCAAAATGAATAAGTAAAGAATTGTGTAAAATCCGATGGGGATGAAGATAAGAGCGAGCAATGTGGAGATGATGGTAGGCGGCGCCGTCTGACTGAAGTTGAACAGACGCCGACTGATGGAGCGTGGAGGGTTTCAGAGGAGGAGTCAGTTGGCGAGTGGAATGCGTGAATGAATAAGTGTGAGAGTGCGTGAGATCGTGTCCCCTTGACCTAGCAGTCAGGGTGTTTATATAGGGCGACTGTCTGACTAGGGTCCTTTGTTCAAAACCCTAATCCGCCTGAAGTCGTTGAGAACGTGGGGGAGGTCTCTCCCGGCTGACTCGCTCCGTCCGTTTGGTCAGTTGAGACTGATCTAGATCCTTCGGCTGGCTGAGTGGACCCCTAGACGGTTCGTGGGTTCAATCGGACCAATAGAAACAAGGCCTTTGAATAGTTAACTGGGCCAAACAAATTGTTCCGCTGACTGATTGGCTGATTATATGCTCAAGTGCTTGGAGTTGGGCTGATCAAGTATGAGCAAATGGGTTGGGCCAGTCAGGCGGATTTTTCCCACTACACTACACAACTTGCTTCAATCCGCTGGACGCCCGTCCAGCTTTGGACGTGAACTTGGATGTGACGTTGGACGGCGTCCAACTCTCCAAACTGTTTTCGATCATCAAAACTCCGTCTCTTCCCCTTTTCGACCCATTTCCGCTCCTTTTCATCCAAAATCACCTACAAGTACCAAAGACTTCAAACAACCAAATCATAGCCCCAAATACACACAAAGACACGAAAACGGACTCGAAAACACTACGAAAATCCTAATATCTAAACACCAATCATATAACATTCTCGCAAGAGCCAGAATCAATAATAAATTTGCAAACTTTATCATTGATGGTGCATGTCGACTGAAACAAGTGATGTCGTTGGTCACTGCTACCCTCATACTTAGGTGTGAGATAAGCACGCCGCAGAACGAGTAAGGGACCCTCATCTCCACCAAGACGAGTCTCCGAGATTTCTTCAGATATTTCCTCATCAAACACCGGAGGTTACTCATGAGAACTCTCCTATAGGCCACCTGCTAGAAATTTTTTGTTGTGTCGTGGATTGGGACACGCAGACATTCGGTGACCAAACTCACCACAAGTGAAACAACGACCTATACTGGGGGGGGACAGGGACCAATTGCAGTAGCACCCGAGGCACGAGGTGACATGCCTGTAGCAGCGCCAATAGGTCGTTGCGTAGAGGTATCTCCCGTGGGCATCACGGGAGAGGGGACAAGACGCCGCTCTATATTGCTAACTAGAGCCAATGGTTGCCGACGATTAAATTGAGTCTCCATGGTGCTAGCATGTTGGGGTGCTTCAGAAATAGTGGTGGGACGAAACAAATTGAGCATATCCAAAAACGGAAGACGTAGGCCGCCGATGTAGCGCGAGACAAGTTGTTCCGTAGTTTCACGATTATCAAGCTGCGTGAGAAGTTGATAAAACTCATTAGAATAAGCATCAACAGTTCGATTGCCTTTTGATTGATGTCTAGATGTTAGGTTTTTCGTCATGTTTTCATGTCCGTTTTCGTTTTGTTTTTGTGTCTTTTCGTGTGTCTTTGGCTATGAATTGGTTGTTTGGAGTTTTTGGTACTTGTAGGATGAAAAGGGCGGAAACGAGAAGAAAACGAGAAGAAAGGTTGTTGAGCAATCATTGACCTCGAGTTCTAACCTCTCATGATTTTATTGAAGATTCATTTTGGATGTAATCAAAGCATTATATCGAAGAGGGGTTCGATAGGAGCACATAGGCGAAAACGGAGGTCAATTTGGAGTTCGGATGAGGAAGATACGGCCGAAACAAGAGAGTCGCGCACAATCGTCCAGATGTCCGCGTCCAGGATTTTGTTTCCTTATATAATTAGGTTTTCTTCCTATTATAAATACTAGTACTTTGGGACGAATTTGTATCAACTTTTACCTTAGTTTTAGCTCTAGTTTAGCATTCAAATACTTTAGTTTAGTTTTCCTTTGTTCGATCCGGATCGTTACTTCGTTCTTCAATTAATTCAAGTTTTTACTTAGTTCTTCGTTCTTCGTTTAATCTCGTAAGTTCTTTATTGATTTCTTTTATTTGATTTAATTGCTTCCTAGTTCCTTAAATTTAGTTCTTAATTGCTTAGTTTAATTTAGTTCGTTTGATTTCAAGTTCTTAGATTAGATTCGTTTTTCTTAGTTTTCAATTCCTTCGCTTTTAAGTTTTCGTAGTTAGATTTATTTGCTTAGATTTTCAGATTAAGTTTATTTCATGTCTAGATTCATTTTCGTTTCTTTCGTTGCTTTCTTTATTGATTTCTCTACGATTCTTGCCTAGGTAGTTTTATTGCTTTCTTCTAGTTTAATTCTTTAGATTAATTAGTTCGATTTACTTCTTGCTTTCTAGGTTAGATTATTTACTTGCTTTTATTTATTTGCTTTTATTTATTGCTTTGATTTATTTTATTGCCTAGGATTTAAAACAAAAACCCCAAAATATTCTTTACTTGCTTTCTTAGTTTTAGGCTAGATTAGGATTATTGCTACACGATTATTTGTCCTGCTAAGTTTTCCTTCGAGATTCGACATTGGGTTTTTACTTACTAAGTGCTAGGATAGATTTCGTTCTATTGCGAACACTTTTTAGTGAAACAGCCTTGACGAAGATTTTGGAATTTTTGATACAAAAGCCGATCATAGTTGTAAGGCAAAAATTCGCGTTCCAAATATTTGTGAAACTTACCCCACTCTATAATCGGAGGTTTTCGGTTGCGGAGGCGAGTGATTTTGAGATGATGCCACCTGGAAGAAGCACGCCCACGTAGACGTGTGGCGACCAGTGCAACACGATGATTAACAGGGACCTCCTTAAAATCAAATAATTCTTCAGTAGCATGAATCCAATCCAAACAGTCGTAAGGGCTGCCGGAGCCGTGAAATTCTAGAATATCCACACGAAAATTAGATTCCCATCGATTAGGATCATCCTGGCGACGACCCCCACGGCGATCAAAGGTCGCAAAAGGATTATCAAAGGTCACGGTGTCTTCTTCATCAGAATGATCGTATCGGGCATACTCATCATCATAATTTGTACGATGACGGCGACGGTGGCTATCATCATGAGTCTCGTTGTCCATATTGTCATGGATAAGAGGAATAAGGCACGACACACAGTTGAAAAAATCCTCCTGCTGCGCTCGCATATCGGCAAGGCCTTGGGTGACTGCCTCCACTTGCTCATGGAGTTGAGAAATCTCGTTCGGTTGATTGGTACGTTGCGGCGGCATCACGGAGATTGGGACTGATTCTGGATACCAACTGACGCTGCACAAGAGTAGACGAACAAGATGATAGGAAGAACCCAAAGGTTTTCTTTTCTTCAATCATAAAACTGCCGTTTCTTCCAAGGGAATGAACCCTTTTATAGCGTTTTTCTTAAAACATCAAAAGCCCAAATTAAAATAGTCCAAAACTCAAAACTAAAGAATAAAAGTCCAACAAGATAAATCCAACTCAAAAGAAAATGCTGCAACAACTTCATAGCATAGATGTTCAGCAGCAAACTTGCTAAATTGCGGACTCATCTCCATCAGGAATATAAGGTGTTTCTAGATCGATTTACCTTAGAATTTGTGCGAACCCGCTTGAAGATCTTATTATACGTATCCCTGCTTGATTCCAACGTCGGATGGACAACAAACTTTGGAATTAGTCAGCGAAAGGGACCTGTCGTCTCCGCCTCTAGCAAAACCGCCGCCGTCGACCAAACCTATTTGTCACTAAATCATAGCCTCCTTTTCTCGTATAATTATCTAAGTGCACTAGTAATTATTCACTCTTAGGTTTATGAGACCTTGAGACTATATATATAGGAGAGACTAGGTGAGACATGAGCTTAAGTTGCAGGCCAAGTATGCAACTTGGGCTTAGACGTCCACTAGGTGTAATTGGCGCCCCATACTGGGTCCAATGGCTAGATGGCCCACTTGTTCCTTATGATGTGGCCATATGAGATTTTTGGGCCAGATTAAGGATCTACTAGAAGATAAAATCGGGCCTCTCAATGCTAAATTTTTCATGCTTAGCCCAGAGAATAATTTAGTCCATAAAGTACTAAAACAACACTAGAGTAATAGTACTGAATTACTTTTTTTAATAATGTTGAGTTTAAGACTAGTATTAGACTTAGTCACCCCCGTAATGAAGATATCCCACATCTATCGATTAACTAAAAGCTTCTAACTGCTTATGTTATTCAAGTTTTTTTATCATTCCTGAGTGGTGCAATTCATTCCTTATTCATCATACCGGAACTTAATCCACCTGCAGGGTTTAGTATGATAATCCTTAATGAATTCCTTAGAGGATGTGGTCAACCTATTCTACCAGAATACGGTGCTCTATTGCAGTTGCACTAAGAGTCGTACTAGTTATAGTTGTTTCTCAAAATACGCAGCATATTGAGTTGCACAATCTCTGAACTCTCACCCATAGTCAATTAAAGAAACGAACTCTAACTATACACCCTTAGGCACTCAATTAGAGTTACGGTGCAACTTAAGTCGTCAAGGTCTTGATTCTTTATACTTATGTCAGAATAGAAAATTTTACCTCACTGTGATCCTATCAGTACACGCATGTACTAACATAGACAAGTTACTTTTCAGTCTTTAATTACTGCAATCTTAACCGATTATATCCAGTCTTATCTCGATTGTGATACCTTTTTATATCTCTAGAGAAACCGACAACTATGGTCTTCTGTGATCTACAACACACCAAAAAGTCTATAAGTTTGATATAATGGATAGATATATATTTAATGCATGGATAACAATTCATATTAATCAGATAAGAGATTGTAAGTGCTTATGGACAACTCATGCATACAAGCTAAAATGCCTACTTTCTAGTATACAAATCCATCAAATTGTCCATTGACAAACAAGCCGACGTAGGAGGTGTTGTTCGAACCACTATAACTTGGTTGTGTGTTTTATTGCTTTACGCTTCCATTCTTCATTAGCATACTGTTCACACAAGCACACTTGACAAACAAAACGTTTTCTCAAGATTAAATAAGCAAAGTATAATAACTCACCAAATTCCACAAACTCTCACTTAAAGAGTGAAACTTTGAAGCGTTAAGAACTTCAAAGCATCAACTTTGAAAGAAGGCTGAAAACGAAAAGAGAGATAAACACTTTCTAACACACACGTATTCACCCCGACCCTACATGTATTAGCTCGCTTCGGGACCAACACTTTCCGTTTCTCCGCTCCAACCATACAAATCCTTAATATTCATATTTCCTATAATCATTAAAGCGTAATTGGATTATACAAATACTATCATGCATCATTCAAAATAAGTTATAATATGATAGAAAATTACAATCATTCACTGCCAAAAATAAAATCATTCAAATCAATGTAATATAGAAAATATAGTAATTTATCAAAATTTGAATATAATAGAAGTTAGTTAAATATTAACTGAACATTATAAAGTAAGTATATTCCATTTAGGATACATGTGTAGGTTTGGATCCGGACCAAATTTGGGATGAATCTATCAAAAGATCCGGATCTGAATTAAAATTTTAGTGATAAAATTCTGATTCGAGCCACATCTATCGGGTCAAAAAAATTATGTTCAAATCCTATATAATGAATATGGTATTCCGAATCCGAATCTGAACCTAATGCAAGTACATACCGTGATACCTACGACTATCAATATTTAATTACTTTTAACATGTTTTTTTGCAATCAATATATTCTTAAGTTATTTGGAATCAATCAATATTTTGTAAGTGTTGTTAGTTTTGCTGCTTGGTTGATCTGTCAGTCGTAAGCTTATGCCGTGTTTCAATGGTGAAAAGAAGCATCAAACAAGAGATTAAACACTTAATACCATAATTTTTTGTATTTGGATAATTTCTTTGTTTAAGGTTAGTGGTCCAACAAGAAGAAGCCTTCATGTCTCCTTATGTTTTCAATGCCTTGAGTTGGACTCATGTAACCTTCCTATCCTGTCATTCATTTGAGGCAACATGTAATGGAATATATAGTCGGGACCATTAATGATCACCGCTTTGGGCGCTCGTACTAAGTTTCTATGGCTAGTAGCATTCATTATCTTGAGGTTGTGGTTGATCTTTTGCTAAATAATGGAATATTTGTCTATGATTTTTAATCGATCACAACAAAAGGCTTATATGTCAATTTTGATGAATTATGATGTTTTGGTCTTTCAATAATGATATAGTTGCTGTAGGTTGTTGAGATGCATCTTATGCAAACTAGAGCCGTAATCAATGGACTCGAGACTAAATGCAGCTCATCTTGACCAGTTTTGAACAGCCGAGAACATGATAATTAAAGTACTTGAAATTTTGAATGAAATGAAAGGAAGAGATAGATATGATGGATCGTGAAAATTGGTCTAGTGCAACCATTGCAGTTTACAAAGGACCCATCCGTAGATGATGTCCTAGTCACGGTTCTGATTACGATCGAGATCATATCAGTCGAGGCAATAAGATTTGTTTAATTAAATGGAAGACGGGGCTGCAATGTTTCAGAGATTTTATGATGGATCAGCATTTGTAACCAGGTTAGCAACAAACTGTTATATATGGCACAAATGGAAGTAGGAACCGTCGCACATTTCAATCATGATTTCTTCAATTATACGCAGGTTGATTTTTCGAAAGCACGAGTGAATGATGGAAACTAACATATTTTTCTTGCTACTTATAAGTTATTAGTGTATGAAATTGAACCTTTCCTGCAATCACATATTTGCACAACAGATCCTATGTACATTAATTATTTCCAATACAATTTGTCTACATTATGTCTGGAAAGACGAAGATAAAATAGTGTATTTATAATTTGAGATCAGAAACATTTGAACGATGAGTTGGTGATATTTGTTGGGCTTAGCCCGTTTATATTTATTTGGGTCGTTCCTTTTCGGGTTTTCTTGTTGATTCTTTCCCGAATCGTACGTCGAATCAATCCTAGGTCTTTAGTATAAATAGGTGGGATGTATGTTATTTCATTAACAAAAAATATAATACAAACCCTACTTTTATTTTACGCCGTCTTTTTCCTTCCCTTTCTTTCTCGTAATTTTGTGGCGTAAACGACGAGCCTAGCATCGCGTCTGCCATTGTATTTTTACTTCTTTTCGTTCGTTTGGTAGAGGAAATCGCCCCATCCTCTATCAATTGGTGCTTTCATTGAGAGCTTCCGAAGTGGAGTCTCTTTGAGGGGGCGAAACATCGAATATTGTATCAATGGTTGGGATTTAATTGCTGGTGCTAAAATTGAGAGAATGATGGTTACGCCATAAATGACGCAAACCATGACGATGGTGCAGTCAACCACCGTATGCCGCCCGTTCCCTCGGCGTCCATGGCGCCGCCGCTTGCCAGTTCTGCTCCAGCTTCAATGGAAGCCATTCTAGCAAGGATGGCTCGTTTGGAGGCTCGATTGGTTGTTTTCGGTCTCTACGCACTTGATGAAATTTATAAAGAATTTATAAAGACGGCAAAATAAATTAGGGTTTGTATTGTATTTCTTGTTAATGAAATAACATACATTCCACCTATTTATACTAAAGACCTAGGGTTGATTCGACCTACGATTCGGGAAAGAATCAACAAGAAAACCCGAAAATGAACAATCCAAATTGATAGGATACGGCCCAACTACCAGGCCTAACAACAAAGCTCGGCCCATGTAGTTCGGCCCACGAGAGGCTATTCACTCAAAGTAGAAGACTCGGATGCTAGGCCCAACTCCTAGGCCCAAACAATGAAGAATCTAGGCCCAAGAAGACACCCACTAAGAAGAAAGTGGGATCATGGAGCCCCCACTAACGTCACCACTTTGCAAGCATTTATGGAGAGAGTAGAAATAGTTATAAATAGAAGATAGACTCTTGGTAAAAGGTAGATACGCTTTTGTAATCTCCAACGCAGAAACCTAATAAAAACACCGCCGCTCTTTTCCTCTCCGTGGACGTAGATCGAAAGATCGAACCACGTAAATCCCTTGTGTCGTTTATTTTTCGTTGCATTAATTGCCCTACGAACAATGATTCATCACTGGCGCCGTCTGTGGGAATCGATAAATTTTGTGATTCGAATCAATGTTTTCATGGGCAATTAATTGCCTCGGAGAAGAACACGCGAAGCTCTTTCCTTCAATTAGAGAGAGAGACATCAATTGAAAAACGGCCACCGCCTCTCCGGTGCCGAGTCAGCAAATAATTTGTGGATGGAGCCACCGCCGCCAATTCAACATGCACAAACAAGATCAACTCTCCATGATTCAACACCGTATATTAGCAATTCCATGCCCCAAAAAGGAGAAAGATCGAGAGAGAGGAAAGAGGCGTGGAAGAGGTTCAACCAACAACGACTCTTGCACCGGTACCGGATCCCCTACCTCCGGAATCGGAAATTACAGCAGCAGCACGGACTGCCCCGCTAAGAAACAGCGTCTCTCTCTCAAGATTTGAGTTCGCGCCGAACTCGCAAAGAACTCTCACAAAGGAGGAGGCCCGTCGACTCCGCTGCCGAGCCCCGACCTCACTCCACCGATGCTGCCGAGCTCCAGTTCGCAATCCGACGAAGAACACGAAGCTTTACTGTTGTTGCTGTCCGACAACGACCAATTATGTCATCATCACCATCACATCCTCGCTTCCACGTCTTTTTGGGAGGGGAGGGGATGTGATAGGATACGGCCCAACTACGGCCCAACTACCAGGCCCAACAACAAAGCTCGGCCCATGTAGTTCGGCCCACGAGAGGCTATTCACTCAAACGTAGAAGACTCGGATGCTAGGCCCAAACAATGAAGAATCTAGGCCCAAGAAGACACCCGCTAAGAAGAAAGTGGGATCATGGAGCCCCCACTAACGTCACCACTTTGCAAGCATTTATGGAGAGAGTAGAAATAGTTATAGATAGAAGATAGACTCTTGGTAAAAGGTAGATACGCTTTTGTAATCTCCTACGCAGAAACCTAATAAAAACACCGCCGCTCTTTTCCTCTCCGTGGACGTAGATCGAAAGATCGAACCACGTAAATCCCTTGTGTCGTTTATTTTTCGTTGCATTAATTGCCCTACGAAACAATGATTCATCACAAATAATTAAAACAGGTTAAGCCCAACAAATAATTAAATTACAATATTCGTATCAGTAGGTTATTGGATTCTTGTCAAAATTGCAGATATGATTGAACTGGAATATATACAAGATTGTGTTAGAATTTCATAACTAAAAACTCTTCAGGGAATGTTAATTTTGCTCGACTAATTCTAGGTACGTTTGTGAGTGTCCGAACTAGATGCCATGTTGTCAGTGAGCAAGCTAAATCGAGTTATTTAGATCTTGACCCGATTTAGAACTCAAGTGTACGTACTAGATGCTATGTTGTGGATCATGAGCATGCTACTCGATGAGTTATTTAGATTAATCTTGACTAGATTAAGAACACTAGTGACCATACTAGATGCTACGCTCTCGGTTAGCAATCTACTCAATGAAGTATTTAGATCTTGTTAGTAGAATATTAAATAATAAATATGCTGAGTCAGCATATAGTTAGTTAGTTGGTGGAGGAATTAGTTACACAGTTTCTCTCTCTCTCTTCCCCCTTTCTTCCTCCTATAAATAGCATGTCTGTAACCTCCTTTAACAGAATTAATCAATGAAATCAGATATTTTCCTCTTATGTTAACATGGTATCACGAGCCTACTCGATCCAGATCTAGATCTCGTTTTTTTTTTCAAGCGTTTCTATCGCTGATTTTTCCGGCGTTTCTATCGCTGGTTCTTCGTTGATTCAGCTACTTTTCTGCTGTTTTTGCTCTGTTTCTCTCATGGATGCTCGAGGAAATGGTGGTTCTACCAATGGTGGTTCCAATGGTGTTGTTCTTCCGCAATTTCACTCAATTGTGCTTAAACTGGATCGCACGAACTATGCTTTTTGGCGTGCGCAGGTTTTATCCACTGTGCGTGCTCATGGATTGGAGGAGTTCATCTCAGTTGCGGCGATGCCTCCTTCTCCTCTGCTTCCGTCTGGATCTGGTGCGCCGCCTCGTCCAAATCCAGACTACGCTATTTGGATTTGTCGCGATCAATTTCTGCTCAGCTGGATGCTTGCGTCGATTGGTGAATCTATGCTCGGCCATGTCGTTAGATGCAGTTCTGCTCGTGAGGTTTGGGCGATCCTGGAGCGGTTATTCCTCACTCAATCCAAAGCGCGAACGATGCAACTGCGTATGGCGCTACAATCCACTCGCAAAGGTAACTTGTCTGTTGAGGATTATTTTCTGAAAATGCGAGGGATTGGAGATCAATTATCTGCTGTAGGACAGGTAGTTACTGAAGATGATATTATCATGTATATATTAGCTGGTTTTGGTATGGAATATGAGGCACTGGTAGTGAACTATATGCAGAGATCTGAACCTACTACTCTTCAGGAAATGCAACTAGCTTTTCAGAACTATGAACTTCGTTTGTCACAGCAGTTACAGCATTCGTTTTCTGATCCTAGTGCTCATTTAGCTTCATATGGTGGTGCACGTGGTGCAATTGGTAGAGATTTTCCAGGAAATCGTGGAGGTTTTGTGCGTAATGGTACTGGATCTAAGTCTGTTGTGTGTCAGTTGTGTGGCAAGTCTGGGCATATTGCTTTAAAATGCTTTAAGAGGTTTGATGTGCACTTTACTGGTATTGATGGTGCTGGTTCTTCTACTGGAGGTGTTCCTCAGGCATTTTTAGCTGGTGTTGATAGTTCTAACTCCTCTGTTGGTGCTGGTGCTAACTCTTCTGTTGGTATCGGTGCGCCTCAAGCTTTTATGGCTGATTGTTCTGTTAAGGATAATGTAAGTGAAGAGGCTGCTTGGTATGTAGACAGTGGGGCAACAAATCACATCACTCACGAGCTTGGCAATCTAAATCTCAGTGCTGCATACCAAGGGAATGAGGCTGTTATGGTTGGAAATGGTAACCTTCTTCCCATCTCTTCTGTTGGCTGTTCTTCCTTGTGCTTGCCTTCTTCAAAATCATCCTTACTGCTGAATAATATTCTATATGTTCCTCATATTACTAAGAATCTCCTAAGCATTTCTCAGTTCACACTTGATAATAATGTTTTGATAGAATTTCATCATGATTGTTGTCTTGTGAAGGACAAACAATCTCACAAGGTTCTTCTGAGGGGCAATCTGGTTGATGGCTTGTATCAGCTGGATCTATCTAGGATGCTCTTCAAGTCTGCAGCATTTGGTTCCAGCTTGAATCCTCCCTTCTCTCCAAGTAATGCTACTAGTTCTTCTACTTCAAATAAGTGTAACTCTAGTGTTAACCTAGTTAGTGCTTCTGCTAATGTGGTTGTAAACACTTCAAATTCTGGTGATGTAGTGTCCAATTCTGATGATGTAGTGCCTAGTTCTGATTGTTCTACATCTGGTACTGAAAAACTACAGCTGTTACACTTGGCTCTTGGCCATCCTAATGCTTCTTCTTTAGCAAAAGTGTGTGCCATCATGAATGTTTCTTTCAATGCTCAACATCTATCTTTCTGTGATGCATCCAAATAGGTAAAATGCATCAAAAATCTCATGTTTCTCAGCCTACTAAGACCACTAAGCCTTTTGATCTGGTGCATACTGACTTATGGGGTCCTGCTAGTGTTTCCTCATCTCATGGTTTTAGATATTACATTCATTTTGTGGATGATTATACTAGGTATACATGGATCTATCCCTTAACTCTTAAATCTGAAGCTGCTCAGTGTGTTAAACAGTTCATTGCCTTAGTTCAGTGTCAGTTTTCAACAATTATTAAGGCTATTCAATCTGATTGGGGGGGAGAGTATAGGTCTTTAGTTCCTTTTCTACAATCTCTTGGGATACATTTTCAGCACCCTTGTCCTTACATACATGCTCAGAATGGAAAATGTGAAAGGAAACATCAGCATGTTGTGGATATGGGTCTTACTCTTCTAGCTCAGGCTTCTCTTCCCTTGACTTATTGGTGGGAAGCTTTTCATACTTCTGTCTATCTTATAAATAGACTTCCTTCAACAACTTTAAATCATCAGTCTCCTTTCTCTTTGTTGTTCAACTCTCAACCTAAATACAGGTTTCTTAAGGTGTTTGGATGCTCATGCTTCCCTTTTCTTAGGCCCTACAATAAAACTAAGCTTCAGTTTAGGTCTACTAAATGCATCTTTCTGGGATATAGCTCTACACATAAAGGCTATAAGTGTCTCCACCCTTCTGGTAGAATTTATGTGTGTGATACTGTCAATTTTAATGAGTCTGAGTTTCCTTATCCAGTGTTGTTTAAGCCTCCAAGTTCATCTTCTGCTCATGCTTCTTCATCTTTTACTGGTCCTTCCCTTCCTATTGTGCCTATTTCTTCACCTCCTCCCCCTCCTCCTCCATCACCTCCACCATCTCCTCTTCCTTCACGTCCACCATCTCCTCCTCTTTCACCTCCTCCCTCCCCTTCTCCATCTGCTTCTTCTTCTTCATCCTCCAGTTCTATTCCCCAGCCTACTAATGCTCATTCAATGGTTACTAGATCTAAACGTGGCATATTCAAACCTAAGGTTTTTGCAGTCACTGGTCCTTTGCCATCTGAACCAAAGTCCATCTCTGAGGCTTTGAGTTCTGCAGATTGGAGAGATGCTATGGGGGCTGAGTTTCAAGCTCTTGTTGATAATGGAACTTGGGAGCTTGTTCCTTATACTGATGATATGAAGGTCATTAGCAACAAGTGGATTTTTAAGGTGAAAGTCAAGGCTGATGGCACTTTAGATAGGTATAAAGCACGGCTTGTGGCTAGGGGTTTTGAACAATTGGCTGGTGTGGACTTTATGGAAACATTTAGTCCAGTTGTCAAGGCTACATCTATTCGGTTTGTATTTGCCTTGGCTACTACTAGATCTTGGAAGGTGCAACAATTGGATATAAGCAATGCTTTCTTGAATGGTGTGCTAGAATATAAAATTTTCATGTCACAGCCTACTGGATTTGAACACATTATGTGTGCAAGCTCAAGAAGTCTTTGTATGGTCTCAAACAGGCGCCTCGAGCCTGGTATGACACTCTCAAACTATCCTTGACTGATATGGGCTTTAATAGGTGTACATCAGATTTCTCTCTTTTCTATCAGAATGGATCTACTGGGCTATTGGTTGTGTTGGTATATGTTGATGATATCCTTGTTACTGGTGATAATGCTGAGGCTGTTCTTCAGATTATTGAGTCTTTAAAGTCTAAATTTAAGCTTAAGCATTTGGGTTTGGTCAATTATTTCTTGGGGGTTGATGTTGAGGCATCTTCATCAGGGTTTGTTTTGTCTCAAAAGAAATATTTGCATGATTTGCTGGAGAAAACTAATATGAGTCAGTGTTCTCCCTGTGCTACGCCCATGGCAGTGAATGCTAAGCTTTCTAGTTTTGATGGTCAAGAATTTTCAGACCCATTTCTGTATAGAAGCACAGTAGGTGCCTTGCAGTATCTTACATTGACTAGGCCTGATATTGCCTATGGTGTAAACAAGCTTAGTCAGTTTTTGCAGTCTCCATTGCGTGATCATTGGTTAGCCTTTAAGAGGCTACTGAGGTATTTGAAGGGAACTCAGGTTCTTGGTCTGTCATTTACTTCTTCATCATCGAATTGCATTGAAGGTTTTTCTGATGCGGACTGGGCTGGGTGTGTAGATGACAGGCGCTCTACGAGGGGTCATTGCTTGTATTTTGGTGCAAATCTGGTGGTGTGGAGTGCGAAGAAACAAGAGGTTGTGTCTCGTAGCAGTGCAGAGTCAGATTATAGGGCAATGGCAGTTGCTACAACTGATATGATTTGGTTGCATTCATTATGTACAGAGTTAGGTGTGGCTGTTTCTACACCTCATCAGTTGTGGGCAGATAATGTAAGTGCAGTGGCTCTGTCATCAAATCTAAAGTTCCATGCTCGCACTAAACATATCGAAGTAGATGTGCATTTTATTAGAGAGAAAGTTGCAGCTAAATTCCTTGAAGTTGGCCATGTCTCGGGGGTAGATCAAGTTGCAGACATCTTCACAAAACCACTAGGTGATGAACGCTTTGCCATGCTTCGTGATCGACTATGTATGAGTGCTGCTGTTACGTAGCTACATGGGTGAATATGCATGGAGTGCGAGCTGCGAGCTGTGTGTTTGCGAGCTGCGAGCTGTGTGTTTGTGAGCTGTGCGTTCTTGGAGCTGAGCTGGGTTGTAGTGTTGAGTTTTCCCAGTTTTCTCAACTTTCTCAGTTGAGGATTACATGGGAGTATGTTAGTAGAATATTAAATAATAAATATGCTGAGTCAGCATATAGTTAGTTAGTTAGTGGAGGAATTAGTTACACAGTTTCTCTCTCTCTCTTCCCCTTTCTTCCTCCTATAAATAGCATGT
This sequence comes from Thymus mandschuricus, assembly GCA_029379335.1. Classification (NCBI taxonomy): domain Eukaryota; kingdom Viridiplantae; phylum Streptophyta; class Magnoliopsida; order Lamiales; family Lamiaceae; genus Thymus; species Thymus mandschuricus. Next base: position 23,704,971 of record CM057080.1, read on the forward strand.
TTGTAACCTCCTTTAACAGAATTAATCAATGAAATCAGATATTTTCCTCTTCTGTTAACAGATCTCGACACGAATATTAGAAATCGTTTATATAGTGAAACTTGTGATCTAGATGAATTAGCTCGAAAATGCTACACATTATTAACTTGTTAAAATGGCATTTATATAGCAATGATATATTCACTCTTCAATTCGAGGTTATTCTTTCAATATAAATCTTATTTAAGTTCACATATAATGGATAATATTTATCATCGTCCTTAATTTTAAAATCTCTCTTAGTTTCTAGATATTTTTACGATCGTTATTATTTGATAAATATATTCTTTTGTCATCCATGGATTCGACAGAAGTCTGTACAAAATTAACTCTCCGGTTGAAATGAATCAAACTTTGTACATAGATATGGTAGAGTAATGTTAAGCTATCCTTTTATTACGATAGTAGATAGCGAATATGCTCCACTACTCATCGTAGCCACATCAAGTATGCTCATAGCTCATCTAAAAGTGTCACGTCGATAATTTTTTTAAGTAGGGTTTAGCAAAAGTACTTTTAAAGAATACTAACAAAGGTAACGTGTATCCGCACGTAGATAAAATGATTGATACATAACATTTGCTTAGTATGACTTATATTTCATTTATAATTTTCCTTATATTTTGTTATCTGAACTTAATGTAATTTCTCAAAATTATATTTGTGATTTTAAATAAGTTAGAAATAAATAATAGTCAAAAATTTTATTGTAAAGAGGATTCAACCTTTACATTTTATTAATTACTATTTTTTTTAAGGTATTATTAAAAGGTTAAATAAAAATTGGATTTGTCCTTATCCTTTTATATATAATAGCAAAGCGGATTCGGAGTCCCACGTTAATGGGCTACCTAAAAGTAGTAACGGGCAGCTTGATTTACTTTGATGTAACGATATTTTATTTTTATTACAATAAACAACAGACTACCTAAAAGTAGCAATATAAAGTGATTCATATCGAAGGTTGACGTTAAAATTGATTATAACTATGTGAGACTCTCTATAACATTTAAAAAAAATTAAAATAAACAACGGACGGCTTAACTTATTTTGATGTAACGATATTTTATTTGTAGTACAAAAAACAACGGGCTACCTAAAGCGGATTCGGAGCACCACGTTAATTCACATGCCTACGTGGCGCTTCCTATGCTATCCGTTCCTATTTATCTAAAATTCAATTTATTTATAATAATATATAGTTCTTCTTATATGTATTATATATATATATATATAAGATATTAATAAAATATTATTTAAAGTTACACGCGTATATAATTCTTCTAATTAATTTAAAACGTATAATCTAATAATTAATTTAATATTTTAACTTACATATAATCTAATAATTCGTATATGAATAACCCTTTTAATAAAATAACTATAACTATTAATAAAATAACAATAACAATTACAATATTCATATATAATACGGAGTAGTCTTTAATAGTTATTTTTAACACTATTCTATTCATACATGAATAGATTTTAATTTATTTATTTATTCATTATTGCATTACTTTAGAATCATACATATTTATTTAACCTAAAAGTACCAATATGAAGTAACAATATAAAGTGATTCATATCGAATATTGACATTAAAATTGTTTATAACTATGTGAGAATCTCTTTGACATTTTTTTTTTTATTAAAATAAATAACATGCAGCTTGACTTATTTTGATATTGTAAATCATGTATATATAATATTGTAAATCATGTATGTATATCCCATGTAATTAAAAATGGATTAACTTATATACAATTATAGATAAGTTTCGTTTAATTTATATAATTATATATAATTTATATAATTATAAATATTATCTAATTATAATTATATATATTATCTATTTATTTATATAATTATAGAATTATATAATTATATAAATTATATAAAGTGATTCATATCAAATATTGACATTAAAATTGAATATAACTATGTGAAACTCCCTTCGACATATTTTATTTATTAAAATAAATAACGGAAACGGGCAACTTGACTTATTTTAATATAATTGACATTTCCTTTTTATTACAACAAAAAGTATTTTAAATATCACTCTTGTAAATCTACTTCTATTATCACAATTAACAAACGGCTTGAAATAATTGCACAACGGGATAAAACTAATTTAAAATAAACAACGAGAGACTTGAAATATTTTAATATTTTTCTTTTATTTGATTACAATAAACAACGGATAGTTTGGAGGAAATAGGGTGAAATACCCACTTCAACTTATTAAACACAAAAGTTAGCCACCCACTTAATTTACAAAAAAAGTACCCAACAATTCAAATTCTGGACCAAAATACCCCTAAATGTCAACATCAAACTTCACATACCTTTTAACTTTATGTCATTTTCATATAAAGGACAAAATAATTTTAATTCCTCCTTCCTTCCTCCCAAACCTCCCAAATCGCATTCTCTCTCTCTACCCCTCCCCTCTCTCTCCTGCATCTCTCTCTCCCCTCTCTCATTCTCTCACTATAATTTTGCAGAGAAAGTTTCTGCAAGAAGCTCAATTTCTTCTTCTCTTCTCTTCTGCACTCTTTCTCTCATATTTCTCTCTCTCTCTCTCTCTCTCTCTCTCTCTCTCTCTCTATATATATATATATATATATATATATATATATATATATCTTTCTCTCTTTTCTCCAAACTTTTAGTGGTGGCCCTTTGCCTCCGCCGCCGAACTTCCTCCGCCTCCGTTCGCCGGTCAACTCCTTTCGCGACAGGAGCTTATTTATGTGTATGCTTGATGGAAATGGAGGAGACTCCCTTTCCCCCTCAAAAAACTCCCAAATGGAGGAGACTCCATTTCCCCATTTTTTGCTCTTTTTTTTGTTTTTTGTTTTTTGTTGACAATGGCCATGGTAACAGTTAACATTTCTTGTTCATTTCTACAACCATGTACGAAGTAGTCAATTTCTTACAGTTTGTACCTTATTGTGAGAATAATTAGCAATAGTGGATTACTTGCTGGTAATATAGTTCGAAGTACAAATTTACCATTATTGTTACCGTGTCACGTTTTACATTTTCCTCAACTAAGTTTATTTTTTCTTATTAGGTTCGAAGTACAAATTTCTTACAGTTTGTGCCTCTGTTTTGAAAGCTTTTAATTTATTTATGCAATTCGTGTACATCGATACTACTATTAGGTACAAAATAGCTCATTTTTCATTGTTCGTACCTCGTTTTGATTATTCATCATTTTCCAATAGTTACAGTAATGGAGCATTTGCTGGTTAATGTAGGTTCGAAGTACGATTTAACTTTATACTTACCAAACATTGTTTAGATTTTTTCAAAAGGTTTTGGTTTTTCGCACTAAAATTTAGTTTTTCCCAATAGGATCTAAATCATCTAACAGGGTTTGGTTTTCATTGATAAGGTACAAATTTATATTCGTACGAATAAGTTCATGTTTTCTTATGTATTCCATAATATAACACTAGTAATTGGTACGAGTTGACTAATTTATCAACAAATAACTGTATAATTACTCATCTATTATGGTACGAATAATGGTAATTCGTACCAATATCCCAATTATTATACTATAACATAACTTTGAAGTTTGTAACATGGTACTAATTTCATAATTTCGTACTCAGTGCGCAATAATTTATAAACTAAAAATATTGGTAAGAATTGAAATAAAAATCAATTCATAGCAAACTCTAAAATGTGGTACAGGCGGTACAAATAGAGATACTCATCCTTAGTGATTATAGTGCAGTACGAATTATATAAATACGTAATGTGTACCAATACATAATCTAAAACTTGTGTGCCATGCTACCCAACCCATAGTGTGTATATTGCCAATTGACCTGCAACACAACTAGATAGCATTACATCATGAACCACACACGGTACAAATAAATCTTCTTTTACCAAGACATTAGAAAAATGAGATAATCATGAACGTTCGTACTAAAGACAGTTAGTTAGGTACGAAATGATACAATTTCGTACAAGTAAAAATCTTTTTCTTTTCTTAGTTTTAAAGCTACAATTTCGTACATGTAAGCATCGAAATTACCCAAGAAAACTAAAAATGAAATTTTCCTAGTTAAACCCAAACCAATTACATCTTACCACCAGTTTCGTATCTGAGAAGAAAAAAAAAAAAAAAAAGCAATTTAAAGTTTGGTACGAATGTTAAGATCTTACCTCCTTACAACATGTACAAAATATTTCAATTGAACAGTGGAAAAAAAAATCAGTGCTTCGAATGTCAAATTCGCACCTTCTTACAATACGTACTGTTGGGAACCCCTTGCAGTTTGATTTTGATGATGTTTATCGAAACCACACTTAGGCATATTTTACTTGTTTAGGGTTAAGGCCGATAGATCGACCTGCTACCTGTTTATGCCCTCTAATGTTCAAATGCAAGTTCGATCCACCCTGTAAGAGAAAGGTCATTTATCGACCTGCCTCATTCGGATCGAGCTGGCATGTCTAGCTGTCTATCGACCTTCCTTATCAAGCTTCCAGCCTGCTTTGACTTAGAAGATTTCAAAAGCTGGATTTCAATATCAAGGTCGATGCTCCGCCTCCATGGAGCAACACGACCTGATCCTTGACACGTGGTGTGCCAGCAAGGACGAACTTTCCCAACGGCTAGAAGTGAGTCAGCCTCCAACGGCTAGTGCCACGTCAGCCTGACTCCAACGACTAGTTTTTCAAAACTGCCTATAAATACTTCAGCCATTATCGGATTCAAGCACGGGAAACTCAAGCTATCAACGCCAAATCTCTGCCAAAGTCTCTCTCAAGTTCATATCCATTCAAGTGTTCGAAATCCGATTAGTTTCCCAAACACTTGACATAGAGAGACTTTCAACTCCGATAAAAGCCCAACGACGAAGCGTTCACTGCTGCTTGTCGTTGATTCAACATCTTCTTCTCCAACCCGTTCGAAGTTAGAAAGATTGTTTAGTGTTTCACCATTGTAGAGTTAGTCAAACTCTGTAGTGTGTGAAAGGTTGTTTGTACATTTTCTATACGAAAGGTTGTAAGGGTCACGACCCAAAACTCGTGTCTAGATATATTCAAGTTAGAGTGTATTTAGAAATGATACTCAGTCAGTATAAATAAGAGAGAGGTTGAATCCAAAGGTAAAGGGATTCTCAGGTCGAGTCGGCCTGATGTGGACGTAGGAGGATTTCTCCGAACCACGATAAATTGCGGTGTCTCTCTCTCCCTCTCATTATTTATTGTTCTTTCAATATCTTATCAAACTGACGAGCATCAACCTGCATATCAAGCATCAACCTGCATTTCAGTATCAACCTTAGATTTTTCAAAGAGTAAATCAACCTCCACCAACTTCCGCATAAGCACAGTTTGATAAATCAAGCTTGTACCCAAACGAGCTTTGATAGATCAACCTGTCTCTGATAAGGATCGACTTTGACAATCGACCTTTGATCGACCTGATTTTATAAAAGTAAAAAACGGTTGGTTATTGGTGTATTCCCCCCCCCCCCCCCCCATACACCAATTACTCTTTCCCGGGACCAACAAGTGGTATCAGAGCAGTGGTTCTTTTGACCGCTGCTTTGCATACTAAAGGTGTTATCAAACTTTTGGTCATTTTGAACCGATCCTTTAGAAAAATCTTTTCATTCATATCATATCATATTATTTGCTATGGAGGCTTCTCTTCTCAGGGTTTGTGAAGATTTCTCCATCCAAGGCTATGAAGACTGGAGCTTCCGAATCAAGATGTGTCTCAAGGCACATCACGTCCTTATGTGGGATATCATCGAAAATGGCCCCTCCCCTATTTATGCAGCGAAGATCATTGTGGATGAAACATCCCCCGGGGAGGCCACATACGAAAAAGTCCTCAAAAATCCTCGCGACTACACAACCGAGGAAAGGAAGGAGACCAGTCTCGATGACTACGCAAAGGGACTCATCTCTAGCACCGTGAAGGGCGTCTACCTTGCCAAGATTCGAAATCTTGAAACAGCCAAAGAGATGTGGGACACCCTCCGGTCCATCAGCCTGGGTTCAGAGGAAATGAAGGAGAACAAGCTGTCTATGGCGTACAGCAAGTTCGATGACTTCAAGATGGTTTCAGGAGAAACCATAGAAGCAATGAAAATTCGCTTCACAGAAATCATTCTCGAAGTCGCTGCAATCAACCCTCACAAATATACGCAGCGCGAGAAGAATCTAAAAGTGATGCGTGCCCTACCTGCAAATTGGCACGTATACGCCGCCATGCATCCAGCCCGTTCGGACTTCAACTTCCTCACCACCGAAGATCTTTTCGACATCCTTGTCGGAAATGAATATGAGATGATCCGAATCCATGGATCAGCACAGCCTTTCACCAGCAAGAAGGTTGATGAAAAGAACGATAAAGAGGTAGCTTTCAAGGCCGACTCAGCCTCTGCTGCTACCCCAAGTCCGATTGACGAATCCATCGTCAAAAAGTTCGAGAAGATGACTCTCGACTATGCTCCAGCTGCTAGGAGAAATGAGAAGCTCCTAGGAAAGGTTGTCAAATACAAAAAGTTCTATCGTGACAACAAGCGAAATTTCTCAAACCGCAACCACGACCGCCCTGACAAAAAGGGAGAAGGTAAACCCTCAACCTTCAATTCTTCTAACACACCCGAGGGTGGTTGCTTTAATTGTGGCAGGCCAGGTCACTACAAGACCGATTGTCCAGATCTGACAAAGGCCGAGAGAGACGAGCTCCGTGCAAAGCGCGATAAAAAGCTCAAGGAACAACGAGCTGCCATGCTTGCTGAAGAATCAAAGGAGGCTCATCTCTCAGACAGCTCGTCAAGTGATGACGAAGGTTACATCGCTTTCGATGAAAGTGATGACGAAGAATGTTTCGTTGGAGAGCACCAACAAAACGAGGGATCTTCAAAGGTAGATCCTCAACCCATTTCACTTTCTTTTCTGACGATAAATGTGCAGAAGAAGGTGAAGACCTATCCGAGGCTGTGTCTTGGGAAGAAATCAAGAAACAGCTCGATGACTATGCCGACCTCGTGGAAACACTCAAAGAGGTCGTTGAAGATAATGCTGAGCTAATGGACAAAAATGAAAAATACAAGCTGGCATTAGAAGAAAGATTCTCTCCCTATGATGAGGAAAAAGAAAGGGAGATCGAAGCCCTAAAGTCAAAGGTTGATGAATTGACTTTTCGGGTTAAGGAGTTCGATACTAGGGCGCTCGAGAAGGACGAGTCCCTCAAGACCAAAGATGCCGAAATTCACAGCCTTACATCAAAGTTGGCTGACTTGGTTGTTCGACACGAGCTCCTCGTGGAAAAGGAAGGAAAGCTTCAACTCACTTTGAGTCAGTTGAAGAAGAGCGGAAAGAAATTGGAAGAAGTCCAATCCATGCAACGCAATCCGCGCGATCACTCTGGTATTGGATTTAATGGAAAATCCAAGGAAAGCAAGAACAAAGACTGCGAGATCAAATTCGTGAAGGCACAGTCAAAATCAAAGAGTGTTCGGAAAGCTCATCAAGCTCTTCCAGATAAGATGATCAAGCTGAAGAATCCAGTTCGACAGCCCCAAGCCATCCTTTTAAAGCAACACAAGAAGGAACAGCCTGTTCCTCAAAAGAAAGAGAGTCGACCTGCCCAGCATCGTCGACCTGCCCCCTCCCATCAAAAGCAGGTTGTTCATCCAGGGCGATACCAAGGGCAGTACTATCAAAGGCCGTATCACCCTTAATTCTATTTTCCTGCTCATCAAGGTTGTCACTGCCATTACCCTCAACAGTCGAACTTTCAAGACTGGCAGTATCAACCTGGTCTTCATGAAGAGCAGTATTATCAGCCTCGTCGCCCTCGCTCAAAGAAATCCAAGGCTCCCAAGCCCAAGACCGCCACTGCCCCGTCCTCAGCCTCGGATAGAAGCAGACCGGCGAAACAAATCTGGGTCCCAAAGGCCGTTCCCGCAACCGATGTAGCACCCAATCTCAAATGGGTTGCTAAGTTTAACTAATTGCAGGTTGGGAAGGCTCAAAGAAGGAGCCAAGCAGCTCGTGGAGCTGTATGGATCATTGATAGTGGATGCTCAAAGCACATGACGTGTGACAAAATGCTACTATCAAACTATCAAGAACGAGACGGGCCACTTGTAACCTTTGGAGGAAATTCTAAGGGACTTACGAGAGGCCAGGGCGATCTAAAAGTTGGTAAAACAACTATTTCTAATGTCTCATATGTTGAAGGTCTTAATCATAACCTATTCTCTGTGTCGCAATTCTGCTCGAGTGGTAAACGAGAAGAATTCACTACTAACAAATGTCTCGTGAAAAATGAGGATGGAGAAATACTTCTTACCGGAATTTTGCTGGATAGACTCTATATAGTTCAATGGACTGATTGGATAGATACCTGTCTAATCACAAAGGCTGACTCCGAGACAAGCTGGCTATGGCACAAGAGGTTGAGTCATTTGAACTTCAAGGCCATCAACAAACTCGCACGCTACAAGCTGGTGAACGATCTGCCAGATCAAGTTTTCGATCGCGATCACATTTGTAAAGCCTGTCAAGCTGGAAAGCAAACAAGATCATCCTTTCCAAGTGTGACGGCACAAGCTTCAAATCGAATTCTTGAGCTTCTCCATCTCGACCTCTTTGGTCCAGTCACTCCCTTGAGTATAAACGGTAGAAAATATGCTCTCGTTATTATAGATGATTATTCTAGATTTACGTGGGTTATTTTCATGTACAAAAAGAAGGAGACTTTGGAGAAGCTACCTGCGTTGTTGAGAAAACTGTGCAATCAAAAGGAGAAATCCATCATCTCCATTCGATCAGATCGAGGCACCGAATTTATCAATGCAATGATCGAAGAATATTGCACAAAGAGTGGAATTCATCATCAAACCTCAGCAGCTCGTACACCTCAACAAAATGGCGTAGTGGAACGCCGTAACAGGTCGCTGAAGGAAGCAGCTCGTACCATGTTGGATGAAACCAACCTTCCAAAGAAGTTTTGGGCAGAGGCCGTTAACACTGCTTGCTATACCCAAAACAGGTCGATCATCACTACCCGACATGGAAAGACTCCATACGAGCTGTGGAACAACAAGCTCCCCAGGTTAAAGTATTTTAAAGCTTTTGGGTGCTTGTGTTACATTCATAACAATGGGAATCTCAATTAAAAACTTTTGATAGCAAGGCCGATCCAGGAGTGTTTTTAGGATACTCGGAGGTTAGCAAAGCTTATAGAGTCTTTAATAAGAAAACCCTAGTTGTGGAGGTAACACCTCATGTTGTGTTTGATGAATCTACTTGTCTGTACAGAGAGTTAAGTACAGGTCAAGATCAGTCCGCTGCTAACAGGCCGTCTAACTCCCCCATTGACGACCTGCTAGTATGGACCCCAAATGATTTGGAGGAAGAGGATCAATCTGATCCGAAGGTCACACAGCAAGGGGGAAGTGATGCAAATGATACTTCGAGCTGTAATACATCAGCCGGACTCAACCAGGCTGATCCCCCTTCCTCAGTTCCCCAAACTGAAGCTGTAAACGACCTTACATCACAAATCGAGCAGCTCGATGAAGCAATAAAGCAGCTCGATATTCAGCCTGATCAACAACAGCCTGATCAACAGCCCGATCAACAACACGTCCTCACTGATCAACCTTCAACTCACCCGGAGTTTGACGAACTCATTAATGAGCCCGATCCAATCATTTCAAACGAAGAAAGAGCTCGACGCAGACGTTGGATCGATGCTCATCCAAAAGAGCTCATTGTTGGGAACCCAAACCAAGGAGTGCGAACAAGAAGGATGATTGGTGAAAGCGCGCTACTAAACTGCTATCTCTCTCGAATTGAACCCAAAGATGCCATTGAAGCTCTTCGTGATGCTGACTGGATTCAAGCCATGCAAGAAGAACTCAATGAATTCAAGAGAAATGAAGTATGGTCTCTAGTTGATCGTCCTTATCATCAGGGCATCATTGGAGTCAAATGGGTTTACAAAAACAAGAGAGATGAATCTGGAGAAGTTGTCAGAAATAAAGCCCGATTGGTAGCAAAGGGTTACTGCCAACAAGAAGGAATCGATTATGATGAGACGTTTGCCCCCGTTGCAAGATTAGAAGCTATAAGGCTGTTTCTAGCTTATGCCGCTCATCAACGATTCAAAGTCTACCAGATGGACGTAAAAAGTGCGTTCCTCAATGGCGTTCTCGAAGAAGAAGTCTATGTGGAACAGCCTCCAGGATTCGAGGAGGGTGATTCAAGCAAAGTCTACAAACTGCACAAGGCCGAATATGGACTTAAGCAAGCTCCTCGAGCTTGGTATGAGACGCTATCATCCTTTCTCATCGAATCTGGATTCAAGCGTGGTTCAGTCGACAAAACGCTATTCACTATCAAAGTGAATGAACATATCCTTTTAGTACAAATTTATGTTGATGATATTATTTTTGGATCTAAATCTCCCATTCTATGCGAAAAATTTGGTAACCTCATGACAGAAAAATATAAAATGTCTATGATGGGGGAAATGAATTTCTTTCTAGGGTTGCAGGTCAAGCAGTCCGATGAAGGAATCTTCATTAGCCAAACAAAGTACGCACACGAGCTGGTTGGCAAGTTTGGTGTCAAAGACAGCAAGCCTGTCAAAATACCGATGCTCTCTGGTGGGAAGATCGACCCGGATCCCGAAGGAAAACCAGCCAACATAACACAGTACAGGTGTATAATTGGTTCATTACTTTATCTAACTGCTAGTCGACCTGATATCACTTTTGCAGTTGGAGTGTGTGCTCGATATCAAGCTAATCCGAAGGAATCCCACTTGGAAGCAGCAAAGAAAATTCTTCGATACATCAAAGGAACCACAAATTTAGGTCTTTGGTATCCTTGTGATGATAATTTGCAGCTTACAGGTTATTCAGATTCTGATCATGCAGGGTGCAAGCTCGATAGGAAATCTACCTCGGGTACTTGCCACTTTCTCGGAAACAAGCTGATATCATGGTTTTCAAAGAAACAAACTTCAGTAGCCACCTCCACCACAGAGGCCGAGTACATGGCCGCAGGGAGTTGTTGTGCACAAATCTTGTGGATCAAACAACAACTCAAAGATTATGAAATTGAAGTCAGTGAAGTGCCTATATTCTGCGACAGCTCGAGTGCTATCGCCATTACTCAAAATCCAGTTCTCCATTCAAGATGCAAACACGTGGATATTCGACATCACTTTATTCGCGATCACGTGGAAAAGAAGAACATGGTTATTGAGAAGATACACACTGATATTCAACGAGCTAATATCCTAACCAAGCCACTGGCCGAAGAAAGATTCAAAATGCTGTGTAGAAAGTTAGGGTTATTAAATGTTGAGTCATCAGGCCGATCGTAAGTCTACAGGCCGTCATGATTCAACAGGTCGTTTGCAAGCCAACAGGCTGTTACTACTTGAAGAGACCGCCTCACTCAACAGGCCGTTCGCAACTACAGCCCGTCTCTAGTCTGCAGGCCGGTTGTGAGTCAAAAGGCCGGTTGATTCAAAAGGCCGTTTCTATTAAACAGGCCGTTCATAAACAGGCCGTCAATCTCTATGCAGGACGGATGTATACAACAGGCCGACTGTCAAAACGACAGATCATTCTCTAACATCAGGCCGACGTTGAAATCAGCAAAATCGACCTGTGCTCCTCAAATTAAGGGGGAACTCTTAATTGAGTGATCCATCATTTGAGGGGGAACAAAGGCCGATGTCTTCCTCCAGGCCGTTCATATCGACAGGCCGATATCACAAGATCAGGCCGATATTTGCCACCAGGCCGATATTACAAGTTCGATATCAACCTGAATGCCACCTGCATTAATGAAGGGAGAATCAAAAGGGCAGTATCACCCTTTTGTCATACATTTAACTTCCTTAATACGCATTGAATTCTTTCAATTATTAAAATTTATTTCTCAATGTGTTACATTGTTTAAGGCTCTGTTATTTTGCAGAAAATTAGGGAAAAGGGAATAATGATTGCTATTTTTGCAAAACATCCAGTCAAGTGTCAAATATTGACACATTGACCGAGGTTGCATTTAATTCCCTGCTGTCTCTGAAAAAGTGCAAGTTTTCGCACGTTTTCAAAATAGCTCACGCGCGGATGTGTAACGTTTCACATTCCACGCGCTCTTATCGTGTGGATAAGAATTAAAGAGAGATTTTAACCCTTTCAAATTCGAGAGATCCTAGCCATTCAAACTTTCTATAAAACATGCAGTTTTTCCGTTTTCGAAACGTTACTTACTCTCATCATCTTCTTCGTCAAAACCTAATTTTCTCTCTGCAAAATCAACCGCCGCCGTCGTGTTTTGTATTCAACTGCTAGTTCCTTACTCACCACTTTTCACTCGTTGCACAAAAATATCACCGTGGTTTGTGCTTTATCGATGTCTTTACTTTCATCTTTCATCAAGTGTGTGATTACTAATCTATCTATCTTGTTGCAGAAAATCAACATCAATGGCACAAACATCAACTTCCGGTAAACCGGAGATGCACTGGGACGAGATCTCTGCATATTTGGAGTCTCACATCAAATACGAACCGTATATGGTTCGTGAGAACTTTGGTTTCCGCGATCTGGATTCCATGTTCGCGCTGGTGGAAACGTGTTTCCCTTTCCATCAGATTATCTCCACCCGTCCGGCAAAGTTCCTCTCGAAAATTGTGAGTGCCTTCTTCTACAACTGGAACAAGGGCGACTCCGTTTCCTCTCACACCGTCTCTCTCGGGACTCAAAAGGCCGTCCATCACATCAACGTCCTTGACGCCGTAAAGGCCGCCTTCGGCATCGGGGATGGCGGAAAAATGCAACTCTCCGACATCAAAAAGGAGCAACTGCAGCAAGTGATCGACCGGGTCCTTATTGAACCAGGGCCGTATTTGAAGAGGTCGTTCAAGAGGACCGAGCTGCGTCCCAAATTCAGGCTACTTATGGACTTCATTCAACGGTGCTTTCTAGGGCACGTTGGAAATCACGACCAAGTCACGCCCTTCAAATTTCAAATAATGACGGCCGTGATACTCGACCTGCCAATTAGTTGGGCAAAATTACTGGTCTCCCTGCTCTGGGAGGAGGCCAGGCAGATCGAGTGCTCCATGGAGGGAGAGGCCGTGGTGGGAGTGCGTCTCCACTCAGAGAAGAGGCCGCTTCATCTCGGGACGAAGGCGACCTGCATCATCATTTCCTTCTTCAAGAATAGGAAATGGTCGGATGCGGACGACTTCCCCCACAATTTCATTCCCAAAGATCTCCATCAGCTGGAGATGGCTATCGGGGTCGCGCCGCAAAATTACTACGGGTCGTCTGACCTCGTAAGGGAGCATCTCTCTCGGATTGGTCAGTCCAAAGTTGGGTGGAGGGTGCCGTCTCGCCCTGTGCAAAAGAAGAGGAAGGCCGATGATGTGCCAGTGCCTTCTCGTCCTGCCAAAAAGACTCCACCTCCAAAGAAATCGAAGCCAACTGCTCCTCATTCGACCAGGCCGATGCACCTCGTACTTCCTATAGAGCCCGTGGCCGCAGAGCCTCTTAATGTGAGGCCGATGACGCCTTCGCCCTCGCCCTCATCCTCGCCGGAACGGACTCCTTCTCCAGTCCGTACCGCGATCGGGCCGTCTGCCTCTCAGGTCGTTGGCGGTTCCTCGCCCTCTCCTTCTCGTTCCCCCCCTCGCGTTCGCGTTGGTTCGGTGGAAATCCAGGATCTCACTGAGATGGAGGAACCCCAAGACACCATCTTGCCAATTCAACCAATCTCCGAGCAGGCCGTGACTCCTGCTCACGCAATGGTGACTTCAATGAAGGCTGAAGCCAGGCTGAAGGTCATCGACCTGATGCCGGGGATCGATCGACTCCCCAAGTCCCTCGACCTCGCAGCTCGCCTCCAGTTCTATCTGGTGTGTAAGTCGAGCTATTATTACGTCTTTCAAGCCTTGCTGCAGGTCGTTACCCTCGACGACCTGAAGGTCGAGGAGCTGGAGTTGGAGGCCGAGTTCAACTTCTACAATGTGGAGGATGCGGCCGTAAATTTCCAGTCTCTTGTGCTGCGACGCATGAAGGTCGAAGCGAAAATTCTGGGCATCGACCTTCGCCCCCTCTACACCAACGCCCGCGCCCTCTTCAACTCCGCCGCCATTCATGGAGACGAGTTCGATGCGATTCGAACTCCGGAGAATTCGCCACCCAGGAATGAGGGTGGTGATCAAACTCTTGCAGCTGCTGCTCCGTCTCCTCAAAGTTCGAAGGTTGACGTGGAGGTCGAGCTCAATTCCTTATCCGCCAAGCTCGATTCTCTTGTCATCAGCCTTCCCGACCAGATCAAGCAGGCCGTAGCAGAGGCCCGGGTCGATATTGTGAATGAGGCCAAGACCCAGGCCGATGAAGCTGCCAGGGAGCGAGTCACGTCATTTGCCGTGAATCAATTGAAGGAATACACTGACAAGCTCCTGCCGACCCAGCTCGTTGCAAACATAATGACGTCCCTAGAAGAGATCGGGGAGGTCAAGGAGGACATTGCCAAGGTCGATCAGCGTATGACCGACCTGACCTCATCAATCTCAAATTCGGCATCGGCCTCCAATGATCAAATCAACGCCATTCACGACACCCTCTCCTCCCTTCTCAATGGCCAACAGGAGTTGAGGGATGCCGTGTCCAAGCTGCAGGAGGAGAACGCTACTCTTCTTTCCCTCATCAAAGCCCTTTCTGATGATGTCGAAAAGGGGGAAGAAGAAAGAGCCGCCGCCGCCGCCAAGAAGAAGAGGTCAAGCAAAACCAAAACCCCTTCATCTTCCTTGGCTCCTCCCCCTCCTCCTCCGCCTCCGCCTCAAAAGAAGACTGCTCCCCAGGCCGCTGCTTCCAAGCCCGTTTCCCAGGCCGTCGCCTCCCAGGCCGATCCCATGGCCGCTGCTGCTGCTGCCGAGGCCGCCGCTGCCAAAGCTCGATTGGCAAATCAGGCCGAGCTAATTTCTGCAATGCATCTGGCTGGAGCGACGCCGGAGCAAGCCCAAAATCAAAATGAGCAACGGCGTTTCCTCGCCGAGCGCCGGGCTGCTGAAGCAAGGAAGAAGGCTGAGA
Organism: Thymus mandschuricus; assembly: GCA_029379335.1. Classification (NCBI taxonomy): domain Eukaryota; kingdom Viridiplantae; phylum Streptophyta; class Magnoliopsida; order Lamiales; family Lamiaceae; genus Thymus; species Thymus mandschuricus. Next base: position 23,720,135 of record CM057080.1, read on the forward strand.
TGGACTGGATCAGCCAGTCGTCCCACGCCCTCATTTTGGATGCTGGAGTCCAGCAACAGGCCGTTGAGTGGCTAGATGAGCGCCAGAACGCCCTGCTGCGGGAGCTCAACAGCTGCTTCATCCTCCTCCATTACTGGATCCATGACCTCTCCCTTCCTGAAGACGCCGATGATGCATATGCAGCCTACATGCTCAAATTTCCGCACCAAGATTTCGTTGGTGAACTTCGAAAGAAGGCTGCAGGGGCCGGTGCGATAATAAGGGCTCCTGCCAAGCAATATTTTGTGCCCTTGCTTCTCGGTAATTCGGGGTACTTGGATTACTCCCGAATCGACCAATACATCGCACTGACCGCCATCGGCCTGAATGTGAATGTCTCAAATTCCGATCCCGACTACTGCCGTATCAGGGATGGAATTTACACAAGTATGAAGGCGAAGTCGAGGGAGCAGATCCAGGAAGAGCGAGTGGCAGCCCGTGCCCAGCAGGAGAGGTAGTGGTTAGATGATTTTGTATATTTTCTGTATTCATATAAGTTCGAAGCACGATTTGTAAAATTCCAAATGTAATTTCGCTATCGAGCTGAATGAAGCAAAAATCATCTTTCGACCTGACGACAATATCTCTTTGTCCAGGCAATCTGCCTTTACTGCTTTATTTACTTTATGTATTATCAACTGCCCTTCTTATAATTCCTTATCAACCTTAATGGTTAATCGATCTTTCATTGTTTTAAAATCTTAGGAATTATTTGTAAAGTGTATGGTTTCGACATCATCAAAAAGGGGGAAATTGTTGGGAACCCCTTGCAGTTTGATTTTGATGATGTTTATCGAAACCACACTTAGGCATATTTTACTTGTTTAGGGTTAAGGCCGATAGATCGACCTGCTACATGTTAGTGCAGGTCGATGCCCTCTAATGTTCAAATGCAAGTTCGATCCACCCTGTAAGAGAAAGGTCATTTATCGACCTGCCTCATTCGGATCGAGCTGGCATGTCTAGCTGTCTATCGACCTTCCTTATCAAGCTTCCAGCCTGCTTTGACTTAGAAGATTTCAAAAGCTGGATTTCAATATCAAGGTCGATGCTCCGCCTCCATGGAGCAACACGACCTGATCCTTGACACGTGGTGTGCCAGCAAGGACAAACTTTCCCAACGGCTAGAAGTGAGTCAGCCTCCAACGGCTAGTGCCACGTCAGCCTGACTCCAACGGCTAGTTTTTCAAAACTGCCTATAAATACTTCAGCCATTATCGGATTCAAGCACGGGAAACTCAAGCTATCAACGCCAAATCTCTGCCAAAGTCTCTCTCAAGTTCATATCCATTCAAGTGTTCGAAATCCGATTAGTTTCCCAAATACTTGACATAGAGAGACTTTCAACTCCGATAAAAGCCCAACGACGAAGCGTTCACTGCCGCTTGTCGTTGATTCAACATCTTCTTCTCCGACCCGTTCGAAGTTAGAAAGATTGTTTAGTGTTTCACCATTGTAGAGTTAGTCAAGCTCTGTAGTGTGTGAAAGGTTGTTTGTACATTTTCTGTACGAAAGGTTGTAAGGGTCACGACTCAAAACTCGTGTCTAGATATATTCAAGTTAGAGTGTATTTAGAACTGATACTCAGTCAGTATAAATAAGAGAGAGGTTGAATCCAAAGGTAAAGGGATTCTCAGGTCGAGTCGGCCTGACGTGGACGTAGGAGGATTTCTCCGAACCACGATAAATTGCGGTGTCTCTCTCTCTCTCTCATTACTTATTGTTCTTTCAATATCTTATCAAACTGACGAGCATCAACCTGCATATCAAGCATCAACCTGCATTTCAGTATCAACCTTAGATTTTTCAAAGAGTAAATCAACCTCCACCAACTTCCGCATAAGCACAGTTTGATAAATCAAGCTTGTACCCAAACGAGCTTGATAGATCAACCTGTCTCTGATAAGGATCGACCTTGACAATCGACCTTTGATCGACCTGATTTTATAAAAGTCAAAAACGGTTGGTTATTGGTGTATTCCCCCCCCCCCCCCCCCCCCCCCCCCCATACACCAATTACTCTTTACCGGGACCAACACGTACAAAAATCATAATTGCGAAAAATAAAATAAAATAAAAGATTGGTACGAATGTCAAATTCGTACTTCCTTACGATATGTACAAAAGATCTCAACTGGACTTTAAAAAAAAAAAAAAAAAAAAAAAAAAAAAAAAGTTTTTTAAAATTTTGGAGATGAAAACGAAAATGGGAGAGAGAGAGAGAGAGACACATGGGGACCACTCAAAAGTAAAAGGTGTGATAGGGATATGGAGAAGAGAGAAGAGTGGGGACCACTATAAAGTAAAAATGTGTCATAAGGATATTTTAGTCTCACATTCAGTTGGGTATTTTTTGTGTATATTATGTTGGTGGCCAACTTTTGTAATTATTATCTTTATATAGGTATATATTTTTTTTCACTTGACAGTTTGACACTCTTATAAACCTATTTTATCATCACAATTAAAAGACGGCTTAAAATAATGATATGACGAGATAAAACCAATATAAAATAAACAACGAGTGACTTGACTTATTTTAATATTCTTTTTATATTTGATTACAATAAACAACGGACAGCTTGACATATTTTAATAATTTCATTCATATTTTTTCTTTAAAATAAAGTTATAAAGTGATTTGTATCGAATATTGACGGGAGACAAATACATCTATCATCAAAATATTCTCTTTTAAACTATTTTCTAACAAATATACAACATAAAAGTAAATATAAGTAGATATTGTACATATCATTATTAATAACTATAAATAACTATCATTAAATATATAAATAGATATATCATAGTTTTTATGATATATCGTTAAAATTGATTATAACTATGTGAGACTCTCTTTGACATATTTTTTTTATTAAAATAAACAACGGGCGCTTCACTTATTTTGATTTAACGACATTTTATTTTTATTACAATAAACAACGGGCTACCTAAAAGTAGTAATGTCAAGTGATTTATATCGAATATTGACTTTAAAATTGATTATAACTATGTGAGACTCTCTTTGACATATTATTTTTTATTAAAATAAACAACGGGTGGCTTGACATATTTTAACATTTTTCATTATCATAGTATTAATATTTACATATATATGTATTTTAGGTAAATAAGAATGGCGGAAATAGGAATTGACACGTATGCATGTCGATCAACGTGGTGGTTCGAAACAAGCATTTTAACTTATTTTGATATAACGACAAGAAGTTTCCAATTGCAAGAATGACAATGACTGCATCGAATCTAATTAAGTCATCGGTTATGTTTCAGAGGAGGCAATTCCCACTGTCCGTTTGCTTTGCTATGACAATAAATAAGAGCCAAGGACAGTCTCTGTCTAAAGTAGGTTGTATCTACCAAAACCGGTCTTCAACCATGGACAATTTTACGTCGCGATATCGATAGTTACTAGGAAAAGAGGTCTCAAAATTTTGATATGTGACGAAGATGAAAATAGCTTCGACACCATGACTAATGTTGTGTACACGGATATATTTCAAAAGTTGTGAGGTAATTATAAAATCAAATATTTATTTATACTTTATGCATAAAATTATTATATTTGGATCTTTTTCTATGATTAAATTTTCTTGATTTACAGGAGAGTAAATTGCAGGAGGAAGAACGAAGAGCACCTACGCTTAGAAGAGCAGTCGAGCTAATTATTTTTGTCCGGATTTATTATTTTATTTCATAATGTTTCATTTACTTTTAGTATTTTTGTTGTATTACTTTTAATTTTTTTTATAAGATTTCACGAGAAACTTGGTTTTGTTGATTTCGGCATTATATCTAAATAATAAGAATAATTAGAACTCGTCGATTTTCGACGGGCAGTAAACTAGTTTATATAATTAAGTTATACAATAAGATAAGCTAATGTAATTTAATACAATATATCAATAATTCAAGGATAAAAAGATTATTTTATATTACTCTCTTTGGTATGTTTTGTAAAAGACAATATATTTTTTATTGTGTAAAAAAATTACAAAAAAAACATGTGTCATAAAAATTACAACCATACTCTTCTGTTGACAATCTTTAGGGTCTTCTACTTTTAGGCTGTTAGCCCCACATAAAAAATTACAACCATACTCTTTAAATACCACTTTAACACATCACCATCATACTTTCCACAATACATTAAACTCCATCCAACTCCTTTGAACCCTAAAAACATGGAGGGAGGGAGTTAAATATTCATTCCATTTTAATACTCAATCATATTAAGTGGGATCCAAAAAAATCATTTTGACATCCAATCATTATAAAAATTAAAACCCGTGTCATAAAAATCATAGCAAAATAATGTACTCCCTTCATCCTAGTAATAGGTTTTCTTTGACACAAGTTAAAACGTGAATAAAAGTAGTGGATTAAAGTGATGTGTATGATTTTGATTGATGATTTTCTTTCTAGAAAATATATCATGAAAGGAATTGTTTTTTTTTTAAATACATATTTTGTAGGAGGTTAAAATTTACTTTCTTCGTCTCATTTCACTTGGTCTCTTTTCCTAATCGGGACGCCCCACTTCATTTGGCATGTTATTTAAATTGGAAAGAATTAACCCCTACTTTTCAATGTGGACCCCTTATTTTTCATATCACTTTTAACACTTCACATAAAATTTCATTCCGAAATAAAATAAGCCAAATGAAGTGGGACGGAGGGAGCATATTACAGTTCGGTATCATTATAGTAATATCTTCAACATATTTTTTCGATCAATTAATTAAAAGTCTTAATTATAAAAAATGATAAATATAATACTATACGAAGAGTCAACAAACAATGATTACATTATTTTAAATATATTAAATATTAAATACAATTGCTAAATTAAAATTTTAGATATGATGTGTTGTGTATGCAAATTTTATTATGGTTAGGTAACTATTCGGTTTAGGTAACTATTCGGTCAAATGATTGTATATATTATCCATAAATAATTAAACTAAATTAATATATTATAATGTAAAACTTATATCTAATGAAATTACTTTATAAATAGTATATTATATTATTCCCTTAAAAGAAATATATAGCGAGGACATAAAAGACAAAACATACTTTGTAAAATAAGACTCATTTTATATAACTTTGTTTAAAAGTTTATGTAAGCTTTTGATGCTTTGATTTTTTGTTTGATGGATTCAGTTATATTAATATTAGTCAAATTATTTATTTAGATTTTCGTATTGTTTTAAGTCTCAATGCTTAGTTTTGAGATCATACAATTACCTTATTTATTATTATACCAAATCATAAATGGACTATTTATGTTATTATTTAAATTACTATATTAAGTTTAATCTAAATTTAATAAAAGGGGTATAATAGGAAGTCTACATTTTGTAAAACAAGGCTCTTTTTATATAAGTATATATATATATATATATATATATATATATATAGAGTGGCGATCAAATAAAAAATCATTCTTTTGTAAAAAATAAGAAGTGATCTGCACCATCTATTTAAAAAGATCTATGGCTAATAACTGAATCAAAATTTTAATTATAAAAATACGGTTGCACTACAACAAAATTCAGCTATTAGGGCCTTTTTAATAGGACACACACTAAAAGAGTGTCCTATTTTCCTTCTAATAGGACACTCACTATTGTGTCCTAAAAATAGTGTTGTCATAGAGGATTGAACCCTTAACCATTTACCAAGTCATTTAATATTTATATAATTGATATTAAAAAGAAAATAATTATTAATATTATTAATTTTTTTTTTTTATTAAATCGCAAACCATCAATTAAGTATTACCAACTTAATTTGAGTATTTCCAATTTAATATTACTCACTTCCTCAAACACGTTTGCAACCTCTCTCTCTCTCTCTCTCTCTCTCTCTCTCTCTCTCTCATCACAATCATCTGCCACCTCTCCCCCCGCCACCGCCCTCTCTCTCTCTCTCTCTCTCTCGCTCTCGCTCGCAAACAATCGATTAAACGTTCGACGAAGGTGATCGAGTTCGAGTTCAGCTCAATAACCCGCGGAACTTTTGCTTTGGGATAAATTGGGGGATTAGCGAATTTTTGCAATTCTTCGACGATTTGGGGGTAAGTTTCCTAAGATGAATTTCTCACAACAATTGTCAATTTTCGAGATAATATGTTCGAGCTTTGATTTTAAGCTTGAATTCGTTTCATTCCCTTCTTCGTTTATGTGGATTCAATTTAGAGTTCTGTCTAAAAGAGCTGAGTGACTGGCTTTCACAGTTCTGGTACCTTATAAGGTCAGTTTATCTTGAACATCAATGTATCTAGTTGATTGATTGTATGAGATTTGTACTCTCTGAGTTTTGTAATGTGATGTTGATGATCAATTTGTGGGCTAGAAACTAACTAAAATGTATAGATAATCTATGAGGCAGGGGTAATCTATATGTTTTCATTCTCGAATGCTCTTCCCTGAAAATAGTGTGAAGCTTTGAATCACGGTAGTTATCTTTATCGAGAACTCGTTATGTTTTGTTCATCATCAGTGCCTGATATTTGATCATATTATGGAGTTGAGGTTGAAGTTTCTTGTATTTGGGTTGGTGTGTGTGAGTAAAGTAGCCTGGCGACCATAGTCTCATCTGTAGTTTCTTTTATGTTCTCTGGTGGTTCAATTATTCTGCGTTTGTTTGAAAGAAAATAAGCTATATGGTTCACTTATTTTGGCCAACTCATCATACATTACATTCATGTTTGGTGACAATGATAAATGTGCCTAGAGGGCCAGTAGTGATGATAAGTTGGCCTTGGTTCTCTCCTTTTGTCTTTGAGAATTTTTTTTTTTGAGTTCCTTCTAGTATTTAACAGTTGTACTACTGCTGCAAATGGAGTCATGTTTAGTTTTTTGTCGATTTTCAGAACTGTAACTGAAAAACAGCGTGCTATTCTCGAAGAATTTGAGAAGGAACATATGGAAGAAAACAGCTCATCTGCTGCAGGCAATTGGTAAGTCCTGCTTGCAAATTTCTAGGTATATATACTGACCAGAGGAATATGAGCTCTTGAATAAGAGGATATTATCCAAGTTAGGTCTGCTCAAAGAGTTATCCTATATAGAAGAACACAAGATGATCATACTATGCGATAGTTGAGAATAGCGATGCATAAGAACTAACTCATGTAACATAATTATTTTATCTTAAATCATGCCAAATTGAACCCATTTTGAGTAAGGTATCTGATTAACTTGCAAAAGAGAATGGAAAATGTGTTGTATCAGGGTAGTCTTGTCTTCATACGTCGTTACAATTTTAATCTGTTTGATTCGACTTGTATCAGAGTAGAGTAAGTAAAAGGTCTGAAACAAATACTTTTGCTTGGTAATACACTCTCATACTAGTTTTAAGGGGTTAGACTGGACGATGACATTCTAACGTGTTCGAATTGAATTTTATATTAGTCCTTTTCTCACTAATGCTGAGGTGTAAATATAATTTTTCTCAGCAAGCTGATGGTTAAACCTACACTTGCTGCGAATCCTGATGGATCAGTACATTAGTTCAAAAACTGAATATTTATGATTTAGTTTATAGGATTATCTTGACGTGTTTGAGCATGCTTTTCATGCAGGAGCCTGTTAGTCATGTGGATCAAATGGTTTTAGATCTAGCACTTGTTGCTCCTGTTATTGCCGTAGCATCACCTTCTGCCCTTCGGTAAAACTTTGTGTTCTCCTTTTATCAACCTTTTGAATAATTTTCGTTTATGCAGCTTCTTGTAGAACCAATGAAATGATCCCTTTTTATATAATGGAGTGCCTCTAATAGATCTCTATGAGAATGCGTTTACCTATTTGCCTTATGTATATGTGATTTGAACCTTTGGACATTTACACTCTCTAAACTCTTCTAAATTTGAAGTTTTCTTAGAATTAATTACTCTTGTATTGCTCTGCACCCCGATCTGTTTTTTTGCTTTCTTTGAAAGCAGTCTAAACTTTACTCAATTACTCATGTTTTCAAATTTCTTGCAGATTTTATTGAATCTTCATATCAGTCACAGGTACTCAACATACCAATCTCATTTCTTCTATTAAGGAACTTCTTCGTGGGGCTGTAGGTAGTAGAAGAACCCCATTTTGCAGTTTCGTGTTGATATATAGTGACCACTTGATAATTGGTAACTCATGCATCTCTGTTTTACTGCAGCCATCACCAAAATTTCATAGATTGTGCTAAGAATGATAATGCTGGTTACTTTATAGCATGCGATCCTTTTAGGATGTTTAGTCTTTCCTTTAGGTGATCATGGAGCAGGGTGGCTTATGTGTAGAGTTCTTGAGTTTCTGAGACTGTTTTGTTTTGTTCATAATTCATATGATATGAAATTTTTGGTGTCGATAATGAAAAACTGTTTTCAATGATTGCATGGTAATGGATGTTTGTTTATTTGAATTTTTGAAGGTACTTCTTGAGGAAGCTTAATTAGAAGGTGAAGAAGAGAAACAGGCAAAACTCCACATGAGGAATGAAGTGTAGAAGAATTATTTTTAACCATGTTGCCAACATTTGACACAAGTATTATGGCATTGGATCACTTGTTATCTTTGTGTATTGAATTTTATTGGAGCAATAAGATCTTTTGCATGCTCATTGTTGGTTTTCACATTTTTGCTAGCAATTTAATTTTATATATAAAAACGGGCAAGTGAAATATAGCATTATAATATGGTAAATGTGTAAATATCAATTGTTTATCTAATAGGACACTCATGAGGATCCTAAAATAATCTACACAAAATAGGACACTCGCAAGAGTCCCATTTGACATATTGTGACTAGCGAATATAGGACACATTAAGTATGTGTCCTAAGCAAAGGAGTGTCCTATTACAATGGATAATAGGACATTCATGAGTGTCCTATATTAAGAATTTTGTTGTAGTGTTGTTTTTATTGAGGGGTGAAAATGTAATGTTCTATACTTTGTAACCGACGTAAAACTAAAATTGGGGGAGTGTTTATGTTTATTATGGTAATAATTAGTTATTCCTTATTTCTTTTCTTGATAGAAGTTATATATCAATTTTTTGTTCTTCATTGAAATTCGAAAGTAACAAATTACTATATCAATACTAATCCAAAATTCATTGAGTTCGTGCATTATCTATTTGTACTTATGCATTACTTGTGTAAACTGTGTAGTCTGTGTGCATTATACATCAAATTTAATATTTCAATTTTTTTTTTCAATAATGCATTAGAAAATAGGAGATGATGCATTATAGTTATTACACTACTTTTTGTAATGCGTTTTATCCCTTTTATAATGCATTTAATCTCAATGCATTTAATCTTTTTACATGTTGCATTATTTATTTTCCGAACTTGCATTACAAATTGTGCATTAATGCATTATAATTCCAAACTAAATGCAAAAATTCGAACAAGATGTCTTTTAATTTTTTTCGTAGACTCATTTGATTTTAATCTTTTCGCAAGATTTGTAAATTTAATTTATCAATATTGAGATTTGATTTACACTTCATTCCCTATCTCGAAATACACGCTACTAATCCCACTCCACTATAAAATAAGATTTGAGGAATTTATCTAAATTACCCTCGCCTCACTCAATTTACAGTGGTTTATGGATTTAATTATGGAACTGTAATTAGTAGTTATCAAATCTTGTCCGTTTGTTTTAAAGTAATCTAGGGTGTAGGATGTTTCTTATTTTGTATGCAATAATGGTTTTGTACATGATCTTATCCCTATATATATATATATATACCATCTTTTATTTATTATTACCTTTTCCTATAAAAAAAATATATTGATAATATTTTCCCTTAAATATAATATCGTCACGTTTCCTGTTGACACACCTTCCGTGAGTAGCATACATACAATAGATATAGGTGATATTACTTTAGATGACACTAAGATAAGGTTGATATTGAGAGCTACGAAAAAAATTGAAAGGGAAACTTTGAACCCATTTAATGTAGCATTCAATGTTCCAACCAATTTACACAGTATCATATATCATTTGAAATTGCGGTTTGGAGTGTAGTTTCCTCATACACTAGGTTAATCAAACCATGTTTCCATAAAATATCAGAAGAGGAGTTATCACCTTTACCAAAAATGACAATTAGCAAAACGGCAGTTAACCTATAATTGATGTGTTTATTGCCCCAAACAAAATTCATGTGTTTGGTGCATTTAATATTCACATTACAATGAAAATCAATCAATTAGGATTAGTACACCTACTGACCTACACACCCTCCCAAAATATATTTCATTGCATACAAGATAAATATCTTAGTAGCATTTCGAGATAACACTGTGATTTAGCGCATCTGTCCATCAAACTCCTTTCTTTAATGTTTGAGTGATTCGGGTTCGATCCTTGTGGGAGTGAATTTTGGGAGATATAAGGTAACTTGAAGAATTCCCTGGAGTTATTGGAAGAATTTTGGGAGTACTAACATTTAATTAAAAACTAACATTTGTCCGATAAAAAAAATAATTGAGATAACATCGTCATATCTTTTGATTGTAGAGTGCTTAAAAGTAAATTTGAATTGTTGTTATGATACCTTACATCGTCATATCATTTGATGCTTGTGTACTTAAAAGTAAATTTAAATTGTTGTTTATGATACCTTTTAACAATGAAGCAACTGAAGTGACTCGAACGTCTAACCTTTTAATTGAAGGGAAACGTCTTATCAACTGCGATACGCTTTCTCGACTCATATAAAAATTTATGATTGCATACAAAATCTAGGAAGTATGAAATCTTGGCTTTTATAAAAAAGCTAGACATATACGTTTGCATTTTCATTATGCAGTGCATTTTGTATATTGAACTATACACTTCCTCCGTCCATGCTTTTTAGCGCTCTAACTTCTAAGTGGTCGGCACAAGGTCTAATATACTGTGCATGATGATATGTTAAAATGTGTGGCCGTAATGTATTTTACCGAGAGTTAAAAGGCATACTTATATAACTTTTTGTATGGGGACCCACTGCCCAAAAATGAAAGACCCTAAAATTATAAACGCCTGAAAAAGTAACGAGATCATAAATATTATAGACGGATGGAGTATATTTACGATAATGCATCTTATATTTGTCATCATTGAAGGAACCGGCGTGAAAATGGGTAGTTAAATTCTAGACATCTTGTATGGATTTAGTATAAAAATCCAAGTCGCGACGGTTAACAACAATATATCATGAAAAGATCAATGGTCCATATGATTTTTAGTACTACTAGGGATCTTTCCCTTCATACTTCTAATTTAAACAAAACGGATACCATTAATCATCGTTTCCCTTTAATCTTCCACTCTCGCTAGCAACTGAGAATGCAAATTACGTTTCCACGACAGAAGTAACTGTAGAAATTCCCATGGAAGTTGAAAAAGCTGCATCAAATTCCTTCAAATTTTGTTGAAGAAAGAGGTACTATACTTTCTCGGTCACCCAAGTTTCTTCCTATATTTCCATTTCGGACCGTACTTCAAGTTCCTTCCTATTCCTTTTTTGGACATGAACTCATTATTACAATACCTATTATACCCTTTATATCACATATTTGATACACATTTTACACACAAACTTACACAAAAGATGGACCTAATCTTTTCTATCAGTAACTAGTACAAGTCAATTATAAGACCGGTGCCCGTCTAACCTTGGAAGAAATTTAGGGGACATTGGGAGAATTAAGTTAGAAGATGCCTAATAGTTCGACAACGGATGCAATGATAGTCTATTTGAGCCACCCCCATTGAAATATCGTTTAGTGTCAATCACAATTTCCACTTCAGGTTGAGCTAGGCCATACTTTTAATCTTTTGGGGCCGTCAAAGAGAGAAAAGAGTTTTAACCTAGAGTTCGAAATCAAACGCCCGATAATTTTTTATATGAAGAGGTTAGGAAATCTTAGCAAATTTATACTGAGCTTATTTTAAGACTAGCACAAAACTTTTCAATGCTCTACCAAAATTCAAGCTAATGTAGCATATTCTGATAATTCATCACGAGCATTTTTAATCGAAGCTGACACTTAGCATAAGATGTAGTAAGAGAAAGCTTTTATAAACATAGGGCGTCGCAGATTTCACACAGAAGAGGATGTTTCCTTTTTTTTTTTCTTTTTACAGGCATTTCATTGTTATAACTTCATCAATATTATGCAGAACATACTCGTGATTTGATCCGAATTTCCTCATGTCCCACTTCATGAAAGCAGCCATCCTTCGTTTTCGCCTCTTTTTTTTCCGATCCCTCAAGGAATGGGATTTTTCTACACTTCCTCATCTTCCAGTAGACTTCAGACATCTTTTCTGCATACTGGACAAGTCCCTTGCCGAACGAGCCATTCATCTATGCAATGTATGTGGAAGAAATGTCTACAGCTCGGAAGCAACCTCGTACATTCTCCATCGCTCAAATCCTAGCAAGAAACAGCAGGAACACTTGCTCAATAAAAACAGAACTACCTTGTCACACTTATGCTAGAATGATAAGCATCAATTTCACACAAGGAACCGATACAGATGTTGAAAATTTTGATCCAACATTTATTGTTGAGATCCCAAGAGCTGGTTGTCAAAAACACGAAGGGCAACGAAACTCAACAATACCATCAATGCCATTAATCACGGCGCTCTCTATAAAACTCAGGGACCACCATTACAGAAGAAAAGTCATCATTTCTTCTATTACCCTCGGCATCAAGCGCCACTAAGTAAAAACAATGCATAATAATATCTCTAAGAGAAGAAAATTCCACACTGAAGTTCAGAAGTTCCTATTCCAAAATTGCTTTTATTAGGTCAAAGAGAGAGCAACGAGAGCTACCTGTAAGCAGATGGCACAACTGGTGTCGGATGACTGAACATTCGTCTCTGCACTGTTGAACTCAAAGCTAGGCAATTCTTTAATGGTTTCTTGAGATAATCCTCTTATGGTATTCACCTCAAAAATGTCAGAAATCTCCCTCAAACCAGTCTCCATAGTGCTAATCTGAAAATTTCAAACAAAGTTAGTTCAACAACCTAGGCCTAAGTCCTAACACACTGGAAAATAGAAAAAAATGAGGCTATCTAATTAATAACTAGGGGAAATTTTCAACAATTACCTGCCACTGGTAGGCTTTTAAGACTGCGGGACTCACCCATTCCATAAATATCTTCCCATTCACAAGACTACATATTAGTGCGGCCTGAAAATCGTCACACTACCGTCAAACAAGATAGATGCTTATTGGTAATCCAAGAAAAATATAATGTATTTATATATATAGTGCCACTGTTCCATTCTACTTGATACGTTTCTTGAACATATGTAAGTACATGTCAAGTAGAATGGAACGGAGGGAGTAGTAAACTCCATAGAACCTTTTTCTTATTCAGAATTTAAAGAACATTTACTGCAAAGGACAAATTTTTACCCGATAAAAACGAAGAAGCTCGGCAAGACAAAGGTAGGAACCAAATTACTAGCATCAAATTCATTGAATAATACTTGTTTAAGAAGCCAGAAAGCATGAATTATGTAATACATCCTAGTGGAGCCCTCAAGGATTTAATGTGGGGGGAGATATTTGATGGGGGTATAAAATGCTATTGCAGAATGCAGGTAGTTTTATTAATAAACTGAAAGCGACGTGATATGAATGAATTATACACACACCTTGGAAAATGGCTCCCCATTTAGTACGAGCTCCATCAGCTGCACGGCCGTGATAGCCCCCGCTACCGCTCCTACTCCAACCCCACGCAGTAGACCGGTTTCGGTGGTCTGCCCTTTCAGCGCCCCACTAATTACGCCTACGATTGCTCCACCTACGCACATAAATTTTGGCAGGAAAAAAATCTTGAATCTTGGGACGAATTAAAGCACCTAGTTAACGAATAAAGACGAAATTTCTCATTTTTTGAACAAAATGGGGTGTGATTTCGCCTGTAAAAGTTATCATACGACGGTGGGGAATTTCATCGAGCAAATAGTGTGCATACGCAGGGAGAGCATTTACTCATCGAGTGTTCATGATTGTGCATCGATAACAGAAATTCGGAACAGAAAGAAGGGGCAAAACGGAATTGAACTCTGAATTCGGCCGGGGGAGAGAGAGAGACATACCGAGAGCGAAAATGCAAGTGAGTAGCGCGACGGTGAATTTCTTGAGCAGCACGAGCAGGAAGACAAATTTAGAGGCGCTGAGCTCAGTGTGAGCCCATGAAGCGGCGGCGGAAGCCCACCTCCGCATCACTTTACAGCAGATCAACATAAGTACCAGAATTTCTTTGAGAGAGAGAGGCTTTCTTTTGTTTGAAGCGGTTGGAATTGGAATAAATCGGAATTAAATAAAAGTGAAAGAGAAGAAGTAGAAAAGAGGGGATTTATAGGGAGGGGAGGAGTAGAGCATTAAAGTCTGGTTGGGAGCTCAAGAGCTACCCACACCACGTGCTGCCCCCATGCATGCTCTTAGCTCTCTCTATACTCATTTTAATTTCAAAGCTTACTAACAAATCATTGTCACAAAACTTAATTATTAAGAATGTCATCATTTTCAATAAATTGGTTATTTTGGTAAACATAAACTTGCTGCTTAAGAATCCCAATATGATACTTAACCCTGTTTGGCTAAAACTTATTTTAAAGAACTTATAAGATGTTTCACGAACTTATAAGTTCTCAAATTTAAAAACATCTAAGTTGAAAAGTTGTTTGTATAAATGGACTTATTACAAAAGAAATTAAATTATTACAATCTACAGAGTAAATAGAAAATTGAAATTAATTGTTTGATATCTATAATTTTGTACAACCAAATGCAAGTGTCATAGAAAAGTATAAATAATACCACTCAGGTCCCCTTAGATGACTCATTTTCCTTTTTGGGACGTCCCATGTTTGTTGACTCATTTCCTTTTTTGGAAAGAATTAGAGTATAATTAGTTCAATTAGTAAACCCCTTATTACACTTAACATTCCATACTTAAATCTCATCCACTCATTTTTCTGCACGTAGTTCAATATAATTTAAATTTCGAAAGTTTAAATTATTATAACTTGCTCGTTTGTTATCGGAATTTTATGATTTTTATATCAAATTAAAGGTCTTTATACGATCTTTCATTTAAGATTAGACAAGAACATGTTTTTATGCATATATGATGCTCTGTTTATAAAATATGTTTAAATACATAAACCACATTACATTCCCTACAAAATACACTTTATACACTAAACATTTTCGTCTTAATTCCCGTGCAAAAAGCAAATGAGTCATCTAATGGGGACCGGAGTGGTATAACGTTATATAATGTTTTTTTGAAAAATTAAGTTTAAGTGGAGGAACTTTTTTTTTTTTGGCACCGCTTATAAGCTATTGGAGCTTATTTTGTGAGATTATAAATGGCCAAATACATCAAAATAACCTAAACTTTGCCCATTTACACCAAAATAACCCAAACTATTAATATTACACTAAAATAACATAAACAATTATAAGTTTGCATCAATCTAACATCCGTCAATGTTATATGGATGGAGCAGTTAGTTTGCTGACTCAGCAAACACCATTCCTCGTATTGACGCTTATGTGTAAATACACATGTATAACTTTTTAAAAAAAAAAAAACAAAAACATTTTTTATCTAATCCAAAAATATTTTATTATTACTCTATTATTTTTTCTAATGCTCCATGTTTTGTGTTTGTAACATCATATATCATTATTGCGAATCTTAATTGAAAATATATTATAATTATTTGATATGTATTCATTAATTCTTAAGTTTTTTTCACTTTTGGGGATATTAGTGTGAGATCTTTTGTCTTACTACAATAAAATACAAATAATAATAATAATAATAATAATAATAATAATAATAATAATAATAATAATAATAATAATAATAATAATAATTGAATTGATATTACATTGATTTTTCAAATTTTTAGTGAAAACCAATAAAATTCAACTAAGTGTATTTGCCAAGTCAGCAAAACTAACGGCTCTATCCATGTGACATTGACGGATGTCAGATTGATGCAAACGTATAATTGTTTAGGTTATTTTAGTGTAATATTAATAGTTTGGGTTATTTTGGTGTAAATGGGCAAAGTTTTGGTTATTTTGATGTATTTGGCCATTATAAATTTGTACTCATAAATAACTTATTTTGTCAAAGCACGTTGGAAGAGCTTATAAGCGGTTAAGCACTGCCTATACATGTTGGAAGATTATAAGGCGTCAAACAAACTATAAGTTGTTTTGATCAACTTATAAACTTAGTCAAACACCTCTGATTCATGTCGTTCTTGTAATATCTTGAATTTTATTTTTTATTTTTCAAAAGTGTACTCCCTCCGTCCCACTTAATTAGTCACATTTAATATTTATTGTTAATGCATGTGTGCATGCATGTATGATTCGTGTTGGCCTTTTTCTTCCTAAGTCTTCTGCTGCGTTTGCTGTCTGAATTAAGCATGAATCAAGGATCAAATATATATATATATATATATATATATATATATATATATATATATATATATATATATATATATATATATATATATTATCATATATATTATTATTTATTCGAAGATGGAAGATTTATTCTGCATGGAAAGTTTCCATGCACAGAAGATCAGCTTGAAGATCTTCTAGGGTTTCCTGTGCTGAGTATATATTCTAAGGAAAACCCTAAAGCACGCTGCCGCTCTTGGAGATTATTATTTCGTGAGTTTTTGTTCTTCTTGCAACGTGTGTGGTGCAAGTTTTGTTTGTTGAGCGAGCGTGTGTTTCTGAACAAGCTTCCCTGGTTTTGTTCAGTCTTTGTCTAGGCGTGTTGCTTAGAACCATATTAGGGTTTTATCACTTTGCGAGTTTATCTCGTGGTTGTATTCGATCTCATTGTAAGGGAGTTGTAATCGAGACGAATAGGTGACATAAGGTGGAGTCCTTGGTGTAAAGTCCTGTAAGTCTCTCTACTGCTTATAGTGGATTGAATCTCTCGGATATTGTCCCCCAGACGTAGGTGCGTTATCACCGAACTGGGTTACCAAAGTTCTTGTGTTCTTTACTGCTTTCTGTTATTGCATCTAAGAACAGAATTAAGATCGTTTTTAGTTTTTGCACAAACTAGCACTTTCAATTGGCACCAGAGCGGGTTTGGATTGGTGGAGATCCTGGGATTCGTGTGCTAAAGCTGTGCAAAGATGGATCTTCTGAAGGATGGAGGTTCTGTGAACAAACCCCCCGTTTTGGTTGGCAATAATTACAGCTACTGGAAAGTCAGAATCACCTCGTTCATCCGATCTGTTGATGAGAAAGCGTGGGGTACTGTGCTAAGTGGCTGGACTGAACCTATAAATGATGAAGGTGACAAGAAGCCCAGAGAGAAGTGGGAGGAAAATGATGTCATTTTGTCTGGATTGAATCAGAAGGCCCTGAATGCCATTCTGGCATCGGTTGATATGGAAAACTTCAACCTGATTTCTACATGTACTTCAGCCAAGGAAGCTTGGGATACTCTGCAGAATGCTTATGAAGGAAATAGCAGAGTGAAAGCTCAAAGACTTCAGCAGCTGATCTCCAAATTTGAGGCTTTGAGAATGGGAGAGGATGAGACCATATCTGAGTTTCATGCCAAGCTGAAGAACATTTCAAATGAGTGCTTTATGCTTGGGGAGAAGATGTCACAGGAGAAGTTATGTGCCAAAGTTTTGAGATCTCTCCCAAGAAGGTTTGATTTCAAGGTTGCTGCTATTGAGGAGGCCAGAGATCTTACCTCCATGACTCTTGATGAGTTAATTGGTTCTCTCAGAACCTTTGAAATGGGGATGCGCGAAGAGGATGCCCCTAAGAAGAAGGAGATAGCATTTGTTGCTGCTGCTGATAAAGGTCTTCAGAAGAGTGTTGGTGATGAGGCAGAACTCCTGGAGTCATATGCTCTTCTCACAAGGAAGTTTAACAAAGCTATGAAAAGGTTCAGAGGAAAAAGAAGTCAAGGAGAGAGTACTGCTGGAAGTGGAAACAGTGCTGAAGGAAGTGGAAACAAGGCACCTATCATCTGCCATGAGTGTGGTGGAAAGGGGCACATCAAGCCAGAATGGGCAAACTTGAAGAAGAAAGCTGGGAAATCTTATGCTGCCACACATAGTGACAATGAAGAGTGTGATGACTCGGGAGTTGAAGACAATGTGTTTCCTGAGGGTCCCAGCAAAGCCTATGTTGCCAAGATTGATGGTAATCATTCTGATGAGAATGTTGATAATCTGTTTGGTGGTGATGACGAGGAAGGCACAGAAGCAAATGCTGAAGTTCAGATTGAGGAAGCATACAAGGAAATGTATGACAAGTGCCTTCAAGTTGCTGAGATGAATCAATCCCTCAGTGATGAGCTGATGCAAGTAAAGGAAGAAAGAGATAAACTGATCTTGAGGCTTGAACAGCTAGAGAAGCAAGCAGTTTCTACTCATGTGGAAGAAACTGAACAACCAAGTGACATGGATCATTTGGCTAAGTTGATGAAAATGATGACTGCTGGATCTGCCAAGCTTGATGAAATTCTAAAAATTGGTGGAAAATCCAACAAGGACAAGTCTGGTCTTGGTTTTGATGGAGGCAAAGGTAAACAGAAGCTGCCTCGAGCTCGTGCTAAAGCCTATCCTTCTGTTCCTCGAGGATATCAGCATGAAGAATGGGGAGCAGATACAAGATCTTCTCAGCAAGTCAGTTCTCAAATATGTCATTATTGCTGGATTCCTGGACATATCAAGCCCCACTGCAAGAAGCTGCAAGCAGATGAGTTCAATATGGCTAGAAGACCTTTTCCTAATCATCCTGGATACAACTCATATCACAGAGTGCCAGGAATTTATGGAAATGCTCCTGGAGTCTATGGAGGTAGAGGCCCCTACCGAGGTCCTTACAGAGGATATGCAGCTCATACTGCTCTTCTAGCTGAGATTGAGAATACGTGGTATTTTGATAGTGGCTGCTCCAGACATATGACTGGAAAAAGAGAAAGTCTGACTAACATCAAGCCTGTCAATGGTCAAACAGTAACTTTTGCTGATGGTGTCAAAGTTCCTGTTCTTGGATGTGGAGATCTAGCTGTTTCTGGTATGCCAAGGCTGAAGAATGTGTTTCTTGTGGATCAGCTGAAAGCAAATCTGGTGAGTATAAGTCAGCTATGCGATCAAGGGATGGATGTCAGATTTGATAGAGGTACATGCACTGTATATGAGAACCAGAAGGTGTACTTGATTGGCAAGAGATCCTCTGACAGTTGCTATCAGGTTGAGTGCAATCTCAAGAATTATAGTGCCAAGATGAGTGAATTTCAGATATGGCATCAAAGGCTGGGCCACCCTAGCTTCAGGCATATGAAGACTTTGATGAACAATGATGTTCTTGTTGGTCTTCCAAAGCTGAGCCTGGATCATGAAGGACAATGTGGTCCATGCATGAGTGGGAAGCAAGTTCATGCCACTCATAAGGCAGTATCTATTGTGACTACAAGCAGCATTCTTGATCTTCTCCATATGGATCTGATGGGGCCTATACAGATTGAGAGTCTTGGAAGGAAAAAATATATCTTGGTTGTTGTGGATGATTTTTCCAGGTATGCTTGGGTGGACTTCTTGAGAGATAAGTCAGAAGCCTTCGAAGCTTTCAAAAGGCTGCATAAAAGAGTTACTAGAGAGAAGGATAAGCATGTCAAGAGCATTAGAAGTGATCATGGAAGAGAATTTGATAATGTTCTGTTTGAAGGATTCTGTGCTCTAGAAGGCATTAATCATCAGTTTTCTGCCCCTATCACTCCCGAGCAGAATGGTGTTGTGGAGAGAAAAAACAGAGTTCTTCAAGGCATGGTGAGGACCATGATGAAGGCAAAGAAGGTTCCAGCAAAATTCTGGGCTGAGGCAATGAGTACAGCTTGCTATATCTCAAATAGAATTTATGTCAGACCGAAGATGACTGTCACACCTTATGAGCTCTGGAGAGGGAGAAAGCCAAATGTAAAGCATTTCCACATCTTTGGCAGTACCTGCTATGTGTTGAATGATAGAGATCAGAACAAGAAGCTGGATGACAGAGGAGTCAAAGGAATCTTCCTGGGGTACTCCATAAACAGCAGGGCTTTTAGAGTATTCAGTAGCAAAACTGAAACTGTCATTGAATCTGTGAATGTAAGGTTTGATGATGAAAGTGGCTTTGACATATCCATGGGAGATGACACTGAAGTAGGTGCAGCTGGTCCTTCTGTGAATGTTTCCAGATCTGATTCTGAAGCTGTGCCAGAATCTGCAGAAGAGTATGACAATGAAGAAGTGGCTGCAGTGAGTGAGCCTGGAAAAGTGAAAGTGACTCAAGTCCACAAGAATCATTCAGTTGATGATGTCATTGGGAGTCTGAATGATGGTATGAAAACAAGAGGGAAGAAACAGGATTATGCCAAAATGCTGTCAAATGTGGCTCATGTCTGTTTTACCTCCAAGATAGAGCCGAAGAATATCAAGCAAGCTCTTACTGATGAGAATTGGATTGCTGCCATGCAGGAGGAACTCATGCAGTTTGATAGATGCAAAGTGTGGTACTTGTGTCCAGAACCAGCTAATGCAAATATTATTGGTACTAAGTGGGTGTACCGCAACAAGACTGATGAGAATGGCAACATTGTCAGAAACAAGGCAAGGCTGGTAGCTCAGGGATATACTCAAGTTGAAGGAGTGGATTTTGATGAAACTTTTGCCCCTGTGGCAAGGATGGAGTCTGTTAGACTGCTGCTTGGAATTGCTTGCCATCTGAACTTCAAGCTGTACCAGATGGATGTGAAGAGCGCCTTCCTGAATGGTGTTCTCAAGGAGGAGGTGTATGTCAGGCAGCCCAAAGGATTTGAAAATCCTGAATTTCCAAACCATGTGTACAGACTGCAAAGGGCACTGTATGGTCTGAAGCAAGCACCCCGTGCCTGGTATGACAGGTTGTCTGAGTATCTGCTACTGAAAGGCTATAAGAGAGGGAGTGCAGATAAGACTCTATTTGTGAAACAAGAGAATTCTGATGTGCTCCTAGTTCAGATCTATGTTGACGATCTTCTTTTTGGGTCTAAATCAGAGAAGCTGGTGAATGAGTTTGTGAAGCTAATGAAGGAGGAGTTCGACATGAGTATGTTTGGTGATGTGAATTTATTCCTTGGTCTTCAGGTTAAGCAATCAAAGGAAGGGTTCTTTGTTACTCAAAGTACCTATGCCAGAAATCTAGTTAAGAGGTTTGGGCTGGAGAATGCTAAGCCCAAAAGAACTCCAATGAGTACAACTGTGAAGCTGCATAAGGATCCAGAAGGTGCTTCTGTTGACCATACTCTCTATAGGAGTATGATAGGGAGTCTGCTGTATCTCACCTCCAGCAGACCTGATATTTGTTACAGTGTTGGTGTGTGTGCTAGGTTTCAGGCTGAGCCCAAGGAGAGTCACTTGTATGCTGTCAAGAATATTATCAAATACATCAAAGGGACAGCTGATATTGGTCTTTGGTTCTCTATCAATACATCTATTCAGCTGCATGGTTACTGTGATGCAGACTATGCTGGTTCCTTGGTGGATAGGAAAAGCACCTCTGGTGGATGCTTCTATCTTGGAAGCAATCTCATTTCTTGGTACAGCAAGAAACAAGTTGGGGTTTCATTGTCCACTGCAGAGGCCGAATATATTGCAGCCAGTAGTTGCTGCACTCAGCTTGTGTGGATGAAGAAGATGCTGGCAGATTATGGTTTTAAGCAAGATGTTATCCACATACTATGCGACAATGAAAGTGCTATTAATATAGCCAAGAATCCGGTTCAGTTCTCCAAGACTAAGCATATTGATGTAAGGTACCATTACTTGAGAGAATTGGTGGAGGAAGGTACTTTGAAGATTGAGCATGTTCATACTGAACATCAGCTGGCGGATATCTTCACTAAAGCTCTTGACACTGCTAGATTCGAGCTTTTGAGAGCCTCTCTTGGGCTCTGCATCTTATGACTAACCGTTCTTGAGCCATGGAAGGTTAGTATATATATGTACCATATTTCTAATTTTTGGTTTTCTTGGATTTCTTGGATTTCTTGTTTGCTTGTTGAGGATGATGATTTGGTGCTTATCTGGGAGATTGTGGATGGTGATTTACTCATCTTGATATTCTGGTCTTACTGCAATTGGCAGTATTATATGTTAGTTATCAGTGATGATCTTGTGCACAAAGAGCATCTGCTCTTGTTTTTGGATCTTGATTGGGCTACTGAAGCTTGGCGTATTGAACAGTTACAACTGTCAGAAATTAAGTGGAATCTGACAAGTATTTATTCAAATGTTGTGAGGAGGGAGTTTATTTCTCTCATTCCTCTTCGTCCTTGCAGCCCTAGCGTTCTCTTTGCATCTCTGTTTGCTCTCAAAATCCTTGCTACTGCAAAAATGTCTTTCAATAATTCCTCAAGTGAGTCCTCTATGCACCCTCTTGGTGAGGAGCACTGCCCTCTGGTTGCTTCTAGTCAGAGGAAGGGGCTTGGTTCCTCAAAGAGAAAGCGTGGTGCTGCCGTGGTCGAGGACAAGATTCGGGAAATTGACCCCGAGTTTGGAGATTTCTCCGATGATGGAGACAATGGTAGGAGAGGAGGTCGTCGTGTTCGCAGCAAGCAAGTTCGTGTTGCTGATCCTCCTATCCAGCTTGCGCTAGGGTTGTGTCGAAAACTGTGAACCCTAAGAAAGCTTCTTCTGCGAAAGCTGTTAAAGGGAAGAAGAAAGGTGCTGTGCAAGATAGCCAGAAGAAAGGTGGTAAAAAGCATGTGGCTCAGTCTGAAGAGCCCATTGTGGATCTTGAGGAGGATGAAGAGCAGGTGGCTAAGAGAGCCGCAAAAGGGAAAGAGAAGATGTCTGATGTTCCTTCTAGCGCTCGCACTCGTGCGGCTGTTCAAAGGATGCTGGAAAACGCCATCAAGGCTGCTAGGGCTCCTCCAGCTGCTGCGAAAGGAGCTACTGCAAAAGCTTCCAAAGGAAAAGGGAGAGTGAAGGCTCCTGCTGCTCGCACCAAGCTTACTGCTGCTCAAAAGGAAGCTCTGCGAAATTATCGTGCTGATGGGTATGATATTCCTACCCCCTTTGAATCTTTCGAGGCGTTTGAAGCAGATATGGTTGGACATTTTGATCCAAACACTCATAGGTCCATTTATGAGTATATGAGATGGGAATATTTCCAGCACAGAGGTTTTCTTGATGATAGATTCGTTACTGAACATTATCTTCACAGAGGTGAGATTTATGATTGGTTGGAGCAGGCAAATCTGCTTGATGCTGTGTTAAAAGGTCACACATATATTCCTGAGCAAGTTAGAGAATTTTATGCTAATCTGGGTGAGGGGTTGACTGATGAAAGGTCACCAGATTTCCACAAGGTTTTTGTGCGGGGTAGAATGGTTGATTTTAGTCCAGATGTTATTGAGAGGGCTTTAGGGAGAGAGCCGGTGATTGAGGATGCTCTCTGGGATCTCAACTTTGATGAGGTTGCTTCTGCCCTTACTGATGGCAAGATCACAAAATGGCCAAATGATCAGCATCTTAACCATGCTATCCTGTTGGAGTCCAAGTATGCTAACTTGCATAGCTTATCGGTAAGAAATTGGACCCCCACTTGCCATAGAGACTCAGTCAGTAGAAGAGAAGGGACTCTTCTTTATGCTATCAGCAAAGGAATGGACATAGATATGGGACAGTTGATCTTTGAGAAGATCTGTTCTTTTATTAAGTACATCGGCAAGATGAAAAGGATGTACTTCCCAGGACTGATTGGTAGGATCCTGAAATCACAGGGAGTGCCCTCAAGGAGGTCTGACTCCAAACCTGTGAAGCTCAAGGCTATGAGATTCAGCTCTAAGCTCCTCAAGCCTGTCCATGGAGTGAACTTAGAGGATGATTTTGCTGAGGATAGTGAATCTGAAATTGAGTTGAACCTGTCTGATGATGATACTGTTGGGGGTTGTGATGATCAGAATGAGGCTCTTGATGGTGAAGGGAGGCCTGCTGCTAGGTTCTCCAAGAAGTATTCGAGGAAGCACTCTAAAGGTGCTCAAAAATCTGGCAAAGCCAAATCTTCCTGGCCTACCAGAAAGGGCCCTGCTAAGCAATCTAATAAAGGCCCTGCCAAGTCCTCAAAGAAGTCTGTGGCTGATTTTGATGCTGCGGCTGTCAAGAAGCAGAGGGATGGGCTGAAAGCTCAATTGAAATCCCTCCACAAGATGATGAAACACATCAGCCTCCAAAGGCAGCTGGTGCAGTCTATGCTTGATGCACTGCCAGATGTAGAGAGTGATGATCTCCCTACCCCTGCTGCTGATGTTGACATTGCAGGTCCCTCTGGTCTGACTCCTGCAGAAAAGGCAGCTGATGCTCCTCCTCCTGTTGTTGAGGATGTGAGTGAGGAAGTGGATGAGTCCATCCATATTGATGATGAGGAACCAGCTGTGCAGTCTGGTGGTGTAATGGAGCCTGCTGCAGACAAAGTTGTGGCTGCTGAGTCTGTTCATGAAGACTCTGAATTCCTGTCTGCTAATGAAGAGGCTGAGCGCACTGTGGAGTTGGAGCGCACCGTGGAAGTGGAGGCTGCTGATGTTGGTGGTGATGTCACCAGCAAGCCCACTCTATAAGTCCTTTGGCAGATGGCATGAATTGAGGGGGAGTAATGCAGAAGATGTTTGTTAATTCCTCTTCTCTCTCTCTGTTTGTTTTGTGGATATGGATATTCTCTGCTGGCTTGTAATAGTAAGTAGGTGGTCTTCTGGAATTCTGGATTTCTTTGTTGGTGTTTTTGGGATTCTGATCCTTTAATCATGGCCTGTAATTGTGATGGTAGGCATGATTTCTGCTGGTTGTTTCTGTCATGTGATGGTTTGCTCTGTTTTATGATCTGGTGTGATAACAGAGTTATTTGCCTCTTGCTGCTGTGTTTGTTCTGTGTTGCTGGCAGAGGATTGTGTGATTTTGATAATGGTTTGGTAGTGTGGGTGAGCTCCTTGCCACCATTTTTCAAAATCTGTTTTGTGTGTGTATCTTGTGAACAGTTTGGTAGTGTGGGTGAGCTCCTTGCCACTGTTCTCTTCAAGATATGGTTTTTGGTTTGAGGGGGAGCATGTTTCTGGTCTGATGCTTTATGAAGTACTGTGTTGCTGTGTGAGTACTTCTATCTGCTCCTGTTTGCTGATCTTCTGCTGTAAGATGATTCATGCAATTCATGCTGTGTTTGAAAAAGCCAAAGGGGGAGATTGTTAATGCATGTGTGCATGCATGTATGATTCGTGTTGGCGTTTTTCTTCCTAAGTCTTCTGCTGCGTTTGCTGTCTGAATTAAGCATGAATCAAGGATCAAATATATATATATATATATATATATATATATATATATATATATATATATATATATATATATTATCATATATATTATTATTTATTCGAAGATGGAAGATTTATTCTGCATGGAAAGTTTCCATGCACAGAAGATTAGCTTGAAGATCTTCTAGGGTTTCCTGTGCTATATATTCTAAGGAAAACCCTAAAGCACGCTGCCGCTCTTGGAGATTATTATTTCGTGAGTTTTTGTTCTTCTTGCAACGTGTGTGGTGCAAGTTTTGTTTGTTGAGCGAGCGTGTGTTTCTGAACAAGCTTCCCTGGTTTTGTTCAGTCTTTGTCTAGGCGTGTTGCTTAGAACCATATTAGGGTTTTATCACTTTGCGAGTTTATCTCGTGGTTGTATTCGATCTCATTGTAAGGGAGTTGTAATCGAGACGAATAGGTGACATAAGGTGGAGTCCTTGGTGTAAAGTCCTGTAAGTCTCTCTACTGCTTATAGTGGATTGAATCTCTCGGATATTGTCCCCCAGACGTAGGTGCGTTATCACCGAACTGGGTTACCAAAGTTCTTGTGTTCTTTACTGCTTTCTGTTATTGCATCTAAGAACAGAATTAAGATCGTTTTTAGTTTTTGCACAAACTAGCACTTTCATTTATTATATGCGAGGTATATAATATTCCAATGGGTTTAATTGAATGGGAGGGAGTATTATATTCGATTATAAGTTATAACTACACCTTGATACATGTCCCGTCCAATTTGAATAAAATCCAACCCCAGAGAGAATTTTGGAAACCTGATAGATGATGACGTGTAATAGAAAATGAAATTGACAATGAATATTGAGCAATATAACATTGCGCAAGGGATATTGGTGTTTAGTTAACACGTTCGTGTCATCACCTAACAAAAAAGCCATTTAACTTATTAAAAAATATTAAAATTTGGCCATTGATATATATTAAAAAAAAAAATTATATATTTGAGCCAAAATCAGATATTTAGGACAAAAATGTCTAAGATGCGTCGTCTTAAAAGTTGGTTTAAATTATTTATTGTTGATTCTAAATGAATATACACATGTAGAAAGAGTGAATATGTTGACTTACGTTAACAATTTGATTTCGTTTATGAATAATCAGTTTCATCTAATGAGAAAAGATATGCTAACTGATATCGGTAGTGACTAACGAATTGTTGTCAGTTTCATCTTCGTGTTATTGTGTTTTCTGGAATTCTTGAGTCATTTAAAGTCCTTAGATTCAATTTATGCGTAGTGCTTTTCCGAAAAGTTTTATCCCTCTTTGTCATGTCAGATTCGTTGGTATTGAATTGAGTGCTAGATTGAAAGAGCTTGGGAATTCTAATAGAGATATCTATGAAAAGGGCAAGAGTGTGAGATGACAAGAGGTGAAACGGCATACAGTTGAGTGATACACAACCGGCGAGCGATTTATTCTTAAGTGATGCACAAGTAATTAAAATATGGTGAGATATGACCAAGCCGAATGATAAAGAAGATATTAGCAGATCAGAGGAACCAAAATAGCATTATGCTATTAATAGTGGCACTAAATTCAAAATTACAGAAGATATCAAGATCCGAGTTGGATTTCGTGCATAGTAGGATTAACGAGATTGAACAATCTCAAACTACAAAATTCAATTTTTTTAAGGCAACAGTAGTAGAGAAGGATGAAACCAGTGATGAAGCGCTTTGTTTCGAATAATTACTATAGAGTGTTGTACAACAAATTATAAAATTTGAGGGTACGAATTGGGAAGTGTGGATGAACACTTCAAGGAGATGAAACTCATGAAAGTAACGAAATAAGATGTTACAGTATGTTTCTTTTAATTACCACCTCTTTTCCCAACTTTCATGGGATATCACCCAAAAAATTTATCTACTAAGTTCTAATATAAATTACGTTGTTATTATTATTATTATTATTATTATTATTATTATTATTATTATTATTATTATTATTATTATTATTATTATTATTATTATTATTATTAATGTTTCATTTCTGTCATTGTCAAAACATTAAAAATTTTAAGTATTAGAGTTAAATTTGATTGACTAAATTTCTCAATTTTAATCGTCTTAAATGCATTTGTTTTGAAATTTTATATTATAATTGCGATTATGTAATTCGTGTCTTGTTTCATATTGTCTGAGAGACGTGTGCAACAGAAACAACACTCGAAATAAAAAGAACACTAGCACATAGTAACCTGGTTCGTTGATCAAGACACTTATTGATAGGGAGATTTCTTCCAAGGGAACAAATCACTATCGTGAGTTTCAGAGTTCCAAGCATATCGAACAATAGTCACCACTATCGTTCACTCCTCAGTCGTCTACACTAGCCTTTAATAATCTTGAAAGTGGATCTAGCTAACACAAATCTACCAAGTTTAATATCAGCAGAGTATTAATCTCCTCCCCGCCATTAAGATACTCAAATTAAAAGCTTTCAAACCTAGGTAGAATAGCAATGGACGAATTATCTAACCGCTTTCTACATAATGAAATATGTAGGATTTAATAAGCTCACTCAACAAAACGTATCACCTCTTAAGTACAACAACAACAATTATAAAACATAATTGTGAATGCAATATGGATTGCATAATTTATTCGGCACATATATATGGTCATATATATATTTATTATAAGGAATTTATTTTTCCTGTATATTTTTTATATATATATTATAAAATAGGGTTATCTAAAAAAAAAAAAAAAAAAATGATGCACTTTATACACAACTACAATGCATGGTATGCATAATTATAATGCATTGTGCATTATAATGCATTGTCTATACTATTATAATGCATCAGCCATCCTAATGCATTTTCAGTACAATTATAATGCACCAGTTAATCTGGACCATAGATTACACTAAGATCAATGGTTCATATCATTTCTCATTTCTTACTAGACATGTCTTTTGTATATGATCTCTTCGCTATATATATATCCTTAGAGTTGAAGATTTGATAATAATCACAGGGAAGGATATTGTATATATCTCGTGAAGATATTCTAGGGTTCGAATCTTGGATGAGAAATCTTGTGGCATACAAAAGACGCAGAAGATCTGATGCAGCCGTGGCACGAGTTAGAGAATTGAGTGTCTTTCATAATTTCAATCTTATTCTATTCGTGTTTAGAATAGGTTGGTGAGTGACTTTAGTTGGGAATAAATCATACAATTGCGATTGTGTGATTTGGGTAGACTGGTTGTCTGTTTACTTTCGAGATCATTGTATAGGAGTGTAGTGAGTGAGGAGTGAACGAGTTGTGGTGCAATCATTCGTCTAACTTGTATCTCTTATACTCGTTATAGTCTCTCTGCTACGCTAGGCTCGACCTGACGTTTTTGGGCATGCGCTTAAGCGGAGCTATCCATAAAAGGAATGGCCATGGAACCAACTGTCACTTCTATTTGGAGAAGATACTCGTGCAAGTAAGTAATTTATTTGATTTGAGATGAAGTGAAAACAAAACAATTATCGTGCCCCCATTTATAGAGTAGTAGAGGAATCTCGTCATGCAGTACAAATTGCATGGCTGGTACAATTCTGACTACTATAAGCGCGCTGCCTATATGAACAACTTTGCATAACCGTTTCACCTAATCGATCGTGGTGAAGTCAGCAATGGATTCGGCGGATCATCCACGTCACGAGGCAGGCGCAATTCTGACTAGTTCTCCGCACTACTTTTCTGCAATTGAACACTCTCATGCCTCTTTAATGAAAAACTGGCTGGCTCTGGCTACCTTGCGGAGCAAACAAAAGATCGCCAAATCACACTGCCTGTATGAACAAACAAACTTTGTACAACCAGCTTACGTGGAATAGTTTCACCTAGACATAGGTATGTTCAGGGGCGATTCTACCTTAGGGCTGCACTGGGCTTCAGCCCAGTGCAAGCCCAAAATTTTTACCTTTCTATATGTATTATGTCCATGCCTTAACTTAATATTAGCTCAGTCCAAATTAAATACAAAGCCCAAAAAGTTATATACTTTACTAATTTTTATTGTGTATTCACTGGAGTTTAGACCGTATACAAATTACGAGGCATAAATTTGTGAAAATCAAATCCTAAGATTATTTTTATATGCATTTTCCCTTTATTTTGGAATTTTTTTATAACTATATATCTAAAATTTATATCTTTTCTATTAATTGTTTTTGAAAGAATTTTCACATTTCAATACATTATTATATTATGCATTTGCTCTGTCAATCCAAGTATAACCAAAACCTAACATAGTAACTCATGAATGCTCTTTAATTAATAAATTAATTAGTATTCCCTCAATAACACATAAATTGTCTATAAAGGTAAATATATGTAAAGTATTAAAAAAATATTATTTGAGAACAATAAAATGAGATAGAGGAAGTAGTATTTATTTTAGCAAAGATATATACATGTTTCATGTTTAGAATTTATAAGTTAAATTTGCTTGAAATGAATCAGATAGGGGGGGGGGGGGGGGGGGGGGGGGGGAGGAAAATGAGAGCAAGAGGTATTTCGCTAAAGATAAGGGTATAGAAAATAAATATTTATGGAGCTTTATGTATTAACGTCTTGTAGCACACAAATTGAGTAAACATTTAAGTGTTAAAATTTTTGGTATATATATTAGTACGTTAAAAAAAAAATTCTTTTCAGCCCACCCCATTGACGATCTCTGGCTTCGCCCCTGGGTATGTTTACACCGAACTGGGTTATCAATAGTGTGTTCAATATTGTATAGTTATTGTTATTGTCAGTGCAGGAATGCATGCAATTGTGGTTCGTGTGCTGGCATTTATAGAATCAAGAAGACTTCTACTGTGCGTATTGGATAAATTGCATGAACATATTAAAATATTGAAGATCATATATTCGATATTTTGATATGAAAATACATATGGGGTGTTGCCATATATTAAAGATTTGCATGAAGATCTTTTTAGGATTTTTCGTAGAGAATATATAAGGAGCAGAAGACCTCATTGCATATTGCCACTTTTCGAACTTTTGGTGTGAGGATTTGTTCTTGCAACTCGTCTGCAAGTTTTATTTTTGTGAGTGTGCGTTTGAAACAAGATATTCATAGTCTCTTGTTTCTGTTCTGATCTAAGTTTAGAACCAGTTTTACTCAATGAATTTTACGAGGTTAACTCGTTCTATTTAATTCACTAGTAAGAGAGTTGTAATCGAGAAAAGAGGTGTCATAAGGTGGAGTCCTGGTGTAAGTCATGTACGTTCTCTTTACTTCTTATAGTGGACTGAATCTCTCAGAGTTTGTCCCTCAGACGTAGGTGATTCTTCATCGAACTGGGTTATCAAATAATTGTGTTCACAATTGTTTTTCTATTTAAGTACATATTTTTAAGAACATAATTAGGATCATACAAACTCTACTGCACAACTAGCACTTTAAGTTACGGTTTACGTTACACAATTTAGAAACACACTTTACGGGTTACACAATTTCAATAACGCCGAATAGAAACACAGTAGCAACTTTCAGGAACTCAGGTGTAGAAACGCATCAACCAACTTTATATTTGTGAAGTAGTATATGATCGTAACTTATTTTGAAGCCTATATTAGCGCACATACTTTCCAATAATTAGGGTGATGCGCTTTAAGAAATAGGAATGGAGTAATGAAAAAGAGTTGCAACGGGAAGGCATGTTGCTACTTGGTGGTCCCAGAAGTCAATTCATCATCCAAATCCAATGGGAGATCTTATCGTAAATAATGCTCGCTCACTATTTTTGAACTTCAATTTTTATGGTATAAATTTTAATTATAGGGTGATGCTATTCAATTATAATTTAACTTTTTTAAATATTAAATAATTTATTTATTTATGCCAAACTTTTTTAGATGGTAAAAAACTCTAAAAAAAATAAAAAAAAATATACTCCGTGTTTTTTTATATATTTTTTAAAATAAACCCTTTAATTATTTGATAATTTTTACTATTTTAAAGAATTTGATACCTTATTATGTAAAAAAAAAAAAAAAAAAAGAAGAAGAGAAAAAATATAATATTTGGAGAAAAAATATTTTTAAATTAAAATATAAAATTCATAAATTATAGTTATCATTTACTATTTTTAAAATTACGTATATTATGAAAAATGTCGATGTGGGGCCGGCCACATTATGGGCAAATAACATTATTGATATATAAATATATTTAAGTTGATTTTATTGTGAATGAAATAGTATATATAAAGTTCATGCCTATAATAGTCGTAGTACAAAGATAGTCAACGGCCGAAAATAAAATTAAAAGCACAAAAGCCGTAGACGGATGGCGTATATACCAAAAAAAATACGAATGGATGTTATTATTTGGAGTAGATGTCATGTAGATATTTCTATAGTAAACAATTATTATATGCATAAAAGAATGAGGATTCGCGTGACATTTATAATTGATGTTGGTAAACCATTAAAAGGCGTCAATAGACTTGTGGCTGCATGCTTTACGTGGAGAATTATTTTCGTGTGAGTGACATAATTATGTATGTGGTGTGGTGTTAGAGTTCATACTAGTTTACAACCTGTCGACAATCGACGGGTGCTAATTATTTTTAACTTTTAGATATTTTATCAATAAATTTTATTTTAAAATATTTTAGACCATGATAATTAAATTAGTAGAAGAAAACATGATAGATGCATTTATCTCCCGTCAAAATTCGATACGAATCACTTTATAATGTTATTTTTAAGGAAAAATATAAATGAAATTATTAAAATATGTCAAGCCGCATGTTGTTTATTGTAATCAAATACTATAAAAGAAGAATATTAAAATAAGTCAAGTCACCCATTATTTATTTTAATAAAACGAAAATGTCAAATAGGGTCTCAAATAATTATATTGGTTTTATCTCGTCATGTGATTATTTCAAGCTATCTGTTAATTGTGATATTTAAAATAGGTAGTGATATTTAAAATAATTTTTTTTTTATCGTAATAAAAAGAAAATGTCAGTTATATTGAAATAAGTTAAGCCGCCCGTTGTTTATTTTAATAAAAAGAAAATGTCAAAGAGGGTTGACGTAACCTGATGTTTATTGTATAAAAATAAATGTCGTTACGTCAAAATAATTAGTCAAGCCACTCGTTGTTTATTTTAATAAATAAAATATGTCAGAGGGAGTCTCACATAGTTATAATCAACATTCGATATGAATCACTTTATATTGCTACTTTTAGGTAGTTCGTTATTAATTGTAATAGAGATAAAATGTAGATAACTTTATAACGTTATTTTAAACCAAAATATAAATGAAAATTATTAAAATGACAGGTTGCCTGTTATTTATTGTAATTAAATATAAAAGAATAATATTAAAATAAGTCAAGTCGCCCGTTGTTTAAATAGTTATATTGATTTCATCTCGCCGTGTCTTATTTCAAGCCGCCAGTTAATTGTGATAATAAAAGTAGGCTTATTAGAGTAATATTTTGATAATAAGTATAGTGTATCCCGTCAAAATTGAACATGAAAAATTAATTGTTTAGTGTTTATTTTAAAGCAAACATAAGATAAAAATATTAAAATAATTCAAGCCGCCCGTTATATATTCTAATAAAAAGTAATGTCGAAAAGACATAGAAAAATATTAAAATAAGGTATCATTATTTCAAGCCGCTAACTAATTGTAATAATAAAATATTTATTTTTTATGCAACATGTAATGCATAAAAATGCATCACGCTATGCATAAAAATGCATGGTTTGCAGTTTGCACAAAATATTATATATATACTTATATTTGACAAATTATATTATAATCCAATCCTAAAATTATAAATGACCATATTTTTTTCCTCTAAATTTGATATGCGGTGATACCATTACGCGATTCCAACCTCCAATTTCACAACATGCAAATAAAAATTTCTCTCATTTTCAAATATTCACTATTGTTTTGTGACTTTTGACTAAAAATTTTTGTCTTTAGATATTCACCATAATGAAAATATTATTTTGATTGAGTACTACATTAGTACTATTTAATTGTTATTTTGTTTCAAAACTCTTATGAACTTCTAAATTTATACTTCCTCTGTTTTTTCTTGCAACGGCTCTATTAACGTGTAAATATGAAGACAGATAGAGTAAC
The DNA here is from genome assembly GCA_029379335.1 of Thymus mandschuricus. Lineage (NCBI taxonomy): Eukaryota > Viridiplantae > Streptophyta > Magnoliopsida > Lamiales > Lamiaceae > Thymus > Thymus mandschuricus. The sequence goes on from CM057080.1 coordinate 23,753,750, forward strand.
TATTTTGGACCCCATGAGCAAATGTTTGCCTCTGTCACTGCCCGTAGCCCGTTATTTATTTTAATAAAATTTTAGTAGAAAAATACATAGTTATATAAAGCCGCCTATTATTTATGTTTGTAAGAAAATATGTTTAAAATGAAATATTTTGACAATATGTGCATTTGTATCCCATCAAAATTCGATATGAATCACTTATAACGTTATTTTAAAGTAAAATATAAATGAAAAATATTAAAATATGTTAAGCCATCCGTTGTTTATTGATTAAAAAAAAGAAAAAAAAAAGATCGTTTTATCAAAATAAGTCAAGCCGCCCGTTGTTTATTGTAATAAAAAAATGTCGTTATATCAACAAAATGTCAATAGAGTCTCACGCAGCCTGTTATTTATTGTTAAAAAAAAAAGTATAAAAAAAAGGTCGTTTTATCAAATAAGTCAAGCCGTCTTTTGTTTATTTTAATAAAAAGAATATGTCACAAAGTGTTTCACATAGCCCGTTGTTTATTGTAATAAAAAGAAAATGTCGTTATATCAAAATAAGTCAAGTCACCCGTTAATAAAAACAAAATGTCAATAGAGTTTCACGTAGCATGTTGTCTATTGTAACAAAAAAAAAATATATATGTTATAGCAAAATAAGTCAAGTCAACCGTTGTTTATTAATAAAAAAACAAAAAATGTCAAAGAGAGTCTCACGCAGTAATAATCAATTTTAGAATTATACATGTTACTCGTGATTGTAAATATATATATATATATATATATATATATATATATATATATATAGGGTATAACTAATACTTATTTGAGTACCTAAAATAACAATATTAAAATATATTTTAATATTAAAATATAACGTAGTTATTTGATTGTTGAATTAAAATATAACTAATTCAAATTCATGTATAAATTGAATAATAAATAAATATAATATAAAATGAAATAAATAGAGATATATATTAACGTATATTTTATGTTAAATTGTGGAAGAATAATATTTTTATATAAATAAACGAAAATTTTACACAATATTTACGTAAATAGTCTATTATAAATTACATGGGATATACATACATGATTTACAATATATTATTATATATACATGATTTACGTAAAAAAAATATAAAAAATAGAATTTTTAGATAAATAGGAACGGAGAGCATAGGGAGCGCCACGTAGGCACGTCGATTAACGTGGTGCTCCGAATACGCTTTGCTATTATATATAAAAGGATGGTATAAGGATTTTTTTCCTTATTATTTTATATAAAGAATCACACGCGTATGGAAGGGATGTGCATGAAGATCCGATTCTCTCTAATAAGGATATCTTGGAGATATGCCATATTTATCTTATTAAGGTTTGCATGAAGAACTATATATATGCGAAGATTAACTCTGTGCCGCTGCGCGAGGAACGAGTACATTGCGAGAGAGCTTTCATATTCTTCGTGTTCTTCATAGTTGAGTTCTGTTCATTCATCAATTATTGGAGTAGTGTTATTGGTGAGTTAATTGTATTACCTTGAACTATTCCACGTTTAAGGTTGGGCTAAACTTTTCAATCTTGAGAAAAGTTGTTTGGGTAGACTAGTTGAGAGTTTACCAAGAATCCATTTGTGAGGAGTAGAGTCGGGTGAGGAGAGAACGTTTAGTGCAGCTAACGTTCACGAGTCTTGTATCCCTTATACTCATTATAGTGGATTGCTTTCTTGGAATAGTTTCCCCCAGACGTAGGTGTGTTTACCACCGAACTGGGTTACCAACTTGTGTGTTCACTGGTGTTACATGTTGTGTTACGTTTGAGCATACTATTGCAGGGGTTATACAATTTCAAGACTGAATACTCAAATTAATGTCAGATATTTCTTATTCCCACCATCTAATCGAAATTTCAATTGTTTATTATTTTATACATTTCATATATTTAAAAAAGATTCAATTTTATTGGAATGAAGAGCGTACAATACATCTAGGGCTGCAAACGAGCCGAGCTACTCGGGACTTACTCGGTGTTCGATTCGGTAAAAGCTCGTTCGAGCTCGAATTCGTTAACAAACGAGCCGAACTCGAGCCCGAATTCGAGCTCGGTTAACTTCACGAGCCGAACTCGAGCAGTAAGGTATTCGACTCGTTTTGCTCGCGAACATGTTCGGCTCATATATTAATCAAGCATGTTCGCGAGCCTATTTCACGAACTCTTAATCGAATCTCTAATCGAGTCTTTAAACGAGCTTTACCATTTATGTACAAAAAATTATAAGTTAAAAAAATGGAATGTTAAAAAAAATATGCTTAAATCATATCTTTTGAACGAGTTCGAACTCGAGCTTTTCACGAGCGAAATTCGAGCTCAAATTTGAACCGAACACGAGTCGAACTCGAGCCGAACTCGAACTCAAAAATTTTAACTCGAGCCGAGCTCGAGCCCGAATTTAAAGCTCGAATCGAACTCGAACCCGAGCCGAACATGTAAAATACTAAACGAGCCGAACCCGAGCAGAACAATACTCGATCAGGTTCGGCTCGTTTGCAACCCTAAATACGTCTATATGAAGATATATTGTTCTTCATTCTTTTTTCAAAAATTTAATAACATAAATTAAAATTTTGCGACACAAAGGACTCGAATTCAGACAGTGACGGACACGCCTTTGACCAAGGATGTCAATTGACACCCTTTTAAATCTTAGTATGAAATTCCATTTTGCCCTTACAATCTACTCCCCATGTCTCATTATAGTATGTGGGGTATGTATATATTCAGATCGATTTCCATCTTTAAAAATATAAATTTTTAATGAAGATTTTAAACATTTTTTTTTTAAATAATTGGTATTCAACTTTTAGATTTCTCCGAAAACTTGCGAATCACGATATTTCTCTCTTGTTTTTTCAAACAATTTCAATTTTTCAAAAACCCTAATAATTGTCTATTAATTGGACACCAGTATGAGAATTTTGACTATAAAGTTCCCAAAATAAAGTTTTCTTAGAAAATACATTAGTGTAGTGAATTTGATATTTTCACAACAAATTGTAGAAGCTTGAAGCTAGAGGAGAATTATACGTTTCATTAACAAACTTTTGGGCAGACTACTATCATCTTTTTATATAAAGGTGAAAATCATGAGAAAAGAAGATACGCTGTTTCAGTTTAGTTAGGAATTATTTTTAATTTTTATAGAAATCCCTTTTTTTTTTTTTTTTTTTTTTTTTTGAGATGGTAATAAAAAATATGATGACGTGTTTCCCAATTTATGAGACTAAAATCCGAATGCCACTTGGATTTTTCTAGTGCTAAATATCGTTAAATGACTAAAATTGTCATACTTTAAATTAATTAGGCTAAAATCGCCACAAAAGATGTAAATTCAGGCTAAACATGTCACTATATATACGAATTTGTTATGTTAGATTTGTGTATTTTCCTTTAAAAAATACAATAATGTTATTTGGCCATAATGTGGCCGGCCACACAACAACATTTTTTCATAATATACTATGTAATTTTAAAAATAGTAAATGATAACTATAATTTAAAACTTTTATATTTTAATTTAAATATATTTTCCCCCAAAAATTTACATATTTTTCTAAAAAAATTTTAGATAAAAAGGTAACAAATTCTTTAAAATAGTAAAAATTATCAAACAATTAAAGGGTGAATTTTAAAAAATACAAAAAATAAAATAAAATACGGAGTATCGATTTTTGAGATTTTGTAATCTAAAAAAGTTTGGCATAAATATATATATATTATTTGATACTAAAGATAATTATAAAAAAAGTTAAATTATGGCCGGCCACATTATGGCCAAATAGCATCACCCAATCCCCTTAACCTAACAAAAAGACCCATTTTATTATTTTATACTTTATATATGGATAAACAAGGGGTATTATTGGGTGAGACAAAGGAAGTATTAAAATCTCTTACATTCTTAAAGGTGGTGGACAGGTGGAGTGAAAGTTGCTTTCACCAATTCTCTCAATGTTTATATCTTATCCAACTCTAGAATACGAAAACATAATATAGTAAGGGTGAACTTTAAATATACCCAGAAATATAAGAAGTAGTACTTCTATACCCACCGTTTAAAAAATATAACTTCTATACCCATTTTGCTTTGAAAAGTCATTAATGCCCTTTAAACAATGAATCTCTCTTTGCTTTTGTATATTTCCACTCCAGCCATGCAAAACATTATCAGGCCCATCACTCTTCCGTAAAATTAAAATTTTTGTAAAACCAACTTCATACCTTTTGACCGAGTTGCTGTCGGGTCCTATCCGTCTGGGTTTTACGGCAAACGCATTCCAACCACGCGGAGCACCGGATGGTTTCAGCCACGGATTCCTTCAACAGCAAACAGCACAGCCCTCGTTCGTTTCCTACCCGGGCGTAGAGTATTTTGTTGGTATACAAGAATTAAAATTTGGCGACAGGTGATGAGCAGAAAGCCCAAATTTTTATTAGGGAATTATAAACTATTTATTACATAAGATTATCTCCTTTTGGGAGGAGACAAACTTGCTTAGCTACCTATGGTAGCGGAAATAGAAACTCTCATGCACACAAAACTAAAAACTATTACAAGGTTTATTTATGAAGAAGGTAAAGAAAAGATTGATGCCTTTCTTCTACTCCTTCCTGCTCTTTATATAGATGCAGGATTGTATGTCCAAATCCTGCATTATTACCCCGGATGCCATATTCGCTGGCATAATCCTTTTCCTCCGAAAATTTCGGTATTGGTGGGGTTCGGCCTTTGTTCTCTTGCCATTATCTCCACCAAAGGTGTTAATAATGCATCTTGATAGATGGAGTCTGGGTCCTCCATTTTTGAATTCCACCAAAAATTTTTGGTGAAATGTCTCTATCTTGCAGCCCACCCTTATCGTCTTCTTTTTGGGTGGGGTTCCTCTTGTGCAGAGTCACATGACTCTATTATTTCTTGTTGGGAAAACTTTTCCCCGAGGCCCTTGGCATTCTCTTGGCTGATCCTGCCTGTGACTCTCCCTTGTCGGTGGCTCGGGCTCGTCCTGCCTTTGGCATGAATCCTTTCCCGAACTCAAGCTCTTTCTGGTTTTGGCATGATGAACAGATGCGTTCATCCCAATGTCCAAAATGAGCCATGTTGCAATATTTTCGATGAGTCTCTTTACTCACCACCAACTGGTTTTTCCATAGCAGAGTTTTCTTTCTTTCCAAGGCTTCCTCTGCAAATCTTGTTGTTTTCCCTGTCATGGTATTTAACAGGAAATATCCATTTACCGAGTTCTGAAAAAATTTGAACTGGTACTTGACTTTGTCCATCTCTGTGAGACTGACCCATAAACCCCAAGCTCGTCGAGTTGAGATTTCATCTTCTGAGATGGTGGAGACAAGTGGAACATCTCCATCTAATGCCTTAACTATATTTAAGGTTCTTTCATCGGGTCTCCTTAGCCTTATGTAGTGAAAGGCTTCATGATTCCCTTTTCCTGCTAGTTCGGGAGCTGCACTTATAAAGTACAACTCCAAAACATCACCGCGGCTAAGTTGATCATTGTTAGCCCACGAATCATACACAGCTTCTTGAATCCACTTGGGTAGATTCTTGATCTCTGTGAATGCTGGTGATATGGTAGAAACCGAAGCAAGAGCTCCAAAATCATACCATTGCTTGACATCATGTGGATTTGCCCCTGGCTTCATCCACACCCTGGGATATTTTCCAGAGCCATCGATTACACAATAGCTTGGGTTAATTTCCCTTCTTGTAAGAAGCTTCTCCCAGCTAGCTTGATATGCTTGCCAATAAGAAAAAACTTGAATAACTTGATTAGTATCAACCTTAGATTTGCCAGTCATCGGCCTAAGATTGATCTCTCCCTCTTTAACCCTAGAGGTGCTGGGATGACATGATGATTCAGATTTGGATATCTGAATCTCATCTTCTCCTTGGGCCGATGGATCCGTGGATACCACCAACTTAGGACTTGTGCAAGAGGTATTTGAATCCTCTGCTGCCGTTATAGGGGCAGGCAACCGAAACACTTCTTTTTCCTTATCGGACGCCCGAAGGAGTGGCGCTTGTACTGCATTCCAGCACTGGTTTTGTGCTAGCCTACAAACTCGTATTCTGTCGGTGACTTTCGTCTTATCGACAGCTTGTATCTTTCCCGCTTGTTCAGTTTTCAAGATACACTCGTCCCATTCTTTCGATAACATCTCGAGGATTTCTCGGAGATGTTTCTGAGAGATGATAATGGAGTTAACCTCAGTTGGCTCCATCTCTTGTTAAGAAATCTGCAAGAACATTCTCATGAGATTTCACAATAACAATGTCAAAAACAAAATATTGACATTCAGCTTGCCATCTTAGTAATCTAGCCTTTTCAGGTTTAGATTCTATCTTGTTTTTTAAGAAAGCCTGCGTGTTATCAACATTCAATGTAAATTTCTTTGCTAATAAAAATACAGGCCATTTTTTAAACGCCTTTCTAACTGCAAAGAATTCTTTCTCGTTAATGTGTCATCTGATGGCTTCATTCGCTGGGAACAACCCGCTGCAATATCTGCATGGTTCTTCTCCATTTGGTGTAATCTTTGTAAGGACTGCTGCCCACCAATAATCACTTGCGTCGGTATACAGGACTAAATCATCTTCGTCCTGTGGTATTGAAAGTTTGGGAAGATTCCCACAGACTCCTTTCAATATTCTCATTCCTTCCTTGTGTTCCTCAGTCCAGATGAACGAAACATCTTTCTTTAGTAGTGGACTAAAGACCTTCCTGTATTTTGCGAGATTTTCAATAAATGCTTCTGCAAAATTAACAACTCCTAAGAAGCTTTGAAGTTGCTTCTTTTCCTTGAGATCTTCCGGGAAATCTTTCACCTTTTGCACGATATGATCCTGCAAAATAATTCCCGTTTCATCGATCTCGATTCCCAGGAATTCCATTTTCCTAGTTGCTATAACTGCCTTTTTCTTAGACAGTACCAGCCCTTCTCTGTGACAAACATCTGCAAAGATCTCAAGATGTTTAATATGTTCATTCATATCTTTTGACGTAATAAGGATGTCATCAATATAAACAAACATAAATGATGAGTAATCTTTGAATAGATTATCCATCTTTCTCTGAAATATCTGGGGTGCATTAGCCAACCCCATAGGCATTACGTTCCATACGTAATGTCCTTGTGGAGTAGAAAAAGCTGTGAACTTCTTACTCCCTTCTTCCATGCGAATCTGATAAAAACCTGACTTGCAATCAAATTTTGAGAAAACCTTTGCATTTCTTATGCAGTTAATAAGGTGTTCTCTACTTGGTATGAAATAACCATCGAATTCCAAAATGTCATTAATACCTTTGTAATTAATAACGAGTCGAGGTTTATTTCTTTTTATCTCACCATGGGTTCTTACCAAGAAGCCTGGGCTACTGTATGGTGAGTTCCCTGGTTCGATCAGCTTCATATCAAGGTGTTCCTTGATGATGCCTTTCATGTCCTCTTGATCTTTAATATTCATCAAGATCGGTCTGTATCGAACAAACTCGTGAACCTTGTTTGGTTTGACCGTCAAGGTTGCTCTGAGTTGATTTCTTTCCCACCATGCCAAAGGATCCTCATTGTAACATCGTACAATTTTCCTTTTAACATCTTCCAATGATACCTGTGTATCCATTTCAATATCTTTACAAATTAAAGATACCTTTAGGATTTGAATCTCAGCAACATTCTCTTCATCGTTGTTGCCAAGTTCTCCTTTGACCCTAAAATTCAACAACGCTTCGTTGAATCTTCTCTGGTCCTGCATTTTTGGGTGTCGAAGTAGTCCCTCATCACCACGCTTGCTGCGAAAATTGAGTGGCATTTGTCGATTAAATGCTCCTTTCAATCTTTGAACAATGATTTTGTGATCACACTGCGTTGTGAACACTAATCTCTGCCTTTCATTATCCTGCATATATCTTTTGAACATCTACAAGAAATTGTTACCCAGCAAGATATCTGCACCGGTATCATGAAAATAAACTGGAGGGGTTTTAACCTTATACCAAGGCGTCTGACCTGCTCCTCCAATCAAGATTTCTACTACCTTAATTCCTTTTGATAGAATCAAGACTTTTTTGGAGAAATCTCGTCCTGCAATCCGTGGTAGTTCTTCCTCTATTTCTTTTGGGAAGATCTCACGTTTTGCTGTGCAGATTCCTGCTCCTGAATCAATATAAGCAGCAAAATATTCTGCTTTATATTTCTCATATATCACTCCTATAGGAATGTATATTGAGAATGGACTTGTCATCCGATCAACAACTTTCTTTCATTGATCGTGATCTCCATTCCACCTTCCCTGCTCCTCCAGGGCTTGTATTTTTTGAGAAAATCTAGACCAAGGATAAGAATATTTTCTTCTCTCCCAGCTCGGCCTTTAATTTCAACCTTCCATCCACCCATCTCGATCATGGCTTTGTAGTGATGGATTTCTGGTTGTTCCAGATAATACAAGATATTACAAGGAAAATTATTTTCCCATCTTGTAGTATCAAATCTGGTTGTTACTCCTCTCCATCCTTCCGGACATTTGATTGTAATAACCGTCTTGTTGGAGCCTAACAACCCTGGTTGAGTAGGTTGTTTTAGACTCAGGCTTCTTCCCCAAGGTTGAGAAGTAATCCAATCTCCCTGGAATGATAATCTTCCAGAATGTAGTCTAAGACTTTGATCATGTCTTATAACCATCCTATCTTGAATTTGAATATCCACGTCCCTTAGTCGTGGAATTTCAACTCTATCAGGGCAAATTGCCGTTGTCACCTTCTTGAAGATATCTGGTATCTCAATGAATTGCTTTCCCAAGAATAACTCAGTATGATGTGAGTTAGAAAGCGCATATGATACCTGATATGTGATGGAATAAGGTATATTCCCTTCTTCCAACAATTTCTTTCTTTTGAAGTCCTGATACAACGTCAGGGCTTTGCTGAAGTTGGTGTCATTGAGATTGTAAGCAATCTTTGGATATATAATCCCCACCACTTGTAAGCAATCTTTGGATATATAATCACATATTGCAACGTCGATTGGTGAATCGACTCCTGCGAATAATGCTGATTTGAGCACGAGTTGAATTGCTCCGATGTGGATCCAATTCATCTTCTCAGCAACCTCCGGTTTCATCTTTGATAGATCTTCCCGGATATCTCTTGCTGGAATCAATTGCATCTCCACTTGATTCCCCGTGAGCTCGATTGGTAGCGTCATTTCTCGTCTTGTGATTCCATAGACAATATGGTGCCTCCGACTCTTTAGACTGAAGCTCGTTAGAACTTGGTCTATGTTTCCGGCTGAAAAACCTTGATATCTTTGAATACTCAGGTTTTTCTTCATGATTTTATCAATTTGGCTTTGTGAGATAATCGTCCGGCTAGAATATCCGGTTCTATCTTCACATTCCTGATGATGTACCTCTTCTTCAGCTGGATTCTGAATCAATGGATCCATCGGATTCAGCTTCACTGCTAGAACCTTCTTCCGCTTCGTATATACTCTCATCAGAGGGTATATCTTCGAACTGGTAAACTTGTACCAAGTCTTTGAAATAGATCGCGTCTTCAATGTCAGGTGTTGACTTGAATCTATTCATCCTCCTGTTTTCTGGGCAATTGGTTGAGATATGCCCAAGTGCACCGCACGTCCAGCAGTTGCAATCTTTACAACTTTCACTTGCTCTGGCATGAGCCTTTCTGAAAGTTCTCTTGGCTGCATACTTCCTCCGAGACTGGTCTGTTCCTCTGGGTTGGGATCTGCTTCTGGATGGACCGCTCCTTTGCCCATATTTATATGATCCGGACTTCTGTCTAGACCACATGGTTCTTGGTTTCCAAGATTTCCTCCTGGATTTTCCTTCTTTCGAATAGGGTTGGAACCTATTCTTCTTGTACCTTCGCCTCTCTGAAGGTTCTTCTCCAATGACCGTTGGTAGGTCACTGCCTTCGCAGTTGAGGGTAGTGGTTTTGTTGATCCTTCTCAACTTCTTCATGTTCTTTTGTGCTGCGGCTTGTTGACACCATTCCATCAGCTTGGCATGCACATAAGACATCCTCTTGGAAACACTATCATGGATACTTGGGGTATATCCACGAATGAGCATTTCTCTCCATGGGCTTGGGAATTTTAGGAAGAAAATTTCCCTGGCCTTTTCTTCATCAATCCTGGATTGATGCTGATACAAGGTGAATAGCTTTAAGAACTTGTTAAGCGACTTCTGCTCCAAGACCATGAGTCTCAAATTGTAGAACGCCATCAAGTATTTCTTTCTTTTCTCCTCGTCGTATCCCTTGAAATAGCCTTCCCCCAAGAAATGGAGTTTAAGCCAATTTGCCATAGCATGAGCCATGTTTTGATAGTCTCCTTTTAAGTATAAATCTCTTGTTTCTTGGCTCATTCCTTCCCAAGCGATCTTGGCAACTGATTGGTGTGTAAATGTTAGGATTTTCATTATGTTTTCGAGTTCGTTTTCGTTATGTTTTGTGTCTTTGTAGCTATGATTTGGGTGTTTCGAGTATTTTTATTAATAGGGATCATGGGAGCCGAGAGAAGGAGAAAGAGCGAGAAAAGGACGGAAAAAGGAGCAGAAATTGGATCATTAGCGCGGATCAACTGGAGCGCCCGCTCCAAGGCTTTGGAGCGCTCGCTCCATGAACAGTGTCGGAAGGATTTGCATGGCAACGTCGGAGCGCCCGCTCCAGTTGGATGGAGCGCCCGCTCCAATTCAATAATTCAAGCAGCGCAGCTATTATGGAGCGTCCGCTCCAGTACTTTGGAGCGCCCGCTCCTCGCCTGGCGTGTTTTTCTAATTGTTTCCTAGTTTGGATCAAACTCTTATCTTATTATATATAGGCCATTAGGGCACGAATTAGAACGACCCTTTACCTTAGTTTTTCAGTTCTAAATACTTTAGCTTTAGTTTTTATTGCTTTCTTTTGTTCGAATCCGGATTCGTAGTTCGTTGCAGTTTAATTCAAGTTCTTCGTTTCTTCGTTATTTTCGTAAGTTATTTTATTGCTTTCGTTTAATTGCTTTAATTACTTGCTTTAGTTCTAGATTCGATTTCTTCATTTAATTTCCTTAGTTTAATTTCGTTCGTTCGGTTTTCAAAGTCTAGTTTAGATTCGTTTTTCTTTCGTTTTCAATTCTCTCGTTTTCAAAGTTCTTAGAATTAGATTTATTTATTTAATTTTCAGATTTCCAGATTTAGTTTAATTATGTCTAGGTTCGTTTTCGTTTTCTTCGTTGTTTTCTTTATTGCTTTCTTTTCGATTCTTGCCTAGGTAGTTTTATTGCTTTCTTCTAGTTTAATTTTCTAAGTTTATTTAATTCAATTTATTTCCAGCTTTCTAAATTAGATTTATTTGTTTTGATTTAATTGCTTTGATTTATTTTCTTGTCTAGGATTTTTAAAAACCAAAAACCCAAATATTCTGTTTACTTGCTTTCTTAGTTTAGGTTGTTTTTACTACACAATTATTTGCCCTGTTAAGTTTTCCTTGAGATTCGACTTAGGTTTTTACTTGCTAGTGCTACGATAGGATTTTGTTCTATTGCAAACACTTTTTAGTGAAACAAATTTTGGCGCCGTTGCCGGGGAAAACTTTAGGCTTTTGATTGTGTAGTATTTTTATTTGTTTTATTTTTATTTGTGTTTATTCGTTTTTCTTATTTCTCCCACTCGGTGCGTTTAACCCTTTTTGCTGAGTGTTGTTTTTGCTGAGACCGAAGCGATGGCACGATATATGGGAGATTTTGCTCGCCCTACCTTCACTGCCACTACTTCGGCGATTGTTCTGACGGAAGCGGTCAGAAATCACGAGCTGAAACCTCACCACCTGGCGTTGCTCCCTTCCTATCACGGGCTGGCCAACGAGGATGCACTTACGTTTATTCGGGAGTACTGCACCGTCGTGCAGTCTTTTCCACTATCAGGCCTTACGGAGGATAACCTGAAGATGAAGTGTTTCCCCTACACTCTGAAGGATCGGGCAAAGTCATGGTACCTGTCGCTCCCAGCCGAATCTCTCCGCACTTGGAATGAGGTGTGCGAGAAGTTTATGTTGAAGTATTATCCTAGCCGCAAGACTCAGGAGGTGCGGTCGCAAATCATGAATTTCTCTCAGGACCACGACGAGCCATTTCACGAGGCTTGGGAGAGATTTCAGGACTTACTTCAACAATGTCCTCACCATCAGATGGCTCCTGAGCTTATTTGGCAGTACTTCTACGATGCATTGAACCAGACCTGCCAATTTATGGTGGACAGCTCGGCCGGAGGCAACATTGCGGTCAAGACAGCCGATGACATGAAGAAGATTTTCGAGACTCTTGCTGCAAGTTCCCAACAGAAGTCATCTAGGCCAACGAAGATGGAGGCAAAAGCGGTCACGATGAGCCCCGACATGAAGAAGCAGATGGCCGATATGTTGAGAGATCTCGAGAATCTAAAGATGAAGTAGAACGCACCGGCACCTCAAGTGGAGACTAGGAAGCCGGACCGGTGCGATATTTGTGGAGAGCTAGGCCATATCAAGGAGGTTTGCGAAAATATGGGAGCATTCATATACGAAGGAGGAGCCGAGGTCTATGCCGCCCAAGGTTACATGCCACAAGGACCACCACCTCAAGGGCAAGGTACGAACCCGAATTTTCAAAATCGTCGCCCCCCTCCTTATAATTATCCCTACCCTCCTAAAAATTCATATTACCCCTCTCCACCACCATATTATCCTCCTCATCAATATCCACCAAACCCATATTATCCACCACCTCCTCCATATTATTCTTCATCGCCATACCCTCCACCTCCTCCCCAAAATCATCGCCCTCAAGGACCTCCACAAAAGCCTCTCGTCGATGAGGATCGTTTCCATGCCCTTGATGCAAACATAAAGAGGCTCGAGACGGCTATTGGACAAATATCAGGGGCGATGCACTTGATTCAACAACCGGGACGAATTCCGAGCCAAGGGATTCAACCACAACAAGCCAACGAGGTGCAATATCCTCCATATGTTCCTCCGATTCCGCCCCAACATCCGCCAACTTATCAAGCTCAATCAATTTCGGTATTGAGGGATGGAAGCACGGTGGATAATGGTGTCGCCATGCCCGATATACAAGGAACGGGCCCAACTAATGGACGTTGGGACCCGAGCAGCAGCTGGACCCCGTCAAGAAGCAGCTCTAGCGCGCGTCATATGGAGCGCCCGCTCCAACACGTGGAGCGCCCGCTCCAGAGACAGGATGTCAGGAGCGAGGCACACATGGAGCGCCCGCTCCAGGCAGTGGAGCGCTCGCTCCTCCTCAGCCAGAATCAGAATGTGAACGAGCCCAGCACGGAGCGCCCGCTCCAAAAGTTGGAGCGCCCGCTCCACCCTCTCCAGCAGAATTTTAATTCCAGCGAGCCGCACATGGAGCGCTCGCTCCAACCCTTGGAGCGGCCGCTCCCGTCTCATGTTTCGCCACCAGCATCCGAATCAGAGGAGAGAAAGAAGGAGGAGGCCAATTTTCATAAGGCGCCCAATCCTTACGTCCCTCCTATCCCTTTCCCGAGCAGATTGAAGAACAAGAAGCAAGGCGAAGACAAGCAAATGAGGAGTCACACGGTGGCCGCCGTCGAAGCAAGCCAAATTCGTTCTAACACCTCTCCTACCTTGACCGGTCATCTCTCATCACTACCGAAACAAGGTGATCCCGGAAGCTTTACATTAGATGTTAGTTTGGATAATGGGGATCGTGTGTCGGGTATGTTGGATTTGGGGGCAGCGGTGAACTTGATGCCTTATTCGATTTATGAAAGAATGGGTTCAAGGGATCTTAAGCCTACACATTATTACATCAAGTTAGCCGACGGTTCTTTGAGTCGACCCTTGGGGATTATGGAAGATGTTGTTTTACTTGTGGGAGGTATTCGAGTTCTTGCCGATTTCGTTGTGCTAGACGTGGGGCGAGGAGCTAGGAGTGGGAAAGGTCATCTTCTTTTGCTAGGACGACCGTTCATGGCTACTACTCAAACTCGAATCGACGTTGGCTCCGGAACATTGAGCATGGCCGGCAAAGGAGGTTCGGTGACATTTTCGGTATTTCAAAATTCTCCTCCTATTCCTACTTCCTCTATTCATAGTTGTTCTTATGTTAAGCTTGCTAACCCTCTTGATGAGGAAAATATTTGTGAGGATTTTAATAGGGTAGCAAGTCTTAAAGAGCTCATTGAAGAAGAGGATGACGAGTTCTTTAGTTGTGTGGATGAGGAAGAGGACATTGAGCAACGTCTACGGGATTTGGAGGAGATTGATGAAGTAGAAGAGGAAAACTCGCCACCTACATCGAATGCAAAGATCTATAAGGATAAGGTGAAGAGGTCCCATGACAAGAAGATCACCTACAAAGAGCTCAAGCCCGGGATGAAGGTACTTCTTTGCAATTCTCGTCTTTGTCTCTTTCCGAGCAAGCTCAAGTCCAAGTGGGGAGATCCTTACACGGTCGTTCGAGTTTTTCCCCATGGAGCTGTGGAGATCAAGAATGAAGAGTCGGGGTACAAATTTTCAGCTAATGGTCAACATTTGAAACCGTACATCAAAGGAGAGACGTTGCCTCAAACGGTCGAGACCATTGTTATCTCCGATCCCCCTTCTTTTTATTCTTGATTAAATTTTTGTAAGTCAAGCTAATGACGTTAAAAGAGCGCTTGGTGGGAGGCAACCCACGTATTATAAAAATTTAAAAAAAAAAAAAAAATTTTCGAGAGCGGATTGGAGCGACCGCTCCTGATCTTCAGAGCGCCCGCTCCACGGGCGTGGATTTAATTTTTTTCAGCGCAGGTTAACTGGAGCGCTCGCTCCAGAGGTTCGGAGTGCCCGCTCCACCTCTTCCGGGTCAGGTATATTTCTTATCTCTTTTCTATTTTTATTTCTAATTTTCCTTTATCTCTTTGTGCAGCAACCCTAGCCCCCAATTCCTCTCTCGACCCGCCGTCCGTCACCTTCACCGCACCGGAGTCGGCCACCGCTGTCCGCATCACCACCAGCCTGCACCACCGGAGCCGCTGTCAGCCTTCGCCGCCGTCAGCCTTCGCACCAGAACCCAGCGCTGCCATTTTCTTCCGGAGCGACCGCTCCAACTCCCAAGCGCGCCCGCTCCCTTCTGTCAGCCGGAGCGCCCGCTCTCTTCTTCTGGAGCGCCCGCTCCAGTAGTCCTACGCCCTTCTACCCCGATTTTTCAGTTTAATTTTTCTTTGGTTCATTTTACGTTTTTCTTCGGTTTTCCTCTACTTTTTAGGTCCTACAATGTCGCGACGAAAGAGAGCAGCCCCGGCTGTTGGAGCGGCATCATCTAGTCTTCCATTCTCCGCTCGGATGTCAGTTCGTCCAGTCGGAGGAATTACACCGGGAGAATACGGCGTCTCCTTTCGTGTTCCCTTCGATACCGAAGATGGGTATGAGGTAACAAATCGGTACCTTCATCTCAAAGATATGGAATTGTTGCCCCCTCGCCATTATTCGCCTACGTTTATTAAGGGATTGCATCTAGGGGATTCACTTGCTGAATATTTAGAGGTCCTAGGCTTAACTCAATATTTTAATAATCAATGGGAGGGACATGATATCTTGTGCTTGGAGATGTTGTGTACTGCTAGATTAGGGAAGAATACTGATGAAGGTCAAGAGGATGAGACTGCTTTTCTGTGTAATTTGGGCGGTATCTTCTGTGAAGTTTCTTGCTATCGTATGCGTGAGATTTTCGGTTTTCACTATTCTGATAATGCTTCTCAATTTGTGCCTCATGATTTTAATTATTTTAATGCTTGGAGAGAGTTGACTGGGTGCACTAACTGGGGTCAGAAGGGTGCTCCTGCTATGTTTATTCGTGATAATGCTCTGTTACTGTTGCATCGTTTTCTAGCATTCAATGTAACAGGAAAGATTGAAGGAAGTAAGGTTAGTGGCCCAGAGTGTTACTTGTTATGGGCTGCTAAGAATCATGTGCAGGTTAGCATCTCCCATTTCATTTGGAACCAGATCATTGGCAACCAGTCGAGGCACAATGCACATCCCGCCCTCTCTCAGATAGCTACGGGGATAGCTCGTTATATGGCGGTTCCATTTTATCCCAGTCCTCCGATGTCCCTCGTCCCGAGTCGGGAGATCACCCCAGCTGAGCTCATCAATGGCTCATACTTAGCTTCCCCTACTCAGTTCAAGCCATGGCATCTGCGGGGTTCGGTCAGAAATTACATTGCCATCCATGGAGCACCGGCTGAGCACGAAGAAATTCAAGGGGATGACATGGATGAAGGAGCCGGAGCTGCACAACCCGAGGCACCCCCCGAGTACTTTCGCGCATATCAAGAGGGGTTCAACACGTTTCAGACCGGGTTGTTCGAGAGATTGGACTCCCATGCCACTCTATTTCAGTCGATGACGACGAATATGGAGAATTTGGGCCTTCAGATGCAGAGTATGGGGACGAGAGTCCAAGGGGTGGAGAATCGGGTTTATGACATCGAGCGTCATCTCGCGAGGTATACCGATTTCCGTACTACTTCTTCTTCTCAGGCACCTTGGGATCCTAATGATCCAAATGATCCTCGAAATTTTCACCCTTGATAGCTATTTGTTTTTCTTTATTTTTGTTTTTATTGTTTTTGTCATTTTAGGAGATATTACGCTTGTTTGGTATTTTTGTCTTTGTTTGTTTTGTAGGTATTACTTGGAATTTCTCGGGATTTCAAGTGTGTTGGTCGACATTGTGCGATAAGTTCCTTCTATCCCTTCCTTTTTATTTTCTCGCAATGAGGTCATTGCTTGATTTTAAGTGTGTGTGTGTGTGTGTGGGGGGGGGGGGGGGGGGGTCTTTGAAACTTTGGCATGATGTGTTTAATTTTGTTGAGTCTTAGGAGTTAGTTGAGTCGAATGAGCATGTGATGATAGTATTGTGGATTTGGCCAATGATAGACAAATTTTGTGATTTTTGGAGAAAAATTCATGATCTTTATTATGCATGGAACCTTGGCGAAGCGATGCATTTTATTCGATGAATTTGATGTATGCTATGATGTCGGGAACTAGTTAGTTTGAACCCGTGAGATTTGAGCTATTTGTGCATATTTATGCCTATTTTCTTTGATTGAGTGATCATGCATGCTTCATTGTTTCTAGAACTTGCCTTGTTTCTCCATCAAGACCTTAGTATATTTACGAACTAGGAAATGATCTTAGGCCATCTTTCTTTAGCCACATGATTCCTATACACTAACCTTGTTCATAATCTTTTGTTTACCCCATTTGAGCCTTTATTAGCCGTTCTTTGTAAAACCGGATGATAGGAGGTTTGGATGATTATGGGTATCCTTAGTTGTGGTTGGTGATATGGAAGGAGTAGAATAAAAAATTTGGTTGTGGTGAAGAAGGAGGAGAGAAAGAGAAGAAATTTTAGATGCTTCTTTAAGTGTAGTTAGCTATCCCTATAAGCTTAGAAAAAAAAAAAGAAAAGAAAAAAAAAAGAGATAAGAAAAAAAAATAGAGCCTTTGTTCAAATTAGAAAGAAAATTTATTAGTTGAGCTCTAGAGAGAAAAAAAAAAAAGAAAAGAAAAGAAAAGAAAAGAAAAAGAAAAAAATAAGCATAAGGGGATAGTTAGCTTTGATTTGTATAGTTGATACTTTAGCATCTTTGAGTTTGTATTTGGTGTGTTGGAGGGTAGAAGATGGAGATAAAAATCCATACTTTGGTTAGAGTTGAAAAAGAGGTTGATGATTTAGAGCATTTTGAGTCACTTAGCCTATATATTCCCTACCTTAATCAATGTCCCTACATTACAAGCTTATATAAAGACCTTTTTGATCCTAGTTTGTAAGTATTACATTAGGTGGAGATGTTGAGATTGAAGGCAAGCCTATGGTAAACATGTTGCATTGCATTGATATTGAGTAAACCCTATGATGTACATTATCTTATACATCTTTTCTTTGAGAGAGTTGAGTGTTCAGTTTCATATATAAAATCTCATATGTTGGAGAGAGTTCTTTGATGGATTAACATATTTTGAATTAGTTGAGTAGATTGTGTTGATTGATGCTAAGGTTGTTTGCATAGTTTTGATCATGATCATGAGAGTTTGTTTTCGAAAAGTTTTGAGGCCTATATAGTTCACGATACTTGAGTCTATTGTTTATTTCGTTTTTGTATTGCTTGAGGACAAGCAAAGGTCTAAGTGTGGGGGAGTTGATTGGTGTGTAAATGTTAGGATTTTCGTTATGTTTTCGAGTTCGTTTTCGTTATGTTTTGTGTCTTTGTAGCTATGATTTGGGTGTTTCGAGTATTTTTATTAATAGGGATCATGGGAGCCGAGAGAAGGAGAAAGAGTGAGAAAAGGACGGAAAAAGGAGCAGAAATTGGATCATTAGCGCGGATCAACTGGAGCGCCCGCTCCAAGGCTTTGGAGCGCTCGCTCCATGAACAGTGTCGGAAGGATTTGCATGGCATCGTCGGAGCGCCCGCTCCAATTTAATAATTCAAGCAGCGCAGCTATTATGGAGCGCCCGCTCCAGTACTTTGGAGCGCCCGCTCCTCGCCTGGCGTGTTTTTCTAATTGTTTCCTAGTTTGGATCAAACTCTTATCTTATTATATATAGGCCATTAGGGCACGAATTAGAACGACCCTTTACCTTAGTTTTTCAGTTCTAAATACTTTAGCTTTAGTTTTTATTGCTTTCTTTTGTTCGAATCCGGATTCGTAGTTCGTTGCAGTTTAATTCAAGTTCTTCGTTTCTTCGTTATTTTCGTAAGTTATTTTATTGCTTTCGTTTAATTGCTTTAATTACTTGCTTTAGTTCTAGATTCGATTTCTTCGTTTAATTTCCTTAGTTTAATTTCGTTCGTTCGGTTTTCAAAGTCTAGTTTAGATTCGTTTTTCTTTCGTTTTCAATTCTCTCGTTTTCAAAGTTCTTAGAATTAGATTTATTTATTTAATTTTCAGATTTCCAGATTTAGTTTAATTATGTCTAGGTTCGTTTTCGTTTTCTTCGTTGTTTTCTTTATTGCTTTCTTTTCGATTCTTGCCTAGGTAGTTTTATTGCTTTCTTCTAGTTTAATTTTCTAAGTTTATTTAATTCAATTTATTTCCAGCTTTCTAAATTAGATTTATTTGTTTTGATTTAATTGCTTTGATTTATTTTCTTTTCTAGGATTTTAAAAAACCAAAAACCCAAATATTCTATTTACTTGCTTTCTTAGTTTAGGTTGTTTTTACTACACAATTATTTGCCCTGTTAAGTTTTCCTTGAGATTCGACTTAGGTTTTTACTTGCTAGTGCTACGATAGGATTTTGTTCTATTGCAAACACTTTTTAGTGAAACAGCAACTCCCATGAGGCTTAACTCGAGAGTTTTTGCCAAACTATCTTGACGCATATCAAGAGTGGCCGCTGCAATAATCATGGAATTCTTCCATTCTTCGATGGCCTCCTCCCTCTCGTTGAAGTTGAAATCGTCGAGATTGAGATGAATTCCGTATGGATGGATTGGTTCCATCGTTGCCTTCCCCACAGGTGTGTCCTGCATTTTGGAGGGCTTCCACCTTGCATTTCACGTATTGATTCTGTGAGCTTCGTAACTCACATCTTCAAGTTGCTCATGGAACGAAGATCCTGCTTGGACTCCGGGCTTTTGCTCCGGTACTTCTTCGTTCACCTTTAGATCCACTAGTCTGAGGTCAGCAAATGATTCTGCTAACTCCTGTAGGTCCTCCAAACCAATTCTTTCAAGATTTGCCATTTTTTCTATCTTGATTCAGTTTGTGTATGAGTTCCCACCCTGGATCCAACTTGCTGGATTCTTTGATAGGCAATACAGTCTGGATACTGCTTAACTCACCTTTAAAGAAATTCATTTTGAAGGAACTAGAACGGGGCTGTTCTAATTTCTCCACTCTTCGTTGGATATCTTTCAAGATGTTAAGGATTTCATCTTGTTGAGAAGATATCTTTTCAACTTGTTGAGGTACTCCGTACTGGCAGTTGCCGTAGTTTTGCATCGTCTTCTGGATCTCCCTTACATCCTTAGAGATTTTTGATGAATCTGGTTCAATCTCCTGGAAATTAGGGCCGACTCCTCTGGGTGAGTCTGTCATCCGGTATGAGTTTGATGAAATAAATTCATGGCTCGTCTTAGAACTCCTTCTAGGTAATGATTTACCCAAAGGCGATCCACGTACATCTTCACGACCTCTTCACAGATCTGGATTCGGTCGCTCTTCTCGAATGGCATCTTCGAGAATTCCTTGTCTTAATCTTAATTGAGTAAGTTCGAACTCCTTCTGATCCCTCAATAAATTGAGGTATACTCTGTAATTCTCGCAACTCAGACAATTGTCTGGTTCCATTTAACTTGGTGTCTCCTCCGTTAGTTAATAATCAATTATGTAATAAATAAATATAATTCCCAAATAAACCTAGGGCTCTGATACCATTTTAGAAGCGTTGGATCATAATTGGCGAAAACGAGATTCTCATCCCATTTTTACTAATTATTTGATGGAATAATACTTCAAACAAAGAAATTCTAGTCCATAACAATTTTGGGGTTGCAAATAGACCAAGATAAGGGGTATAATGGGCAGATGGGTATTAAAACTATGTTTCTTAAATAGTGGGTATAAAACTACTACATTTTATATTTTTGGGTATTTCTAACAATTAACACATATAGTAATATCATCATTTTTTCTTATCTTTGATAGGTTTTAGACGTATCCATTGCTATTTGTTGCAACAACTTATGAAGAAAAATCATTCTCGACTATGAAGATTGTGAAGAACCGACTTCACAATTGACTGTGTGATGACTGGATGAATTATTATTTGGTTGTCAATATCAATGCATAATTAATTGTGTATCTAATGAAGCTATTATCAAATGTTTCACAACATGACATTGCAGCATGTTGCAAATAA
Source organism: Thymus mandschuricus (assembly GCA_029379335.1). Taxonomy (NCBI): domain Eukaryota; kingdom Viridiplantae; phylum Streptophyta; class Magnoliopsida; order Lamiales; family Lamiaceae; genus Thymus; species Thymus mandschuricus. The sequence continues at coordinate 23,774,753 of CM057080.1, forward strand.
AACATTTATGGTTTATATGAATGATATATGTTGTAATAACTTTGACCCTTACTTAAAATCTTGATTGCCACGATACGAATGATTCGAATTTAAGACCTTTAATTTCGACACCCCTACTGCTAAACCAAGGGTAATTCGCTTTGGGTTGGAGTTCTCTTGTCTAGGTACGGGACTCTTGGTAATGGGGGGTCTGTGAGGTGTAATGAAAACAAGAAATCTTTTTGGTGGAGAGACCTCATTTCTGTGTGGAAGGGGGTGGCTGGTGAAATTTTTCGTGATTACTTGTGTCTTTCTATGGGAGAGGGGAACTTGACTTATTTTTGGGAGGATCCTTGGGTTGAGGGAGGGGTGGTGCTGAGGGATAAATTCTATAGTCTCTATATGTTATTGTTGCAAAAAAAATGCAAAGTGAGAGATATGGGAACTAGAATTAATAATTCGTGGGTTTGGGTGTTTAGGTGGAAAAGAGCTTTTAATTGTGCGGAAATGAAAATTTTCTTGGAGTTGTGGATGTGTTTGTGCAGGTTTAAAATGAACGAGACAGTGTCGGACTCTTTTGTTTGGAAGAATGCAAATGATGGAATTTTTTCCACAAGGTCAATGTACAATACACTCTTCAAGGTGTTCTTTGTGGATTATGGGGATGTGGCCTTTACAGAGATGAATAAAATATGGTGCAAAGGTGTTCCTATCAAGGTATCCTCTTTCCTTTGGAAGGCATTTCGAAACAGGGCTCCTACTACAGATAATTTGGTTAAAAGAGGGATTTATCTTGATGATAGTGAACAATCATGTGTTTTTTGCTCGCTCCATTTAGAAGACGTGGATCATATTTTGTGTTCATGCAAATTTGCCTATGATATCTGGCGTAGCTGTTGTGGATGAATTGATGTTCAATCAGTGGGACCCAATCTTCTCAAGATTCATTTCGTCCAGTTTCTCAGTTTTGGAAGAGGAAAAGTGAAGAAGAAACTTTTGAATATCATTTGGCAGTATACATGTTGGAGCATCTAGAAAGCTAAAAACGAGGCCATTTTCCAAGGAGTTAGTCCGGAAGTTGATAGTATGGTCGATAGAATCAAATTTCGATCTTGGAAGTGGATTCAATCTTTCTTTCCTTCTTTTATCGATGTTCCTTTTCATGATTGGTGCTCTAGTCCGTTTTTGTATTCCCCGTCGGTGTTGCTTTGAGTCCATGTCTTGTATTGAGTTGTGATGGATCTTTGTGAGGGTTTTGAGTACCCCTTGTACTCCGTTTTGATTAGTACAGTAATTTTATTTGACTTAAAAAAAAAAAAAAAAAAAAAAAAAAAAACACACTCAGACTTCTTCATTCCTTTGGTTCACTGTGATGTCACTCGTTCTGTGATTTCATGGATATATATTATTACTGCAACGTGTGGTTGCATATAATTTTGGCAATTATATATACATTGGGATATATTATTTATTTCCTTATGATTAAAGATTTGATTTTATAAAGGGATTTATTTTCCTTAATTATATATTTGCATAAGGATTCTATTTGCATAAAGATTCTTCTTCTACAAGGAAAAGGATATCTACAAGGAAAGAAGATATACATGAATCCTTATCTACAAGGAAACGTGTTACTTGAGCTACAAGAGAAGATCCACGACTTGGTGGCTATATAAGGAGGCTCATACACGTTCATAAGGTGCAGAGAAGAGAGAGGAGAGAGCTGATATTGTTATCCTCGCACAATGTAGTGCCGAGAGTCATCTTGCGTCTCTGTAACATCAGTTGGGACATCATGTGGTACATATAACACAGTTTGTCCCAGACTATGTTTTTTCTTGTTTTCTTCTTATATATATTGTGGGTAGATCTCTCAAGAGTAAGTCTAGATTAGGCTTGGTTAGGCTGAGGATTTAACCTCAAGTTCACTTGAGTAGAGTGTAGACGGGTGAGGAGTGAATACGTAGCGGTGGCTAGTATTCGAATACTTGTATCTCTGAAGCTCTTGATAGTGAATTGGCTCTTGGGCGTGTCCCCCCAGATGTAGGTTGATTTAACCGAACTGGGTTATCATTGGTTGGTGTTATTTTATTGCTTTCATGGCTGTTTTGTTGTGCATGCTTCCGCAGCTCAAAGTAGTACATTATCTGTAACGTCATCCGTAACACGTTCAGATTTATGTTCTACATGGGTCGATGAAATTTCATATATTAATTGATACAACTTTTTTCGTTTTGTTTTATTATTTGGTTCCCTTTTATCAATTATTTTTTTGGCGACTTTTTTCTTGTTTTCTTTTACACTTCTCTTTAGATGGGAATAACGTGAGAATCCATTTGAAAATGGCATATAACCAGCCTCGCCGTTTAAATACAACATAAAATATCTACGTTCTTTGTATGCATAATTGGGGTTTATATTATTGTACTCCCTCCATCTCACTTTAATTGACTTATTTCGTTTTCGCACAATATATTGGAAGTAGTTAAAAGAAAAAAAAATAATGGGTCCACATTGAAAAAGAAGGATTAATTCTTTCTATTTAAGACAAACCAATTGAAATTGAACATAGTATATCTCAATTAGGAAGTGAAGCCAAATGAAATGGGATAAGAAAGAGTATACGTTATTCGTTTATATTCCGACTTACCATTTTTTTTCTTCCCTTGAAGCGGAGAGTGCTGGAAACAATTGACCAATGATATTTGTAAGTATTTGATTAAAGTTTTTGGAAAGCAACTTTCGATTTTGAAAAACGAAGAGTTAAAAATTTTGAAATTATTTTAGAACTTTGGACAATCACTTTACATTTGAACAATATATCACATTTGTCTTGTTTCACATTAAAATCAATTGTCTTGATGAATATAATGTATTCTCAAACAAATAAAAGATTATAATAGTAGTAATTAATTATTGAGCTCAACCTTTCATATTAATCCTCTGATACAACTAATACAAAAGAGATGTTTTAAGATGTGTGTGTTTTGACCAAGCGGTATGGGGTTAAGTTTTGGGCCTAAGGTCTCGAGTTAGAGTCCTCTATGATGCATCTTTTAAAATTTCTATTAATTGTTTTTTTTTTTTTTTTTTAAACAGTAGAACCATTGCGTAATTATAATAGACTAGTTTTATTCTAACATATCAAGCAAATAAAACATTGATACGTCGGTAGGACTTGTTTGATTGGCACATAATGTTGTCTGGGAAAGTATATAATTTTCTATATTTTTATTCCCCACCAAATTTTAGGTATTCTGAATCCTTAATTTTGGGAATCTATAATAATAATAATAATAATAATAATAATAATAATAATAATAATAATAATAATAATAATAATAATAATAATAATAAATCAGTTTATAGTACTACTCTTATCAGTTTTATTATTATTATAATTAAATCAGTTTTATAGTACTACTACTTTTATCAGTTTATGTGGTATTTATTTATTATTATTATTGAATTATATTTTATATTTTTATATTAAATTTTCATCATAAATAATTTGTATTTTTGTAGCATAAAATATATTTTAAATATTGTTTTTTTTATTTAAATAAAATGTTTAAAATTAGAATTCAATTGTCATATTCCAAACGTCTGCATTAAGAATCTGAGTATTAATAGCATTAACAATCTAAGTATTATTGAAGATCCAAACTAATGATTTTTCTTTCTGAAACAATTAGCTATAAATTTAAAGGTCGCGCTACTGGAGACTCAAATTCGAAACCTACAGTCTCAATACTTAACCCCCTACCGATAGGCCACACGAGCTTACAAATCCAATGAAATTTGTTACCTACTTAAACCATAAGGATACACTATTGCGGTTCTCACATCAAGGATAACTACAACGATTAATTCATTCTACTTTTTGATGGCTACATGGTAACGAACAGCCTTACTGCCTTGGGTGTATTTGATCAATCAAATTATTTTCCCATAATTGTGTCTTACATACGGTTAAATTAGAGATTTTCCAATTTCCGTTTTGAATGATTGTATTGTAGGGTGTCAAAGCAATGTTATTGAGTGACACAACAAAACGATATATGAACAAATTCGCAATTTATAACGAGTAATAGCACGAAAATTTGTTTTTAAATAGTAAGTTTGAGAAACCCAATTCTTGCTTATGTGGGAGATGCTCTTTGTTCGATTTTCATCATCAACGTAGTGTGTTGAGTACTTTTCATATTTCGTTGAATCTGCCATGTTATACTCCCTCTGTCCCGGCCAAGACGATACGTTTCATTTTGCCAATTTCTGGCACGCTTTTCCACGCTTCTTGATTATGTGTTTTAAAATAGATTTTTGAAGAATTTTTTCTTTTACGTGATACTATGATAGTTGTATTATCCCGTAAAAGGAAAAATTCTTCAAAAATCTATTTTAAAACACATAATCAAGAAGCGTGAAAAAGCGTGCCAGAAATTGGCAAAATGAAACGTATCGTCTTGGCCGGGACGGAGGGAGTATTATTTTCGGCATGGAAATATATGTGTGATATACAATTGACATTGAATTTTGAAAGTTATATGTGTGCTTTTTTTATTTGATAGTGAGAATCGTAGATTGAATTTTTCAAATTAATACTTCTCGTATCATATAAAATGATGAAATTTTAAACCAATAAAACTCATCCACACTACTTTATCAACTACTTTCACTCTCATTTTAATTTATGTACCAAAATTTTAGTTAATGGGTTTGACTTATTTAGTTAGTCTATCTATGTAGAGGATGAATCATATAAAAATAAAATCTAGTGTGAGAAATATGAATAAATCTTGGCCATTGATCTTAACAAAATCTATGGCTGATATTGACCGCAGTATATATATTATAAGCATGAAAACACTTTAAGCATAAAATTATATATATAGGATAAACATCATTACATATTTAAGCATGGTTTTGTATAGATTTAAGCATGACTTTGTATAGCTTTAAAGATTTTTTGCATTTTAACACACCATGATTTATTTGCACACGAACCATTCTATATATGTATATAATTTATTTGTGCATTCTACGAGTTAGATTTTGATATGAAAATTAGGGTTTGTTTTTTTCCGAAATTTAATAGTCTCCATTCTTTTTCGGTATTTTGTTAACGGACTAGACGTTCCCTACATCACTAATTTATACTCCCTTCATCCCTCCTAAGATGATACGTTTCATTTCGTTAATTTCTGACACGTTTTTCCACGCTTCTTGATGATGAATTTTAAAATAGATTTTTGAAGAAATTTTCTTTTGCGGGATAATAAACTATCATAGTATCCCGTAAAAAAAAATCTTCAAAAATCGATTTTAAAAAACATCATCAAGAAGCGTGGAAAAACATGTCAGAAATTGACAAAAATTGACAAAATAAAACTATCATCTTGCAAGGGACCGGGGGAGTAGCAAATTGCAATGAGATGTTCTTATTGAGATCTAGCGTACCCCTTCAATTCCATCTCACTTCAATTGGCATGCTTTATTAATCAGGTCGTATCACACGAATTGTTCTGTTTTTTTTTTTTTTTTGAATTGAAAGAATTAATCTTTACATTTTAATACGAACCCCTTACTTTTCACTTTTAACACTACGTCCAAAATTTTATGTCAAAAAGAAATATGACAATTGAATTGAGAGGAGACGTACGAGAGAGTATATAATAGCCCACTAGGTTATCGTGCATGGTTTTTAATACTAAGCCAAAAGGTAAAGATTGAGTTGTCGGAAATAAATGAATGAAAATCTAGAAAACCAGGTGCCGGTACCTGAAATCTCACCCTATCTGTGTGCGATTCTTCGTCTTCAGCACAAGTGATATTTTCTTTATTTTCTAACTTAGCCAAAACGAACGATTAATAATTGTTTTGTAGCAAAGTTATGGGTCTCCATTTTCACTAGAGAGCATTTATTGAGCCTCAAAGATATTTTCCATCTACCCCTTTTAAGTTTTTGTCATATCTATCCTTACATCATCTTCGTACGATTCAATTAGATTTCTCTACTCTACCTATATTAATGCGTCTGTTATGCATTAATGTGTTAACCAATAACACGACACTCTTATTAATTCAATTCTCCATATCGATCTTCAACTTCTCTTACGTCCCACAAATTTACTCTCAGCCGACATGGGATACGGATTGAGAGAGTGAATTTTCTTTTTTTATGATGAAATTTGGAATGAAAATTAGTATTAGTAGGAAAGTGGAAGTTGAAGAGTAGGGTAATTGCTCGTGAGTCACAATTGCATGTGTTATTTTCCTTGAATCAGTTTGCCCCTTCGCAGAGCTGTATGGGGGTCTAGCCCGTCTGATGTACTCTATTGATATAGAAATAGGGCATAAAATCTGTAATTTTTATCAGCCGTCATAATACAATATGTTCTCTGTTTCCTGCCCGTGGACGTAGCCAACACAACGTTGGTGAACCACGTAAATCTGTGTCTCTGTACGTTTTTTGTTTGTTCGATTACTCAATTATCTAATTTCGTCACAATAGTATGTTGTATAGTTCCAATATAAATTTGAGAGTATTTGACATAAGTAATGGGAACATTATTTAGCATTTGTGTTCGGTATGAAACTAAAATTGTGGGACGTCCCGATTTGATACGTGAGGTTGAATTTGAAGGACGGGAGAATATAAGGTAAGTTAATTTATCCCATGTATCGAAATTACTAAGAATGTAGGTGATTGATCAGACTAATTTTCACCACACAAGATAGTGTAGTAGATGATAAGTATGGGTATCGTATCTATAGAATTGATGTTCGAAAATATATAAAGTAACTTTACTTGAGATTCTCAATAATGTCTTGGCCAACAAATTTTAGGGGTTTTGGTTTTCTTTCAAAACAAGAAATAAAATCAAATAAGTACAAGTAATTAAAAATCAAACAAAAAATCAAATAGCAAAGTAAAATAGATATAAACTAACAAGTAAGAGAAAATGTTGATCCTAGAGAAGAAGTATAATCTAACCAAATTTATAAAAACATGTAACATTTAATTTAATAATTATGGGCGCACATATATTTATTTAATGTAGAAATTATTATTATATATATCTATGTGCCACAAGTGTAATTTATTATTTGGTTGACGAGGGGCATATCAAATCTTTAATCTAATTTTTAGTGGTCTAGTCCACAAGAAGCAACTTTTAAGTTGTCTGCCGTTTTTTCTTCCCCGTTAAGAACATACGCATCAGAAGGAGGCTACACATATACTTGGAAGGCCATAATAAGAGTCTTTAATATTTAAGTTTGATGATGGCTACTTCAGGTTAGTGCTTCACCTTCGGTATCTCAGATTTTCACATAGAGATACATGAATCTAGGATTAATTTACTTATACAATTTTGGATTAATTGACTTTAATTTCTACAAGTGGTATTAGAGCCACTCTATCGATGATACTATGAGAAATTGTGCTTAATTTGACAATGTGCGAGTTAGATTTTCCAATTAAATTGATCGCATAAGAATTTTAGAGTTAATTCGTTTGCGTACACAGGGGAATCGTTGAAATTCGAATGATTTAGGAATTATTATGTAATCCCTCCATTATTCGCAAGGAGATACAATTTCCTTTTTGGTACATCCTCGGTAAAAGGATACAATTCCTTATTGTTTAAAAATTATTCAAGGAAAAACACTTTTTGCATATGCATTATACACTTTAACATGCAAACTTACTCTTTCTTAAATTTTATGTCTAAAAAGAAACTTATCCTATTGCGAGAGATGGAAGGAATAGTCATTGATCAATGATTAATCCCTTTATGTTTTCATTACGGTGATGGTTATTGTTTCCTGCACACAAATCGAGAGATCAATTGATGCTTATGTTGTTGTATTCGATTGTTCTTTAATGATTATGAACGTAAGATATCAGATTTAAGGATCATTGTTGCTATGAAACTCTAAATGATTTCGGTTTGGACTTTCGGTCAATTAGTTTAATTGCTTTTGCTGCTTTCTAAACGATTAGTATTTGATAGATCACAGTTTCGTGATTAATGTGCATAATCCTATATTGTTGCTTCATGTTGTATTGAACTTCAGTACGAATAATGATTTTGTGATTAGACATGTTATATGGTTGATTATATTCTTATGTTGTGAATTTTCGAAAGATTATTGTTGGGATAGATGAAATTAATTTCTTAAAGATCGTCTTCCAATTGTGGGATAAATTTTAATTCACGTCTTAAGGATCTTCTCCCAATGAGTATGTATGTTTTGAGTTATGCTATATAAAATAAACATTGAAACAAAATGTTGCCAAAGTGACCTCTTTTGTGTAGATTAGTTTGTTTAGTTTATGAAGATGACTTGTGTGTTTATAGTTCATGTTGAGTTTACAACAACAATGGTGGTGAGCTTGCAGCTCATTGAACGTGAAACAAATACGATGAATTTAAATTAGCATAATCAAAATCAACTCGAGAATTTTACGTGGTTCGGCATGTTGATGCCTACATCCATGGGAAAAAGAATCGAAGGACTTTATACACTCAGATCAACCTAAACTACTACAAGAAAGTGAAGAATGCAGATTGTCGAAGATGAACACACAACCCAGATTTCTAGTTCTCTCCTCTCTCTTCTTTTCTATTCCTTTCCCAGTAACTGCTTACACACCTCGCGTTGATGGAATCCTTCCATTATATTCCATACACGAATGAAGATCACAACCGTAGAAAACAAACGGATCAGATCAACCCTTGATTAATAGCTTACTCTTCAAGCTATTATGTTATTATGTTATAACAGAATTGTTGAGCTGGCCGCTGAGTTATCCGCCACATAACCTCCACATAGTCTTCTACTTTCCACGCCAGCAGAGCACCTATGAATGAGTTATGCAGTCACAAACACCTTTATTCTTCTACAAGTCTCCACCTTGAATGTATAACTCATTCTAATATCTCTCAATCCTTCTTCCAGCACAGCTCACACATTGAGCTGCAATCTCCTCACATATCACAGAGGTGACATCCCAACCAAGCTCACACAATACTTGAACTTGGTTGATGGTAATGTTTTTGTAAGCATGTCAGCTGCATTCTCATTTTGTTGAAATCTTCAATAGATTAATAACTCATTTCTCTACTTTATCTCTCACGAAATGCAGCCTTACATCAATGTGTTTAGACCTCTCATGAAACACTTGATGCTTAGCCAAATGTATTGCACTTTGACTGTCACAACCGAAGGATTGCTCTCTGCACAAAACCAAACTCATTGAGTATTCCTTTCAACCATATTCCTTCTTTTATGGCATCTGTAATAGCTAAATACTCAGCTTCTGTAGTAGATAATGTCACTACAGATTGTAGTGATGACTTCCAACTCACTGCAGATCCAAACAATGTGTAAATCCATCATGTTTGCGACTTCCTTGTATCAAGATTGGTTGCATAATCTGAGTCCACAAACCCAACTAAAACATCATCTCCCATATCATCTTTCTTCTGATATTTGATGCCAAGTCTTGAACTACTTTTCATGTACCTCAAAATGTACCTCAATGCATCCTAGTGGTATTTTCCTGGATTACTCATATACCTGCTTGCAACACTAATAGCATGAGCCAAGTCTGGCCTTGTACATACCATAGTATACATTATGCTTCCAACTGCATTTGCATAAGGCACAACACTCATTTCTTTCACCTCTCTATTTGTCTTAGGCATATGCTGCTCACTCATCTTGAAATGCTGCTAATGGAACATAAACTTCCCTTGTTTCATTCATTCTAAACTTCTTTAGGGCCTTTTGAATATAACTGTGTTGAGTGATCCACAACACACCTTCCTTCTTAGCTCTTGTAATATCAACACCAAGAATCCTTCTTGCTTCTCCTAAATCTTTCATCTCAAACTTTGAACTCAAGTCTGACTTTATCTTCTCCACCTCAACTATGTTACTTCCGGCAACTAACATGTCATCCACATACAACAACAGACAAGCCACAGAAACACCATGTCTCCTTTTAAAATACACACATCTATCATACATAGATCTCTCAAAGCCTATTTGCATCATATGCTCATCAAATTTGAGATACCATTGCCTAGCACTTTGCTTCAAGCCATAGAGAGATTTCCTCAAGAGGCATACCTTGTTCTTGGTTTCTGGTAGTTGATATCCATCTGGCTGAGTCATGTATATGGATTCTTTCAAGTCCCCATGTAGAAATGTTTTTTTCGCATCAAGTTGATGTAATTCCATATTCATTTGAGCCACTGTGGCCAACATAATTCTGATTGAGCAGTGTTTAACAACTGGTGAGAACACATCATTGAAGTCAATACCCTCCTTTTGAGTGAACCCCCTAGCAACTAGTCTTGCCTTATATCTCGTTGTCTCTTTGCTACCTACTTCAATCTTTTTCTTGAACAGCCACTCACATCTAACAAGTTTATGTGACTTTGGTCTATCCACCAGAATCCAAGTCCCATTCCTTTCAAGAGATTCAATCTCATCTCTCATAGCCATAAGCCATTGTTCTTTCTCATCACAAGCAATAGCTTCCATGTAACTTCCAGGTTCCCGATAATCAAGGTTTTCAGCAACATTCAATACATAATACACCATGTCTGCATTCCCATACCTGCTAGGTGGATTAATATGCCTTCTGATCCTATCCCTTGCAAGCTTATAGTCCCTTAAATCATTAGGGTCTGCATTACCCTCAACATCATCAGAAGTCATTCCACCTTCTTGATCATTGTGCACCACCTCAAATCTTGTATTACCAGTTCCCATGCTCACATTTGTACCTTCTCTAGTTTGAGTCTGATAGGGCATTTCATCTTCCTTGAAGATTACATATATCTCTGCTTATGACGACTCTCTGATTCCCAGCTTCTATACACCAAAGCTTGTATCCTTTCACACCTTTAGTACCGCCAATGAGAACACATTTGATTGCTCTTGGATCCAATTTGTCCTGCTTAACATGAGCATAAGCTCTACAGCCAAAAACTCTCAAATAATCATATCCGGATGCTTTCCCATACCATTTGTTATCTGGCGTTTTGAACTCAACAGCTGGAGATGGACTCTTGTTGATCAACATACATGTTGTGTTTGCTGCCTCACCCCAGAATTTCCTTGGCAATCCTGAATATGAAAGCATGGACCTCAACTTATCCAGTATGGTTATATTCATACGTTCAATCACACCATTTTGTTGAGGATTTGCAAGCATTGTCCTGTGCCTCTTGATGCCCTTGCTTTTACATAATTCTTGAAACTCTTTGGACAGAAACTCCAAGCAATTATCAGTCCTTAAACACTTTAACTTTGTTCCCTTCTCATTCTCTACCTCCACACACCACTCCTTAAACTTCAGGAAAGCCTCATCTTTGGTTTTCAGTATATATATATATATATATATATATATATATATATATATATATATATATATATATATATATATAGGGAATGGTTCGTGTGCAAATATCCTGGCGTGCTAAAATGCGAAAGATGCTTAAAACTATACAAAATCATGCTTAAATCAGTATATATTTATGCTTACAACACCATTATGCTTTTTAATGTACAAATTAATGCTTAAACCTAGTCATGCTTATGATACCTTGTAATCATGCTTAAATCAATTACAGCCACAGATCAAACTAAGATCAATGGTCCAGATCTATTCCTATTTCTCACACTAGGACTTATTTCTATATGATCCATCCTCTATATATATATATATATATATATGTATGTATATAAAGTTTTCTGGAATAGTCATCCATAATGGACATGAAGTACTTTCCACCACCTAATGTTTCAGTCCTAGATGGTCCCCATAGATCTGAATAAGCATAATACAGTGGAGCCTGGGATATACTGATGCTTGTTCCATATGACAACCTTCTTCCCTTGCCAAGGATGCATACCTCACATTGGCTCGCTTTAAACCCAGAACAATCATCCAATATACCTTGTTTCACCAGGTTATTCAAAACCTTATGTCCTACATGTCCTAGCCTTCTATGCCATAACTCAGCCTTGTTAGATGTACTCACATCAAGTTCACAACTACACACTTAGCATCAAGATAATACATTCTTTGATTCCTCACACCCCTCATAACAACAAAACATCCCTTCATCACATGCATCACACCATTTTTAGACTAAAAAAACATAACCCTTTGATTCTAGCATGCATAAGGATATAAGGTTCCTTTTGAGTTGGGGAATGTACCTTACATCAGTGAGTACCTTGCATGATCCATCATGCATTCTGAGCTTGATGTTCCCATTCCCTTCCACACGGCACATCTAGTCATTTCCAAGAAGCACAGATCCTGATCTTTCATGTGATAGGTCCAAGAACCACTCCTTCTTTAGACACATGTGGATGTTGCACTCTGAATCCAGTATCCATTATTCACCAATGTGACTATCAACAACATTCAGCACCTCAGTTCCTTCAACCTGTTCTGTAACTTCTGCAGAATCAGGTTTCGAGGTCTTTTGAGCCATCTTCCTCTTATGGGCGTAACAATCTTTCTTGAGATGCCCATGTTTCTTGCAGAAGTGGCATTTCCTAGTCTCCTTATCATCAGAATCCTTGCTCTTCTAGTGATTTGACTTCTTTGACTCTTGTGGAAACTTCTTGGACTTGAAATCCTTTCCCTGTTTCAGCTTCACGTTCAAGCCCTTCCCTAGTGCCATTTCAGATTTCACCTCCACTTGATCCTTGTTGGTCCCGGTTTGTTATAGGAAAAATACGTAGAGGGGGGGGGGGGGGGTGAATACGTATTTTGAAGTTTTTCAACTTCAAATTCCTTAACTCAGAGTATGAAGTAAAGTGCTCGCGGAAATACTAAGACCTAGCCGAGAGCTAGATCTAAAGCAATCAAGATTCTCTTGACCTAAGCTTCAAGCTTGATCAAGAGTGAGACTTTACTCTTTGTGCGGAATTCGGTGAGCTAAAATCTTTTCCTAAGTAATTAAAATTTCCAGATTATGTTTGTTTAGATGCTCATGCAATGGATAATCAAACAAGTAAAGAGTTTAGGGTTAGAGATACGACACAGAGATTTATAGTGGTTCGGAGTTAAGGCTCCTACGTCCACTTGTTGCACGATGGCAACTGTTCTCTTCACTCAAGAACTTGAAGGTTACAGGTCCTTCAAAAACCTGGTCGAGATCGGGCTTCACTTGCCTGGATCCAACGACAGACGTAGTGATTGCGGGTTCACTACACAAACCTAGACAAGACTGGAAGCTTCACTTGCTTCAGTCAAACACAGACAGGGAGATTACGGGCTCTCCTTACAGCCTAGCTTCGATCGAGCTTCACACAAACGATGTAGGTGCAATCTTGGATCTAAACTCTATGATCGAGGCTTCTTCAATCGATGAAAGAAGGGCCTTGGATCGAGACAACCTAACGACGACGAACTCAAAAACCTAACAACATATTTAGGGTTTTTGGTTTACGACGACACACTATGAAGAGCTCTTTACAGTGAGTGTAAAGATGGCTAGAGCTCTTCTTCTAAGCTTGGATATAGAATGGGCTTAGACTCTAAGTGTGAAGGTTGTAAAGACGAGTTCCGATGAACTGGAAACTCGGAGAACACATGGAAACAAAGACTCGAAGATTGCTAGAAAGCTGAGAGTGTTTGTTTGCAGTAGGCGCTCGAATGCTCAAGTAGTTTCTACTTTTCTTCGTCTTCATCCTTCACTATTTATAGGCAGAGGGATGCCGAAATCCGTTGCTTGGTTGGTGGCTTTGTCCCTCATCCTCTCGACAGTACTTGCACAGGCTGGCTGCTTTTCAGACGCGCAGTTTTGGATTTTTGCCGGAAATGGCTAAGTTCCAATTTCAACAGTAACTGGAGCGACCCAGTACTGTTACGGCGCCCTGTCGGCCTGGCAGTCAACTCCGCTGCTCCTCTCCGCGTTCGACACGTGGAGATCTCGTAATAAATGCGGAGATCTCCAGTTGACTGGAGTTCAAATTCGGAGCGGGAATTGTGTTGTCGCTTTCTGGTAGGTAGTGGCTCGCTTCGCATTGAAGTTGTAGCGTCCGCTTTAGTTGAGTCACTTCGTAGTCATTCTGTATTGAGTCGCTTTGGGAAATAAAGTTCCCTAGTGGCTGCTTTGGAAAATGCTGACTAGAGTGGACTCGCTTTGACTTTATACTGTAGCGCTCGCTTCGCTTCGCTTCGGCAGACTCACTTTGAATCTACTGTAGCGCTCGCTTCGCTTCGCTATTCTTCGGCACGCTTCACTTCGGCTTGCTAGACTTGCTTCGCTTCGAAAAACACACTCAAGTGAGTGGCCTTCACTTGATCATTTGAAGTCTATATTCTAAGCAAAATAAAATAAAAAAAAACCATCCTAACAGAGTAGGCTTAGAAAGATTCTAACCTATTAACTAGATCAAAATGGGTCGCTTGGGACAGAACGCTTTGGGGTTTTGGGATCAAATCAAAACAATAGAATATCCCTTATAGGTTCCCCCTTAACATGTTGTTCTTAACAATTCCCAACAGTTTCCCCCTTTTTAATGATGCCAAAACCCAAAGACTTAAGATTATTAAAATCTACTCTATCTAACGGTGAAGGGAACTTCAAGCGACTGCTTCCTTTGCAGCTTCGTTTGTATTTTTCTTTTAAGTTCCTTTCCCTTTTCTTTCGGTTTAATTTTGTTTGAGTTTGTAGCATAAGGATAAAATATTCACAAAGCTATTAAATGACACAAGAGGGACAGAAAGTAAATTGGATAGATTGATCATAAGTTCATAAAGTAAGAAGCTTGAAACTCAGAGGTTTCCTGCAGTTTCTTCCTTGTCTTTCTCCTTCTCCTCCGTCATCTCCTTCTTCTTCTTCTCTTCTTCAGTAAAATATGCAGAGAGGACATTCAGCTCCAAAGAACCAACAGTGTGGATAGTTGGTCTTCTCCATGCGCTCTCCAGTCTGAATGCTTCGTTCACCTCCGCATCTGTGGCGCTGCGATCAGGAATTCTTGTGCCTGGAAGGAATGGCATTGGAAACATCTTCACTTCAGGCACCTTGACGATAAGAGGTTTAGGCTCTGCAAGCTCTGCCATAGTGAATATTTTCCTCCACATTTTCTCATCGTATGCGCAGAGGAAGTTGTTGAGAGCACTCATTCGAGAGCACTCATCCTGCAGTGGCACTACTCCCCAAAAGTAGTAGGCTTTGATGAAGAGTTCCTTGTAGAGTAGCCACTGGTCGCGGAGATCTCTTGGAATGAATTCCTCAATCTCCCTTGCGTCAGGATGCTCAATCCTCCTGGCTGCCAGCTCTTCCTCTGACCTGCTAGCTAGTTCCTTCATGACGGCATGGAATTTGGCACTAGTCTCAGTGCTCCAAATCGGACGCTTCTCATTGAGTCGTTTTCTAATGTGATCTTGTTCCTCCTTGAGAAAGTAGCGTCCGGAGCCGACCATTTCCTTCCCGGTCACGTCGCATGCATCGATAATGGCTTGGGTTTCGCATGCGTCGGACTCGTCAGGCATGAAGGGAACGAAGGCACTTCGGCAGATGGCGGATTGGATGAGTTTCACTTCGCTGAAGTGTTCCTCGATCCGGCCATCAATGATATGCGGTCTCTTGGCCTTTATTCTCTTCTCCTTTTCCTCCTTCTCCTTCCACTCCACTCCTCTCCTCTCTTCCTTCTCCTTTCCTGCTTCTCCGCTCTTGAAGTGACTGCTTGTTTGACCATTTGGCGCTTGGCAGCGTGGTCATCTTTCGAATCTGGGGCAGCTCGCTTCAGTGTTTGCTTTGGTGGTGGGGGAGGCAGCATGTCCTTCTTTGTGGTTGCACTTGGAGGAACAACCGCAGATGAAGTGACTCCTGCAGTTGCTGAAGTGAGTGCGACAGCTGTAGCGGGCGCGGCGGCTGAAGCGGGCGCTTTGGAACCTGAAGCACTTGAAAGTGTTAGTCTTTTTAGATCAAACTGGCGCTCCATCTCCCGAGCCATGGCCTCTTCCTCCTCCGCTTGCTTCCGCCTTTCCTCCTTGGTTAGCACCGTAACTGGAGGATGTCCAGCGATAGAAGATGCAAGCACTTTTTCTTCAAGTGGCTTGCGGGGCTCTTCAGGCTTCTTCAAAAGCTCCTCCTCAGTGAGCTTCACTTTCCCTTTCTTTGCAAGCCTCGCCCTCGCTTCATCATCCAGTCCTTCCTCCTCATCTCCAGCACCACTGCCTCCCTCCAGCATCCTTTCTACTCCAACAGCTCCACTGACTCCACCTTGTAGCTCCAAGAGTCCGGCATCTTTTAGTACAATACCTTCCCCCTTTTTGGCATCATCACTGTCGGGGGTTGGTGTGATCAATTTTTCAGCAACAGACTTGCGAAGCTCCTCAAACTTATCAAACATAGCGTGGAGCATCTTTTCAGTCCATGTCGCGAAGACTTGCTCTTCCGACAATACAATTTCCGCTGTTTTGATAGAGATTTCTTCCAGCAAGTATTCGCATTGCTTCTCTCTCTCTTTGACCGAGGCCAACAGCCTCTCAAGTGACTCTACGTTCCTGAAGCGAGCGGCCAGCTCCGCTTCAATCTCTGCGCAAATGTCCTTGCGCTCTTCCTCGATTGTAAGATTGAGGAATTCTTGAGAAGCTTCAAGTTCGGCCTTTGCCGTAGCCAAAGCGCTTTCTTGCCTGTTGAGAGTTGTGCGAAGCTGGGCAACTTCGATGATCTTCCCTGCTAGCTTACTGGCATTCTTCTGCGCTTGATCGATCTGCTCATCTAGTTCTGCTTTCTTCAGATTGACTGAGTCAATCTCTTCGGCTTGAGCAGCTATTTGAATTGCAGCACGAGACAGTCGACAATTCATCATCACCATTTCTCCATCCTTATCCTCCACTGCTCTAATCATCTTTTCAGCATATTTAGAGACTTTTTCCATCTCTTCCTTGTGACTTGCGATCAGAGCACTCTTCTTCTTCTCCAGATTCACCATCCTGTTGTTCAAGTCTTTCAGCCTGCTTCTTTCAGCATCAAGCAGCTGCTTGAGTTCAGCAATGGTCTTCTCTTGGTTTCCGACCAGCTTCACTTGAACCTCCAGCGCCTTCTCCTTTTCCTCCAGTAGCCTCTCCTTCTCCTCCACCTTTGTCTCCAGCTCTCCCTTCTTCCTGTCAAAGTCTTCACGAAGACTCTTGACCTCCAGCACCCTCCGATTCACCTCTTCCTCCTTCTTGGAGATCTCTCTTTGGAGATTTGAGATCTCCACCTCCTTTGCCTCCATCTCCTCTGAATGAGCATTGATCAATCGCTGCTCACGTGGGGTTGGCTCCCGATTGGGAATCACAGCTTCTGGGTATTCTTGTTTGACCTTAGCATCCAGCTTGTCCCAGAAGCTGGTCCCGTCAAGAAAGTTGTGGAAGCCGTCCACGCCAATGAAGTTGAGCATTTTGGCCTCCAGCTTGATCAACTCATCCTTCTTGAAGGCTTGCATGAGGTTGTAGATTTTATAGTACTCCGTTCCGCGGTACGTGATGTACGTCAGGAAGTCGACGGTCTGGGTGTAGAACATGTCGGTCCAAGGAACGTTGGAGTAGCGGAGGGCTATGATCTCTGAAGCTTGCTCTCGATCCTTGACGTAGCGATCGATCGCCTGCATTTCTGCAGAGATAGCAGGGGGTACGAATGGTGAGATTATTGGTAGTTCACCGGCTGTTTGGGCGGTATCGGCTGTGGCTGCCGATGTCGAAGGGGATTGGTATGATGAGGCTTTAGGGGTTTCAGGGATTTGAATAGGTTCTGTGGCTGGCTGGGTTTGCTGGGTTTGAAAAGGTTGGAATGTGGTGTAAGCAACAGATGGATCTGTGCTGAGGAATGGGACAGTAGGGATATGGAAAGAAGATGCAGACTCTTCTTCCTGGGGAGAGAGGGGGGTTGTCTGTGTAAGTGGTTGGTGGGTTGATGAAGCTTGGGGTTCTGGTATTTGGGTTGTTTGGGTTTGGATTTGTAGTGGGGGAGTTTTGGCTTTGGTTGGTGAGGGCTGTGGTTGAGTAACTTCAACGTCCTCAAGCAGCTTCTCCACCGCCTCGCTTTCTTGGACGAGTGAAGTGACTCGCTTCATTTTCTTCTTGCCTCGCTTGGGCGCAGCTCGCTTCCCGGGTGAAGCGACTCGCTTTGCTTGGCTCACTTCAGCTTGCCTTTCGGCAACTGGTATGGCAGCGGGCACTTCTACATCTAGAAGTCCCTGATCAATAAGATTCTTGGTCTTCCTCCACTTGTCATAGAAGACCGATTGTTTGTTGTAGACAGCAGTGTCGGGTTCCGCCCACACTTTGCCTGGAAACTTCTCCTCCAAGGCAACAGACAATCTGGAGAAGAATTTCAGCTTCCCCTTGCGGAGAATCTGATCGGCGCTTCCTGGCACGAACGCAAAGTCTTCAGCAGCTTCATGGATTTGGTTGAGAAACCAACCATGCCAGTTGAAATTTGTTCCGGTGATGCTGTCGACGATGACGGTGGTGGCTAACAGTTTTGTCTCCGACAGCGTGTCCAGAGTTTCGACATAGCACGCGACGCTCTTCAAGAAAAGCTCGCAAATATGGTTGAAGGGGGCCTTCAACTTGGAACGGATACTGGCCTCCTTGAAATTTGGTTCAGCTCCGGCGACGGAAAAACGACCATACTCCACTCCGGCCGAAAAGCCCAAATCTAACAGGGAATCTCCTCCTCCCCTTGGTAGGTCGAACACGCCGATGAGCTCGCTCATATCCACCTCCACCGGCCTTCTGGTTTGTGGATCTATGAACGAAGATACGTTTTGCTCCTTCCTCAGGTTCAGAAGAAGCTCTCCCACCGCCTTCGCCAAAATTTTCTTTGGCACCGCTGTTACAAACTTCCATAGACCGGCCGTGTTCACGGCTCTACGGAAGAATCCGTTCTCTTCTACGACGGCAGGGTCGAGATGAGGCTCGACGTTGATGTGTTTTTCGACTTCCGTGAGAAACTCCTCCGTCGTCTCAGTCTTCTGATTCTTTCCCATGGTGTAAAATGAGAGATTTTGAACGGAGTTTTAACGACAAAAAAGTTTGAGACTCGTGAGTTGCAGAAGTTGCAGATCTAAACACGAGAATGGCAATTTTTGAGGGCTGGGAAAGGTTCTGCAGTTCAGCGACGTCCCATATATATAGAATTAGGTCTTGGCTGACGTGGCAGGGGCAAGACAGTAAAATCGGCGAGGAATCTGTAGGTAGGCGGCGGACGTGCGGTGATGGATCTGATGTGTCCGGCGTCATCACAGTAAAAGTGAACCGCCACTTGCTCGGCGTCTCCACATGGCCTGCTGTGATTGGCTTGTCTTATACGGCGCAGATCCAACGGCTACAGATTGGGGACTGTTAAGATTCGACGGCTGGATCTTCTCCGTCTTTTCCCGCTTCGAATTCAAAGTGAAGCCCACGCGCCCGTTATCTTCGCCAGTACGTGAACCTGCATTTAATGCACGGCAGAAAGTAAAACTGCACTCGAGTGCAGACAGCTCATACTCGCTTCGTACCCGCTCGCTTCGAGTTGGCCCGCTAGGCCTTGACTCGCTTGAGAGGCACTCACTTGAGTGACTGTTCTGTACTCGCTTGCGATGGCTCGCTAGGAGTGACGTAGCACTCGCTTGGCCATCTGAAGCGACTGGAATAAGAAATGAAATTTCTTTACTTAATTTAAAATGTTTCTGACTTACATACTTCGAGGATAAACAATAATGTTTTCCTCTTTGTATTTATGTCAGATTCATTTCATATTTTCCACATAGTGAGTGAAGGTTTCTAGCACGCTTCAGCTCACTTAGTGTACTTAATAATTGAAACACTTACCAGTCAATCTCTCTTCGTAGGAGATTGATACCACTAATTGAAGACATCATTTGATTTGGACTTCATTTGTTGAAACCACTTGTTGATGAATGCATTTGTTGATTTGCTTTGAAGCTTGTTAATGCCATCTTTGAGTACTGCTCCACTTGATGGATACTTCATCTTCTTGGCATTCATCTTCATGGCATTCATCTTCCTCTACGAATTAGAGAGTCCTCCATCGAAGTGAATGGGGGAGAGAATGAATATAGTACACAAGCTTACTACAACCCAGAGGGGAGCTTCACGTAAGTGTACATATTCACGACGAACGGGGGATGAGTACAAGTCCTTATCTCAGAGCAGAAATGGAAAGGATGACAATGAGAATGCTCTGACAAGACAATCTCGTATTTTACGCAGAAGCATGTCACCAGCCCTGCAACCTTTTGTAGAAAAAAGGTAAACCTTCAAGCTTCCTCCTATAAGCTACAGAATGAACTTGCAATCGACTCGCTTTGACCCAAGCTAGGGCAAATTGAAGCGATGCAAAATTCAAAGTGGGGGAGGAATGAATAGACATCCGGCAGCTCAACTCAATGAAGAGTGAGTAAGGAATGGACATTTATCCACGATGAAGGAGATGAGAAGACTTGCTCCTCTTCGGCGGAAAGATGAGAAGAGGACACAAGGTCTAGGTGCCAGCCCTGCCTAAGCTTTCACCATTTTTACGTGGGAAGGCCCGATACAAGACCCCACAACCGTTACTAGAAACGGCACTTGCGAGTGTTTATACCCACTCGCTAGGAATCCTAGGCTAGGTAGCAGCTTTCCTTGCTCGCTTTGGAAGTAGCTTGCTCCGAGAGCAAGCAATAGTTCCCCCTTAACCAATGGCTTAACAATTCCTGTAAGTGGGTAGGGAACATCTTCCAACACTCCACCTTACTCCACCTTATTTCTCCTTCTTCAAGCGAGTGGAATATTGAAGTGGCTCGCTTGAGTTGGTGAAGATCCGAAGCGAGTGACGCTACGAAAAACTAGCGACCACTCCTTCGTGCATCCTGGATCTAGCACTCTTCACCAGGGTCTAGCAACCCTAATTCCATGCATAGCTGATTGAAACGAGACTCAGCTAGAGGCTTGGTGAGGATATCTGCTCGCTGGAGATCGGTATGAATTTTCTCGAGCTTGATATCCTTCTTCTCGACATGATCACGAATGAAGTGATGTCGGATTTCCACGTGCTTGCATCTGGTGTGAAGCACTGGATTTTGAGAGATGCAGATCGCACTGTTGTTGTCGCAGAATGTAGGAATTTCATTTGCTTCAACATTGTAGTCCTTCAACTGCTGACGAAGCCATAGAATTTGAGAACAGCAGCTTCCAGCGGCCATATATTCGGCTTCAGTCGTTGAAGTAGCTACACTCGTCTGCTTCTTCGAAAACCATGAGATCAGCTTGCTTCCCAAGAACTGACAAGTGCCCGAAGTTGATTTCCTATCAATTCGGCACCCTCCATAGTCAGCATCTGAATATCCAGTGAGCTCCAAATTATCCTCCGTTGGATTCCACAGCCCCATATTGACAGTGCCTTTCAAATAACGAAGAATTCTCTTGGCAGCTTCAAGATGGCTGTGCTTGGGATTGCTTTGGAAGCGAGCACAGATTCCAACTGCAAAAGCTATATCCGGCCTACTTGCAGTGAGATATAGAAGGGATCCGATCAAGGCTCGGTAGTCTGTAGCATCCACAGACTTCCCATCTATGTCTGGCTCCATCTTCCAGTTCGTGTTCATTGGAATTGTTTCACCAAAAAGTGTTCGCAATAGAACGAAATCCTATCGTAGCACTAGCAAGCAAAACCCAATGTCGAATCTCAAAGGAAAACTTTTCAGGGCAATTAATTATGTAGTAAAACCTAATCTAGCCTAAAACTAAGAAAGCAAGTAAATAAGATTTGTTGGGTTTTTGTTTTAAATCCTAGGCAAGAAAATAAATAAAAGCAATAAATTAAAGCAAGTAAATAATCTAATCTAGAACTTGAGAAATAAATCTAAGAATTAAACTAAGAAAGCGATTAATCTACCTAGGCAAGAATTGAAAGGAAAGCAATAAAGAAAGCAATAAAGAAAGCATAAACTACTCTAGGCATGATGAATAAAATCTGGAAATTTAAAAGAAAATCAAACTTGAAAGCTTTGAAAAACTAGAGAATCGAAACTAGAAAAACGAATCTAAACTTTAAACTAGAAATCGAAAGAACGAAATTAAAACTAAGTAAATTAAACGAAGCAATTAAGAGAACGAATCTAAAACTAAAGCAAAGCAATTAAAGCAAATAAACGAAAGCAATAAAAGAACTTACGAGAATTAAACGAAGACGAAGAATGCGAATTAAATAAAGAAATCTTGAATTAAACGAACTACGAATCCGGATCCGAACAAAGTAAAGTTAATCTAGAGAATTTTAGTGCTGAAAAATAAAGCTAACTAATGCTAAAAATTGATAAAAGATGTCTAAGATGTTACAAAATTCGTCCAAGGCACTAATATATATACTAGGAAGAAAACCTAATTAAATAAGGAAACACAGCTGGACACCGACATCTGGACGATCGTCCAGATGCTGAGGGAATTCTGGACGGTCGTCCAGACCAGGAACTGCTAAACACGCACATAAGTACTTGGCCGGTCGTCCAGATTGTGAAGGAAATCTGGACGGTCGTCCAGATCAGGTACTGGCACGTTCGCGCGCGACTCTCTTGTTTCGGCCGTATCTTCCTCGTCCGAACTCCAAATTGACCTCCATTTTCGCCTATGCGCTCCTATCGAACCCCTCTTCGATATAATGCTTTCATTACATCCAAAATGAATCTTCAATAAAATCATGAGAGGTTAGAACTCGAGGTCAATGATTGCTTTTCTTCTCGTTTCCGCCCTTTTTATCCTACAAGTACCAAAAACTCCAAACAACCGAATCATAGCCAAAGACACACGAAAAGACACAAAAACACAACGAAAAAGGACACGAAAACACAACGAAAAACCTAACATCTAGACACCAATCAGGAATCTTCACAGCTTTGGCATGCTGAACACCGAACTTGGCAAGCATATCTCGGGTATACTTGGCTTGATTGATGAAAATGCCATCATCCTGCTGCTTCACTTGAAGACCTAGAAAGCAGCTCATCAAGCCAATCATCGACATCTCATATTTGGTCTTCATAAGCTCTCCAAACTTCTCGCTAAGCGACTGGTTTGGTGACCCAAATATGATGTCGTCCACGTAGATCTGAACCCATAGCATATCATCTCCATGATTGATGGTGAATAGGGTTCGATCTATCTTCCCTTTGTGGAATCCATTATCCACTAGGAATTGAGAAAGGGTATCATACCAAGCTCTGGGAGCTTGCTTCAAACCATATAGGGCTTTCTTCGATCGATACACCTTATCTCCTTGCTCGAAACCCGGTGGCTGCTCCACATACACTTCTTCCTTCAATTCACCGTTGAGGAATGCGCTCTTCACATCCATCTGATAGATTTTGAATTTCTTGGCCGCTGCATAGGCTAGAAATAGTCTGATCGCTTCAAGCCGTGCCACTGGAGCAAAGGTCTCATCAAAATCGATTCCTTCCTCTTGGCAGTAGCCCTTGGCGACGAGACGCGCCTTGTTCCTCACAATGTTGTGGTCCTCGTCCGTCTTGTTCTTGAACACCCACTTGGTGCCAATCACATGCTGAAATTTGGGACGATCCACGAGATACCATACGTCGTTTCTGGTGAACTGATTCAGCTCTTCCTGCATGGCGATCACCCAATTTGAATCGGCTAGGCTTCCTCCACGCATGACGGCTCAATGTTTGAGAAAAAGCAACTGAACATGGCACTTTCTCCAAACACTTGACTTCTGGTCACTACACCCTTGGATGGATCTCCAATGATTTGACTTGGTGAGTGATTCTTGAGCCATGCACGCTTGGATCCGCCAGCTTCATCTTCATCTTCTTCTTGGTCGCTCGCTTCACCTTCTGTAGCGACTGGATTGGATGCTTGGCCTGCACTCGCTTCAGGAATCTTGGGGGCAGCTTCATCTTTTCCTGGGACAATTGGTTCGCTTGAGTTCTTGATTTCTTCATCATCCTCAAGCATGTCCCAAGTTAATGAATTGATGGGTTCCTCGCTTGTCTTTCCTTCTTTAGATTGAACTTGTTCCTGTGGAAGACTCAAAGAAGACTCATCAAATACGACATGGGGTGATTCCTCCACGATTAGGGTTTTACAGTTGAACACCCTATAAGCTTTGCTTGATGTGGAATATCCTAAGAATATTCCTTCATCAGCTTTGCTTTCAAAGGCTTTCAACTGCGACTTCCCATTGTCATGGATGAAGACCCTACAACCAAAGATATGGAAATAAGATATGTTAGGAATTCTCCCTGTCCATATTTCATATGGTGTTTTGTCGTGCCATTTGCAGAGAAGCGTCCGGTTCTGCGTGTAGCATGCCGTATTGGCAGCTTCAGCCCAATACTTCATCGGAAGCTTCGAGTCAGCAATCATGGTTTGAACGGCTTCTTTGATGATCCGATTCCTTCTTTCAGCAACTCCATTCTGCTGAAGTGTGCATGCTGAGGAAGTCTGATGCGCTATGCCATGCTCCGTGCAGTAAGCTTTAATGGTAGAGTTCAGGAATTTTGTGCCTTTGTCGGAGCGAATGGTTACAATTGCTTGATTCTTCTCCACAGCCAATCGCTTGAGCAGTTGTGGCAGCTTGGTCAGTGTCTCCTTCTTGCTGAAGAGAAATACAACCCAAGTGTAGCGAGAGAAGTCGTCGACTACAACTAGAGTGTACCTCCTTCCATTCACACTAACTGGAGTGACTGGACAAAACAGATCCATATGAAGCAGCTCGAGCACTCGGTTTGATGAAGCTTCTTCGAGACTGGCGAAGTGCTTCTTCGTCTGCTTCCCTCGTTGGCATGGTGAGCATTGATGGTCTTTGATGAAGACTTCATTTGGTATGCCTTGCACCAAACCCTTTCGAGCTAAGCGGTTTATGGATTTGAAGTTGAGATGGTTCAAGCTTCTGTGCCATAGCCATCCTATTTCTGTAGCACTCCTTGCTACTAAGCACGTCTCCTCTTTGCAGCTGTCCCATTGTGCTATATAGACGTTCCTTTGTCTGACTCCAGTGAGCACAATCTGGGACGTGAGTTTGTTCTTCACAATGCACTTATTGGAAATAAATTCCACCTTGTATCCCTTGTCACAGAATTGTGAAATGGATAGCAAGTTGTGCTTGAGTCCTTCCACGTAGGAGACTTCTTCAATTGTGAGTTTTCCGACTCTCAATGCGCCGTACCCTTTGGTGCTTCCTCGAGAGTTATCACCAAAAGTGACGTGTGGACCCTTCTTCTCTATGTAGTCATGAAGTAGAGCTCTCATGCCGGTCATATGTCTCGAACATCCACTGTCCAAGTACCAGATTTGTTGACCCTCACTTGGCATGGGATCCACGGCGCTCACCTGCAATTAGACAGATTTTGGTACCCAAATCAGTTTGGGTCCTTGCAGGTTAGTTCCCTTAAGTATCCACACTTGCTTCACTTTCTTTTGAAAGGTAGCTTGTGTTTTGGGTTTCTCGACCTTTGAAAACTGTGACTTCTGCCTTAAAGCAGCTTCACATGTGCAGCAGTGTGTGCAAGAGGGGTAGCGGCTCACTTGAGGCTTACCTATGCTCTTACCCTTTGACTTGTATCCTGAAGCGGCTCGCTTCGGATTAGCTACGGGCTTAGAGACTGACTTAGGTTTTACAGTCTGTCGAAGCGGCTCGCTTGGTTTTCTCGAAGCGGTCCAACTAGGGTTTTGACCCCGACTCACTTGAGTAACCTTGGGAGTTCGAAGCGGCCTCTTTGGTGCTTCGAATTCTTCCCCCTCAACGTTAGTCCGGTTGGACCATCTCCAGTCCGGATAACGTGACACATAGACATTACTCCTTTTCTTAAAAGGGAGATCCTTTGTCTCTTGTGTCTTGGCCTGAGACTTAGAAGCTACAACTGGTTTCCCTTTACCTTTGGATTGGTAGGCTTTAGCATTGTAAGTGCTGGGAACAGTTGGTCTTTGCTTACCCATAGTTTCTGCCCTTGAAGATATAGACATCTTCATTGTCTTCTTCTTAGGGTTCTCAGCCATTTGGCCTTTATCTTTGTTGGCGGTCGCTTTGGATGCAGTGGGCATTTCCAAAGTGACTGATGGTGTCGTGTGAGAAGCACCAACAAAGACAGTCGGCTTGGAAGGTCCACCCTCATATCCGAGTCCTCCCTTTCTACCAAAAGGTAGAAGTGAGCTCTCTAGTGCCTGCCTAGCATATGAAGCTTTGTTCAAGTTGGCAACTAGAGCGGACTGGGTTTCATACCTTCCTTCCAAGCTTTGATGTCTCGCGAAGAGATCCTCGAACTTACTAGTCATAGCCCTTAAGTTAAGTTTGACTTGGTCAAGCTCAGTGGCTAGCTTTCGGTTCTCCTTCTCGCTTTGAGACAAAGCTTGTTTCAACACTTCATGGTCGCTTGACAATTTAATGTGCTTGTCAAGCAACTCACTCCATGTCG
The DNA here is from genome assembly GCA_029379335.1 of Thymus mandschuricus. Classification (NCBI taxonomy): domain Eukaryota; kingdom Viridiplantae; phylum Streptophyta; class Magnoliopsida; order Lamiales; family Lamiaceae; genus Thymus; species Thymus mandschuricus. The sequence continues at coordinate 23,801,183 of CM057080.1, forward strand.
AGGAATTTGCTTCCTCTTGGTGAGTGTGTGCGAGTGTAATTGAACTGGGTGAGGGATAGATGAATACCTCTCCTGTTTCCTCGTCGGTGAGCGCCATGAGTCCAAGATCCTCTCCCTCACTGGAGTTGGGATCTGTGAATGCATCCGAGTCGCTTGAGACTTCTTCAGTTGAAGCGACCGGCATTTCACTCGCTACGAGCGCTCGCCTTGGAGCATCCCTCTTTGCTCTCAGTTCCTCTCGCTCCTTTGCACTCAGCTTCGGGCAATCGGACTTGTAGTGACCCATTTTGTGGCAATGGTAGCACTCCACTTCCATCATGTCCCTTGAGATCGGCTTGGCCGTCTCTTCTCTCTTCCCTTTTCCTTCTCGAGCATCAGTGCTCCTCCCTTTGTATTGCTTGTAGAATCTTTTGTATTTGCCCACTCGAGAGTTCATTTTGTTGAAGTTTTTGGATAAGAACGCAATATTTTCTTCCAACTCTTCCCTCGTCATCTTGGCTAGCGACTGGTCACTTGGCCCTTCAGCGGCTTTGAAAGCTACACCCTTTGATGTCGTGGGAGCTTCATCCTCTTCGTCGAGGTTCATTCGATTCAGATGGAATTCATGAGCTTAGATTTCGGAGAACAGAATCTCCGGTGTGAGCTTTGATAGATCTTTGGTAGCTAGGTACAGCTCCTTCATTGTCTGCCACTTCCTCGTGAGAGCTCGGACAATCTTCAGGTTGACTTCCTTGTCTGTGAGTTCCTTCCCAAGTGAGTTGAGAGTTGCAATGATGTTGGTGACTCTCAGCTTGAAGGCGTCGATGGACTCTCCTGGCTTCATTATCAGACTTTCAAACTCCCGCATCTGAACGACAAGCTTGTTTTCTTTGATTTTGTCTGTGCCTTGAGAAATGAGGGCTAGGGTTTCCCACATTTCTTTCGCCGTTGCGCACTTCCTTATCCGTGGTAGATAGGCGTCCGACACGGTGCTCTGCATCGTGTGGCGTGTGATCTTGTCGAGGTTGGCGACTTTGAAGTCATTCGGAGTGTACTCATCTTTGTCCTTCTCTACGTACCATTGTGGAACATAGGCAGCCCGACCTTCGGCAGCTGGGACGTTCTCAGAGACGGCTTTCCTGATTTCGATTGGTCTGTCCTCTATAACTTCCCACATCCGGTCGTGGATGGAGCATAGGAAGCTCTCGACTCGGAAACTCCATGTCTCGTATCCTTCGATAGAGAACTGTGGAAGACTTGATGCACTATATGTAGACATAGCAAACTATCAGCAGTAAATGCAATATGCGTGGGTGAGATTTTGATGCACTTAGGAAAATAGGATCTGGTTCAGTGAGACAACGTGAAGCGAGTGGGGACTCGCTTCGGATATGCAAAGCAGAGGCTCAAAAGAACCGCTGCTCTGATACCACTTGTTGGTCCCGGTTTGTTATAGGAAAAATACGTAGAGGGGGGGGGGGGGTGATATAGGTGAAATTTACCTTGTTTTCATAGCCAAAAAGAGTCGATTTTGTGTCTCGATTTTATAGTATTGTCTATGTTTTATATGGTTTTTAGTATATGGGACAATATTATGCTTGTAGGTGTTTTTCTGTGTTTTCAGGCATAAATTGATGATAAATCGATGATAAAACCCCGAGACGAGAAAAGGCGTGAAGATCGAAGCTGAAAATCCAAGATTTGAGTTCGAGTGAAGGCCTCTCGATCGACCTCTCGATCGAGAGAGGTGTCGAGAGGTGCCTTCTGTTTGAGCTATCGATCGAGAGCAGAAATTATACCCTCTCGATCGACCTCTCGATCGAGAGGTCTGTCGAGAGGTGTCCAGCCGGGAATTTTTCTCCTTATTTTAATTATGACTCCTTTTTGGTTTAGGCTTTCCTTATGTAAATTTCTCCTATATATACTCCTAGTCTAGCATTGTAAACCCTATCAAGCACCATAACCGAGCAAACACCATATTTTCTAGCACACTTTTATTTTAGAGTTTTAGAGTTTTGTATTTAACATTGGAGCTTTTCAAGTTTATTCAAGATTCAAGTTTCGAAGTTCTTCGTGTTCAAGATTCAATTCCAAGTTTTTCTTACTCTTACTTTTTAATTATGTTCTTTCCATCTTTTGTGTTTATGTTTACTTTAATTATGTCTAGCTAAACCCCTTAGTTGATTTTAGGGATTGAATGCCTAATTGAATTTATGTAAGTGTTCTTGTTTACAATTAGCCTTCCAATCTAGATGCATGTTTCATGGTGCTTATTCTCATGCATAGTTAACTGGCCATTAATTGTGTATGCATAATTATGTGTTTATGCCTTGATCGGATAATTGCATAATCGATCTCATGAAAGCATGATATAATAGTTTGATTCTCTTGATTGATAATTGAATTGTTATATGTTCATATATAGTTGATTTGGTGTCGTAGTTGAACCTAGTTGATTATATTATTGGTACTTGTTCTATTTTGCACTTGATTCGATTCTTACAATTCGAAAGAATATTAGGATCTTGTTGGGTGACTACTTGCATTGCTTTAATCGGGGTGTAAGTTATTTTTGCATGTATCACATTTAGATTGGATTAAATTGGTTAATTGTATTCATTAATTGCTTGCATAAGTTTGATTAGGTAGGCTTCCCTAGAATCAACACTTTTCCTTAATTGTTTACTTTCCTTATTTACTTAATTGCTTGTGCCTTAAGTTGTTTAATTTTGACTAATTATTTTCCTGCACACTTTGTTTCCTTATTTGATTTAATTGAGTCTTTTTATTATTTTGCCTAGTTTATAAATACCACATCCTAAACTCTTAAAAGCCTAAACATCACATTAGTTCTTTAGTAGAGGTATTGTGTGCGTTTTCGATACATCAATCCCTGTGGATACGATACTCGTGCTTCATTATATTACACCTATTTTGTGTGGTAGAAATAGTGCGATCAAATTTTGGCGCCGTTGCCGGGGATTGATTAGATTTCATACACATATTTTGAAATAGAATTAATAGGTGATTTAGGCGCTTTAATTTTCTGTTTTCGGTTTATTGATCTAACGTTTTTCTTTTCTTCTCTTTGGTTTTAGGTAGTGCATGACCACAAGGTCTAAAGGGATAAATCCTATTCCTATAGACTTGGAGTTAGAGCGCTCTCTTCGAGCATTGAGGCGAGGAAAGGAGGCAAAGAAGATCGATACACCCCTCTCTTCACCACCCGATTCACCAAGGAGTTTCGATTCAATGGCGGATCAAGTGAGGAGGACTTTGAACGATCGGTTCAAACCGGTCGTGGACCAATTTCAGCAAGGAGGATGGGGGACCACGGAAACTAACAACTACGAGTTCAAGACGTCCCTCATCAACATGGTGCAAAACAATCAATACGGAGGATCGCCGGCGGAGGATCCCAACGCGCACTTGAAGCAATTTCTGGACATATGTGCTACATACAAAGCCAATGGAGTATCTTCGGACTACCTCAAGCTTAGTCTCTTCGTGTGGTCTCTCAAGGATGATGCAAGAGAGTGGTTGGATGGATTGGACAAGAAGGAGGTCACTACTTGGGCTGAGATGTGCACAAAGTTTCTCAACAAGTTCTTCCCACCTTCGAGGGCTCAAAAGCTTATCAATGAGATCAACCAATTTCAACAATATGAGGATGAGCACTTTTATGAGGCGTGGGGGAGGTTCAAGAAGTTACTTCGAGCATGCCCGAATCATGGGATTAGTAAGGAGGATCAAATCACGTGCTTCTATCGGGGTTTGAACAAGTTGTGTAGGAAGGAGCTCGATTACGCTTCAAAGGGAGGATTCTTGAACAATGAGTATGAAGTGGCTATGGAGATTATTGAGCTGACCGTAAATTCGAGCTATGAAGAGGCTACCGATCGACAGCTTGGAAGAAGGAGAGTTGCCAACATTGGGATCGATGCTTACGAGGACTTGATGGAGAAGTATACAAAAACAGCAAATGAGTTGGATTCTATCAAGAAAGGAGTACTTCGGTGCGATGCTATCACTGACGATCAAGCAAACTCAACCGAAGAGGAAGATGCCAATTTTGTGCAACAAGGGGGCAAGTGGCAACCGAATCAAGGAAACAAGTGGCAAGGAGGGCAAGGAGGACAAGGAGGTTCGAATTACCAAGGAGGGTACAAGAAACCATATGTTCCCAACAACCGAAATCATCCGAACTTCTCCTATGCCAATCCAAGCAACGCATTGCAACCACCTCCCGGCTTCCATGTTGAGAACAGAGTCATCCAAGAGCCCAAGAAGGAGATGTCCACCGACGATTTAATTCGTCAATATATGGCTCAATCGGAGATGAGGATGACACAACAAGATGCAAAGTTGAGGACGTTGGAGCTCACTCAAAGTACATCAACCAACAACTTGGCGAGTAGCATCAACGCGTTGACCAAACAAATGCAAATGTTGGAGACGCAAATGAGTCAAATAGCCAACGCTCAAGGAGGAGTCCATAAGCCCGGCCAATTCCCAAGTAACACGGAGCAAAACCCGAAGAACAACCATCACGTTCATGCTATTGAGCTTCGGAGCGGCACTACATACACAAATCCATCCTTGGAAGCTGAGAAGAAAGGAGTCGGGCACTTCAAGAATGTGGTGCTCGAAGAAACGAGGATCCAAGAGCCGAGGCGAGGGCCTCTCGATACCTCTCTCGATCGAGAGGTCGATCGAGAGGTCCACACTGGAAGTAGCAACCACCTCTCGACACCCCTCTCGATCGAGAGGAGGATCGAGAGGTCTACGACGAGGAGATTCAAATGGAGCCTCTCGATACCTCTCTCGATCGAGAGGTCGATCGAGAGGTCAAAAATCGGAGTCAGAAGGGACCTCTCGACACCTCTCTCGATCGAGAGGTCGGTCGAGAGGCCCAGCAGCCGCACCAAATCCCGACTTACACTCCGAAGGCCCCCTTCCCGCAACGATTGACCAAGACGAAGCAAGACGAGAAGTATCAACGCTTCATGGAGATACTACAAAAGGTCAACATCAACATACCACTTCTCGATGCTCTCCGAGACATGCCCAACCACATGAAGTTCATCAAGGATGCGGTTTCGGGGAAGAAGAAGTGGGGGAAGTTCGAGACGATCAATCTCACGGAGGAGTGCAGCGCGGTGATCCAAAGGAAGCTACCATTGAAGCAAAAGGATCCCGGGAGGTTCACGTTGTCGTGCAAAATTGGTGATCAAATCTTCCAAAACGTGCTATGTGATCTTGGTGCTAGCATAAATTTGATGCCTCTCCCTATATTCAACCGGCTCAAAATCAGGAAGATGAAGCCAACCACCATCTCTCTACTTATGGCGGACCGATCAGTTTCTTATCCAAGGGGGATAGTGGAGGACGTTCTCGTTCAAGTGCACAACCTCGTCTTTCCGGCAGATTTCGTAGTCTTGGATATGCCCGAGGACACAAATCAACCATTGATCTTGGGGCGGCCATTCTTAGCAACGGGGAGAGCGTTGATCGATGTGCAAGATGGAGACCTCACATTTCGAGTCAACGGGGAGGAACTGAAAATTTCTATCTACGAAGCTATGAAGAGACCCGACGATCAACGTGAGGATATCTTCTCCATTGAGACATTGATACCACCTACTTCGGAGGAGGCGCTTAATCATTGTATTTCGAATTCTCTCTATGCCTACGAGGAGTTGGATGAAGCTTGCGACGAGATTCTCGAGTATCTCAATCAGTTGGAGGCTAATCGACCATCGAGTCACCACAAGGAGGTTTCTTATCTCGATATCAACAAGAAGGTGGACGATGGATTTTTCGAAGAGGAAGAGAAGAAGGATGCAGCCCCTAAGGTGGAATTGAAGCCATTACCCGAGCACCTCAAGTACAAGTTCTTAGGAGAAGAAGAGACGTACCCGGTGATCGTATCTTCTCATCTCACGGAGGCAAACACGGACAAGCTATTGAGGGTGTTAAGGGAGCACAAATCTGCAATTGGATGGACGATTGCCGACATCAAAGGTATAAGTCCTACGATTTGCATGCATAGGATCTTGCTCGAGGAAGGCCATCGCCCAAGAGTCCAACCTCAAAGACGATTGAACCCAGCCATGCAAGAAGTTGTGAGGAAGGAGGTGTTGAAGTTGCTTGATGCCGGCATGATCTATGCTATTTCGGATAGTGAGTGGGTGAGCCCTACTCAAGTGGTGTCAAAGAAAGGAGGCATGACGGTCATCAACGACGAGAAAGGAGAGCTGATCGCGACAAGGCTCGTCACGGGATGGCGAGTGTGCATTGATTATCGTCTTCTCAACGCAGCAACAAGGAAGGATCACTTTCCCCTCCCGTTCGTAGATCAAATGCTCGATCGTCTAGCCGGCCATGAGTATTATTGCTTCCTCGACGGATACTCCGGCTACAATCAAATCGCCATCGCTCCGGAGGACCAACACAAGACGACATTTACATGCCCATATGGAGTTTTCGCTTATCGGAGGATGCCGTTCGGATTATGCAATGCACCGGCCACTTTCCAAAGGTGCATGATGGCCATCTTCCACGGATTGATCGAGAATATCATGGAGGTGTTTATGGATGATTTTTCAGTCTTTGGCCCCTCTTTTGACCAATGTTTGGAGAATCTCGCCACGGTGCTTCAAAGATGCGAAGAGACGAACCTCGTTCTCAATTGGGAGAAGTGCCATTTCATGGTTCAAGAAGGAGTTGTGCTAGGTCACAAGGTGTCTTCATATGGATTGGAGGTGGATCGAGCCAAAGTTGTAGCCATCGAGAAGTTGCCACCGCCAACCAATGTCAAATCGGTGAGAAGTTTCCTAGGACATGCCGGCTTCTATAGGAGATTTATCAAGGATTTCTCAAAGATCACGAAGCCGTTGTGTGGATTGCTCGAGAAAGACGTCAAGTTCGTGTTCGATGATGAGTGCTTGGAAGCCTTCGAGACATTGAAAAAGGCGCTTATCTCTACTCCCGTCTTGGTGTCACCGGATTGGAGTGCCCCGTTCGAGCTCATGTGCGATGCAAGCGATTGGGCGGTAGGAGCTGTTTTGGGGCAGAAAAGGGAGAAGCTATTCCGAGTGATCTACTACGCGAGTAAGACGTTGGACTCGGCTCAAAGGAATTACACCACCACGGAGAAGGAGTTACTTGCTGTGGTCTACGCTTTTGACAAGTTTAGACCTTATTTGGTGGGATCTCACACGATTGTGCACACCGACCATGCCGCCATTCGCTATCTATTCAACAAGAAGGACTCGAAGCCAAGGTTAGTTCGCTGGATTTTGCTTCTTCAAGAGTTCGACATGGAGATCAAGGATAGGAAAGGATGCGAGAACGTGGTGGCCGACCATCTCTCGAGACTCGAGCAGCCCGTGGAAGGAGAGGATTCAAAAATTGAAATCAAGGAGAGCTTCCCCGATGAGCAGATTTTTCAGATGGACGATTTGATACCTTGGTTCGCCGACATCGTCAACTATTTGGTGATCCATCATGTGCCCAAGGATCTATCGTCTCACCAAAAGAAGAAGTTCCTCCACGATTGTAAGTTCTATTATTGGGATGATCCATACTTGTATAGGAGGTGTGCCGATGGAGTCATAAGGCGATGTGTTCGACAATCGGAATGGAAAAAGATCATCGAAGATTGCCATAGCGCTCCGAATGGGGGACACTTTGCAGCGAATAGGACCGCCCTCAAGATCTTTCATAGTGGTTTCTATTGGCCGTCGATCTACAAGGATTGCCATGAGTTCATCAAGTCATGTGATCGATGCCAAAGGATGGGGAATATCACGAAGAGGGACGAGATGCCGCAACGAACTATCATGGAAGTGGAGCTCTTCGATGTTTGGGGGATTGATTTCATGGGTCCTTTTCCCAAGTCTCAAGGGTTCTCCTACATTCTACTTGCGGTGGAATATGTTTCTAGATGGGTCGAGGTCATTCCGACCACAACCAACGATTCGAAGGTGGTGATCAAATTCCTCCAGCAAAATATTTTGACTCGGTTTGGAACTCCGAGGGCTTTGCTTAGTGATGGGGGGAGCCACTTCAACAATCGTTGGTTAGGATCGCTTCTTGCAAAATACGGAGTCAAGCACAAAGTTACATCACCCTACCACCCTCAAGCAAACGGTCAAGCCGAGTTAGCTAATCGAGAGATCAAGCTAATCTTGGAGAAGACCGTCACCAACAAAAAGGAGTGGGCGAAGTACTTGGATGACGCACTGTGGGCCTATAGGACGGCTTTCAAGACGCCAATTGGGAGATCGCCATATCAATTGCTATTTGGCAAGTCTTGCCACTTACCAATGGAGTTGGAGCATAAAGCTTATTGGGCGACAAGAAGAATTAACTTCGAGTTCAAGGAAGCCATGGGCCAAAGATGTGACGACTTGTTGGAACTTGATGAATGGAGAAACGAAGCATTCGAAAATTCGAGGATCTACAAGGAACGAGCTGCAAGATTCCACGACTTGAGCATCAAAAAGCGTAAGTTCGAAATTGGTGATGATGTTCTTGTTTTTAATTCTCGACTTCGTTTATTTCCAGGAAAATTGCAAAGTAAGTGGTCGGGGCCGTACGTCATTTACAAGGACTTGAAGAATGGTGCATTCGAGGTGTTGAAGAACGACGGTGAGAAATTCGTAGTGAATGGGCATTGCCTCAAGCACTACTTCAAGCCGATGCCTCTATTCCCTAAGAAAGCGGCCATTCACCTCGATGACCCAAAGTAGAAAGGAGGTATCGTCGGGCTAAAGACGTAAAACGTAGCACTTGTTGGGAGGTAACCCAATATTCGTATCCCGTTTTTTATTTTGTTTCGTTTTATGTTTTAGAGTCTTAGGTAGTTTATTTTTCGTAGTTTTGAGTCAAATTTCGTATTTTAGAGTCGAACCCCTTAATATACTAACGAATGTTAAAAGTTGTGTAGAAAACAAAATCGAGCAGGACCTCTCGACACCTCTCTCGATCGAGAGGTCGTTCGAGAGGTGAAATTTTGGCATACAGTAAGGACCTCTCGACACCTCTCTCGATCGAGAGGTCGTTCGAGAGGTTTTGAAATGTTGATTCCCAGGTGTGTCACGTGAAGCCTCTCGATCGAGACCCCGTGTTTTCGATCGAGAGGGGAGGTCAGTACGTAAAGAGCAGCACCTCTCGACACCTCTTTCGATCGAGAGGTCGTTCGAGAGGTCAAATGTCAGATTCCAGTAGCTACCTCTCGACAGGTCTCTCGATCGAGAGGTCGATCGAGAGGTCAAATCTCAGATTCCAGTACGCACCTCTCGATACCTCTCTCGATCGAGAGGTCGATCGAGAGGGTCGTCGACGGCGCACATTCCGACTTTGACCAGGTTTATTTACTCCTTTAAATACACCTTTTGCACACAATTCACATACCTTTCTCTCATAACTCACAAATTCTCTCAAGCACACACAAATACTCTCGATTTCTTTATTCAATTCGTCAAAAGGTACTCGATTTCTTGCTCTCTTGTTATCAATTCTTGATTCTTTACATGATTTCGCATGTTTTGACCGATTAAAATTCAATTTTGATGGTTACATTCGTTAAATTAATAGATGGGGTATTAGATTGAGCATGATAGATTGGATTCATGGAATTCATTGAATTATTTGTATGAATTGAATTCATGGATGAATGCGGAGATAATTGTGTATTGATAATCGAATGGGTCTTTATATTTGTCTATGAATTATTGAAGATTCGTTGATATCTATATACATGAGATTGAGATTGTGTGATTATTAAGTTCATGATTATGGAGGAGTATTGTGGTGATTGTATAAATTGGTGATGAAATTGAGTTGATAATGGGGGAGAATTGAGCTTGGTTGAAGTTTGGGGGAAGATGATTTAAATTGCTTTATTCTTGCATCTCTTGTATTGATTTGTGATATTTTTAGGTACTAACGATGGCAAGAGACAAGGGCAAGAATGTTGCTTCAACTTCGTCGGGCAAAGGCAAAGGAAAAGAAAAGGTCACCTCTTCGAGTAAGGGAAAGGAGACATGGAAGAATGATAGGACTATCCCGGAGACAAGGATACCGCCGGCGAGGTCGATGCCCTCAAGTTTGGAGCCCAAGGCGTTCAAACTCAAGCTCACGACGGCGGAGTCAAAGAGGAGATGGTCCCACCTTGTGCAACTCAAGCACAAGCACTGCCGGTTCCTACATCAAGAGACGGTGGCAGCGATGGGGATAGCTAATGAGGTCACCCAATTGATGCAACGAGGAGGCTTCACCAACATATTTCAAGGGAATCACTTCACCTACCACATTCTCACGGTGGAGTTCCTCTCAACTTTGGTAGTGGAGCGAGTCAACCAAGTGCCCCACGTCATTCGTTTCCAACTCGGTGGTCAACCGAGAGAGCTTGATATGGATCAACTTAACGATATCATTGGAGGAAACAAGCGTGGTGAGTATATTGGCAACAATCATCCGGATTTGCAAGATTTGTGGGCACAATTCGTGGATTTCGAGGAGGAAAGAACGAGATCCTACAACCCGGCGAAAGCAAAGGCCACCTCAATTCGGAATCCCACGATTCGCTACTACCATAGGCTGATCTCGTGCACCATTCACTCCCGTCATGATTCCGGCACCTTCCTTGCCACCGACGCTCATCTTATTTGGACCTCATATCGAGGCCACTCACAAAATGCAGCCCTTTACCTCGTCGATCATATGGAGAGCCAAGCATACTTGTTCGGGGGGCAAAAGATCGGGATAGGAGCTTTCGTTACTCCCATTGCCCAACACTTCAACATTCCGATTGGAGAACAGCCCGTATCTACGTCCATCTTTGTAGATAGACGGACGTTGGAGCTTGCTAGGATGATCTCGTATGACACGTCCGGGTGGTTTTTCAAGTTACATGGGATGAGTGGCATTTATCTCTTTCCGCTTCCGAACAGTTATTTGACGGAGGTGATCGGGAACGATAAGTTGCGGAGAGGGAACGGAAAGATGGATTCTCCTCAACACAAGGAGCTTATGTGGGCTGAGGGAGGTCCAAGACCCGACGAAGGTGGTGATGATGATGAGGAGGACGAAGATGAAGATGAGGCTGAGCAATACGAGAGGGGATTTGATCAAGGGGAAGATGCTTTTGAGCAAGGATACGAGGGTGTTCCACAGCCAGGTTTTCATATGAGAGCTCCGGATTTCTCTACGATGCGGGATTGGCACACGGAGTCAATGGAAGCAATGGACAACTATCATTGGGATAGTAGGGAGTTTGTTGAATCCCAAGTAAGAGGAGTTCGCGAAGAGGTACAAACGTTGAGAACCGAGGTAGGGGATCTTCGCACATTTATTGGAAGTCGTTTTGATACTCTCGACGCCTACATTGAGAATGAGAGGAGATTTCGAGAAGAGGAGGCGAAGAGGCGTGAGGATGAACGGGCATACTTTGAGAATTACAATAGGATGGTGCATGAGATGCACTATTTCTATCCTCACTACCCGGAGAGCCATCAACGATTCGATCCCAATAACCCCGACAACCCTCCCTTCCCACCGCCATTTCAATGAGGTCAGTTTTTAACTTAGCCTACTTCTTTTCTTTAAACTTATTTCGTTGCTATGCTTTGAAATAAGTTTGGGGGAGGGAAAGAGTGTCTAAGTTAATTACTTTTATTGTTTTCTTGCTTTGAGAGTCTTTTATTTGTTAGTATTATTTTGGGGTATGTTAGAGTCTTTTATTGTTTTGAGTCTTAGGTTTAAATTGAGTCAAGTAAGCATGTGACGATAGTATTGTGAATTTGGCCAATGATAGAAAATTTGTGATTGATTTTTGGAGAAAATTCATGATCTTTATTATGCATGGAACCTTGGCGAAGCGACGCGATTTTATTTGATGAAATTGAAGCATGTCATGAAGTCGGGAACTAGTTAGTTTGAGCCCGTGAGTTTTGAGCTATTGGTGCATATTGATGCCTATTTTTCTTGATTGAGTGATCATGTATGCTTCATTGTTTCTAGAACTTGCCCTATTTCTCCGTCAAGACCTTAGTATATTTATGAACTAGGAGATGATATTAGGCCATTCTTTCGTAGCCACATGAATCCCATACACTAACCTTGATCATTATCTTTGTTTACCCCCTTTGAGCTTTGTTATGAGCCTTTCTTTCTTGAACTTGGATGATAGGAGGTTTGGATGGATAAGGGTATCTTTAGTGGAGTTAGTTGACGATGTGGGAAGGAGTTGAATAGATTATCTTGATGTGGTGTGAAAAGAAAAAGAAAAGAATTTGAGATGTTTGATTAAGTATAGTTAGCTATCCCTATAAGCTTAGAAAAAATAGTTGTGAAAGAAAAAAAAAAGAAAAAAAAAAAGTTAGAGCCTTTGTTCGAATATTAGAAAGAACATTTATTAGAAGAGCTCTATAGTTAGAAAAAAAAAAAAAAAAAAAAAAAAAAAAAAAAAAAAAAAAAGAAGGAAAAAAAAAAAGTATGAAAATAAGCATAAGGGGATAGTTAGCTTGGATTGTATATGTTGCATCTTGATATTGAGTTTTGTAGTTGGTGTTGGATGGTAGAAGATGGAGTAAAATCTATACTTTGGGTGAAGTTGAAAAAAGAGGTTGATGATTTGGAGAATTTTGAGTCACTTAGCCTATATATTCCCTACCTTAACCAATGTCCCTACATTACAAGCTTTTATAAAGACCTTTTTGATCTTAGTTTGTGAATATTACATTAGGTGGAGATGTTGAGATTAGGGGCAAGCCTATGGTAAACATGTTGCATTACATTGATGTTGAGTGAACCCTATGATGTGCAGTATATTACATCTTTTCTTTGAGAGAGTTGAGAGTTCAATTATATACATAATCTCACATGTTTGGAGAGTGTTCTTTGATAGATTGACATGTTTCGAGTTTGTTGGATAGGTTGTGTTATTGATGTTAAGGTTGTATGCATAGTTTTGATCATGATCATGAGTATTGGTTTTGAAAAAGTTTTGAGGCCTATGTAGTTCACAATGCTAGAGTCTATTGTTTATGTTTTGGTATTGTTCGGGACGAACAATGTTTAAGTTTGGGGGATTTGATATAGGTGAAATTTACCTTGTTTTCATAGCCAAAAAGAGTCGATTTTGTGTCTCGATTTTATAGTATTGTCTATGTTTTATATGGTTTTTAGTATATGGGACAATATTATGCTTGTAGGTGTTTTTCTGTGTTTTCAGGCATAAATTGATGATAAATCGATGATAAAACCCCGAGACGAGAAAAGGCGTGAAGATCGAAGCTGAAAATCCAAGATTTGAGTTCGAGTGAAGGCCTCTCGATCGACCTCTCGATCGAGAGAGGTGTCGAGAGGTGCCTTCTGTTTGAGCTATCGATCGAGAGCAGAAATTATACCCTCTCGATCGACCTCTCGATCGAGAGGTCTGTCGAGAGGTGTCCAGCCGGGAATTTTTCTCCTTATTTTAATTATGACTCCTTTTTGGTTTAGGCTTTCCTTATGTAAATTTCTCCTATATATACTCCTAGTCTAGCATTGTAAACCCTATCAAGCACCATAACCGAGCAAACACCATATTTTCTAGCACACTTTTATTTTAGAGTTTTAGAGTTTTGTATTTAACATTGGAGCTTTTCAAGTTTATTCAAGATTCAAGTTTCGAAGTTCTTCGTGTTCAAGATTCAATTCCAAGTTTTTCTTACTCTTACTTTTTAATTATGTTCTTTCCATCTTTTGTGTTTATGTTTACTTTAATTATGTCTAGCTAAACCCCTTAGTTGATTTTAGGGATTGAATGCCTAATTGAATTTATGTAAGTGTTCTTGTTTACAATTAGCCTTCCAATCTAGATGCATGTTTCATGGTGCTTATTCTCATGCATAGTTAACTGGCCATTAATTGTGTATGCATAATTATATGTTTATGCCTTGATCGGATAATTGCATAATCGATCTCATGAAAGCATGATATAATAGTTTGATTCTCTTGATTGATAATTGAATTGTTATATGTTCATATATAGTTGATTTGGTGTCGTAGTTGAACCTAGTTGATTATATTATTGGTACTTGTTCTATTTTGCACTTGATTCGATTCTTACAATTCGAAAGAATATTAGGATCTTGTTGGGTGACTACTTGCATTGCTTTAATCGGGGTGTAAGTTATTTTTGCATGTATCACATTTAGATTGGATTAAATTGGTTAATTGTATTCATTAATTGCTTGCATAAGTTTGATTAGGTAGGCTTCCCTAGAATCAACACTTTTCCTTAATTGTTTACTTTCCTTATTTACTTAATTGCTTGTGCCTTAAGTTGTTTAATTTTGACTAATTATTTTCCTGCACACTTTGTTTCCTTATTTGATTTAATTGAGTCTTTTTATTATTTGCCTAGTTTATAAATACCACATCCTAAACTCTTAAAAGCCTAAACATCACATTAGTTCTTTAGTAGAGGTATTGTGTGCGTTTTCGATACATCAATCCCTGTGGATACGATACTCGTGCTTCATTATATTACACCTATTTTGTGTGGTAGAAATAGTGCAATCAGGGGGGTGAATACGTATTTTGAAGTTTTTCAACTTCAAATTCCTTAACTCAGAGTATGAAGTAAAGTGCTCGTGGAAATACTAAGACCTAGCCGAGAGCTAGATCTAAAGCAATCAAGATTCTCTTGACCTAAGCTTCAAGCTTGATCAAGAGTGAGACTTTACTCTTTGTGTGGAATTCGGTGAGCTAAAATCTTTCCTAAGTCATTAAAATTTCCAGATTATGTTTGTTTAGATGCTCATGCAATGGATAATCAAACAAGTAAAGAGTTTAGGGTTAGAGATACGACACGGAGATTTATAGTGGTTCGGAGTTAAGGCTCCTACGTCCACTTGTTGCACGATGGCAACTGTTCTCTTCACTCAAGAACTTGAAGGTTACGGGTCCTTCAAAAACCTGGTCGAGATCGGGCTTCACTTGCCTGGATCCAACGACAGACGTAGTGATTGCGGGTTCACTACACAAACCTAGACAAGACTGGAAGCTTCACTCGCTTCAGTCAAACACGGACAGGGAGATTACGGGCTCTCCTTACAGCCTAGCTTCGATCGAGCTTCACACAAACGATGTAGGTGCAAGCTTGGATCTAAACTCTATGATCGAGGCTTCTTCAATCGATGAAAGAAGGGCCTTGGATCGACACAACCTAACGACGACGAACTCAAAAACCTAACAACAGATTTAGGGTTTTTGGTTTACGACGACACACTATGAAGAGCTCTTTATAGTGAGTGCAAAGATGGCTAGAGCTCTTCTTCTAAGCTTGGATATAGAATGGGCTTAGACTCTAAGTGTGAAGGTTGTGAAGACGAGTTCCGATGAACTGGAAACTCGGAGAACACTTGGAAACAAAGACTCGAAGATTGCTAGAAAGCTGAGAGTGTTTGTTTGCAGTAGGCGCTCGAATGCTCAAGTAGTGTTCTACTTTTCTTCGTCTTCATCCTTCACTATTTATAGGCGGAGGGATGCCGAGATCCGTTGCTTGGTTGGTGGCTTTGTCCCTCCTCCTCTCGACAGTACTTGCACAGGCTGGCTGCTTTTCAGACGCGCTGTTTTGGATTTTTGCCGGAAATGGCTAAGTTCCAATTTCAACAGTAACTGGAGCGACCCAGTACTGTTACGGCGCCCTGTCGGCCTGGCAGTCAACTCCGCTGCTCCTCTCCGCGTTCGACACGTGGAGATCTCGTAATAAATGCGGAGATCTCCAGTTAACTGGAGTTCAAATTCGGAGCGGGAATTGTGATGTCGCTTTCTGGTAGGTAGTGGCTCGCTTCGCTTTGAAGTTGTAGCGTCCGCTTTAGTTGAGTCACTTCGTAGTCATTCTGTAGTGAGTCGCTTTGGGAAATAAAGTTCCCTAGTGACTGCTTTGGAAAATGCTGACTAGAGTGGACTCGCTTTGACTTTATACTGTAGCGCTCGCTTCGCTTCGCTTCGGCAGACTCACTTTGAATCTACTGTAGTGCTCGCTTCGCTTCGCTATTCTTCGGCACGCTTCACTTCGGCTTGCTAGACTTGCTTCGCTTCGAAAAACACACTCAAGTGAGTGGCCTTCACTTGATCATTTGAAGTCTATATTCTAAGCAAAATAAAATAAAATAAAAAACCATCCTAACAGAGTAGGCTTAGAAAGATTCTAACCTATTAACTACATCAAAATGGGTCGCTTGGGAACAGAACGCATTGGGGTTTTGGGATCAAATCAAAACAATAGAATATCCCTTATAGGTTCCCCCTTAACATGTTGTTCTTAACAATTCCCAACAATCCTGCAGTTCCTTTGATCTCAATGCGGATTGGACCTCTTCCAAAGTAATGGAGCTTTTCCTCCCATACAACATTGTATCCTTCAATTGATTAAATGATTTTGGCAAAGAACTGAGTAGGATGATAGCCTTGTCTTCATCTTCAAGCTTTACATCCATATTCTCAAGATCATCCAATACTTTATTGTACTCATCCAGTTGATACAAGATTGCTCTCTCATCCGAGATCTTGTAGGAGTATAACTGCTGCTTGGAATAGAGTCTGTTCGCGAACGACTTCGTCATGTACAGACCTTCGAGCTTCTTCCATACACCAGCCGTTGTAGACTCCTTCGAAACCTCCCTCAAAACTTTGTCAAACAAGCAGAGAATCAACGCACTGTGAGCCTTCTCTTTCATCTCATTGCGTTTCTCCGTGGCCACGATCTTCGTGAATTCCTCGTCGGGTTTGATCGCATCAGCCAAACCCTGCTGCACTAAGAGTGCCTTCACCTTGATTCTTCAAAGGCCGAAGTCATTCAATCCATTGAATTTCTCCGCTTCAAATTTCATCGACGCCATCGCTGCAACTGCTCAAACTCGCTTTCCACAGAGGACACCAATTTGTTGAGTTTACAACAACAATGGCAGTGAGCTTGCAGCTCGTTGAACGTGAAACAAATACGATGAATTTAAATTTGCAGAATCAAAATCAACTCGAGAATTTTAAATGGTTCGGCACATTGATGCCTACATCCACAGGAAAAAGAATTGAAGGACTTTATTATGAATCATACACTCAGATCAACCTAAACTACTACTCCCTCCGTCCCACTTCAGTAGTCCTCTTTCTTTTCGGCACGGGATTTTATGCGTAGTGTTAAATTTGAAAAAGTATGGGGTCCACATCAAAAGTAAGGGTTAATTTTTGCCTTTTAAGGAAAGAGGACAAGTGAAGTGGGACGGACTAAAATAGTATTGAGGACTACTGAAGTGGGACGGAGGGAGTACAAGAAAGTGAAGAATACAGATTGCCGAAGATGAACACACACAGAACCCCTAAACCCAGATTTCCAGTTCTCTCTTCTCTCTTCTTCTCTCTCTTTCTCCCAGTAACTGCTTACTCACCTCGCGTTGATTGAATCCGTCCATTATATTCTATACACGAATGAAGATCACAATCGTAGAAAACGAACGGATCAGATCAACCCTTGATCAACGGCTTACTCTTCAAGCTATTATGTTATTCTGTTAAAACAGACTTGCTGAGCTGGCCGCTGAGTTATCCGCCACATAACCTCCACATAGTCTTTCACTTTCCACGTCAGCCTTGCCACGTAAGCAGAGCACCTATGAATGAGTTATGCAGTCACAAACAACTTCATTCTTCTATATTTCATGCGTTTATTAATGTCGTTATGTATAAATAGTCACTTTCACTATAACTATAAAACTATAAGTTTTATAGCCACTTTTGCATGAAAACAATAATTACCCTTGAAAAGTGGGTCCATCTAATCATTGATATAATTTTTAAAAAGAAAGAATATTCAGATTTTGTGAGCCATTAATGCAAATTAATTATGCAACTCTCTCTCTCCCTCTCTCACAACTACTGTCGTATTTTCAAAAGGAGAAAAAAATAAACAAAAAAAAATAAACAAACAAACTAGTGGTCGTCGTTGTCGCTGCCCCCGCTACCGCCACCGGCGTAATATAGATGTTTCAATAAAAAAGTGTTCGCAATCAAACAAATCTATCCTAGCACTTAGTAAGTAAAAACTCAATGTCGAATCTCAAGGAAAACTTTGCAGGGCAAATAATCGTGAAGCAAAAATCCTAAACTAGCCTAAATCTATATAAAAAAAAAAAAAAAAAACAAGTAATAAGAATTTGGTTTGGTTTTGGTTTTAAATCCTAGGCAATAAAATAAATAAGTAATAAATCAAAAGCAAATAAATAAATCTAATCTAGAAAGCAAGAATAAATCTAAACTAATTAATATAGAGAAATCAAATAAAAAAGATTAAACTACCTAAGCAAAAATTGTAGAGAAAGCAATAACGAAAGCAACGAAGAAAACGAATCTAGACATAAATAATTAAATCTAAAAATCTAATAAAATAAATCTAACTTTAAGAACTTGAAAAACGAAGGAAAAAAAACCTTTGAAAAACGAATCTAAACTACGAACTCAATAACGAACAAAGGAATTAAACAACGAATCTAAGAATTAAATCTAAGAACTAAGAATGCGATTAATCAAACAAAAGGAAAGCAATAAAGAACTTACGAATTAAATGCGGAAACGAAGGAACATGAACTAAAACTTGAATCTTCAAAAGAAATATTCAATCCTAAAGTTGCAAACTAATAAAACTAAAGAAAAGTGCTAAAAAACTAGAGAGAAAGATGTTATTTTCGCGTCCCAAGATGGTATACCATCTAAAACGTAGTTTAAAAAGGGAAAATAGCCTAAAAATCGGCCCAGTCAGCGGCTGCTCGGATCCGAGCGCGCGCTCGGTTTCTTCCAGCGCCCGCTCGCTGGAACAGCACGCGTCTTTCTTATTTTGGTCATAACTTCCTCTCGTCCGAACTCCAAACTGACTCCCGTTTTCACCTATGTTCTCCTATCGAACCCCTCTCTGATAATATGCTTTCATTACATCCAAAATCAATTTTCGTTCAAATCGTGAGAGGTTAGAACTTGGGATCAATGATTGCTTAAGAACCTTTCTTCGCTCGTTTCACTCCATCTTCTCGACTTTTAGTTCACAAAAGACCCAAATCATAGCAAAGTACAATGAAAATCAATCAAAATATAAAGAAAAATGGATTCGAAACTACGACTAAAACAACACAAAATGACACCAAACAATAGCATTTACTGTCGCCACCGCCACCACCATCACTGGAGAAGATGAGTAGCATCGAGTCCGACAACGAACCCTAATGGCCTACGCCTCCGCCGCCGGTGAGTGATTTTGTCTCCTCCATTGAATTTCTGAAATCTGTAAAATAAGCATGCTTTGTATTCGGTTAGTTAGATATTATTAGTTGTTCCTTAATATTGAACACGGTTGTGTTGATTTAGGGTTTAGGGTTTAGGTGTATAAAACATGATATGCATTAGATTGTTTTAATTTGAGGAATTCAGTTTGTTCCAGAATTTGTTTTAATAACTTTACTTACTTTTTAAGACTTTTATCTAATATATTATTATTCTAAAATTTTTATTTGTGAAAAATTAGTTTACTAAGAAAATTTAATTTATTTAACTATTTTCTTTTACTTAAAAACCAATGTTATTACCTTAATATACTTCCGCTTAATCCCTTAAATTGTTTCATGTTTATTTCTCCCACCGACTTTCCCCTTTTATGTTCAATAATCATTTCTTATATTATCGACTCCTATCATATTTTCTTCTTAGTAAATTTTAAGCTTATGATAGGCGTCCCAATGTCCTCATACATGGGAAACGCAGGTATTCAGTGTGTTCAAAGTCCTATTCTAATGATTATCTAAGTTATTGTTGAGTAGCGTCCCTAAACCTTTAATTAATTCATAAATCTTGCATAGCCCTGGGTCCGGGTCGTTTCAATACCAGTCTCATTGTATGATATGGTCACATCTTAATTAGTGCTTTTACTTACAATAATTGATACCAAGTCTTAATTTAACACTTTTACTCATAAGAATATAGGGATGACAATGGCCAGATTTGGCTTGGTCCATATCCGTACGGACCGTACTTATTTATTTGGTACAGATCTCTCGAGTCCAACAAATTCAGGTTCAAATGCAGATCCAACGGATCCACCGGTCGAGATCTGGACCTGGATCCACACCCTTTTACCTCCAAAATGAATTTTTAAAATGAAAAGAGTTCAAAGAAAATCAATATATTGTAGTATAAAGTAATCATCTATATTTCCAATATAGTGAAAGAGTGATTAAATTATAAAAGGGGAAATTCTAAGGAGTGTAAGTGTACTACCTCAATTCATTTATTGTAAGCAATGTGGTAGTGGGTCCATTTATATTTAAAATCAATTTTCTCTTAAATTTTAGTACAATTTTCTTTACCTAAGCAACACAGTTAAGGTCAGAAAATTGTTATCCCTCCTCCGTCTTCTTCTTTCTAATTTCTCCCATCTTTATTCTCTTTTCTATTTCTCTAGGAATTTTCATTTCAGCCTCCCTCTCTCCATCTTCTTCCTCTAGATCTGTCTTCGCCTTTTCCCTCCAGATTTCTCCCACCATCATTTCATCTTCCCCCTCCATATTTCATGATAATTTCTCATATTTGAGGGATTGCATTTGGAAGTACATTGGTGCTCTACACAGTGTGAGAAAAAACACGCACAATAGGTGTTCAATGGAAGTCCTTAGTGAGAAGTATGCATCATGCTCCATTTCCCTTTGAGTTTCTTACTTTACTTTTTGCATAATTATTAAGAATTAATATCTTTTTACAGGAAGCTCTACACGAGCCAATGGAAAAGGGCTTATTTGACAATGTTAATGATGCAAGTAGCTTAAATGAGCAATGTGAGGCTATAACTGTTGTAGAGTTCAAAACGGATGAACCTGAGGTGCAATCTGAGACCTCCATTGTAGATGACTTAGAAAGAAAACTAGCAGTTGGACAAACTATGAAAAGTGTAGATGATGCATACTTATTGCATCACTCTTGCGGGCATGCTAAAGGTTTTAGCGTTAAGAAAGGTTTTCAACGTTACTTTGCTAAAACCAGTGACCTTCAATCAAAAGAATTTGAATGTTCTTGTGAAGAGAGAAAGGATAAAAACTTTTCAAAAGATTAGATTCCATTTTTCCAAAAGCCCACGATTAGAACAAATTGTAATGCAAAATTTAAGATTACTTGAGAAAGGGGAAGAGAGTGGAAGGGTAGTAGGTTTGACAAAGAGCATAATCACGAAATGTTAAGACTTAATCAAAGACATTTGTTGAGATCTTCACGCAATATTTCACATGCAAAAAGTTTGACTCTGGAAACTACGGTGAATGCTAGAATTAGTGCGGTTAAAGTTGTTTCTTACATGGAAAATGAAGCACAAGGGCCACGATATTTGAGATTTACTAGAAATGATGCCCGTCGTCACCTTGATCGATTAAAAAGGCATACTAAAGTAGAAAATGGTGTTGCTTTGTCGTTTATTCAACGTTTTATAAGCAAGAAATAGAGAATTGAACTTTTATTGGATGTGCAAGTTGACAATGATGATAGGGTTATGAATTTTCCTTCCAAGGTCATAGATATTTGGTTGATTATGAATACTTCGGTGATGTGTACCAACATATCGAACCAACATGTACAATATAGTATGTGCACCTTTTGTTAGGATAAGTCACCACAGAAAAAATGTGTTGTTTCGATTGGCTTTTGTGTCTGATTAACCAGAGTCTTCATTTTAATGGCTGTTTAGAACATTTCTTGATTCTATGAATGAAAAATAACATGAAACAATATTTATTGATCAATGTCAAGCAACGATGAATGTTATAGAGATAGTGTTTTCAAATTCTCATCATCGCCTGTGTTAATGGCATATCAATTGAAATGCCCCTTCACACTTTGGGAGTTTGAACGGTTATAAAACACTCAAACAATTGTGGCATAAATGTATGAACAAGTGTGATGCCGAAGAAGAGTTTGAAAATACATTGAAGTTTATGATTGAAAATTTTGATCTTAGGGATCATAAATCGTTCAAAAACATGTATAAGATACGACATAACTGGGCCACTGCATTTAGCAATGACAGGTTTAGTGTTGGCTTATTAGCTATGTCTAAAAGTAAAAGCACAAATTCTGCATTGAAGAAAGCGAGCTGCGGGACAATTACGTTGTATGATTTTGTCCTTAATTTGAGAAAGTGCTAACTGCTTGGGCTACTACGAATCAGATGAGCACACCCGTTGTCTTTTTGGGAAACCATCCCCTGTTTGAAATGAAATCCATTCTTAGCTCATGTTTATGATATATATACATTGAATTTTTACAATTTTTTTTAGATGGGGCTTGTAGCATGTTTGAATATGAGATTCGCAGTAAATGTAAACATGGGACTTGAAAGCACATGTAACACCTGGACATAGGTTACGCTGCACCGATTGAGTAGCTCTTTACCTTTACTAACCACTGTAGATGGGCTGTCGATTGAGGAAGCGAAGCTCTCTTCTTTACCGCTTAGCTGCCTATCGAGTTAGCATATCAAGGTTATTGACTACTGTAAGGGTCAGCCATATCCCTTAGGGGTTGGCCTATTTGGTGAGAACATTGCCTACGGAGAGCGTTTGCTTGAGTTTAAATTGAAATATGTTGGTGAATCCTCTAGAATAAAACATGTGATGTTTGATAGAAAGAGTTGTGAGATAATGTGTAGTTGCCACAAATTTGAGATTGTGGGCATACTATCCAAGCAAGCATTGGATGTCTTGGAAACTCTTGAGATAAATTCGATTCCAAAATACTACATCAAGAGAAGGTCGGCGAAAAGTGCAAAAAAATAGCATACTTGATGAGATCGATAAAGTTGTGATCAGTAAAGATAGTAATACATCTGACATGATGTTTGTGAACAAAATAATGAGGTCAACGTATGATCTTTGTATGCGGTGCAAAGGGAATGATGATTGAAAAAATGTATTGTGGGAAAGTCTTGAAGGTGCCAAACAATAGTTAGATATTTTGTTGGAAATTTTGGAAAGTTGTAGTCCATGCAACGTTGATTCCGATACTTTGGTGGTGGAATGATGATGGGAGAAATCTGGAGGGAAAAGGGCAGAGAGATCTAGAGGAAGAAGGCGGAGAGGGGGAGGGAGAATAAAAATTCCCCAAAAAAGAAACATGGTATGCCACAGAACAAAAGGGTGGTATAATAGAGAAGAGCATAAGGGTGGGAGAAATTTGAAAGAAGAAGATGGATGGGTGTTTACGAATTTACGGCGTTGACCGTGCCATTTAGGTAAAAAAAAAAAAAAATAGAATTACAATTTAAGAGAGAATTGATTTTAAAAATATATAAATGGACTCACTGCCACATGGCTTGTAATAAAATGGATTGGGGTAGTACACTTACACTACTGTTAGAATTTTCCTTATAATATTTCAAAACAAGTATTAACTTAAACATTAAAAATTACAAATTCACTTGCCAAAAAAAAGTTATAACGTCTATATATAAAATAATATATTTATTTAGTTGACCGGATACACAGGTTGGATGTGGACCGGATCAGGGGTTTCATATCTGAATCTGCCTACGTTCTAGATCTTTTGGATCCAAATTATAAAAGACCCAAATCCAAAAAATTTGGACCTGGTCCAAGATCCATCGTCATTCTTACACAAGAAGTAGCACTTTATAAAATCGTCACGAAGATTATCACATTTATTAGTATCGATTGAAAATTTATGTACGACAATTGTTATTTTTACAAAAACGATGAGAATAATGATCTATTATCTTGTGCAAATTAAGTTCTTCCCTTTTTTAGTCATACATAAGGTTTATATAAATAACCATAATATTAAATAATTACATTACTAAGTTAACTAGATTTCAACGTTTATTTAAATCAATTGACTTTTTATTCATAACATATAACACTTTTAATAAAAATATGAGAACGGCGAATATTTTACAATGTGAATGGTGAAATTTGTTCTCAACACTCATAAGTTGTAGTACAACTAACCATTTACATATGTATAAATGATAACAATATCAAATCATTATAAAAACAAGTGTATAATTTAGATACTAAATTTCACATAAACTATACTCCCACCCAGTGGCGGAGCCACCCATAGCCGACAGTGGGCTTAAGCCCCCTCCAATTTTTTTTATTTATTTTGTTTTAGTTCATAAAATTTTTGATTTTTATCGAATTTTGTTCTTGTCAGCCCACGCCAATTGTGAAAAAATGAATAATTCTAGTCTAGTTTATACCACTAGCCAATCCAGCCTAGCTCCGCCTCCCACCACTCATCTTATATTGAGTTATTTATCATATGACTAGTTCATCTTGAATTTTTTGCCAATACAGAAATAACTAGACACTAATTAGTAAATGATTAGGAACTTTTCATTGTCATTGTTGATTTGATTTTCTTTTAGGCAAAATACATCTTGGGGTCCTTCTACTTAATTTTTTTGTTTTATTAAGTCCATGTACAATATTTTGTTTTAACAAGTCCTTGTACTTTTAAATTTTAATTTCAATAGATACTTATTTAACGGTGGGTTAACTTTTCAGTTATATCAATAGTAGATAATCATATTTATTGAATAAAAATTTCATTTCACAATTTTATGTTTTCGTCCTCACGGGAAAAATCTCTTTCATGGAACTCAAGACTGAGAAGTGACAAAAAATTATGAAGTTTCATACTGCAGTTCTTTATGCAAAACCTACAATTACATTATTTCCTCTCAAGATCACTACATAATCTTTAACCAATGTTGTCTTACTTTAGTTAGGGATGTAGAAAGAAATAAGAACTTACTGTATCTACAAATAATTATCCTCTGCTTACATATGTAATAACTAAATTCCTACCCAATCAAATTGCAATGTTTTTTCAACAATTTCACCAACTATATTTTAAAATATTTCCCCTTAAAAAGTAGAATCAATTGTTAATTGAGTTCGTTTCGATGAGCACCAATGAATATATTAATTTTTGAGAGAATTTTATTGAGATTGAAAACATTTTGATGGATTGATCCGAAACAGACAAAGACAAAATGAGTTCGTAACGAAGAGATTTTGAGGCAGAATTAAAGAAGAAGAAGAAGAAGAAGAAGAAGAAGAAGAAGAAGAAGAAGTAGAAGAAGAAGAAGAAGAAGAAGAAGAAGAAGAAGAAGAAGAACAACAACAACAACAACAACAACAAAATTAATAAACCGATTAATTGGAATTTTTAATCCATAATAAATGATTATTTATTATTGAGATAACGGGAAAGTTAACCTACCTTTAAATAAGTATCTATTGAAATCAAAATTTAAAAGTATAGGAACTTATTAAAACAAAAATAATATAATGACCTATTGAAACAAAAAATTAAAGTAGAGGGACCCAAAGATGTGTTTTGCCTTTCTTTTATATTTACATACTTGATATTTATATCTACTCCCTCCACCCCACTTATAAATAGATAAGTTCCATTTTCGTTTGTTTCAATGATTAAAAAAAAAAAAAAAAACTATCTAAAATGATAAAACTTAAACCATTTAAACTCATTCACACTACTTTAATTCACTATTTATCACTATTGTATTAGTTCTCTGATAAGGGCCGAATCCCTTATCGAAAGAATGGCAGACGCGAGCAATGCTCGTCGTTCACGCCGCAAGTTGCGAGAGAAAAAATTGAGAACGAAAATAGAGGAAATTAGGTTTTATTTCTGGATAATGAAATAATCATACAATCTCCTCCTTTATACTAAGGACCCTAGGGTTGATTCGACCTACGATTCGAGAAAGAATTAACAAGAAAACCTAAAAATGAGCTTATAATATTGCTCGACACGAAATAATGAAAATTGGACTAAGCCCAAAACAACATTTAAAAATACTAAACAAAATCAACGATAAATAATAAAATCATCGTACTTCCTCTGCCCGCGACCTCGCCTATGAGGCCAACTACCCCTCTCCTCCTCTTCACGGCTTTCTTCAACCAACCCGTTCGTATCATACGTCGCAACGTTCAACTCCTTCGTAGCTCTTGGCGTGGCATCCTTCGGCTCACTTGATACGACACACGTATCATTCTCGTGCCGAAAAAAATTATCTCTTTAAAAAAGGACAGATGAAGAATTATTATTAAGGTAATTATTTAATTGGGGAATAATCATCATGTCTCACCACTAATTAAAGCCCCCTTAAGCTGAGCGAAAAAAGTAACTTTTACATAAAACAATTGTGTGTGACTTTTGTTTATAACAATGGACACTTAGGGCATGTACAATGCTAGAACCCCAAATGAGGTTCTTAAAGGTGCCACATAGACAAGATCTCATTCGTATTAAAAAATCACAATGGTAAGGTTCTAATAAAGGTTCTTATCATAATTAAAGGGTCCCACTAATAATTTTATTTGAGAAAATATGAGAGAGAAAAAAAATAAAAAGGAATGTGGGTCCCACTTTTTCTTAAGAACCAGTATCTTATATAAGAACCCGGGTTCTTATTTAGGGGATCTCCAATGGGGGTGCTAATTAAGGTGTGGGTTCTTGCTTTTGCCACATAGACAAGAACCCCTCCATTGTACATGCTCTTACATTTAAGAAATTTTCATAAGAAAGAATGAATTTTTTATCTAAAAGCCTTTAAACTTACCCTAACAAAAGGGGGATTTTAAACATAGCCAAATTTTCTCTATCCATAGCCCCCTACACAAATGAAATAAATAAACAAATTCAAAATTACTATTATATCCTTATTTAATCATAGCCCAAACAATAGCTTCGATTGATTACCCTTCAATATGACTAAATATATATAGCCCCTAAATTGTACAGCCCCCGTTAAAATAAACTGGAGCATGAAGACTTGCCGGCAGCGACAAACGATGCGATGTGGAGACGGCGAATTTCTCAAGCGGCAATTCTCGTCGGAAGAAAAATCTTGCAAGCCTATATTCTTTCTTCCCATGTTCAATCTTCGCGCTCCGTAGAAACCATCGTCGGAATCGAACAAACCCGACATCCAAATTCTCGACCTCAATGCCGACGAAGTCTCTTTTCTCATCGAGATATATATACGTGTAGGGAAAATGGGGCTTTTCTGCTTTCATGAGAATTTTACATATTGCATTGGATTGTTATAGTGTTGGGAGGTTGAGTCCGTCGATGCAAAAAAGGGGATTGAAACGATGCCGTTGCTGCGTTTTAAACCGGATGGAGTTGCCTTTAATTTATTACTTACATGTATATACTCACGTAAGGGGCTGAATGAGAGAGATTGATGTAGAGGCTGACATGGCAAAACTTGGCAATTTCAATGGAGAAGTGTGCAAAATATGATATGTGGGTATATGAAATTAAGTAATTCCGAAGCAATTTCGAATGCTATAATTCGCAGCTGGAAAGATGGTGATGAACAAGGTGCAATGAAGTGGCGAAAAATTCTTGCGGAGGCTATAAGGAGTTAGAATTCTATTGGAATTAGAATTAACGTGTGGGGGCTATGATTAAATAAGGATGTAACAGTAATTTTGAATTTATTTATTTATTTTATTTATGTAGAGGGCTATGTGAAGAGAAAATTTGGCTATGTTTAAAATCCCCCTAACAAAAAGGCTTCATCAAACGGGCCCAATATGGACAAAGGGCCGAGTTGCATTTTGAAACCGGGCCCAGACTAAGCCTGCCTCAACTGTAGTCTTGCGCTAAGCTATGCTTTGATATTATATGGGCCGACTGGGGTTGGCCGGTCAGGCTAGCTCGTCCGACGTGGCAACTCGGAGAACATAATCAATGTTTGCACGTACAGTTCGTGAAAAATCGTGTTACTCACTACTCCAGGACCGCGTCCTCGTGAATTATTATTTTCTTTTCTCATTCTTTTTTTAACTTTTTTTTTTAAATCGAATCGGTTCATAAATATTACTCCATCCGTCTCAATTTACTTGGCTTTCTATTCTATTCGGTACGTTCCACTTTAGTTGGCTTGTGTCCTAAAATGGAAAGAATTTACCCTTACTTTTCAATGTAGACGTCTTACTTTTCACTTTTAACACTACACATTAAATCTCGTGCCGAAATGAAACAGACCAATTTAATTGGGACGGAGAGAGTACTTATATACCCTAATTTGGATTAGTGAACCCTAGAAATAAATCATAAAATTCAAATAAATCATTATAAATTAAAAAAAATGAAAAAATAAAATGTATAAAACCACTAAAAATTGAGATTTGAGACACAGTTAGGATATAGACTCGAAGACAGAGGATCCCAAGTCCCATCCCACTTCAATTAGCATTTTTCTAAAATAAAAAGAATTTACCCTTACTTTTTAATGTGGGTTCCTTACTTTTCACTTTTAACATTACACATAAAATATCGTGCCTAAATAAACATGTCAATTGAACTGGGATGTAGGGAGTATTACTATTGCCAGAAGAATAGATAGGATATGCTCCAAAAAATTGTATACCTTCCCACCTCATATCTATATCTATATAAAAACAAAATACGAAGGGTATCTTTGTAATTTCACTTCTATTTTTTTAATCCAATTTTTCTAATCTATATAAAAGGTTATATACCAATTAAATATTATTATATAATTGAAGGGTTGCGTTCTTAAATTTGTAAACCGCTCTATTAAAGAAATTGATTTGTTTGGCAATAGAAAAATAATAAATCATATAATCCTAAGCGGAGCGGCGCGTCTTTTTCTCCAGCAGATTGATCGAGGGATCTCTGGTTGGGGTATTGATCGGCTAGCATATATGCATGAAGAAATATTTTGTCGTCCTATTATTGCGCGGATATATATCCAAATGAATCTTGATCTTCCAATTTTGAATCTTTCTATAGTGATGGTAGGACAAGATTCAATCTACGGGGTTCGGTTGAAGGTGAAGAACTCCCTTGGATTTAAATATCGCAATCTTACATTCTATCCATGTATAATCCTCTAAATTTCCTGCAATCTTTAACCCCATAAATATCAACAATCGTCTACCGTATATTTTCAATTGGTTCTATTTTCTGAATGGGCGTGTTATTTGTTGTATTCATAAGGGAATGTGCTCGAGAATGATTCTCAAATTCACGCTTATTCATCTTTATTTACCTTTATCTAATTAAAGATACTTTTATAAGGTCCTCAATCTCTATGACATGACATATGACTTATCAATAGCATATATGAGATAGAGATTATCTCTACTTAGAAGAGAAATTATATGTTAATATCGATAACTGAAAGAAATAAATCATGCGCTGTAAATATACATGACCTTTTTGGAAGATTGTTTAAAATTAATTTGAAGATGGATAAAAGTATTGGACAAATTGGTAAGTAGACAATGCGCTTTACTGGAGTATTAGGTTTTAGTTGTTTTTCTTTCGATTTTTAATAATCAATAGTTAATGAACATGATCAACAATCACATAAATTTGAAGTTTCTACATGAGCTCTAGATTAAATTAAGTTTGTTAATAGCGTCGGTCATTAAAAATTATAAAATTCTAACAACGAAACCCTTTTATAGAAGTAATGGAATCAATGAAATGAATGTAATTAATGTACGCTTATTGCAAAAGTACATAACAGAACAATTGTACTCATGGAATGAGAAGTGAAAGAGTGAAACTGATGAGAAAGAATGATCAATTTCCAGAGTAACAAAATACGCATGATGATATATGTGACATGACCATAAAACATTTAATAATTTAACATATTTAGAAAAATATTTGGTATTATGTACAGATTTAACGCTAACATACAATTTGAAATTATTTAATTATAAATATTATCCCGTGCATCGCTCGGGTAAATGTTCTAGTTAGCATGAAAAGGAAAACGACACAATTTAAAAAAAAAAAAAAAAACATTAATGTTGCGTTCTCTTTAATGCCAGAAAAAGAATAGAAAAGAGAAAATTACCTTATAAATTCCACTCATTTTTTCACCTTTTATCAATGAGTGAGGATTTTACTCTTTAAATTGGAAAAATATTTACAACACCAAATTAGAGAGATAATATTTTCTCTCAATTGTATTGCAAATGTAGGGGAAAAAATAGAAAATGTGAGAAATGGTGAGAAAATGGGTGGAATTTATAGGGTGATTTTCTCTTTTATTTCATTTTCTTTCGCATCAAAGAGAACACAACCTAAGTAAAAATATTAAAAAATGGGCACTAATTGAATACGAGACTCACTCCCATAAACTTAAGCCAGTAAGGGTAGTAAATTAATCTACTGTATGTGGTAAATGATAGTATAAAAGTCATTTTGTATTGAATCTTTTTATTTTAGATTTTAGGTAACCACCTTAATTTGGGGGTGTCCAAATGAGAAAAATACTCATACTAATATAAGAGCGGAAAAAGTAGTACAGTAATTAGTATCATACTTTCTCAGTCTCACTTCAATTACCATGTTTCATTTCGACAAATGATCTTAGGTGGCGTGTTAAAATGAAAAATAAACGATCTATATTGAAAAGTAATAATTAATTCTTTTTGATTTAGAAAATAAGACAATTAATGTTGGACGTCCTAATTAAAATACAGAACAATCAAAGTGAAACTGAAAAAGATTTTTTTTTTTTTATTAATCATTAAAGTAATACCAACGTTCGAGCGGACAGCATGTCATTATCTGTAACATTCCCTGTTTGTTTCCATATTTATATTAGGGTTATTGGCAAATAAATACATGAACAATGCCTAATTTCCGAGTTCATACATGACTTTTGACTCGGCATGAATAAATACATGAACCTGATAATCGGAACAATTTTTTCACACATTCAATTTCCGGCCAAAACTGAATCCTACGTGGCAAACCCGATCCAACAAGGCAATCTTGTGGCAAAAACGACATCGTTTTATATTAAAAAAAAAATTTAAAAATAATAATTATCTCTCCAACTCCTTCCACCATGCTTCCAGCCTCGGCACCGTGCTTCCAGCCATCAACTATTGATTGAGAGGATTACACTTATATACAAGTACAAGATACGAAAACCCTAGCAACTATACGAAACCCTACGCGGCTAACCCATACACAAAGCCCATACTAATTAACTCTAATTAATTAAATACATAAGCTATAATATAAAAACCCTAATACACCCCCTCAAGATGGCAACCTAAGTGATGCCAATCTTGGACATGAGAGAATAAAGACGAGGACGAGGCAAAGCCTTGGTGAGAGCATCGGCTAGTTGATCAGCCGACGAGACATGAGCCACACAAATATGCGCGGATTGAATGAGTTCACGAACGAAGTGATAGTCGATAGCAACATGCTTCATCCTTGAGTGAAAAACGGGATTTGCACAAAGATAAGTAGCACCAATATTATCCGAATATAGTACCGACGTCCCAGACATCGGAAAATGTAACTCAGATAACAAGGAGCGAAGCCATTGAACTTCAGACGCAGCATCAGCAATAGCTCGGTATTCAGCCTCCGTCGAAGACCGAGCAACAGAACGTTGTTTACGAGAGCACCAAGAAATCGGACTTGATCCAAGGAAGGTGATATAAGCCCCGGTAGACGCACGACCATCCATATCTCCTGCCCAATCGGCATCAACAAAACAATGGAGCACACAAGGTGAAGATGAACGAAACACAATACCAACGTTGCGTGTGCCATTCAAGTAGCGAAGTAGCCTCTTAACTGCACCCCAATGCACCTCCGACGGTGCATGCATGAATTGTGCTAGCTTATTCACGGCATAGGCAATATCAGGGCGAGTGAAGAGGAGATATTGCAGACTCCCATAACTGCTCGATAGGCGGACTGATCAGCGGGAGCCGTTCCATCAGCGAGGGACAAAACCACAGAGTTGGACATAGGTG
The DNA here is from genome assembly GCA_029379335.1 of Thymus mandschuricus. Taxonomy (NCBI): domain Eukaryota; kingdom Viridiplantae; phylum Streptophyta; class Magnoliopsida; order Lamiales; family Lamiaceae; genus Thymus; species Thymus mandschuricus. Next base: position 23,833,075 of record CM057080.1, read on the forward strand.
TTTGAACCGGTTTGGCGTCAAGCATGTTGAACTTGGCTAGGAGATCAGTGATGTATTTGCGCTGTGAGAGGACACACGACGACGAAGATCGGGTGACTTCGACTCCTAGAAAATAGGATAAGGAACCAAGGTCCTTGAGAGAAAAAGTCACCGCAAGAGTGGACGCAACCTTTTGAAGAAACCCTTGATTATTGCCTGTAAGGATAAGATCATCAACATATACAAGGAAGTAAGCAAGAATACCATCACGACTGTATACGAAGAGAGAAGCATCCGATATGGTAGGACAGAAGCCCATGTCGCGCAGAGAAGCCTGTAACGCCAGATACCAAGTTCTAGGTGCCTGTTTGAGACCATAAATAGATTTCCGAAGTTTACAGATATACGACGGAAAATTCTTGTCAGAGAAACCCGGTGGTTGCAACATATAGACATCATCAGTGAGCGTTCCGTGTAAGAACGCATTGTTGACATCAAATTGACGAATAGGCCAACCGTGAGTGACTGCTAGAGAAATCAGAACCCGAACAGTTGCATGCTTAACAACGGGACTGTATGTAGCAGTGTAGTCAATGCCAGGTCGCTGGTGAAACCCTTTAGCAACAAGACGGGCTTTAAACTTGTCAATAGAGCCATCAGGCTTTACCCATTAAAACGAAAGTCCGATGTGTTACCTACGTTTATTGATTGAGAGGATTACACTTATATACAAGTACAAGATACGAAAACCCTAGCAACTATACGAAACCCTACGCGGCTAACCCATACACAAAGCCCATACTAATTAACACTAATTAATTAAATACATAAGCTATAATATAAAAACCCTAATATCAACGACGGGGATGGGAGCTGACGCCGGGGGCGGCGGAGCCGCAACGCAGCTGAATCAGGGGCAAGCGGCGGCGGCGGCGCGGAACCCGAAGAAGCGGTCGAGAGCGTCGAGGCGGGCGCCGACCACCGTCCTGAGCGCCGCCCTTCAACAGCTCCTCCTTCCCGAGGAGCCGCCTCGACTTCTTCAGCTCGAGATCCGCCGCCACCGACGCCGCCCAGCCGCCGCCGTACCTCCGCTGTCCCTTCGCCCAGAAGGTCCAACCTCCCCACCCCTTCCTCTCCCCCTCATCCTCCTCCTCCCTCCTCAGCTCCGCCGCCCTCGACGCCGCCATCTCACCCTCCACCGCCCCATCCGCCGCCGCGGCAGCGGCAGCATCCACCTCCACGCCGTCCATGAACTACCAAATGCAAATCACACAGAATCAAAACCTCTTCAACATCCAAAACCAAAACCTCCTCACCTCCCTCCTCCAATCAAACCCCAAATTCCCATTCTCCACCGCCGCCATAACCACCTCCCACGAAAACCAATTCACCCACCAAGACCTCAGATTCAATTTGGGTTGGATCGAGTTTTTGCAGAACTTGTTTGAAGACCTACCTCTGGAAAAGGGTGTTCGACTTATTTTTCGTCTTTAAGGCTTCAGCAAGCTCGATTTCCAATGCAAGAACTCTGTCTAAGGGCATCTACAATGGTTGGGCTCTTGTCTATATGGCAAAAGATAGAGCCCAATTTTATTTTTGAGCATCATTGGGGAGCCCAAAATGAAGAGCCCAGGCTCTCCTGCAAGAGCCCGAGCTCTATGTTATTTGTGGGACCGACATGTGAAACATTATTTAATTAATCACAAAATAAATAGATAAATTATACATTTAATAATAATTACATTGATAAAGTGGGACCCAATATTAGTATTAAGAGCCCTAAAATTAGAGCCCATGGTTGTGGAATATTTTAAGTTTAGAGCTCTTGTCCATGTGTTAATTTATAGAGCTTCATTTGAGGCTCTCCATTGTAGTTGCCCTAATGCATTCCCACCACTCGAAATCTCATCGAACAGAGGAAACATGCTTCTTAGCTCTTCATTTGCCTTCACAGATCAAAAAAGGCAGCAACTCGGAGAAATCGGAGAAGAAGAAAAATCGAGAGCCACCATAACAATGGCTTGAGAATTCGGAGAAGAAGAAACAATCGAGAGATCCGCCGGTCGCCGATCGGAGAAGAGAGGAGAGATGACGGAGAAGATGAAAAAAATTGAAATTAAATTATTATTTTTTTTAAAAGAAAAAATTAGTTTGGTATTTTAAAATTATCATTTTTTTTTCTTTCGAAACGACGTCGTTTTGTTTCGCCGTCGTTGAGGTCCACGTAGTTTTTCCGACTGCCACATCGGACAAAATCCAACTCGCAGGCGAACTCAGCAAACTCGTTAAATTCATGTATTTATTCATGCCGAGTCAAAATTCATGTATGAACTCGTCAATTAGGCATAGTTCATGTATTTAATTGCCAATAACCCTTTATATTATAACCAACAGCTGTATATCATTGAGTTCTTATATTTTAAAATAAATATACAGTGTCAGTTTATGTTCTCCACTTGCATTAATTAATTCTGGAATACATGCATATAATAGTTTGAGATAAGCAACAAAAAAATTTAAATATCTCCCGAGGAGACTTTCCATCTCCACGACCAAATTATTAATTAAAAAATTATTTAAGCAAAGGATAAGTTTCAGAACTAAAAGCGTTAAAAGTTCGAGTCTTTGTGAAGTCACCTTTAATTTAACTTATACATATACACACATTTATCTATATATATGACTTGCATATTATTGCATGAGAATGATACAATAATTATCAAATGAGACAACTATAAACTGCAGAGTCAACTTCCAAAGAAAGTCATCTCCTATATGCCAATAATTGTTGTACAGGTTCAAATGTAGTGGAGTGTTAATGCCTCACAGATTGAAATCAATTAATTTTTCGATCAAGTCGTTGCCTTGCTTGTACAAGACTACGTTCTATTTTGACACGACTCACATACTTCTATACCTTTTGTTATAACGATCTAGTAATACCTTTCCGTATCGTTCTAAGTCGAGAGATTTTCTTAAATATATATAAAAAATATTATATATATATATATATATAGGGAGTGGTTCGTGTGCAAATAAATCCTTGCGTGAGAAAATGAGAAAGATACTTAAAACTATACAAAATCATGCTTAAGTCAGTATATATTTATGCTTACAACACTATTATGCTTTTTAATGTACAAATTCATGCTTAAACCTAATCATGCTTATAATACCTTATAATCATGCTTAAATAAATTACAGCCATAGATCAAATTAAAATCAACAGTTCAGATCTATTCCTATTTCTCACACCGGGACTTATTTCTATATGATCCATCCTCTATATATATATAGAATTGATATGCTGAGCGTTCTGTGAGCGACAATCCACGTCAGATTATTATTTCTCTTTCTTTCACTTTCTTTTTATTTTTTTACGCCTGCGCCTTCTCCCCCTTTCTCCCTTTTCCCTTCCTTCGTTTCTCAAATTAATTTTGTCCATATTTCCTCAACCCAAGCAATCGATTATTTTTCCTGAAAAATCACCAAAGAATTCTCTTGAACCCTAGTCCCAATTAGTGAATCGGAAAGGTAAGCGGAAGAAAAAAAAAATTGTCACACCGTCGATTCCCATGACTCAGTGATTGCCACTATAATTTCAACTATCGTAAAACTCTTTCTTAATACCTTTGATTCTCTTTCTCCTGCGCTATTGTTTTCATCTGTATTGCACACAATATCATGTTATATTGTTTTCTTCTATTAAGTAATATGAATACTATATTTTAGTGCTTTAGTCAAAAATCCATGATGACAGGTTCATGAGTGTGGAGAAAAAATAACTTTGTTCATAATTTTGTTCAAACGTGTGCATAGATAATTTTGCTTTCCAATAATTTGACTATATATCTCAAATTTGAGTCTATTACACGAATTCTTTTACATCACACATATATATATTTTTTCTTTGTACAGGAATGGGAGAACACAGTGATAATGAGTTATATACTCCTCAACTTGTGGATGATCGAAAGCCAAAAGTAGGTATTTTCATCAGTGGAAGAAGCATTCTCTTTCTATAACCAATATGCACGAGAAGCCGGCTTTAGTGCAAGAATAAGCAACAGCAGGAAGAATAAGGCTGTTGGGAACCCTTTGCAGTTTGATTTTGATGAAGTTTTTCGAAACCACACTTAGGCATATTTTACTTGTTTAGGGTTAAGGCCGATAGATCGACCTGCTATCTGTTAGTGCAGGTCGATGCTCTATAAAGTCTAGAATCAAGTTTGATCCACCCTGTAAGAGAAAGGTCGTTTATACAGCCTGCCTCATTTGGATCGAGCTGGATCATCAAGCTATCTATCGACCTCCCTTCCCAAGCTTCCAGCCTGCATTGCCTTAGAAGATTTCAAGAGTTGGATTTCAATATCAAGGTCGATGCTCCGCCTTCATGGAGCAACACGACCTGATCCTTGCCACGTAGTGTGCCAGCAAGGACGAATCTTCCCAACGGCTAGAAGTGAGTCAGCCTCCAACGGCTAGTGCCACGTCAGTCTGACTCCAACGGCTAGTTTTTCAAAACTGCCTATAAATACTTCAGCCATTATCGGATTCAAGTACGGGAAACTCAAGCCATCAACGCCAAATCTCTGCCCCCCAAAATCTCTCTCAAGTTCATATCCATTCAAGTGTTCGAAATCCGATTAGTTTCCCAAACACTTGACGAAGAGAGGTTTCCGATTCCGATAAACACCACAACAACGAAGCGTTCACTGCTGCTTGTCGTTGGTTCAACAACTTCTTCTCCGACTAGTTCGAAGTTAGAAAGTTTGTTTGTGTTCTTCGCCATTGTAGAGTTTAGTCAAGCTCTGTAATTAGCGAAAGGTTGTTTGTACATTTTCTGTACGAAAGGTTGTAAGGGTCACGACCCAAAACTCGTGTCTAGATATTTTCAGGTTATAGTGTATCTAGAACTGATACTCAGTCAGTATAAATAAGAGAGAGGTTGAATCCAAAGGTAAAGGGATTCTCAGGTCGAGTCGACCTGACGTGGACGTAGGAGGGTTTCTCCGAACCACGCTATATCGCTGTGTCTCTCTCTCTCTCTCTCTCTCTCTCTTTATTTATCGCCCTTTCATTTTACTATCAAACTGACGAGCATCAACCTGCATATCACGCATCAACCTGCTATCTATTTTTAGCCAAGATTTTTCAAAGAGTAAATCAACCTCCACCAACTTCCGCATAAGCACAGTTTGATAAATCAAGTTTGTTTCCAAACGAGCTTGATAGATCAACCTGTCTCTGATAAGGATCGACCTTGACAATCGACCTTTGATCGACCTGATTTTACAAAAGTCAAAAACGGTTGGTTATTGGTGTATTCCCCCCCCCCCCCCCCCCATACACCAATTACTCTTTCCCGGGACCAACAAGTGGTATCAGAGTAGTGGTTCTTTTGACCGCTGCTTTGCATACTAAAGTTTTCTTTTAAAACTTTTGGTCATTTTGAACCGATCCCTTAGAAAAATCTTTTCATTCATTTCATATCATATTATTTTCTATGGAGGCTTCTCTTCTCAGGGTTTGTGAAGACTTCTCCATTCAAGGCTATGAAGACTGGAGTTTCCGAATCAAGATGTGTCTCAAGGCACATCACGTCCTTATGTGGGATATCATCGAAAATGGACCCTCCCCCTTCTATGCTGCAAAGATTATTGTGGATGGAACTGCCCCCGGAGAGGCTACATATGAGAAAGTCCTCAAAAATCCTCGCGACTACACAACCGAGGAAAGGAAGGAGGCCAGCCTCGATGATTACGCAAAGGGACTCATCTCCAGCACCGTGAAGGGCGTCTACCTGGCCAAGATCCGAAATCTTGAAACCGCCAAAGAAATGTGGGACACCCTTAGGTCCATCAGCCTTGGTTCAGAGGAAATGAAAGAGAATAAGCTGTCCATGGCGTGCAGCAAGTTCGATGACTTCAAGATGGTTTCGGGTGAAACCATAGAAGCAATGAAAATTCGCTTCACCGAGATTACTCTCGAAGTCGCTGCAATCAACCCGTACAAATATACGCAGCGCGAGAAGAATCTTAAAGTGATACGTGCCCTTCCTGCAAATTGGCACGTATACGCCGCCATGCATCCAGCCCGTTCGGATTTCAACTCCCTCACCACCGAAGATCTTTTCGACATTCTTGTCGGAAATGAATATGAGATGAACCGCATCCATGGATCAACACATCCTTCCACCAGCAAGAAGGCTGATGAAAAGAACAAGGAGGTAGCTTTCAAGGCCGACTCAGCCTCTGCTGCTACCCCAAGTCCGATTGACGAATCCATCGTCAAGAAGTTCAAGAAGATGACTCTCGACTATGCTCTGGCTGCTAGGAGAAATGAGAAGCTCCTAGGAAAGGTTGTCAAATACAAAAAGTTCTATCGTGACAACAAGCGAAACTTCTCAAACCGCAACCACGACCGCCCTGACAAAAAGGGAGAAGGTAAACCCTCAACCTTCAATTCTTCTAACACACCCGAGGGTGGTTGCTTTAATTGTGGCAGGCCAGGTCACTACAAGACCGACTGCCCGGATCTTACCAAGGCCGAGAGAGACGAGCTCCGTGCAAAGCGCGATAAGAAGCTTAAGGATCAACGAGCTGCCATGATCGCCGAAGAAACAAAGGAAGCTCACCTCTCTGACAGTTCGTCAAGTGATGACGAAGGTTACATCGCTTTCGACGAAAGTGATGATGAAGAATGTTTCGTTGGAGAGCACCAACAAAACGAGGGATCTTCAAAGGTAGATCCTCAACCCATTTCACTTTCTTTTTCTGACGATGATTGTGCAGAAGAAGGTGATGAAGACCTATCCGAGGCTGTGTCTTGGGAAGAAATCAAGAAACAGCTCGATGACTATGCCGACCTCGTGGAAACACTCAAAGAGGTCGTTGAAGATAATGCTGAGCTAATGGACAAAAACGAAAAATACAAGCTGGCATTAGAAGAAAGATTCTCTCCCTATGATGAAGAAAAAGAAAGGGAGATAGAAGCCCTAAAGTCAAAGGTTGATGAATTGACTTTCCGGGTTAAGGAGTTCGATACCAGGGCGCTCGAGAAGGACGAGTCCCTCAAGACCAAAGATGCCGAAATGCACAGCCTTACCTCAAAATTGGCTGATTTGGTTATTCGACACGAACTCCTAGTGAAAAAGGAAGAAAAACTTCAACTCACTTTGAGTCAGTTGAAGAAAAGCGGAAAGAAGCTGGAAGAAGTCCAATCCATGCAACGCAATCCGCGCGATCACTCTGGTATTGGATTCCATGGAAAATCCAAAGAAAGCAAGGATAAAGACTGCGAAATCACGTTCGTGAAGGCGCAGTCAAAATCAAAGAGGGTTCGGAAAGCTCATCAAGCTCTCCCAGATAAGATGGTCAAGATGAAGAACCCAGTTCGACAGCCCCAAGCTATTCTCTTAAAGCAGCACAAGAAGGAACAGCCTGTTCCTCAAAAGAAAGAGAGTCGACCTGCCCAGCATCGTCAACCTGCCCCCTCTCATCAAAAGCAGGCTGTTCATCAAGGGCGATACCAAGGCCAGTACTATCAAAGGCCGTATCACCCTCAGTTCTTCTTCCCTGCTCATCAAGGTTGTCACTGCCATTACCCTCAACAGTCGAACTTTCAAGACTGGCAGTATCAACCTGGTCTTCATGAAGAGCAGTATTATCAGCCTCGTCGCCCTCGCTCAAAGAAATCCAAGGCTCCCAAGCCCAAGACCGCCACTGCCTCGTCCTTAGCCTCGGATAGAAGCAGACCGGCAAAACAAATTTGGGTCCCAAAGGCCGTTCCCGCAACCGATGTAGCACCCAATCTCAAGTGGGTTGCTAAGTTTAACTAATTGCAGGTTGGGAAGGCTCAAAGAAGGAGCCAAGCAGCTCGTGGAGCTGTATGGATCATTGATAGTGGATGCTCAAAGCACATGACGTGTGACAAAACGCTACTATCAAACTATCAAGAACGAGACGGGCCACTTGTAACCTTTGGAGGAAATTCTAAGGGACTTACGAGAGGCCAGGGCGATCTAAAAGTTGGTAAAACAACTATTTCTAATGTCTCTTATGTTGAAGGTCTTAATCATAACCTATTCTCTGTGTCGCAATTCTGCTCGAGTGGTAAACGAGTAGAATTCACTGCTAACAAATGTCTTGTGAAAAATGAGGAAGGAGAAATACTTCTTACCGGAATCTTGCATGATAGACTCTACATTGTTCAATGGAATGATTGGATAGAGACCTGCCTGGTCACAAAGGCTGATTCCGAGACAAGCTGGCTATGGCACAAGAGGTTGAGTCATTTAAACTTCAAGGCCATCAACAAGCTCGCACGCAACAAGCTGGTGAACGATCTGCCAGATCAAGTCTTCGATCGTGATCATATTTGCAAAGCCTGTCAAGCTAGAAAGCAAACAAGATCATCCTTTCCAAGTGTGACGGCTCAAGCTTCAAATCGAATTCTTGAGCTTCTCCATCTCGACCTCTTTGGTCCAGTCACTCCCTTGAGTATAAACGGTAGAAAATATGCTCTCGTTACTATAGATGATTATTCTAGATTTACGTGGGTTATTTTCATGTACAAAAAGAAGGAGACTTTAGAGAAGCTACCTGCGTTGCTGAGCAAGCTGTGCAATCAAAAGGAGAAATCCATCATCTCCATTCGATCAGATCGAGGCACAGAATTTATCAATGCGATGATCGAAGAATATTGCACAAAGAGTGGAATTCATCATCAAACTTCAGCTGCACGCACACCTCAACAAAATGGCGTAGTGGAACGCCGTAACAGGTCGCTGAAGGAAGCAGCTCGTACCATGTTGGATGAAACCAACCTTCCAAAGAAGTTTTGGGCAGAGGCCGTTAACACAGCCTGCTATACCCAAAACAGGTCGATCATCACTACCCGACATGGAAAGACTCCATACGAGCTGTGGAACAACAAGCTCCCCAGGTTAAAGTATTTTAAAGCTTTTGGGTGCTTGTGTTACATTCATAACAATGGGAAATCTCAACTAAAAACTTTTGATAGCAAGGCCGATCCAGGAGTATTTTTAGGATACTCGGAGGTTAGCAAAGCTTATAGAGTTTTTAATAAGAAAACCCTAGTTGTGGAGGTAACACCTCATGTTGTGTTTGATGAATCTACTTGTCTGTACAGAGAGTTAAGTACAGGCTCAGATCAGTCCGCTGCTAACAGGCCGTCTAATTCCCCCATCGACGACCTGCTAGTATGGGCACCAAATGATCTAGAGGAAGAGGATCAATCTGATCCAAAGGTCACACAGCAAGGGGGAAGTGATGCAAGTAATGTTCATACTTCGAGCTCTAATACATCAGCCGGACCTAACCAGGCTGATCCCCCTCCCTCAGTCCCCCAGACTGATGCTGTTCACGACCTTACATCCCAAATCGAGCAGCTTGATAGCACAATGGAGCAGCTCAACATCCAGGCCGAATAGCAGCCTGATCAACAGCCCGAGCAACAGCATGTGCCCACTGATCAACCTTCAACTCATCCGGAGTTTGACGAACCCATTAATGAGCCCGATCCAATCATTTCAAACGAAGAAAGAGCTCGTCGCAGACGTTGGATCGATGCTCATCCAAAAGAGCTCATTGTTGGGAACCCAAACCAAGGAGTGCGAACAAGAAGAACGATTGGTGAAAGCGCGCTACTAAGCTGCTATCTCTCTCGAATTGAGCCCAAAGATGCAATTGAAGCTCTTCGTGATGCTGACTGGATTCAAGCCATGCAAGAAGAACTCAATGAATTCAAGAGAAATGAAGTATGGTCTCTAGTTGATCGTCCTTATCATCAGGGCGTCATTGGAGTCAAATGGGTTTACAAAAACAAGAGAGATGAATCTGGAGAAGTTGTCAGAAATAAAGCCCGATTGGTAGCAAAGGGTTACTGTCAACAAGAAGGAATCGATTATGATGAGACGTTTGCCCCCGTTGCATGATTAGAAGCTATAAGGCTGTTTCTAGCTTATGCCGCTCATCAACGATTCAAAGTCTACCAGATGGATGTTAAAAGCGCGTTCCTCAATGGCATTCTCGAAGAGGAAGTCTATGTGGAACAGCCTCCAGGATTCAAGGAGGGTGATTCAAGCAAAGTCTACAAACTTCACAAGGCCGTATACGGACTTAAGCAAGCTCCTCGAGCTTGGTATGAGACGCTATCATCCTTTCTCATCGAATCTGGATTCAAGCGTGGTTCGGTCGACAAAACGCTATTCACTATCAAAGTGAATGAACATATCCTTTTAGTACAAATTTATGTTGATGATATCATTTTTGGATCTAAATCTCCCATTTTATGCGAAAAATTTGGTAACCTCATGACAGAAAAATATAAAATGTCTATGATGGGGGAAATGAATTTCTTTCTAGGGTTGCAGGTCAAACAGTCCGATGAAGGAATCTTCATTAGCCAAACAAAGTACGCACACGAGCTGGTTGACAAGTTTGGTGTCAAAGACAGCAAGCCGGTCAAAATACCGATGCTCTCTGGTGGGAAGATCGACCCGGATCCCGAAGGAAAACCTGCCAACATAACACAGTACAGGGGTATTATTGGTTCATTACTTTATTTAACTGCGAGTCGACCTGATATCACTTTTGCAGTTGGAGTGTGTGCTGGATTTCATGCTAATCCGAAGGAATCCCACTTGGAAGCAGCAAAGAAAATTCTTCGATACATCAAAGGAACCACAAACTTAGGTCTTTGGTATCCTTGTGATGATAACTTGCAGCTTACAGGTTATTCAGATTCTGATCACGCAGGGTGCAAGCTCGATAGGAAATCTACCTCGGGTACTTGCCACTTTCTCGGAAACAAGCTGATTTCGTGGTTTTCAAAGAAACAAACTTCAGTAGCCACCTCCACCACAGAGGCCGAGTACATGGCCGCAGGAAGTTGTTGTGCACAAATCTTGTGGATCAAACAACAACTCAAAGATTATGAAGTTGAAGTCAGTGAAGTGCCTATATTCTGCGACAGCTCGAGTGCCATCGCCATTACTCAAAACCCAGTTCTTCATTCAAGATGCAAACACGTGGATATTCGACATCACTTTATTCGTGATCACGTGGAAAAGAAGACGTGGTCATCGAGAAGATACACACTGATATTCAACGAGCTGATATCCTCACCAAACCCCTAGCTGAAGAAAGATTCAAAATGCTGTGTGGAAAGCTAGGGTTATTGAATTTTGAGTCATCAGGCCGATCGTAAGCCTACAGGCCGTCATCTTCTAAACAGTCTGTCACCTTTCTCAAAAGCTTGTTCGGGACCAACAATCGGGACCAACAAGCAGGCCGTTCATAGTCTACGCAGGCCGGTTTCATCTCAACAGGCCGTTTCTAATTAGACAGGCCGATACTAAGGGGGAACAGGCTGTCAGCTAATCAACAGGACGATCGTGACTCAACGGGCCGTTACTCTAACAGGCTGTTCACAAGCTGGCATGTCGTTTCCAAATGAACAGGCCGTTTCTCTATCAACAGGCCGTCGACCATTCAACAGAACGACCTGTGTTCCTCAAATTAAGGGGGAACACTTGGCCAAAATTATCCATTTGAGGGGGAATGAAGGCCGATGAATGCCAGGCCGATATCATAAGTCCAGGCTGTTTCACCTCACCAGGCCGATATCACAAGTCCAGGCCGTTCATTTCGATAGACCGTTCTCTGCCACAAGGCCGATAGCATCAGACCGATATCAACCTTAATGCTACCCGCATTAATGAAGGAAGAATCAAAAGGGCAGTATCACCCTTTTGTCTTATAACTTCTTCATACGCATTGAATTCTTCATTTATTATTGATATTTATTTCTCAATGCTTTACATTATTTAAGGGTCTGTTAATTTGCAGAAAATAAGGAAAAAGGGAGTAATGATTACCATTTTTGTAACACATCTAGTCAAGTGTCAAATATTGACACATTGACCAATGCTGCATTTAATTCCCTGCCACTTTTCTGAAAAAGCACCACATTTCGCACGTTTCCCTTATCTCACGCGCGGATGTGAACCGTTTCACATTCCACGCGCTTAAATCGTACGGACTTGGTGTAATTTGAAAACTTTAACCTTTTCAAATTCGAACAATCACAACCGTTCAAAATATCTATATATGGCATGCAGTTTTTCACTCAAAACGTTACTTACTCTCTTCATCTTCATCAAAACCTAATTCTCCATTCTCTGCAAAATCTGCCGCCGTCGTGTTCTTCGTTTTTCTACTTTCTCTCTCTCTGTATCAAATCACAAGCCGTGGTTTGTGCTCTTTTCACCGATTAAGCTTTAATTTTTTGTCAAGTTCTTCATTGTTTTTCTAATCTTTCTCGAAAACTTGCATGAAAAACAACAATGGCAGGAAAATCAACCTCTGGTCGAAAGGAAATGCAGTGGGCAGAGATCGAAGATTATTTGAAGGCTCGCATCAAATTCGAGCCCTATATGGTGCGCGAAAACTTCGGTTTTCGTGATCTTGACTCCATGTTCGCTCTGGTGGATACCTGCTTTCCATTTCATCAAATTATCTCCACCAAGTCGGCGAAGCATCTGCCCAAGATTGTATCTGCCTTCTTCTACAACTGGAACGAGGGCGATTCCGTGTCTTCCCACACCGTCTCCCTCGGAACCCAGAATGTCATGCACACCATCAACGTTCTTGACGCCGTGAAGGCTGCATTCGGTATTGGGGAAGGAGGAACGATGCAGCTTTCAGAAATTTCTCGAGATCAACTGCAGCAGGTTGTAGACCGCGTATTGATTGAGCAAAGGCAGTACGTGCCAATATCCTTCAAGAGGAACGAGCTTCGTCCCAAATACCGACTCTTGATGGACTTCGTGCAGAAGTGCTTCTTAGGGCACATCGGGAATCACGACCAGGTCACCCCATTGAAGTTTCAGATAATGGCGGCTGTGATACTCGATCTGCCTATTAGTTGGGCCAAGTTAATGGTCTCCCTGCTCTGGGAAGAAGCCAGGCAGATCGTCTGCGAGACAGAGGGAGAGGCCGTGGTGAAGGTGCAGCTTCACAATGAGAAAAGGCCGATTCGCCTTGGGACGAAGGCCACTTGCATTATCATTTCCTTCTTCAAAAATAGGAAATGGTCCAATGAGCCCGCCTTCCCCCCTCTGTTCATTCCAAAAGATCTCCACCAAATGGAGATGGCGATTGGGGTGGCGCCGCAGATATTCTATGGGTCTCCAGACCATGTCAGGGCGCACCTCACCAAGACCGGCGAATCCAAGGTCGGTTGGAGGATTCCAGCTCGACCCAATCTAAAGAAGAGAAAGGCCGATGTCGACCTGGTTCCCTCTCGCCCTGTCAAGAAAACTCCGCCTGTGAAGAAGACTCCTCCATGGAGGACGGAATCGGCCTCCACTGAACCGGTCAGGCCGTTTCACCGGATTCTCCCTGTGGAGTTCGAGGATCCTGCACCTCGCAGGGAGCCATCGCCCTCCCCATCGCCCTCTCTTTCAGCCGAACGGACCCCATCTCCAGTCCGTTCCGCCATGGAGCCATCCACCTCGCAGCAACGGCCTGCATCGCCCTGCCCGCAGGTCGTTGTCATTCCCTCTCCAGCGAGGTCCCCCCAAATCCAACGAGCTGGATCCGTGGAGATCCAGGATCTCACGGCTGAAGATTCTCAATCTTCCCCCTTCCGGCATGTGCCCGTGGAGGAAGATGTCGTGCTGCCGATCCAGCCCATCTCTGAGAAGCCTGTATCTACTGCTCACTCCCAGGTTGCCTCCATGAAGGCTGAGGCCAGGCTGAAGGTGATCGACCTGTTGCCGGGAATAGCTCAACTCCCCAAGTCCCTCGACCTCGCTACTCGCCGCCAGTTCTATCTGGTTTGTAAGTCGAGTTATTATTATGTATTCGAGGCCTTGCTGCAAGTCACCTCCCTCGAAGAACTGAAGGTGGAGGAGTTGGCGCTAGAGGAAGAGTTTGGCTTCTTCAGCGTGGAGGATGCGGCCTCAAACTTTCGATCTCTTGTGCTGCGCCGCATGAAGGTCGAGGCCAAAATTCTGGGCATCGACCTTCGCCCTCTCTACACGCACTCTCGTGCTCTCTACAACTCCGCCACAGAAGTAGGAGATGAGTTTGACGCGATTCAAACTCCGGAGCAATCACCACCAAGGAATGCAGGTGGTGATCAAGCTCTGACTGCCGATGATTCTGCTCCCGATGCATCCAAGTTCGATGCGGAGACCGAGTTCAACACTCTTTCTGCAAAGCTCGAGTCTCTCGCAATCAGCGTGCCGGAGCAGATTAAGCAAGCCATCGCGGAGGCCCGAGTCGATATATTGAAGGAAGCCAGGACCCAGGCCGATGATGCTGCCAGGGAGCGGGTGACGAAGTTCGCTGTCGACCATCTGAAGGAATATACCGACAAGCTTCTGCCAGCCCAGCTCGAGGCACTAAACATGGCGTCCCGCGATCTGGTAGGAGATGTGAAGGAGGACGTGGCCAAGGTCGATCACCGTGTGACCGACCTTACAACATCAATTACAAATTCGGCATCGGCCTCCAACACGCAGATCAACGGCATCCTGGATACTCTCACCAGCTTGCTGAATGGGCACCAGCAGTTGAGGGAGGCCGTTGGCAAATTACAAGATGAGGATGCTACTCTTCTTTCCCTCATCAGGACCCTTTCTGATGATGTCGAAAAGGGGGAAGAAGAAAGAGCCGCCGCCGCCGCCGCCGCCAGGAAGAAGATGTCCTCCAAGTCCAAAGCCCCTTCATCTTCCGTGGCTCCTCCCCCTCCTCCTCCGCCTCCGCCTCAAAAGAAGCCTGCTTCCCAGGCCGCCTCCTCCAAGGCCGTCGCCTCCCAGGCCGATCCCATAGCAGCTGCCGCTGCTGCTGAGGCCGCCGCCGCCAAAGCTCGATTGGCAAAGGAGGCCGAGCTGATTCAAGCCATGCATCTGGCTGGTGCGACGCCGGAGCAGGCCGTGAATCCCATCGAGCAGAAACGCTTCATTGCGGAGCGCCGGGCTGCTGAAGCGAGGAAGAAGGCCGAGATAGACTGGATCAGCCAGTCGTCCCACGCCCTCATTTTGGAGGCTGGAGTCCAGCAACAGGCCATGGCGTGGCTTGATGAACGCCAGAACGCCCTGCTGCGGGAGCTCAACAGTTGCTTCATCCTCCTCCACTACTGGATCCATGACCCCTCCCTTCCTGAAGACGATGACGACGCCTATGCAGCCTACATGCTCAAATTCCCCCACCAAGACTTCATTGGTGAATTGCGGAAGAAGGCTGCAGAGGCCGGTGCGATGTTAAGGGCTCCTGCCAAGCAATATTTTGCGCCCTTGGTTCTCGGTAATTCGGGGTACTTGGATTACTCCCGAATCGACCAATACATCGCACTGACCGCCATCGGCCTGAACGTCAATGTGTCAAATTCTGATCCCGACTATTGCCGAATCAGGGATGGAATTTACGCAAGTATGAAGTCGAAGTCGAGGGAGCAGATCCAGGAAGAGCGCATAGCAGCCCGTGCCTAGCTGCAGCAGATGTAGTTAGATGATTTTGTTGTTTTTGTTATTCATTTATGCTCTCAGCCTGTCTTGTAAATTCTCAATGTATATCGCTATCGAGCTTAATGAAGCAAAAATCATCTTTCGACCTGACGACAATATCTCTTTGTCCAGGCATCTGCCTTTAATGCTTTATTTTAATTATGTTATTATCTGCCTTTCATATAAATTCCTTATCAACCTTAATGGTTAATCGATCTTTCATTGTTTTAAAATCTTAGGAATTATTTGTAAAGTGTATGGTTTCGACATCATCAAAAGGGGGGAAATTGTTGGGAACCCTTTGCAGTTTGATTTTGATGATGTTTTTCGAAACCACACTTAGGCATATTTTACTTGTTTAGGGTTAAGGCCGATAGATCGACCTGCTATCTATTAGTGCAGGTCGATGCTCTATAAAGTCTAGAATCAAGTTTGATCCACCCTGTAAGAGAAAGGTCGTTTATACAGCCTGCCTCATTTGGATCGAGCTGGATCATCAAGCTATCTATCGACCTCCCTTCCCAAGCTTCCAGCCTGCATTGCCTTAGAAGATTTCAAGAGCTGGATTTCAATATCAAGGTCGATGCTCCGCCTTCATGGAGCAACACGACCTGATCCTTGCCACGTAGTGTGCCAGCAAGGACGAATCTTCCCAACGGCTAGAAGTGAGTCAGCCTCCAACGGCTAGTGCCATGTCAGCCTGACTCCAACGGCTAGTTTTTCAAAACTGCCTATAAATACTTCAGCCATTATCGGATTCAAGTACGGGAAACTCAAGCCATCAACGCCAAATCTCTGCCCAAAATCTCTCTCAAGTTCATATCCATTCAAGTGTTCGAAATCAATTAGTTTCCCAAACACTTGACGAAGAGAGGTTTCCGATTCCGATAAACACCACAACGACGAAGCGTTCACTGCTGCTTGTCGTTGGTTCAACAACTTCTCTCCGACTAGTTCGAAGTTAGAAAGTTTGTTTGTGTTCTTCGCCATTGTAGAGTTTAGTCAAGCTCTGTAATTAGCGAAAGGTTGTTTGTACATTTTCTGTACGAAAGGTTGTAAGGGTCACGACCCAAAACTCGTGTCTAGATATTTTCAGGTTAGAGTGTATCTAGAACTGATACTCAGTCAGTATAAATAAGATAGAGGTTGAATCCAAAGGTAAAGGGATTCTCAGGTCGAGTCGACCTGACGTGGACGTAGGAGGGTTTCTCCGAACCACGCTATATCGCTGTGTCTCTCTCTCTCTCTCTCTTTATTTATCGCCCTTTCATTTTACTATCAAACTGACGAGCATCAACCTGCATATCACGCATCAACCTGCTATCTATTTTTAGCCAAGATTTTTCAAAGAGTAAATCAACCTCCACCAACTTCCGCATAAGCACAGTTTGATAAATCAAGTTTGTTTCCAAACGAGCTTGATAGATCAACCTGTCTCTGATAAGGATCGACCTTGACAATCGACCTTTGATCGACCTGATTTTACAAAAGTAAAAAACGGTTGGTTATTGGTGTATTCCCCCCCCCCCCCCATACACTAATTACTCTTTCCCGGGACCAACAAAGGCGACGAATGAAGTTGTTTGGAAACAAATTGTTTGCTTTAAAGAAGGTCAAACTGACGAGTCCCGGTCTAATAAACGAGCAATCAATGATCAACCGAAGAAGATACGAACTCGTGGGGAAGTTAGAACCAATTGCAAGGCAAAATTTCTCTCGTCAAGCAACAGACTGGGTCAGATTGGAGCATTAGTAACTTCGTGGAGGGTCATAATCATGCGTTGTCTTCTCACATTGGTATCGAGTACCACTAGAATAAAAGGTAAATTGTACTCCCTCCGGCTCAGGTATTTCGACACCTTTTATTATTTTATACCTCACATGTGAATATAAAATGTGTCGAAAAATACTTGAGCGGGGGGGGGGGGGGGGGGGGGGGGGGGGTAGTATTTGTTTGAACCAAAAATTGTCGAAATACTTGAGCTTGAGCCGGAGGGAGTATTGTATTTGTTTGAACCAAAAGTTGAATTTTAAGTACAAATGAGCCTATAAAGTTGACAATGACTAAAAAACTTGAAATTTCTCATGGCTACAATTTCATAAAAAAATAGTGAATGCATGCTAAGCATATGCCATTCCCACAAAGTCAAAAGAGCAGTAATAGTAATAATAATAATAATAATACCAAACTCATCAATAGTAAAATAATAGTAATCGAGATGAGTGATAAAGATACTGCTCATTTTTTTTTCCAAGACATTTAACAATAACTATTATAGATTTCTCTCGGAATATGCAAGCTACTAAGGGCAAATAGAATAATCAGAGTATATCATACAATCCCTTCATGGAGACTAGCTGAACTTGCAAATGGTAGCTAAAGATCCCATATTATCGATTGTTCAAACTACGAACTCGAGATACAGAGAGGTTATATTTACTAAACAACTTGCAAGTGTATTATTTAGTGTACGAACTTTCGTATTCCGAGTAACTTCGACTTTCCTGATGAAGTATACGGTGTAGGTATGTCTTTGGAGCCATCTTCACAAAAATTTACATCTGCTAATTTCTTTAACAACTTCTGCAGGCTGGAGATTTGAATCTTTACCTCTCATCTTAATCCCGACTATGATATGAATGCCGTATTTTTCAATAAACCTGGAAATTCAGACCATCACTATCAGATACCAAATAAATCACTACTCAACAAGAGCAATAATTAGAGTTCCTTTAGCAATGAACTTCCTACAATACTTTTGTCCTTTATCAAAGCATGCATTGGATAAAATTGAATGTATGATATGAGATATCATAGATACTTCACCAACCTTATCAATTGCTTACCACCAAATGCAGCCAATTTAGTGGCTAAAGCAAGCATAAGATGTTTCACTTGAAGCCTCTGTTTTTCTTGAAATATGGTTTCAACCACCGTCTGCAGGGATGATTTTCTTTTCATAGTTAGGATACTAAATTTAGAGGTTTCATCACTGCCAAGTGTAGGGCAGCACAGTAGGGAAATGTTTCTAGAACTTAGAGCATTTTACAATGTAAACTGAGAATAAACCTAACAAAAGAAATTAACGAGGAAGAATTAAGTTCATCGATCATGTATTTATGCACACACTCCATCAAAACTAAGTTATCTCTTTAAACCTTCCTTTTCTTATGCTACAAAGTTTCAATCTTTCATCCTCAAACACAAATTAATTAGTGGAGAAGGATCCAAAGAGAGCGATACCTCTATTATGGGCTGCCATTATCGCCGGAGGCCGAGTTGACGGTGCTCTCAAGGACATGGTCATCGTTATGAAGCAGCAAAAAGAGCCGAAGAAGCCATCGAAGTGATCAAATCACTATGCGTCCGTTGCTCCGATGAAGCCCATAAATCCCTCGACAACATCTTAATAAACATGTACAAGTTCTGAAGTTCACCTCCTTCGCCGCTATTAACGTTTGATTCAAGCTTTACCTCAAATTTTCAAAATTTCTAAAAAACTGATTAAAGCTTTACCAAGAATGCTAGATCGTACATTTATTGTAAATTGTTGACAGTGCCGACCCGAGGAAGATGGCAAGTTGACAGCATAGGTGGGTCACGCCCATTTGTTCGGCAGGCCTTAGACCCTCTTTTCCTTTTTGGTGTGCGGCGCGACGGACATGAAGGTGGCCTGGTTTGAGTCGTGGGAATCGACGGTGTGACAAATTTTTTTTTTCTTCCGCTTACCTTTCAAATTCACGAATTGGGACTAGGGTTCAAGAGAATTCTTTGGTGATTTTTCAGGAATAATAATCGATTGCTTGGGTTGAGGAAATATGGACAAAATTAATTTGAGAAACGAAGGAAGGGAAAAGGGAGAAAGGGGGAGAAGGCGCAGGCGTAAAAAAATAAAAAGAAAGTGAAAGAAAGAGAAATAATAATCTGACGTGGATTGTCGCTCACAGAACGCTCAACACAGAACGCTCAGCATATCAATTCTGGTATATATATATATATATATATATATATATATATATATATATATATATATATATAGGGGTGAGTTCCTGTACAAAATAGGTTTATCGTAAAAAATAAAAAATGATGCATTTTATGCATAATTTTATAATGCATGATATACATAACTATAATGCACAATGCATTATATGCATTATCTATACAATCATAATGCATTTTTAGTAAAAGTATAATGCACCAGTTAATCTACACCGTTGATCACACAGATCAATGGTCTAGATCACTTCTCATTTCTTACGGAACCTGTCTTTTGCATGTGATCTCTCCGCATATATATATATATATATATATATATATATATATATATATATATATGGAACATCTCAACTTAAACATGATGGGAGAAAGAAGTATTATTTAAAAAACATCCATCTATGGCTCACTCACCTTACTCAAGTCACTTCCATTTATTTATAAAAAATACCATATATGTATGAGGGGCCTCCTTTGCCACCATAAAAATATCAACCAATCTTGAATTAAAACGAGGGAGAAAGAAAGTATAAGTTATACTCATGTCGGTTATCTATGCGCTTAAAATATATCAACATTCATTATAATATGTAAAATATAAATGTTAAAATTAAATTTAGGTCTAACTTGATACTTCCTTTGCCATATAAATGTTTGGTTAATTTTTTATTCAATATATTATAACTTGATCGAGCATATCTGGCAAAAGTTCGATGATGACGATTAAATGTGTATTTCATACTATTATGTTTTGTTAGTTGTTTATTTAATTTTGTGTTTAATTGCAATAGTTTTTGTGGTGAATTGAAAACGTTTATGTAATATGTGTTCATACTTTACAAAATACTTATTCTCTCATTTCTTTTATTTTTAAATTTTATTCGAATATAATTAAATTATTTTTAAAATTATATTAAATATTTATATATAATGTTGGAGTTGGGTAATTCTGAATGGTCATACATAAACATATAAAAACATAAGTGGTTGAGGTTGATGAATAGTGAATTAATATACTCCCTCCTTCCCCTAATAAATGTCCCAAGCAGTCAAAATTTTTGTCTCATAATAAGTGTCCTATCACATATTTCAATGTAAAAATTTAGCTAAACTACCAATTTTACCCCTACTATCATTACACTTTTTTTACTTTTTCAATTTTCTATGTAATGAATAGGGGTTAATATGATAAATTTAAGCACTTTCTTGGTTATTGAAATTTGACGGCTCGGAACACTTATTAGGGGACATAGGGAGTAAGAGAGATAAATTAATACTTCCTCTGGCTCACGATTTCTGAGACGTTTCTTTTCGGCACGGGATTTATGGCGAAAGTGTTTAGTGTTTTAAGTATGTTGTTAAGGGATAGAGTGTTGTTTATGTATTATGCAATATTCATATATATATATATATATATATGAATAAATATTAAAATTAATATTCTTCTTACTTCAAAATTAATTTTTTGTGGTAAATTAATTAATTTAATTATTGATATATAATTAAAAAAATTTAATAAACATATTGTTGCCAGAATCGGAAAACAACAATAACTGAAATATGTAAATGTAATGCAATTAAAAAAAAAAATTAAAAAAAAAAAACTTTAGCCAACCATTTAACAAAATAAAAAAAAAAAAATTAATAAAAATTAAAAAAAAATTAAAATTTTTTTTATTTTTCTTTTTAATACCACTCCGGTCCCCTATACTTGACTCATTTGCTTTTTGCTTTTTCGGCACGCATTTCCACCGAGACGTAGTACGGGTCTTACGATATAATTTTGAAATATTATTTCTTTTACGGGATACTACGAGTGGAAATGAGTCAAGGTGGAAATTCGTGGCGAAAAAGCAAAAAGCAAATGAGTCAAGTATAGAGGACAGGAGTGGTATTTCTTTAATAAAGATGTTAATTGTAATAAGGGATAACTAATTGTGCAATTAAAATGTTAATTATTTCCCAAAATGGAAACGTGTCAGAAATCGTGAGACGGCCCAAAAAGGAAAACGTCTCAGAAATCGTGAGCCAGAGGAAGTATATTAATATGAAGGTTGGATGGTTGAGATTGCTAATAAACAATAATCTTAAGGAGGTGCTTGGTATGAGGTAATGAAGGTGAGAATGGAATAGCCATTCCTACCTCTATTCTATTACCCCGCTTGGTTCGATTTTTTTGTCGGGAATACACTTCCAAGGGAATGACTATTCCCACATCCATGAGAATATGCATTACTTAGATATTCATGGTTATAGCTATTCCCAACATTTTTTATATGTGATTTTTATTTTAACAAATATTATTTAATTTATTTATAGACAATTAAATTTATCTCAATATTTTTTTCAAATATATAAGTATATTTCGTTATCATTTTCTCTCTCTAAATTTTTCCTATCATCATTTTCTCTCTCTAAAATTTTTATATCTCACCACTTTCTCTTTCTTAAAAATTTCTGACCCCGTCACTTTCTCACTCTAAAAATTTTCTCATCACTTTCTCTCTCTAAAAAATTTAATTTTCGTCTCTTTCTCTCTCTAAAAAATTTAATTTTTGTCACTTTCTCTCTCTAAATTTTTTTTTTCTCTCTAAAATTTTAACTTTCTCTCTAAAAATTTTCACTTTCGCCACCTTCTCTCTTAAAATTTTATTTCTCTCTCTAAAAATTTCATTATCGTCGCTTTCTCTCTATAATTTTTTCTATCATCGTTTTCTCTCTCTAAAAATTACTCCTATCTTTTATTACTTTCTCTTTCTAGTTTTCTTCTATTTCATCACTATTAAATAGTATAGTTGTATGATTTAATTACAAAATTTTAATTTAATTTATCACATAAAATGTTAAAGAAAAAAAATTGATTGCATTACTTTGGTTATTACTTGTGCATACCAAGCAAGAGAATGAATCAATTATTCCATTCCTTTCCCATACCTATTCCTTTCCCACCTCCATTCCTTTCTCATCCCTATTACATTACCTCATACCAAGCACTTCCTAAAAGGCTATCAAAGGCTATCGATTGTGAGGGCTCTAAGATGGCGACAAATAGAATCTTTCTTTCAACTCCAAATTCCAAAAGATAAAAAGCTTCTAGAGAATAAATGGTGCGCGAATCACTATTTGCTTTTTTACTCTCTTCCAAAATTTTATTGGAAACTTCTCTTTATTGGTGGCCCAACACAAAAATAATCAAATTAATAAAAATAAAATAAAATAAAAGAACCAAAGGTTCAGTTACGAAAGTGTCGCCGGCTAAAAACGAGTAGTTATATATATATTTTTTATTTGATGTAGTAATAGAAATCCGTGTTCTTAAGAGATGGCAAGAATGATTGAATAATAAAATTTGTTTAATATTCGAAAAGGTGAAGGAATGAGTACTAAATCAAATAAACATAATGTAAGCTAACGCGTTGAAGTTTACACTTAAAATCGTAGTCTCTCTCATCCGTCCATGATTAAACCTTTCTTTTGAGTAAGATAATTACTGAGAGGAATGTTCAGAAATTTAAGCATGCATATTTTATATCTTTTTCAATCTATATTTAAACTTATAAACATATTGATATCTAATCTTAAATAAAATAAAAGTATCGATATTTTTAATTTTATATAAAAATTGAAAAAATTTGATAACAAACGAATAAGCTATAATAATTATTTTAAAATTGTCTTAATTAAGGTATATTGATATTTGAATTCGTTATTATTATGCTTTAACTTTTTTCAAAAAGAAAATGTAGTTGTCTTGTATATTATCAACCCCCAAAAATTTATGTACCGTCTTGACCAGAAATATCCAAAAGGAAATAATAACTGAATAAGTGTCGTCTAGATTGAATGGTATCCCATGTCTCAAATTCTAATTTTTATTAGTTAAATATTATATATTTTATAAATAAAAAATGCATTATGTAACAAATTATAATAGCCATTTATGGAAAAAAATTTAGATTTATTAATAGTAATATGACCTAGTTTTAATTTTTTCAAACTTTATAAAACTAGTGAAATTAAATTTTAAAAAATAATTATATAACCTAATTTGGATTAGTGAACCATAGAATTAATCATAAACTTAAAATAAATCATTATAAATTAAAAAAATTGAACAAAATGTACAAAAATAATAAAAATTAAAATTTGAACACTGTTGAGATACCAGAATTCGGGGGATAGGGGATCCAAGTCCGTCTAGACTCTAGAATGAGATAGAGATAGTAGATGAGAATTATTTAATTGAAAAATCAAATAACAGCCCGCCTTCTTCCTTCCGCTCGCCGCTCGCTGGTTGCGATTTCGCATCTCTCTCTCTCTCTCTCTCTCTCATGGCATGAAGTTTCTGACCATATTTTAATCGTGCCAACTTTGAAGCAATCAAATCAACCACCTTTCTTTTTCTTTTTTTAATTTTATTTTAAGATTCTTCTCCATAACATCTGCTGACATTCAAGCTCAACTGAATTGGCCTTTTGAGTTGACAAATTCTCTTCAAATCTGCACCTCACTTCAAATTCTCAACGCTTTGATCCTTCAAAATCCCCATTCATTCCCCTGCAGTTTCCCCCAATTCCGATTTCTCCTTCTTCCTCCGAGAATTCATCAATGGGGCTCTGCGTGAGCAAGCAGAAGCCTGCAAAACCCAACGCTAACGGCGTCCATCACAACCAAACTCCGATTCAGTACACAATGTCGCCGGGCTACGCCGTCCAGCTCCCCCACGTGCTACCGCCGTCCACCCCCGGGCCGCCGCCGCCGCCGCCGACCAAGGCGAACACCATCCTCGGGAAGCCTTACGAGGACGTGAAAGCGCATTACTGCCTCGGCAAGGAGCTAGGGCGCGGCCAATTCGGCGTCACCTATCTCTGCACCGACATCGCCACCGGGCAGCAGTTCGCGTGCAAGTCGATTTCGAAGAAGAAATTGGTGACGAGGAGCGATAAGGAGGATATGAGGAGAGAGATTCAGCTGATGCAGCACCTGAGCGGGCAGCCCAACATCGTGGAATTCAAGGGCGCCTACGAGGATAAGCAATCGGTGCATCTGGTGATGGAGCTGTGCGCCGGCGGCGAGCTCTTCGATCGGATCATCGCCAAGGGGCATTACAGCGAGAGGGCCGCCGCCGCGATCTGCCGGAGCATCGTCGGAGTTGTGCAGATTTGCCATTTTATGGGGGTGATGCATCGTGATCTGAAGCCGGAGAACTTCTTGCTCTCGGATAAGACGGAAAATGCCCTGCTCAAAGCCACCGATTTCGGATTGTCCGTCTTCATCGAGGAAGGTAAAGTTTCGACACCTCAATTCGTAGTTAGTATCGACGATCGAAGTGCTCTGTTGCTTTTAATCAATCTATTCCATGATATAGGGAAACTGAGGCAGAGTGATCATCACCACTACAGATTTTTTGCTTCTTAATGGAATAGGACTCATCAGAGGCCTAAATGATAATTTCTGTTTTTAGCTAATTCATGTTCTATGTTGAATCTGCTTCTTCAAACGTCTGTTTTTTTTTTTTTTTTTTTTTTTTTTTTAAATAAATAATTTGAAGTTCGTGTAGTCATCCTCAGAATCTGGTGATTTTGTCCCAATTAGGATAATAGATTGTAACTTTAATTTATTGGATTCCCTTGAATAGCTGATTGCTATCGCGTTCTTGAATGAGCAACTGTATGATTGATATCAGGACTCGTAGATAGTACGAGACAGAGAGTTTCGATTAGCACTTGAGATTCAATTCTTGCTATTGCACAATTCTCATTCATGTACGATGTAGAGAATTAGCATTCTGAAAGAGTAGGTAGCTAACAATAATTGAGGTGCAGGGAAAACATACAAGGATGTTGTCGGCAGCGCTTATTATGTGGCTCCAGAAGTTTTGCGTCGAAAATATGGGAAGGAAGTTGATATTTGGAGTGCTGGAGTTATGCTGTACATATTACTCAGCGGCGTGCCTCCTTTCTGGGGAGGTAAGCTCCATACTTCTGGGTCTCCTTCATTTAATGTTCGTTGTTTCAGTTTTCTTGATTCTCTATACACACTTGGAGTGCAGACAATGAGCGCGCCATATTTGATGCTGTGTTGAAAGGACACGTGGACTTCGAAAGTAAACCTTGGCCATCAATATCAGAGAGTGCCAAGGATCTTGTTCGTAGAATGCTTACTCAGGACCCAAAGAAGCGAATAACTGCTGCCCAAGTTCTAGGTATAAATGCTCGTCTCCCCTCTTCACTCGCTATTTGTTTCTGAACTACTCTAATTCAAAAGTCTTCTTATTTTGAAACTTATAGAGCATCCATGGATTAAAGAAGGTGGTGAAGCATCTGATAAACCAATAGATAGTGCAGTTCTCTCGAGGATGAAGCAGTTCAGAGCTATGAACAAACTCAAAAAGCTAGCTCTCAAGGTATCTTCAAACATCGGTGGTGACTGAGTGGGAATGCAGTTAGGAAGGGTGTCATTTGCTATGCATGGCGACTAATCTATTTCATTAACTATATCTTTGTTTAGTTTCGAACAACAGAACTTATGGTAAGTGTGTTGTAATCTGATAACGGAGTGCTACACTTGATTGTAGGTGATAGCGGAAAACCTATCTGCAGAAGAAATTCATGGGCTGAAAGCAATGTTCACAAATATGGACACTGACAAAAGCGGCACCATCACTTATGAAGAACTCAAAGCCGGTTTAGCTAGACTCGGATCAAAACTTACCGAGACCGAAGTTAGGCAGCTCATGGATGCTGTAAGAACAACCTTCCATTAAATCTTATGTTTCTTATTTTCTCTTCCTCAAGTTGTATTAAGATTTTAGTAATTTTAACCATTTGAACACGTGCAGGCTGATGTGGATGGAAACGGGACGATTGACTACATAGAGTTCATAACAGCCACAATGCACAGACACAGATTAGAAAGAGAGGAAAATCTGTACAAAGCATTCCAATACTTCGACAAGGATAATAGTGGGTAAGTGTCGTTTTCAAGTTTCTTAAAATTTTGCAGTTAACAAGACATTGTGTATGATTGAATGATGGGTTGTACGTTTGGTAACAGGTTCATCACAAGAGATGAGCTAGAAACAGGTATGCAAGAACACGGGATGGGAGATCCAGCAACGATAAAGGAAATAATTGCTGAAGTCGACTCGGATAATGTGAGTCGAACCTTCAATACAAACTTAATGCTGCTTTTCCTCTATTGTTCATGTAACATTGTACTAACAATCCAATTTCTTGCCTCTGGGTTTTTGGTTTTTTAGGATGGAAGAATTAATTATGAAGAATTTTGTACCATGATGAGAACTGGTAACCAACAACCCAAGCTCTTATAGTTGAACAACCTTATTTGCTGCAAATGAATCATAGCTCGTAATTATATACCAACCCCCATTGTTGTATTCTTGAGAGAAATTCTGATTCCATTTTTTCTGCTTATATCTTCTCCTTTTCTTCCCATCAAACAAGGAAAATTATACATACGCAAAAGTAATTAAAGTATCAACCTATTTTCCTTTTTGTATTTAACTGCTGCTTTTGATAGATAGTTATCAACTATAATTAGTTTGAAGCAAAAAATAATGAGAAAGTTTGTTCTTGATATGATTCTTTGTACGTAGCTTGCGTTGAAGAAGTGATTTTTTTTATCAATTGATTTACATTAATAATGAGGATTTTTATGAAGAAAATTTGATTTTCAACCAAACTCAAATATTAACAATTTTTTTAGTATAAGAGGTCATAATTTGGATGTTTTTAAAAATACACCATAATTATTTGGAGAAAAAAATAAAAAGTACATATGAAGGTCTTTAATGGTGGCGGAGGAGGGTGGCGGAAATGGTGATATTGAGTTTGATTAATTTCTAACATTTGGTCTTCATGGTCATTTTTTTTAAAAGAATCCGTAGAAATCTCTAGTTTTTATAAAAGATTTTGGAGAGTGATATCTCCTTATACTTTTGAAAGAGAATTAAACAAAATCTATAGACTATTAAAATCCATGAACTGTTGAATACCTGCAGATTATTTAAGACTTTATGAAGACTGCATTTATTTAAGACAAATCCACGATAGGATTCCACTGATTTTACAAATCCATGAAAGAAACAAAATTGTTCGCCACGTAGGTGCATGTAACATTGCATTCCTTGTGAGACGAAAGGGGCCAAATCAGAGTAAATATATGGATTATATGTAAGTATTAATAATTAAATGGATCAATTCCATAAATATAATAGTGTGAACCCAAGCCTCCTTAATAATCTGTTTAACTACAAATTTGAGCTGCGAATCCAAAAGTTTTCTTGAAGCTTCATCAAATAACGTTGGTCCAACATACGCAAGGGATGATGCCCATTGAACAACTCTTGAGGTCTGTTATCATAATCATAACCCTACCAATTAAGAACACCATAAGAAAGCACACATTTAACATACATTAAGGAATGAAAAAAAGAATAACGATATGAACGGTTGAAATCACTTATTTAATTTGTCCCTTGTCAATTTGAGAAGGTCCTCAGACTTTATATATAGGAAAATATTAAACATGCAAGTGCCTCATTTTTCTTTCTAAGAAAAAAAAACACACACACACACAATTATAAGTTAATTTCTCTTGCTTTTCATAGAAGAAGGAAGAAGAACATGCACACGTATACACATTTGAGAACTAATCAAAAATTGATAAGCATTAAGCTGGGTAGAGTGAATAACTATGAGAATGTAACAAACCCTAACTAATACTTCATCCGTTCCATTCTAGTAATAGAGAATATATATTATGATAGACTCGATCTCACTATAACTAGCTCGATCTATTAAATTGGGAACAAAGGGAGGAGTACAATATAACAAAAAAGAAAATAGAGGTTGGATTACCCTGCTCTTTATAAACTGATTGAGGAATTCCATAAGTCTGTCGTAGTTGGAAGGTTTGTGTTGATCATCACCTAAGTATTTGAGAAGCCGAGACCGCACTTTTCGATAGGGAAAAAGCCAGCATTCCTCCATTATTTTCCACATTGGTGGCCATCTCCCTTTCTCATACAACGGTGGTGTTGGTGGTGGCGGTGTGATGGAGGAGAGATTGAGGATATAAGAATACTGGAAACAAAACCCGCACTATGCCAAAAAAGTTCATACATAACGCAAAATTTGCGTTATCTATGTGCAAAAGGAAACTGCTAAGAATACTGGTGTTATAAAAAGTCCCACTCATACATAACGGTTCTGTACCGTTATCTATGTGAGTTTTTCATAACGGTTCAAAATTTAACACATAACACTAATATACCGTTATGTATAGTTACTTTTGATAACGGTTTGCAGCCGTTATTAATTTATATATTGTTCGTTATATATGATCGACAATCATTACGGTTTGTGGTTCTTACGTTACGGTTACGAAGTGTTATCTTTGGTAGTTTTTAATAACGGTTTTATACCGTTATTAATATGTCGTGGTGAACAGTTATTAATTCTTCTTATACTCATTACAATAAATAAAAATGATACTTATATTAAAATACAAATAATTCACTGTACATGATTTTCCAAACATAGTGAAAAGATAAAAATGTTCTATCAATATCTATAAATGTTTTAAGAGAACCTAATACACGTATATATCTTTTTTTTTGTAGAATAAAATAAGGAGAGCTGTGATCGAAGGAATTACAGCTTCGATCGGACTTTGTTGATGAGCTCGCGTCGCAGTATTTTCCCAGAAGCCGATTTTGTACAGTGTTGATGAATGTGATGCTCTTCAATCTTTTAAAAGGCGCGAACTGAAAACATGAATAACAAGTTATTAGCTGAGAATAGGATGTGTGTTTAATGTTGAGGCTAATTTAGTCTGCATGCATACTTGATCTGCTACGAATTTCTTCAGAAAGTGAGCTATTTGGGGAGAGTTAGTGTATGGATTTCCATGGAGATCGTCCTTAAGCCAAACTGGCGTGGAACTGATAAAAATGAACATTGATAGTATTAGAGAGGGGGAGAGACGTACCTCAAACTGAATAATCGGTTTTGCAGCTAAAACAATCGGGAATGGAGGCGTGCCCTGCACATTTACAAGCAAATTCAGTACAAAAGAGTTTAACAACTTGCATCCCAATAGGAGGGAAGTCATAACAAGTGAATGCCTAACTTTGAAACAACATATGAGGCATATGGAATATTTAGGACTAAAAGAGATAAAAGCAAAAGATGAGTTAACACCAAATTAACATTAAAAAAAAATCATTTGAAAGGAAGCATTCAAACATAAAATTAAGTTTAAATGTCCATAAACATAAAAATGTGACATAACCTTATTCCTCACCTTATAAGAATGTAATCAATGTAGACAGATATTAATTTAATGTAGTAGAGGAACAAGCAAATACCACAAAGATAAATTTTCATGGTTAGAGGTGCAGTGCAGTCATGAGTTTACACGTGGCTGGAGATGGCAGAAACGACATAAAAACAGGGCAAGCAGAAGCTATACATACTACGCACAATGATGCGATCGGATAAGAAAACAAGAAGTTTCAAATATTATCTGATCAATTGCAGAAACAAGACCACAGAAAATAAAGAATCAATGTATTTTCAAAGACTTATAATGGTTATGAGTTTAAGTACTTTTTCAGAAACTAAGAGATACCACTGGCTATTAGACCATCACTATCACTAAACAGAGATGAGCTGAGCATGCAAATTCAGTTTGATGCTACTTGATAATCAACTGTACCTCCAATATCTTAATTAATTCCTTCGCATGCTACTTCAGTGACATATCCACCAAACTCGAATAACATTTAGAAGACTTTGATCACCGTAGAAGGCAGAGTTGTAAGTAGATGTCAACACGGACAAATTAGAGAATGATACATAATAAACAAAACAAAAAAGAGAAAAAAAGAATATTGATGTTGTCAAGACTTATATAAATAGCTAGAAAGTCTAGGCCAATAAACTTGTAATGACAAAAATCGAAAGTTGTTTCTCCAAAAAAGAAGTTTATGTCTGTTTCTCCGAAAAAATGAAGTTTATGTAAGCCAGAGTGTGATAAAAAATGCATGCCACTGGAGAAACGTACGCAATTGATAGAGTTAAAGATGATTGATGGAAACCTAAACAGAATTACTGAACTAAGAAAAGAAGAATCAAACTCCGCACACGAGGCCCAGCTATAAGCTGTCCTAAACCCTACTTTCTTTTCTGGATGGCTAAACAAACCCTATTAACTAGACTTAAATAAGAGAAACTAAAGACTGGAAGCCCATGCAGAACACTCAAGCCCACACATTTAACTATTGAAAATATAAAATAAATAACCTAATAACTAAAAATAACAAAAATGAATGCCGCTGCTCTCTATCACTAATGAACACAGAAGTCAGTGAAAATGGACAAACAAGAAATGTGAAATAACGGTGGTACAAAAAACACAACTATCAATCATATTGTAGTCTGACTACAACTAGTTTAGGGCATATGGAGGCATCAGTTCTCTTTATTGCTATCACAATGGAATTGGGTTTAATGAACAGAAAGATAGCATATGTCAAATGCGTTAGCACTTTCAAATCAACAAAGGATACTTAACTCAACGTAAACTGGATTTCCTGGAAGCTTGATTAGGTGTCCTACTCACGTATCCGTACGAGAACTATAGAAACTAAAAAATGAGCTCTTTTGATGGTAAGAATATAAGAATGAAAGTAAAATTCAAAAGCCACCTCTAAATGCACCCTTCATTCATTTTCGAATATATCACAAACTAGTTTTATCAGATTATCAAAGCTAAAGAAGAATCTAAAAGTTAAGCTCCTAAGGTCAAGCCAATCATATTATTTCTGAATGCTTTACCAAAAGAGAGAACTGTAAAGATTCAAAGGCATTCTCCTTTAATCAATTAATTCCTCGTTTTACCTCCACCTCCGCAATAGACCCGATACCAAGCAAAAGGAAATATAGATGCATAGTGATATCAATGCATACAAAAACATGTTATATCACATATAGATAGACACAGACACAAATAAAGATGCATATAGTAGTCCAAACTCGAAAAAAACTGTGACCACTACTTGAAAAATCCATCTGGGCAAGCGAGCTGCAAAAAATAGTACTTGCACAACTTCTAACAAAGATATTCAGTAATGCATTGTATATGTAACTCCTGCGTAGAAGAAATATCAAGTCGAAAGCAGAAAGTCTCAAGTTTATCTTCAAAAGCTACAAATGGTGAATACATCCACAACATTGTTCAGCGGGTATCAAAGCTCTTACCTGAAAGGCAGAGAAACACAGCCATCACTGCCAGCTTGTGGGCATATAACCATGGATTCCGTATCCCGTCTTCCAGTTGTCCAACGAGATCACCTTCTTCACCGCCCAGAACGAGATGAACAGCACAAACAACATGAACAATGCAAGAAAAATCCACATATTTGCCTACGGTTTCAACGTACTGATCATCCAATCAAGACAAATTTTTCATAATTTAAGCAATATTGAATAATTTAAAAATAAACTCTTTTTCTTTACATTTTTCCCTTTCTATTAGTATAATAATTTAAAGATAAAAATCTTGAAATATGCACAAAAT
Organism: Thymus mandschuricus; assembly: GCA_029379335.1. Classification (NCBI taxonomy): domain Eukaryota; kingdom Viridiplantae; phylum Streptophyta; class Magnoliopsida; order Lamiales; family Lamiaceae; genus Thymus; species Thymus mandschuricus. The sequence continues at coordinate 23,865,192 of CM057080.1, forward strand.
TCTACCAATCTAAGTGTAATGACAGTCACAGTGTTGGAACTTAAACTAATAATTTGTACTGATCACCCCTAAATGCTATATATGAGCTTCTTTCACTATATAGTACTAACTGGACAAAAGGCATTCTATGTAGTTTGAATCATGACTTGAAAAAATGACTTGAAAACTGATAGTTTAACTTATAAAACCATACATATAAAGAAAGAATTAATCATAAATTAGATATGAAAGAAACCAGATCACTAACTTCACTTCTTGATAGAGTTTCTTCTCCCAAAGCCAAGAGCTGCTCCAAAGCGGTACACAAGCTCTTTGTGGCATCGATTGTTCCAACTAAAGTGGGCTCGAACCTGTGTTTAATAGGCAATCTGCGAATTCATCGATTAACTTCATAATAAGATAAGCATCAACATGATTTTCTATCTACACAAGGAACAGAACAGCTGCGAATTCATCTATTTTTCAACAGCCAAACAAGCAATAGGTAAGAAAGCACAATTCAAAGCCATAAAAAATCAAAACAAGCTTTACTTCCTAAAAGAATATCATGAGTTTCAATGAACGTAAGAAACAATACAATCTCCTTACTCATTTCTCAGTTGCTTAAAACCTCAACTGAGTTGATCCCATCCCGCCTCTTGCATCTCTAGCAGGAGAAGCTGCATCAAGATAGCAGTTTAAGCAGAAAATACAAAACTGTTGAAAAAATTGGGGTAGCAGACATCTCGAAACTTAAACATTTTTTTTTTTTTATTCTTTGAAATTCAGCATGAGGCAGGGGCCATCAGCAATTGGAGGCGGCTGGGTTTTCATGCCGACGGAGGCAGGAAGCAGCTAATATGTTTCTTTTGAATAGACGATGAAAATTAGGGCTTGCGCGTCTGAAATGAGAGAGAGAGAGGGGTAATGTAGGTTACCTGACTGCACGAACAGCGACACCGAAGGCGAGACACAGTTGAGGGAGGCGAAGTTAGCGACCGTCGCCTATTCTGAGATTTGGGAATTAAGAGGTGAGAGAGAAATTCAAACTTAAAGCCCTGACCAAAGCCCGAAAAGCAGCCCGAGCACTAACATATCGGCGAAGCCCTTGGATTGCGGGCTCTCCACCGACCCGACGCTCTCTGTCGTTGCTTTGCCGACGGAACCTCCCGATTCAGCCTTCGGATTACATAAATTCGTGCCGCTCTGCTTCAGCAAGCATCCAGTATAGACAGGGGAGAGATAGAGATAGAGATAGAGAGAGAGAGCTCGCCTGCTTGTAGCAAGCTAGGCGAGACTGGTTGAGACCGTCGTCGGTCGCGTCTCCGGTCTCTGGTCTCCGGTTGTCAGTCGTGTCGACTGTGAGAAATTTTGGGGACAGAGACGAGGAAGAGAGACGTCGCGGGAGAGGGAGAGAGGTAGGGCGAGAGAGAGAGGATTTGGGGGTGAATTTAGTTTCAGTAAAAATTTAAATTTAAATGTTGGTAATTAATAAAAAAAAATAAAACAATAATATTGAAAATATCATTAGTAACAGTATTTTCTTATCGCTTTTTATAAACCGTTATTAAAAATTAACATAACACTTCAATACATAACGGTTCTTACTAAACTGTTAAGTATAGTAGTGATTATAGATAACACTCTGTTCATGACCGTTATGATTGATTAAAGCTACAGTCACATACATAACGGCAACTGTTATCTATTTAAAAAGTGTTCACATACATAACGGTTCCGTGAAAATACCGTTATGTATGCAGTGTTACCTATGACAGAATTTGGCATAGTGCCGGAATAATCCGCCAAAGAGGCAATCACTGCCGCCAATAATAATCTTCTTGATATCTCAAAACCCTAAACATAATACCATTTAAATAGTACCCAATATTCTTGGAGAATAAGCTAACAATTATTAAAGAAATAAATCAACTAAATAATTAACTAAAATAGATAAGTCTTGACAACTGCAACTTCCCAAAGATCCCTAAGCTCTCGGCGTCTCCTCTCTCATCTTTCGCCCCCTCCGAGAATAAACTTTGATTCCTTGAATCTTATCAACATCTCCCGGCGCCAAAACAGCCTTTTCCTCAAGGCTGAAGTCCGGAAATTGCCCACGCAAGACGCTCTCGTCCTCCCACGAGCTTTCCTCTAAAGCCAACCCTTTCCAATGAACCAAAACTTGCGGAACTTCAACTCCATCACGAAGAATAGAGCGTCGACGTATCACTGCCAACGGAAGAAAGGGTGGATCACTATCCATCAGACCCTCAGGGAGAGCAGACGAAACCGAACCCGAACCTTCCGCGGTTTTCAAAAGAGAGACATGAAAAACTGGGTGAATTTTTGTACCCATAGGCAGCTTCAATCGATAGGCCACAGACCCTACGCGAGCCTCGATTTCAAAGGGGCCAAAGTAACATGGAGCTAACTTCGAATGCGAGATAGCAAAGAGAGAGCGCTGCCGATAGGGACGACACTTCAAATAGACCATATCCCCGACTTTGAACTCTACCTCTCGTCTATGTTTATACGCTGCTGAGCACGTTCCAGATGAGCTCTCAAATGATGAAAAATATCATCCCGCTCCTTCAAAACCTATGCTAATGCATGTACGCGAACTTCCCCTGATAAGAAGGGCAGCAATGCCGACGGTGGACGCCCATACATAGCCTCAAACAGCGTCATCCCCGCCACTAGATTGGAATCTCATGTTAAACTTTACTCGGCCCATGCGAGCCATTTACCCCACCCCTTAGGCCATTCCGATGCGAAACAACGTAAGTATGTCTCGAGACAACGATTCATCACCTTCGTTTGGCCGTTGGTTTCTGGGTGATAAGCGGAACTCATACGTAATTTTGTGCCCGCGGCAACGGACAACTCACTCCAAAATGAGCTAAGAAAAATGGAATCTCGGCCAGACACAATGGACTCCGGTATTCCATGTAGACGAACCACTTCACGAACAAAAATCTCGGCTACCACCTTAGCCGTGAACGGGTGACGGAGGCCCATGAAGTGGCAATATTTTGAGAGTCTATCCACGACGAACATAATACAATCCCAGCCACCGGAACGGGGTTGGCCAGTGATGAAATCCATGCTGATGTCCGACCAAATGCGAGTCGGAATGGGTAGGGGATTGAGGAGGCCAACGGGACTCTGAGTATCGTATTTGTGACGTTGGCAGATATCACAAGCCGCCACAAGAGAAGTGATAGAGCGTAGCATGCCTGGCCAATATAAATTCGCAGCAATTCTCTGATAAGTGCGGAACGCACCTGCATGTCCGCCAGTAGCCATGGCGTGAAATTCATAAAATAGTTTCTCGATCCATGAGAAATTTGCAGGAATCACCACTCGACCTTTGTAGCAAGGTGCCGCGCACAAGTTCAAAGTGACATTGCGTAGGACGCCCCTCTTCTAGAGCCGTGTTGATCTCGAGTAGTTTGGGATCCGATCGCACTGACGCCCGCAAGTCGGCCCAATCCGTCCACTGTGGAATAGACACTGCCCCACACTCCAAACCCTCATCTCGGCGCGACAGGGCATCAGCCGCCTGATTATAGCGCCCTTCCTTGTACACAACGTCGAAGTCATAGCCCGGAAGTTTGGCCGCCCAATTCTGCTAGGCTGGTGTGGTAAGAGTTTGTGAGAGTAGATGTTTCAAACTCTGTTGATCAGTGTGCACAATAAATCGACGACCGAGCAAGTATGGGCGCCAATGCTGAACCGCTAGAACCAGTGCCATGAGCTCCTTTTCATACGCAGACTTGGAAAGAAGCCGACCCCGTCAACTCTTTGCTGAAATACGCCACTGGTTGTTTTGCTTGCATCAGGACAACACTGATCCCACAGCCTAAGGTGTCACATTCTATCTCAAATGGCTGAGAAAAATCGGGCATGACGGAAGGAACTCCTTCCTGTAAGGTGATGCAATGGTCGCTCCTTCGCGTAGGCGGTAGGCCCTCGGAGGTCTGCATGACGGTAGAAAAGGCCTCCAATATTGCTGAGATCTCCGCTCGCTGAGAGCTCGAAAGGGCTGAATGTGGCGAGGGTGCCGCTCCGTCGACTGTCATCAACAGCCACAAATCATCATCGCCCTTGCCACAAGCCCTTCGTGTCAAGGACGGGTCGCCTTGCACGCAGGAATGCTTGTCCCCTAGCGCAAAGGTCATGGTGAGTGTGGACCAGTTGGCCATTACATCACCGCAAGCCAAGAAACACCGAGAATAATGTCGACATTCCAGAGAGGAAACACATGAAAAGTGATGTTGAAAACGTGCTCCGCAACAGAGATGGGCACGTCCCAACACACTCCACGGGACGAGGCACGCGTGCCGTCCCCCAAGATTATCGGAAACGCCTCCGCTGCATCCACTTCCAACTGTAGGTTAGCGAGAATCCAGTCCGTGATAAAGCAGTGGCTTGCTCCGCTATCCACCATTGTCAAGTAACGACAATCGCCTACCAGGGTCAGTAGTTTCAGAGTTTGGTACCCATCAAACCCATAAGGTGACATATGCGATAGCTGCAGCGCGCGAAGCTCCTCGGTGGTGTCTGATTCGTCGGTCATGTTCGACGGCTCCAAAGTGTTGTCGTTGGCCCCGTCTGACGGCGGCTCCTCCTCCGTGTCTAAATGCACCGCCAATTACCTAGGTGGGCAGCGGTGAAGCGGTCCATATTATCCATCGCAGTGAAAACATTTGCCCTTGGCGCGATTTTCCTCTTGCTGCGCCACCGTTAGTCGATGCTAGTTACGCGGCGGTTAGGCAGCTGGGGATCGAGTAGTGCCAGTATCCCGAAGGTGGTGTAGGGCGCTGGAATGTGGTGGTCAAGCGAGGAAATGTGCTCGAAGAAGCCGTCAGTCGCAGCTGAGAAGTGGGTGGTGTAGTTGAACGAATGATGCGGCGGGCTGCACGAATGGCTGCATGGACGTCTCCGAGTTCGAGATCGGGAAGGCGATCACAAACGGAAGGGTGGAGGCCACTGAGAAAAATCCCCAAATACTGGTCTTGGGGTAAGGATGGTAACTGTGCCACTCGCTCCTCAAATAGTGTGAGGTAGTCCTCAAAGTGTCGGTTTGGCGAGTGAGATGCATGGCTTCGTAGGCATTCACAGTGGAGCTGTCGCCGAAACGGGATACCAGTTTCTTGGAAAAATCGGGCCATGTGATACTTGCAGCCCGACGGAGCAGCCATTGGGCCCATAACATGGCCTTGCCGGACATGGCAATAAGGGCAGTGGGTACTTGTTGAGTAGACGCGGTGTGGTGGACTAGAAATTATTGCTCGGCTTGTGCAGGCCAAGCGAGCGGGTCGGAACCGTCGAAACATAGTAGATCCATGCGTGGCATAAGTGCCGCTGTAGGCGACGGTGGCTACGTGGGTGGTGGTATTGGGCCTGAGCCAGTTGGTGGAAGTGCGGCCGTGAGAGTTTTCAACTGGGCAACAATGCTGGCGACTGAGGATTCGATGTTGCCGACCGCAGATTGAAGGGAGTCGACGGCGAACTAGACCCCGCCCATATTCGCTGACAAGTCCTTCGTTGTCTTCTCCAACACCTCCAAACGACAGTTCTGGTTCGCCATGTTACGCGTCTCGACGGTGTGCGTGTTGGAGTTTGTCATCGTGGAGATGCCGGCAGGTCAAACCAATTGATGGAGGAGAGATTGAGTATATAAGAATACTGGAAACAAAACTCTGAATAATCCGCCAAAGAGGCAATCACTGTCGCCAATAATAATCTTCTTGATATGTCAAAACCTTAAACATAATGTTTCACTAAAAAGTGTTCGCAATAGATGAAATCTATCGTAGCACTAGCAAGTAAAACCTAAGTATCGAATCTCAAGGAAAACTTAACAGGGCAAATAATCGTGTAGCAAAAATCCTAATCTAGCCTAAAACTAAGAAAGCAAGTAAAAGGAATTGTTGGGTTTTTATTTTAAATCCTAGGCAAGAAAATAAATAAAAGCAATAAATTAAAGCAAGTAAATAATCTAATCTAGAACTTGAGAAATAAATCTAAGAATTAAACTAAGAAAGCGATTAATCTACCTAGGCAAGAATCAAAAGGAAAGCAATAAAGAAAGCAATAAAGAAAGCATAAACTACTCTAGACATGATGAATAAAATCTGGAAATTAAAAGGCTAATTAATCTAACTATGAAAGCTTTGAAAAACGAGAGAATCGAAGTTAGAAAAACGAATCTAAACTTTAAACTAGAAATCGAAAGAACGAAATTAAAACTAAGCAAATTAAACGAAGCAATTAAGAGAACGAATCTAAAACTAAAGCAAAGCAATTAAAGCAAATAAACGAAAGCAATAAAAGAACTTACGAGAAATAAACGAAGACGAAGAACGCGAATTAAATAAAGAAGTCTTGAATTAAACGAACTAAGGATCCGGATCCGAACAAAGTAAAGCTAATCTAGAGAATTTTAGTGCTGAAAAATAAAGCTAACTAATGCTAAAAACTGATACCAATTCGTGCACAAGGATGATATATATATACTAGGTAAAAACCTAGATGAAAAAGGAAAGATTTGCTGGCCGCCTAAGTTGGACGGCGTCCAACTTATTCTGGACGGCGTCCAGAAGCTGACTCTGCATAACTTGGCTTCGAACACGAGTTGGACGGCGTCCAGATGAGTTTGGACGGCGTCCAGATGTTGGACGGCGTCCAGAGATGAGCTGGACGGCGTCCAGATCCTGAATCTGATCACTTTGCGCATCTTTCTTGTTTCGGCCGTATCTTCCTCGTCCGAACTCCAAATTGACCTCCGTTTTCGCCTACGTGCTCCTATCGAACCCCTCTTCGATATAATGCTTCTTTCTTCTTGTTTTATTCTCGTTTCCGCCCTTTTCATCCTACAATACCAAAGACTCCAAAACAACCAAATCATAGCCCTAAAGACACACAAAGACACGAAAACACAACGAAAACGGACTCGAAAACACTATGAAAATCCTAAAATCTAAACACCAATCACATAACACCACTTAAATAGTACCCAATATTCTTGGAGAATAAGCTAACAATTATTAAAGAAATAAATCAACTAAATAATTAACTAAAATAGATAAGTCTTGACAGCTGCAACTTCCCAAAGATCTCTGAGCTCTCGGCGTCTTCTCTCTCATCTTTCGCCCCCTCCGAGAATAAATTTTGATTCCTTGAATCTTATCATGGTGGCAGTTGTGGTGGTCGTGGTGGTGGCAGTAGTGGGGGCGGTGGCGGTAGTCGGCCAAGGTCGATTCATCGCGGTTGTGTCTTTCAAGACTATATATGTATGATTCGATTTTGGTTTTATATACTTTTATGTTGATCCTACTTTCAAGATCTAATTTTTCATTATTATTATTTTTCTATTTTTTATTCATTAAAAATAAATTATTAATTGCATGAAACATAAATAACAATTATAGCTACTTCATGAGCAACAATACTACATATCTTGAAAAATATTTTTTGATGTAAATTATGAATTGAATGACCTATTTGTATAACTTACATTAATTTTAAAAGTTATATATTCCACTAAATTAATGAATTTGCAAGTGATAAGAATAGTTATAAAAATATTTGTGATATATATTTATATTATGATAAGCTAGGAGGATATCATGTCCATGCATGTGAAATTTTGAAATCTCAATTTACTTAATTGAAGGGAAACATTCAAATGATTGGTAAAATTAATTCATTTTTTGCTGTTCATTAGCATGTCTTCATGCATATGAATGTTGTTCCGCCGTGCATGCCCCATTTGAGGAATCAACTGGAAAGTAAGGTGTTTTTTTTTTTTTTTTTTCCTCCATGAAATTTACTTTAATACTAGCTACTATATAAGTATGTATATCTTTATTAACTTGTTGTATTCTTTCAGACACGTGTATGGTGAATCTTGTTTCAAAAGAACACACACACTCTTAATCAACGAACTGCATAATCGTAAGAAAGCAAAATCTCACACTCAATTCTTCAAAATCGGTGCATCCTTCAGAGATTTTCTTCTACATATATATTCTCACAAAGCATAACATAAATTAATCCTAGAAAATCTTCTTCATGCAAATCTTCAAGATCCCATATACAAAATCATCAAGTAATTCTACATGCCAAACACAAACACACATATTTGGAATGACATTATGAATAGAGTCATTGGTTATGGATGGTCAAGACCGACTCTTGTATCAAATGATGCATTGTATGCATTAATTAGATGCACCGACAATTTGATTGAACCATCATTTTAATGTATGCTATTTTAACTTAATGTATCGATTAATTAGCACCGTTGAATTTTCACTCACTAATTCTTTGATATTTCAATCTAAACTAATTTTAATCCATAAATTAAACAATTTGGAGTGGCAACTAAGAAGTTGATATATAACAAATCCAACTTCATGAAGATTCCAACATGCATTTACAAGCTATCTTCTAACCTCTAGTAAATGTGATTGAGCATATTATATATGGATGACCTTTAGTCTAGTTTTTTCTAACCTCTATTCTAGCATATTACATGTTGTTGACCTTTAGTCTAATCTTCTTCTTCTTCAAGCAACGTGTAACGCCCCAATTTTTACTAAAAAAAAAAAAAAAAACAATTGGTACGAAAGCGACAAACCTCATTTATTGCTTACTAAATGAAATTTTACGAAAATATAAGTCCTTGTAAAACTCAAGCAAAAACTATAAAACAAATAAAGCGGAAGTCTTGACTACTAATTAACGACATATAACTGAAAAACTGACACCACCATCAATCACCCTGCCACCTCATCGTCCGATCTAACTCCTGAAATGATAAAAATAGTTTGGGGTGAGTATTACTGACTCAGTGGGTTGCATTTATCCAAATTATAAGAATCGCCACAAAAGAATACATGGAAAATAATCACAAATTATTGTCTTATCGACCGAAGTCGAACTGCTTACCGTCTCATCGACCGAAGTCGAAACTGTAGTCCGTAGACTAGAACTGAAGTCCGAAGACTTTAACAGAAGTCTGAAGTCCGAAGACTATACTGTCGTAGTTGCTTACCTGGGATAGCCCGGAGGCTCACAAATTATTATCATGAAGTCCGAAGACTAGATCACAAATTATTCTCATAGCCGCATCTCACACATATCAATTGAGCAAAACACATAATAAGGATAAATGAGAATAGTAATATGTTGGGAATTGTTAAGAACAAAGTGTTAAGGGGGAACTCCTATGGGACACTTTGAAGCGTGTCAAATAGTTGTTTTGATTTGATCCCAAAACCCCCAAAGCGTTCTGTTCCCAAGCGACCCATTTTTTATGTAGATAATAGGTTAGAAAATTTTCAAAGCCTATACTGTTAGGATGGCTTTATTTTGCTTAGATTTTAGACCGCAGAAAATTCAAGTGAAGGCCACTCGCTTGAGTGTGTTTTTCAAAGCGAAGCGTGTCTAGCGAGCCGAAGCGAAGCGTGCCGAAGTGTAGCGAAGCGAAGCGAGCGCTACAGTAGATTCAAAGCGAGTCTGCCAAAGCGAAGCGAAGCGAGCGCTACAGTGTAAAGTCAAAGCGAGTCAACTCCAGTCAACATTTTCAAAGGCAGTCACTAGGGAACTTTACTTCCCAAGCGACTCACTACAAAAAGACTACTAAGTGACTCAACTCAAAGCGGACGCTACAACTTCAAAGCAAAGCGAGCCACTACCTACCAGAAAGCGACATCAGAATTCCAGCTCCGATTTTGAACTCCAGTCAAACTGAAGATCGTCGCATTAATTACGAGATCTCCACGTGTCGATTGCGGAGAGGAGCAGCGGAGTTGACTGCCAGGCCGACAAGGGCGCCGCAACAGTACTGGCTCGCTCCAGTTACTGTTGAATTTGGATCTTAGCCATTTCCGGCAAAAAGCCAAAACTGCGCGTCTGAAAAGCAGCCAGCCTGTGCAAGTACTGTCGAGAGGAGGAGGGACAAAGCCACCAACCAAGCAACGGATCTTGGCATCCCTCCGCCTATAAATAGTGAAGGATGAAGACGAAGAGATGTAGAACACTTCCTGAGCATTCCAGCGCCTACTGCAAACAAACACTCCCAGCCTTAGAGCAAACTTCGAGTCTTTGTTTCCAAGTGTTCTCCGAGTTCCAGTCCCATTGGAACACGTCTTTGCAACCTTCACACTTAGAGTCTAAGCCCATTCCATATCCAAGCTTAGAAGAAGAACTCTAGCCATCTTTGCATCTACTGTAAAGAGTTCTTCATAGTGTGTCGTCGTAAACCAAAAACCCTAATCCGTTCGTTAGGTTTTTGTGTTCGTCGTCGTTAGGTTGTTTCGATCCAAGGCCCTACTTTCATCGATTGTAGAAGCCTCGATCATAGAGTTAGATCCAAGCTTGCACTTACATCGTTTGTGTAAAGCTCGATCGAAGCTAGGCTGTAAGGAGAGCCCACAATCTCCCTGTCGTCGGACTGAAGCGAGTGAAGCTTACAGTCCAGTTTAGGTTTTTGGTGTGAACCCGGAATCACCCAGCGTCTGTCAGATCCAAGCGAGTGAAGCTCGATCTTGACCAGGCTTTTGAAGAGCCCGTAATCTTCAAGTTCTTGAGTGAAGAGAACAGTTGCCGAGTGCAACAAGTGGACGTAGGAGCTTTATCTCCGAACCACCATAAATCTTGTGTCGTATCTCTAAACCCTAACTCTTTAATTCCTTGTTTGATTATTCATTGCACGTGCATCTAAACAAACATAACTTGGAATTTTAAATACTTAGGAAAGATTATAGCTCACCAAATTCCGCACTAAAGAGTAAAGTCTCACTCTTGATCAAGCTCTAAGCTTAGGTCGAGAGATTCGTGATTGCTTTAGATCTAGCTATCAGCTAGGTCTTAGTATCTCAAAGAGCACTTTACTTTATACTCTGAGTTAAGGATTTGAAGTTGAAAAACTTCAAAATACGTATTCACCCCCCCCCCCCCCCTCTACGTATTTTTCCTATAACAAACCGGGACCAACAAGTGGTATCAGAGCAGCGGTTCTTTCGAGCCTCTGCTTTGCATATCCGAAGTGAGTCCCCACTCACTTCACGTTGTCTCACTGAACCGGATCCTATCTTTCTAAGTGCATCAAAACCTCACCCACGCATACTGCATTACTACTGACGGTTTGCTATGTCTACATACAATGCTTCTAGCCTTCCACAGTTCTCCATTGAAGGCTATGAGATCTGGAGCTTTCGCGTTGAGAGCTTCCTATGCTCCATCCATGACCGGATGTGGGAGGTCATCGAAGGTGGACCAATCGAAATCAGGAAAGCTGTCTCTGAGAACGTCCCAGCTGCCGAAGGTCGGGCTGCCTATGTTAGACAACGGTACGTAGAGAAGGACAAAGATGAGTACACTCCAAATGACTTCAAAGTCGCCAACCTCGACAATATCGCACGCCACACGATGCAGAGCACCGTGTCGGACGTCTATCTACCACGGATAAGGAAGTGCGCAACGGCGAAAGAAATGTGGGAAACCCTAGCCCTCATTTCTCAAGGCACAGACAAAATCAAAGAAAACAAGCTTGCCGTTCAGATGCGGGAGTTTGAAAGCCTAGTGATGAAGCCAGGAGAGTCCATCGATGCCTTCGAGATGAGAGTTACCAACATCACTGCAACTCTCAACTCAGTTGGGAAGGAACTCACAGACAAGGAAGTAAATCTGAAGATTGTTCGTGCTCTCACAAGGAAGTGGCAGACAATGAAGGAGCTGTACCTAGCTACCAAGGATCTATCAAAGCTCACACCGGAGATTCTGTTCTCCGAACTCAAAGCTCACGAATTCGATCTGAATCGAATGAACCTCGACGATGAGGATGAAGCTCCCACGACGTTAAATGGTGTAGCTTTCAAAGCTGCTGAAGGGCCAAGCGACCAGTCGCTAGCCAAGATGACGAGGTGTTGGTCCCGGTTTGTTATAGGAAAAATACATACAGGGGGGGGGGTGAATACGTATTTTGAAGTTTTTCAACTTCAAATTCCTTAACTCAGAGTATGAAGTAAATTGCTCGTAGAAATACTAAGACCTAGCCGAGAGCTAGATCTAAAGCAATCAAAGATCTCTCGACCTAAGCTTAGAGCTTGATCAAGAGTGAGACTTTACTCTTGTGCAGAATTTGGTGAGCTAAAATCTTTTCCTAAGTAATTAAAAATTCAAGTTGAGTTTGTTTAGATGCACATGCAATGAATAATCATAGTAAAGAGTTTAGGGTTGAGAGATATGACACAGGGATTATAGTGGTTCGGAGATAAGCTCCTACGTCCACTTTGTTGCACAAGGCAACTGTTCTCTTCACTCAAGAACTTGAAGGTTACGGGTCCTTCAAAAACCTGGTCGAGATCGGGCTTCACTCGCCTGGATCCAACGACAGTCGTAGTGATTGCGGGTTCACTACACAAACTTAACCTGGACTGGAAGCTTCACTTGCTTCAGTCCGAACAGACAGACAGGGAGATTGCGGGCTCTCCTTACAGCCTAGCTTCGATCGAGCTTCACACAAACGATGTAGGTGCAAGCTTGGATCTAAACTCTATGATCGAGGCTTCTTCAATCGATGAAAGAAGGGCCTTGGATCGAGACAACCTAATGACGACGAACTCAAAAACCTAACAACAGATTTAGGGTTTTGGTTTACGACGACACACTATGAAGAGCTCTTTACAGTGAGTGCAAAGATGGCTAGAGCTCTTCTTCTAAGCTTGGATATGGAATGGGCTTAGACTCTAAGTGTGAAGGTTGTGAAGACGAGTTCCGATGAACTGGAAACTCGGAGAACACTTGGAAACAAAGACTCGAAGATTGCTAGAAAGCTGGGAGTATTTGTTTGCAGTAGGCTCGAATGCTCAGAAAGTGTTCTACTTCTCTCCGTCTTCATCCTTCACTATTTATAGACGGAGGGATGCCGAGATCCGTTGCTTGGTTGGTGGCTCTGTCCCTCCTCCTCTCGACAGTACTTGCACAGGCTGGCTGCTTTTCAGACGCGCAGATTTGGCTTTTTGCCGGAAATAGCTAAGTTCCAATTTCAACAGTAACTGGAGCGACCCATTACTGTTGCGGCGCCCTGTCGGCCTGGCAGTCAACTCCGCTGCTCCTCTCCGCGCTCGACACGTGGAGATCTCGTAATAAATGCGGAGATCTCCAGTTGACTGGAGTTCAAATTCGGAGCGGGAATTGTGCTGTCGCTTTCTGGTAGGTAGTGGCTCACTTCGCTTTGAAGTTGTAGCGTCCGCTTTAGTTGAGTCACTTCGTAGTCATTCTGTAGTGAGTCTCTTTGGGAAATAAAGTTCCCTAGTGACTGCTTTGGAAAATATTGACCAGAGTTGACTCGCTTTGACTTTGCACTGTAGTGCTCGCTTCGCTTCGCTTTGGCAGACTCGCTTTGAATCTACTGTAGCGCTCGCTTCGCTACACTATTCTTCGGCACGCTTCACTTCAGCTTGCTAGACTTGCTTCGCTTCGGAAAACACACTCAAGCGAGTGGCCTTCACTTGAACTTATGAAGCCTATGATCTAAGCAAAATAAAGAGCCATCCTAACAGAGTAGGCTTAGAAAAATTCTAACCTATTAACTACATCAAAATGGGTCGCTTGGGAACAGAACGCTTTGGGGTTTTGGGATCAAATCAAAACAATGAAGTGTCCCTTATAGGTTCCCCCTTAACATGTTGTTCTTAACAATTCCCAACAATTTCCCCCTTTTAGATGATGCCAAAACCCAAAGATTAAGACTTAGAGAAATCTAGCCTATCTAACCGTGAAGGGAACTTCAAGCGACTGCTTCCTTTGCAGCTTCGTTTGTAATTTTTCTTTTAAGTTCCTTCCTTTTTTTTTTTCGGTTAAATTGTTTGAGTTTGTAGCAAAAAGTAAAGTCATTCACAAAGCGAGTAAATGACACAAGAGAGACAGAAATTAAAATGGGATAGATGAACATTAGTTCACAAAATATGAAGCTTGAAATTCAAAGATTTCCTGCAGCTTGATCCTTCTCCTCCTTCTCCTTTCTCTCCTCTTCCTTTCTTTTGTCAGCAATATCCTCGTAGGCAGATAGAACTCTTGACTCCATAGTACCCACGGTGTGAATACTTGACCTTCTCCATGCACTTTCCAACTTGAAAGATTCATTCACCTCCTCATCTATGATTCCTCTGTCTGGAATGTCCGTGCCTGGATGATAAGGCATGGGAAAGTCCTTCAGTGCTGGAATCTTGATGACCAAGGGCTTGGGCTGAGCCAATTCTGCCGTGGTGAAGATGTTCCTTCGCATGTTCTCATCGTACGTGCAGAGAAAATTACTGAGGGCACTTATCCGAGAGCAACGATCCTGTAGTGGCACTACCTCCCAATAGTAGTAAGCTTTGATGAACAAATCCTTGTAGTATAGCCACTGATCGTGCAGATCTCTCGGGATGAAGTCCTCTATTTCTCTGGCGTCCGGATGCTTGTTCCTCCTCTTGGCCAATTCTTCTTCCGACCTGCTCGAAAGCTCAGTCATGACCATATTGAACTTCCTTCCTGACTCGCCGCTCCAGATTGGAAGCTTCTCGTTGAGTCGCTTGTGAATGTAATTCTGTTCTTCCTTGCGGGGGTAGCGACCAGAGTCGACCATTTCTTTAGTAGTTACACTGCATGCGTCGACCAGAGCTTGAGCTTCGCATGCCTCGGACTCTTCAGGCATGAATGGAACAAAGGCACTTCGGACTAAGGCGGACTGGATGAGTCTCACTTCATTGAAGTGTTCCTCAATCCGGCCGTCAATGATTTGAAGTTGCTTTGCCTTTATTCTCCTTTCCTTCTCCGCTTCATCCTTTCCTTCTTCACCTCTCTTCCTCCTTCTTTCCTCCTTCTCTGCCCTTGAAGCAACTGCCTCCTTGACCTTTTGGCGCTTGGTCGCGGGGTCATCTCCTTTCGTTTCTGGAGCAATTCGCTTCACTGATTGCTTCGGTGGTGGGGGAGGCGGCATATCCTTCTTTGTGGTTGCACTCTGAGGGACAACTGCAGATGAAGTGACTTCTGCAGTTGCTGAAGTGAGTGCCGCAGTTGAAGCGGGCGCGGCGGCTGAAGCGGGCGCTCTGGAACCTGAAACACCTGCAAGTGTTAGCCTTTCTAGATCAAACTGGCGCTCCATCTCCCGAGCCATGGCCGCGTCCTCCTCAATTTGCTTCTGCCTTTCCTCCTTGGTTAGCACCGTAACTGGAGGATGTCGTGCGATTGAGGAGGCAAGAATTTTCTCCTCAGTTGGTCTGCGGGGCTCCTCGGGCTTCTTCAATAGCTCCTCCTCAGTGAGCTTTACTTTGCCCTTCTTCGCACGTAAGGCCCTTTCTTCATCATCTAATTCCTCAACTGCACCTTCAGCACCACTCCTTCCTCCTTCGATCAACTCCATCACAACTCTACTTCCTCCAGCACCTCCAACTCCTCCTTTCTTCACTTGTCCTTCCCCCTTTTTGGCATCATCACTACCGGGGGTTGGGGCGATTGTCTTTCCAGAGATGGATTGGCTAAGCTCCTCGAATTTGTTGAACAGGGCGTGAAGCATCTTTTCAGCTCGTGTAGCGAATACATGCTCTTCAGATAGCACCAATTCAGCTGTTTTGGCACTGATTTCTTCGAGTAAGTACTCGCACTACTTTTCCCTTTCAACGACTGACACCATCAACCTCTCCAACGGCTCCACCTTTCTGAAGCGAGCGTCAAGCTCCGCTTCAATCTCCTCCTTCATCAACCTCCTTTCCTCCTGCAGGTTGAAGTACCAGAAATTCTGGGCCGCTTCAAGTTCTGCCTTCATGGTTTCAAGCGACCTCTCTCTCTGATTGAGAGATTGGTGAAAATCTACTCCTGCAGCAACCTTCTCTGTGTAGGTTTCTCCCAGGCTCTTGACCTTCTCGAGTAGGATGGACCACTCTGCTCTTTGAAGATCAAGGGCATGTGCACTTTTCCTTCGACTCTCAAGCTCTCCCTTCTCCTCCTCTCTCTCAAGCTTGAGGATTTTCATTTCGTTCTTGAGATTGTCGAGGGCTTTCTTCGTGCTGAGCAGTTCACTCCCCTTCATCACCAGATCTCCTTCCTTATTCTCCACATCCTCCTTCAGCTTCTTCACCTCCCTCTCCAACTCCTTCTTTTCCTTGCCAACAACAATGAGTTTGGCATTAACCTCCCTCAAGCGGCTCCTTTCCGTGTCAAGCGAGCCCTTGAGTTCGGTGATTGTTTTTGTGTGGTCATCCACCAGCTTCACTTGCGCCTCCAGCGCCTTCTCCTTCTCTTCCAATAACCTCTCCTTTTCTTCCACCTTTCCCTCCAGTTCCTCCTTCTTCCTGTCAAAGTCTTCACGAAGACTGATGACCTCCTCCGCCTTCTTCTCCATTTCCGCACTCATCTTGGTTATTTCACTATGTAAGCTGGCGATCTCCGCATCCTTCACCTCTATCTCCTCCGCATGACCTCTGATCAGCTGCTTCTCGCGTGCGGTTGGCTCTCACTTTGGGATCGAAGCGGATGGATAGGCCTCCTTTATCTTTGCATCCAGCTTCTCCCAGAAACTGGTGCCATCAAGAAAGTCATGGAAGCCATTTACGCCAATAAAGATCAGTAGCTTGGCCTCCAGCTGGATCAACTCATTTTCTGTGAAGGCCTTCATGAGTCTGAATATCTTGTAATACTCCGTCCCACGGTATGTGATGTAGGTTAGAAGTCGACAGTCTTGGTGTAGAACTCGTCGGTCCATGGGACGTTGGAGTAGCGAAGGTCGATGGTTTCTGCAGATTGCTCTCGATCCCTGAGGTAACGATCAATCGCCTGCATTTTTGCAGTGACTGTGGGAGGTGCGAATTGTGGGATGATTGTGAGTTCACCGGTAGTTTGGGCGGTATCGGCTGTAGCTGCCGATGTCGAAGGGGATTGGGATGATGATGAGGCTTCGGGGGTTTCAGGGATTTGAATGGCTTCAGTGGGTGGTGGTTGTGTTTGCTGGGTTTGGAAGGGCTGGAAAGTGGTGTAGGCTTCGGTTGGGTCTATTTGTAGAAGAGGCATTTTGGGTATTTGGAAAGAAGATGCAGATTCTTCTTCCTGGGGAGAGGGGGGGGGGGGGGGGGGGGGGGGGGTTTCTGAGTGAGTGGTTGGTTGGTTGATGAAGCTTGTGGTTCTGGTATTTGGGTTGTTTGGGTTTGGATTTGTAGTGGGGGAGTTTTGGCTTTGATTGGTGAAGGCTGGGGTTGAGTAACTTCAATGTCCTCAAGCGGCTTCTCCACCGCCTCGCTTTCTTGGACGAGTGAAGTGACTCGCTTCATTTTCCTCTTACCTCGCTTGGGCGCAGCTCGCTTCCCGGGTGAAGCGGCTCGCTTTGCTTGGCTCACTTCAGCTTGCCTTTCGGCAACTGGTATAGCAGCGGGCACTTCTACATTTAGAAGTCCCAAATCCATCGGAATCTTGGTCTTCCTCCACTTGTCATAGAAGACCGATTGTTTGTTGTAGACAGCCGTGTCGGATTCCGGCCACACTTTGCCCGGAAACTTCTCCTCCAAGGCAACAGAGAGTCTAGAGAAGAACTTCAGCTTCCCTTTGCGGAGAATCTGATCGGTACTTCCTGGCACGAACGCAAAGTCTTCAGCAGCTTCATGGATTTGGTTGAGAAACCAACCATGCCAATTGAAATTTGTTCCGGTGAGGCTGTCGACGATGACGGTGGTGGCGATCAGTTTTGTCTCCGACAGCGTATCCAAGGTTCCGACGTAGCATAAAAAGGCTCTTCGAAAAGAGCTCGCAAATATGGTTGAAGGGGGCCTTCAAGTTGGAACGGATACTGGCCTCCTTGAAATTTGGTTTAGCTCCGGCGATGGCAAAGCGACCATACTCCACTCCGGCCGAAAATCCCAAATCTAACAGGGAATTTCCTCCTTCCCTCGGCAAGTCGAACACGCCGATTAGCTCGCTCATATCTACCTCCACCGGCCTTCTAGTTTGTGGATCTGTGAATGAAGATATGTTTTGCCTCCTTCCTCAGGTTCAGAAGAAGCTCTCCCACCGCCTTCGCCAAAATTTTCTTTGGTACAGCCGTCACAAACTTCCATAGACCGGCCGTGTTCACGGCTCTACGGAAGAATCCGTTCTCTTCTACGACGGCAGGGTCGAGATGAGGCTCGACGTTGATGTGCTTGTCGGCCTCTGTGAGAAACTCCTCCATCGTCTCAGTCTTCTGCTTCTTTCCCATGGTGTAAAATGAGAGATTTTGAACGGAGTTTTAACGACGAAAAAGGTTGAGACTCGTGAGTTGCAGAAGTTGTGAGATCTAAGCATGAGAATGGCAATTTTTGAAGGCTGTGAAAGGTTCTGCAGTTCAGCGACGTTCCATATATATAGAATTAAGTCTTGGCTAACGTGGCAGGGGCAAGACAATAAAATCGGCGAAGATCCTGTAGGTAGGCGGCGGACGTGCGGTGATGGATCTGATGTGTCCGGCGTCATCACAGTAACAGTGAACCGCCCACTTGCACGTCGTCTCCACGTGGCCTGCTGTAATTGGTTTGTCTTATACGACGCAGATCCAACGGCTACAGATTGGGGACTGTTAAGATTCGACGGCTGGATCTTCTCCGTCTTTTCCCGCTTCGAATTCAAAGTGAAGATCACGAGCCCGTTATTTTCGCCAGTACGTGAACCTGCATTAAATGCACGGCAGGAAGTAAAATTGCACTCGAGTGCAGACAGCTCATACTCGCTTCGTACCCGCTCGCTTCGAGTTGGGCCGCTATGCCTTGACTCGCTTGAGAGGTACTCGCTTGAGTGACTGTTCTGCACTCGCTTGCGATGGCTCGCTAGGAGTGACGTAGCACTCGCTTGGCCATCTGAAGCGACTGGAATAAGAAATGAAATTTCTTTACTTAATTAAAAATGTTTCTGACTTACATACTTCGAGGATAAACAAGAGTGTTTTCCTCTTTGTATTTGTGTCAGATTCATTTCATATTTTCCACATAGTAAGTGAAGGTTTCTAGCACGCTTCAGCTTACTTAGTGTACTTAAAATTGAAACGCTTACCAGTCAATCTCACTTCGTAGGAGATTGATACCACTTATTGAAGACTCCATTTTGATTTGGACTTCATTTGTTGAAATCCCTTGTTGATAAATGGTACAACTTCATGGCATCATCTTCATGGCATTCATCTTCCTCTACGAATTAGAGAGTCCTCCATCGAAGTGAATGGGGGAGAAAATGAATATAGTACACAAGCTTACTACAACCCAGAGGGGAGCTTCACGTAAGTGTACATATTCACGACGAATGGGGGATGAGTACAAGTCCTTATCTCAGAGCAGAAATGGACAGGATGACAATGAGAATGCTCTGACAAGACAATCTCGTATTTTACGCAGAAGCATGTCACCAGCCCTGCAACCTTTTGTAGAAAAAGGTAAACCTTCAAGCTTCCTCCTATAAGCTACAGAATGAACTTGCAATCGACTCGCTTTGACCCAAGCTAGGGCAAATTGAAGCGATGCAAAATTCAAAGTGGGGGAGGAATGGATAGACATCCGGCAGCTCAACTCAATGAAGAGTGAGTAAGGAATGGACATTTATCCACGATGAAGGAGATGAGAAGACTTGCTCCTCTTCGGCGGAAAGATGGGAAGAGGACACAAGGTCTAGGTGTCAGCCCTGCCTAAGCTTTCACCATTTTTACGTGGGAAGGCCCGATACAAGACCCCACAACCGTTACTAGAAACGGCACTTGCGAGTGTTTATACCCACTCGCTAGGAATCCTAGGCTAGGTAGCAGCTTTCCTTGCTCACTTTGGAAGTAGCTTGCTCCGAGAGCAAACAATAGTTCCCCCTTAACCAATGGCTTAACAATTCCTGTAAGCGGGTAGGGAACGTCTTCCAACACTCCACCTGACTCCACCTTATTTCTCCTTCTTCAAGCGAGTGAGATTTTGAAGTGGCTCGCTTGAGTTGGTGAAGATCCGAAGCGAGTGACGCTATGAAAAACTAGCGACCACTCCTTCGTGTATCCTGGATCTAGCACTCTTCACCAGGGTCTAGCAACCCTAATTCCATGCATAGCTGATTGAAACGAGACTCAGCTAGAGGCTTGGTGAGGATATCTGCTCGCTGGAGATCGGTATGAATTTTCTCGAGCTTGATATCCTTCTTCTCGACATGATCACGAATGAAGTGATGTCGGATTTCCACGTGCTTGCATCTGATGTGAAGCACTGGATTTTGAGAGATGCAGATCGCGCTGTTGTTATCGCAGAATATAGGAATTTCATTTGCTTCAACATTGTAGTCCTTCAACTGCTGACGAAGCCATAGAATTTGAGAACAGCAGCTTCCAGCGGACATATATTCGGCTTC
Source organism: Thymus mandschuricus (assembly GCA_029379335.1). Taxonomy (NCBI): domain Eukaryota; kingdom Viridiplantae; phylum Streptophyta; class Magnoliopsida; order Lamiales; family Lamiaceae; genus Thymus; species Thymus mandschuricus. The sequence goes on from CM057080.1 coordinate 23,885,559, forward strand.
AGTCGTTGAAGTAGCTACACTCGTCTGCTTCTTCGAAAACCATGAGATCAGCTTGCTTCCCAAGAACTGACAAGTGCCCGAAGTTGATTTCCTATCAATTCGGCACCCTCCATAGTCAGCGTCTGAATATCCAGTGAGCTCCAAATTATCCTCCGTTGGATACCACAGCCCCATATTGACAGTGCCCTTCAAACATCGAAGAATTCTCTTGGCAGCTTCAAGATGGCTGTGCTTGGGATTGCTTTGGAAGCGAGCACAGACTCCAACTGCAAAAGCTATATCCGGCCTACTTGCAGTGAGATATAGAAGGGATCCGATCAAGGCTCGGTAGTCTGTATCATCCACAGACTTCCCATCCATGTCTGGCTCCATCTTCCAGTTCATGTTCATTGGAATCTTCACAGCTTTGGCATGCTGAACACCGAACTTGGCAAGCATATCTCTTGTATACTTAGCTTGATTGATGAAGATACCATCATCCTGCTGCTTCACTTGAAGACCTAGAAAGCAGCTCATCAAGCCAATCATTGACATCTCATATTTGGTCTTCATAAGCTCTCCAAACTTCTCGCTAAGCGACTGGTTTGGTGACCCAAATATGATGTCGTCCACGTAGATCTGAACCCATAGCATATCATCTCCATGATTGATGGTGAATAGGGTTCGATCTATCTTTCCTTTGTGGAATCCATTATCCACTAAGAATTGAGAAAGAGTATCATACCAAGCTCTGGGAGCTTGCTTCAACCCATATAGGGCTTTCTTCAAGCGATACACCTTGTCTCCCTGCTCGAAACCCGGTGGCTGCTCCACATACACTTCTTCCTACAATTCACCGTTGAGGAACGCGCTCTTCATATCCATCTGATATACTTTGAATTTCTTGGCCGCTGCATAGGCTAGAAATAGTCTGATCGCTTCAAGCCGTGCCACAGGAGCGAAGGTCTCATCGAAATCGATTCCTTCCTCTTGGCAGTAGCCCTTGGCGACAAGACGCGCCTTGTTCCTCACAACGTTGTGGTCCTCGTCCGTCTTGTTCTTGAACACCCACTTGGTGCCAATCACATGCTGAAATTTGGGACGATCCACGAGATACCATACGTCGTTTCTGGTGAACTGATTCAGTTCTTCCTGCATGGCGATCACCCAATTTGAATCAGCTAGGGCTTCCTCCACGCATGACGGCTCAATGTTTGAGAGAAAGCAACTGAACATGGCACTTTCTCCAAACACTTGACTTCTGGTCACTACACCCTTGGATGGATCTCCAATGATTTCACTTGGTGAGTGATTCTTGAGCCATGCACGCTTGGATCCGCCAGCTTCATCTTCATCTTCTTCTTGGTCGCTCGCTTCACCTTCTGTAGCGACTGGATTGGATGCTTGGTCTGCACTCGCTTCAGGAATCTTGGGGGCAGCTTCATCATTTCCTTGGACATTCTGCTCGCTTGAGCCCTTGATTTCTTCATCATCCTCAAGCATGTCCCAAGTTAATGAATTGATGGGTTCCTCGCTTGTCTTTCCTTCTTTAGATTGAACCTGTTCCTGTGGAAGACTCAAAGAAGACTCATCAAATACGACATGGGGTGATTCCTCCACGATTAGGGTTTTACAGTTGAACACCCTATAAGCTTTGCTTGATGTAGAATATCCTAAGAATATTCCTTCATCAGCTTTGCTTTCAAAGGCTTTCAACTGCGACTTCCCATTGTCATGGATGAAGACCCTACAACCAAAGATTTGGAAATAAGATATGTTCGGAATTCTCCCTGTCCATATTTCATATGGTGTTTTGTCGTGCCGTTTGCAGAGAAGCGTTCGATTCTGCGTGTAGCATGCTGTATTGGCAGCTTCAGCCCAATACTTCATTGGAAGCTTCGAGTCTGCAATCATAGTTCGAACGGCTTCTTTGATGATTTGATTCCTTCTTTCAGCAACTCCATTCTGCTGAGGTGTGCGTGCTGAGGATGTCTGATGTGCTATGCCATGCTCCGTGCAGTAAGCTTCAATGGTAGAGTTCAAGAACTCTGTGCCTTTGTCGGAGCGGATGGTTACAATCGCTTGATTCTTCTCCACAGCCAATCGCTTGAGCAGTTGTGGCAGCTTGGTCAGTGTCTCCTTCTTGCTGAAGAGAAATACAACCCAAGTGTAGCGAGAGAAGTCGTCGACTACAACTAGAGTGTACTTCCTTCCATTCACACTAACTGGAGTGACTGGACCAAACAGATCCATATGAAGCAGCTAGAGCACTCGCTTTGATGAAGCTTCTTCGAGACTGGCGAAGTGCTTCTTCGTCTGCTTCCCTCGTTGGCATGGTGAGCATGGATGGTCATTGATGAAGACTTCATTTGGTATGCCTTGCACCAAACCCTTTCGAGCTAAGCGGTTTATGGCTTTGAAGTTGAGATGGTTCAAGCGTCTGTGCCATAGCCATCCTATTTCTGTAGCACTCCTTGCAACTAAGCACGTCTCCTCTTTGCAGCTGTCCCATTGTGCTATATAGACGTTCCTTTGTCTGACTCCAGTGAGCACAATCTGGGACGTGAGTTTGTTCTTCACAATCCACTTATTGGAAATAAATTCCACCTTGTATCCCTTGTCACAGAATTGTGAAATGGATAGCAAGTTGTGCTTGAGTCCTTCCACGTAGGAGACTTCTTCAATTGTGAGCTTTCCCACTTTCAGTGCGCCGTACCCTTTGGTGCTTCCTCGAGAGTTATCACCAAAAGTGACGTGTGGACCCTTCTTCTCTATGTAGTCATGAAGTAGAGCTCTCATGCCGGTCATGTGTCTCGAACATCCACTGTCCAAGTACCAGATTTGTTGACTCTTACTTGGCATGGGATCCACGGCGCTCACCTGCAATTAGACAGATTTTGGTACCCAAATCAGTTTGGGTCCTTGCAGGTTAGTTCCCTTAGGTACCCACACTTACTTCACTTTCTTTTGAAAGGTCGCTTGTGTTTTGGGTTTCTCAACCTTTGAAAACTGTGACTTCTGCCTTAAAGCAGCTTCACACGTGCAGCAGTGTGTGCAAGAGGGGTAGCGGCTCGCTTGAGGCTTACCTATGCTCTTACCCTTTGACTTGTATCCTGAAGCGGCTCGCTTCGGATTAGCTACGGGCTTAGAGACTGACTTAGGTTTTACAGTCTGTCGAAGCGGCTCGCTAGGTTTTCTCGAAGCGTTCCAACTAGGGTTTTGACCCCGACTCGCTTGAGTAACCTTGGGAGTTCGAAGCGGCCCCTTTGGTGCTTCGAATTCTTCCCCCTCAATGTTAGTCCGGTTGGACCATCTCCAGTCCGGATAACGTGACACATAGACATTACTCCTTTTCTTAAAAGGGAGATCCTTTGTCTCTGGTGTCTTGGCCTGAGACTTAGAAGCTACAACTGGTTTCCCTTTACCTTTGGATTGGTAAGCTTTAGCATTGTAAGTGCTGGGAACAGTTGGTCTTTGCTTGCCCATAGTTTCTGCCCTTGAAGATGTAGACATCTTCATTGGCTTCTTCTTAGGGTTCTCAGCCATTTGGCCTTTATCTTTGTTGGTGGTCGCTTTGGATGCAGTGGGCATTTCTAAAGTGACTGATGGTGTCGTGTGAGAAGCACCAACAAAGATAGTCGGCTTGGAAGGTCCACCCTCATATCCGAGCCCTCCCTTTCTACCAAAAGATAGAAGTGAGCTCTCTAGTGCCTGCCTAACATATGAAGCTTTGTTCAAGTTGGCAACTAGAGCGGACTGGGTTTCATACCTTCCTTCCAAGCTTTGATGTCTCGCGAAGAGATCCTCGAACTTACTAGTCATAGCCCTTAAGTTATGTTTGACTTGGTCAAGCTCAGTGGCTAGCTTTCGGTTCTCCTTCTCGCTTTGAGACAAAGCTTGTTTCAACACTTCGTGGTCGCTTGACAATTTAATGTGCTTGTCAAGCAACTCACTCCATGTCGAGGAATTTGCTTCCTCTTGGTGAGTGTGTGCGAGTGTAATTGAACTGGGTGAGGGATAGATGAATACCTCTCCTGTTTCCTCGTCGGTGAGCGCCATGAGTCCAAGATCCTCTCCCTCACTGGAGTTGGGATCTGTGAATGCATCCGAGTCGCTTGAGACTTCTTCAGTTGAAGCGACCGACATTTCACTCGCTACGAGCGCTCGCCTTGGAGCATCCCTCTTTGCTCTCAGTTCCTCTCGCTCCTTTGCACTCAGCTTCGGGCAATCGGACTTGTAGTGGCCCATTTTGTGGCAATGGTAGCATTCCACTTCCATCATGTCCCTTGAGATCGGCTTGGTCGTCTCTTCTCTCTTCCCTTTTCCTTCTCGAGCTCAGTGCTCCTCCCTTTGTATTGCTTGTAGAATCTTTTGTATTTGCCCACTCGAGAGTTCATTTTGTTGAAGTTCTTGGATAAGAACGCAATATGTTCTTCCAACTCTTCCCTCGTCATCTTGGCTAGTGACTGGTCACTTGGCCCTTCAGCAGCTTTGAAAGCTATACCCTTTGATGTCGTGGGAGCTTCATCCTCTTCGTTGAGGTTCATTCGATTCAGATCGAATTCATGAGCTTTGAGTTCGGGGAATAGAATCTCCGGTGTGAGCTTCGATAGATCTTTGGTAGCTAGGTACAGCTCTTTCATTGTCTGCCACTTCCTCGTGAGAGCTCGGACAATCTTCAGGTTGACTTCCTTATCTGTGAGTTCCTTCCCAAGTGAGTTGAGAGTTGCAATGATGTTGGTGACTCTCAGCTCGAAGGCGTCGATGGACTCTCCTGGCTTCATTATCAGACTTTCAAACTCCCGCATCTGAACGGCAAGCTTGTTTTCTTTGATTTTGTCTGTGCCTTGAGAAATGAGGGCTAGGGTTTCCCACATTTCTTTCGCCGTTGCGCACTTCCTTATCCGTGGTAGATAGGCGTCCGACACGGTGCTCTGCATCGTGTGTCGTGCGATCTTGTCGAGGTTGGCAACTTTGAAGTCGTTCGGAGTGTACTCATCTTTGTCCTTCTCTACGTACCGTTGTCGAACATAGGCAGCCCGACCTTCGGCAGCTGGGACGTTCTCAGAGATGGCTTTCCTGATTTCGATTGGTCCGTCCTCTATAACTTCCCACATCAGTCATGGATGGAGCATAGGAAGCTCTCGACTCGGAAACTCCATGTCTCGTATCCTTCGATCGAGAACTGTGGAAGACTGGATGCACTATATGTAGACATAGCAAACTATCAGCATGCGTGGGTGAGGTTTTTGATGCACTTAGGAAATAGGATCCGGTTCAGTGAGACAACGTGAAGCGAGTGGGGACTCGCTTCGGATATGCAAAGGAGAGGCTCGAAAGAACCGCTGCTCTGATACCACTTGTTGGTCCCGGTTTGTTATAGGAAAAATACGTAGAGGGGGGGGGGGGGGTGAATACGTATTTTGAAGTTTTTCAACTTCAAATTCCTTAACTCAGAGTATGAAGTAAAGTGCTCGTAGAAATACTAAGACCTAGCCGAGAGCTAGATCTAAAGCAATCAAAGATCTCTCGACCTAAGCTTAGAGCTTGATCAAGAGTGAGACTTTACTCTTGTGCGGAATTTGGTGAGCTAAAATCTTTTCCTAAGTAATTAAAAATTCAAGTTGAGTTTGTTTAGATGCACATGCAATGAATAATCAAAGTAAAGAGTTTAGGGTTGAGAGATATGACACAGTGATTATAGTGGTTCGGAGATAAAGCTCCTACGTCCAATTTGTTGCACAAGGCAACTGTTCTCTTCATTCAAGAACTTGAAGGTTACGGGTCCTTCAAAAACCTGGTCGAGATCGGGCTTCACTCGCCTGGATCCAACGACAGTCGTAGTGATTGCGGGTTCACTACACAAACCTAACCTGGACTTGAAGCTTCACTTGCTTCAGTCCGAACAGACAGACAGGGAGATTGCAGGCTCTCCTTACAGCCTAGCTTCGATCGAGCTTCACATAAATGATGTAGGTGCAAGCTTGGATCTAAACTCTATGATCGAGGCTTCTTCAATCGATGAAAGAAGAGCCTTGGATCGAGACAACCTAACGACGACGAACTCAAAAACCTAACAACAGATTTAGGGTTTTTGGTTTACGACGACACACTATGAAGAACTCTTTACAGTGAGTGCAAAGATGGCTAGAGCTCTTCTTCTAAGCTTGGATATGGAATGGGCTTAGACTCTAAGTGTGACGGTTGTGAAGATGAGTTCCGATGAACTGGAAACTCGGAGAACACTTGGAAACAAAGACTCGAAGATTGCTAGAAAGCTAGGAGTATTTGTTTGCAGTAGGCTCGAATGCTCAGGAAGTGTTCTACTTCTCTCCGTCTTCATCCTTCACTATTTATAGGCGGAGGGATGCCGAGATCCGTTGCTTGGTTGGTGGCTCTGTCCCTCCTCCTCTCGACAGTACTTGCACAGGCTGGCTGCTTTTCAGACGCGCAGATTTGGCTTTTTGCCGGAAATAGCTAAGTTCCAATTTCAACAGTAACTGGAGCGACCCAGTACTGTTGCGGCACCCTGTCGGCCTGGCAGTCAACTCCGCTTCTCCTCTCCGCGCTCGACACGTGGAGATCTCGTAATAAATGCGGAGATCTCCAGTTGACTGGAGTTCAAATTTGGAGCGGGAATTGTGCTGTCGCTTTCTGTTAGGTAGTGGCTCGCTTCGCTTTGAAGTTGTAGCGTCCGCTTTAGTTGAGTCACTTCGTAGTCATTCTGTAGTGAGTCGCTTTGGGAAATAAAGTTCCCTAGTGACTGCTTTGGAAAATATTGACCAGAGTTGACTCGCTTTGACTTTGCACTGTAGTGCTCGCTTCGCTTCGCTTTGGCAGACTCGCTTTGAATCTACTGTAGCGCTCGCTTCGCTACACTATTCTTCGGCACACTTCACTTCAGCTTGCTAGACTTGCTTCGCTTCTGAAAACACACTCAAGCGAGTGGCCTTCACTTGAACTTTTGAAGCCTATGATCTAAGCAAAATAAAGAGCCATCCTAACAGACTAGGCTTAGAAAAATCCTAACCTATTAACTACATCAAAATGGGTCGCTTGGGAACAGAACGCTTTGGGGTTTTGGGATCAAATCAAAACAATGAAGTGTACCTTATAGGTTCCCCCTTAACATGTTGTTCTTAACAATTCCTAACACGAGGGAAGAGCTGGAAGAACATGTTGCGTTCTTATCCAAGAACTTCAACAAAATGAACTCTCGAGTGGGCAAATACAAAAGATTCTATAAGCACTACAAGGGAAGGAGCACTGATGCTCGAGAAGGAAAAGGGAAAAGAGAGGAGACGACCAAGCCGATCTCAAGGGACATGATGGAAGTGGAGTGCTACCACTGCCACAAGATGGGCCACTACAAATCTGATTGCCCGAAGCTGAGTGCAAAAGAGCGAGAGGAACTGAGAGCAAAGAGGGATGCTCCGAGGCGAGCGCTCGTAGCGAGTGAAATGCCGGTCGCTTCAACTGAAGATCCATCAAGCGAATCCGACGCATTTACAGATCCTAACTCAAGTGAGGGAGAGGATCTTGGACTCATGGCGCTCACCGACGAGGAAACTGGAGACGTATTCATCTATCCCTCACCTAGTTCAATTACACTCGCACACACTCACCAAGAGGAAGCTAATTCCTCGACATGGAGTGAGTTGCTTGACAAGCACATCAAACTGTCAAGCGACCATGAAATGTTAAAACAAGCTTTGTCTCAAAGCGAGAAGGAGAACCGAAAGCTAGCCACTGAGCTTGACCAAGTCAAACTTAACTTAAGGGCTATGACTAGTAAGTTCGAGGATCTCTTCGCTAGACATCAAAGCTTGGAAGGAAGGTATGAAACCCAATCCGCTCTAGTTGCCAACTTGAACAAAGCTTCATATGCTAGGCAGGCACTAGAAAGCTCACTTCTACCTTTTGGTAGAAAGGTAGGACTCGAATATGAGGGTGGACCTTCCAAGCCGACTGTCTTTGTTGGTGCTTCATTCACGACACCATCAGTCACTTTGGATGTGCCCACTGCCTCCAAAGCGACCACCAACAAGGATAAAGGCCAAATGGCTGAGAATCCCAAGAAGAAGCCAATGAAGATGTCTATATCTTCAAGGGCAGAAACTATGGGCAAGCAAAGATCAACTATCCATAGCACTCACAATGCTAAATCTTACCAATCCAAAGGTAAAGGGAAACCAGTTGTAGCTTCTAAGTCTCAGACCAAGACACCAGAGACAAAGGATCTCCCTTTCAAGAAAAGGAGTAATGTCTATGTGTCACGTTATCCGGACTGGAGATGGTCCAACCGGACTAACGCTGAGGGGGAAGAACTTGAAGCTCCAAGGAGGTCGCTTCAAACTTCCAAGTTTTCTCAAGCGAGTCGGGGTAAAAACCCTAGTTGGACCGCTTCGAGAAAACCAAGCGAGCCGCTTCGAAAGACTGTAAACCTTACGTCAGTCTCTAAGCCTGTAGCTAATCTGAAGCCAGTCGCTTCAGGATACCAGCAAGCGGGTAAGAGCATAGGTAAGCCTCAAGCGAGCCGCTACCCCTCTCGCACACACTGCTGCACGTGTGAAGCTGCTTCAAGGCAGAAGTCACAGTTTTCAAAGGTCGAGAAGCCCAAGACACAAGCTACCTTTCAAAAGAAAGTAAAGCAAGTGTGGGTACCTAAGGGAACTAACCTGCAAGGACCCAAACTGATTTGGGTACCAAAATCTGTGTAATTGCAGGTGAGCGTCGTGGATCCCATGCCAAGTGAAGGTCAACAAATTTGGTACTTGGACAGTGGCTGTTCAAGACACATGACCGGCATGAGAGCTCTACTTTATGACTACATAGAGAAGAAGGGTCCACACGTTACATTTGGTGATAACTCTCGAGGAAGCACCAAAGGGTACGGCGCACTGAAAGTTGGAAAGCTCACAATAGAAGAAGTCTCCTATGTGTAAGGACTTAAGCACAACTTGCTATCCATTTCACAATTCTGTGATAAAGGATACAAGGTGGAATTTATTTCCAACAAGTGCATAGTGAAGAGCAAGCTCACGTCCCAGGTTGTGCTAACTGGAATTAGACAAAGGAATGTCTACATAGCACAATGGGACAGCTGCAAAGAGGAGACGTGCTTAGTTGCAAGAAGTGCTACAGAAATGGGATGGCTATGGCACCGACGCTTGAACCATCTCAACTTCAAAGCCATAAATCGCTTAGCTCGAAAAGGTCTGGTGCAAGGCATACCAAATGAAGTCTTTGTTAAAGACCATCCATGCTCACCATGCCAACGAGGGAAGCAGACGAAGAAGCACTTCGCCAGTCTTGAAGAAGCTTCATCCAAGCGAGTGCTCGAGCTGCTTCATATGGATCTGTTTGGTCCAGTCACTCCAGTTAGTGTGAATGGAAGGAAGTACACTCTAGTTGTAGTCGACGACTTCTCTCGCTACACTTGGGTCGTATTTCTCTTCAGCAAGAAGTAGACACTGACCAAGCTACCACAACTTCTCAAGCGTCTAGCTGTGGAGAAGAACCAAGCGATTGTCACCATCCGCTCTGACAAAGGCACAGAGTTCCTGAACTCTACTATTGAAGCTTACTGCACGGAGCATGGTATTGCACATCAGACTTCCTCAGCACGCACACCTCAGCAGAATGGAGTTGCTGAAAGAAGAAATCGGATCATCATAGAAGTCGTTCGAACCATGATTGCTGACTCGAAGCTTCCGATGAAGTATTGGGCTGAAGCTGCCAATACAGCTTGCTACACGCAGAACCGGACGCTTCTCTGCAAACGGCATGACAAGACACCATATGAAATATGGACAGGGAGAATTCCAAACATATCTTATTTCCATATTTTTGGTTGTAGGGTCTTCATCCATGATAATGGGAAGTCACAATTGAAAGCCTTTGAAAGCAAAGCTGATGAAGGAATATTCTTAGGATATTCTACATCAAGCAAAGCTTACAGGGTGTTCAATTGTAAAACCCAAATTGTGGAAGAATCACCCCATGTCGTATTTGATGAATCTTCTTTGAGTCTTCCACAGGAACAGGTTCAATCCAAGGAAAATAAGTCAAGCGAGGAACCCATAAATTCATTAACTTGGGACATGCCTGAGGATGATGAAGAAGTCAAGGACTCAAGCGAGCAGAATGTCCAAGGAAAAGATGAAGTTGCCCCCAAGATTCCTGAAGCGAGTGCAGGCCAAGCACCCAATCCAGCCGCTTCAGATGGTGAAGCGAGCGACCAAGAAGAAGATGAAGATGAAGCTGGCGGATCCAAGCGTGCATGGCTCAAGGATCACTCACCAAGTCAAATCATTGGAGATCCATCCAAGGGTGTAGTGACCAGAAGTCAAGTGTTTGGAGAAAGTGCCATGTTCAGTTGCTTTCTCTCAAATATTGAGCCGTCATGCGTGGAGGAAGCCCTAGCTGATTCCAATTGGGTGATGATCGCCATGCAAGAAGAGCTGAATCAGTTCACCAGGAACGGCGTATGGTACCTCGTAGATCGTCCCAAATTCCAGCATGTTATTGGCACCAAGTGGGTGTTCAAGAACAAGACGGACGAGGACCACAACGTTGTGAGGAACAAGGCGCGTCTAGTTGCTAAGGGCTACTGCCAAGAGGAAGGAATCGATTTCGATGAGACCTTCGCTCCAGTGGCATGGCTTGAAGCGATCAGACTATTTCTAGCCTATGCAGTGGCCAAGAAATTCAAAGTCTATCAGATGGATGTGAAGAGCGTGTTCCTCAACGGTGAATTGAAGGAAGAAGTGTATGTGGAGCAGCCTCCGGGTTTCGAGCAGGGAGATAAGGTGTATCGCTTGAAGAAAGCCCTATATGGATTGAAGCAAGCTCCCAGAGCTTGGTATGATACCCTTTCTCAATTCCTAGTGGATAATGGATTCCACAAAGGAAAGATAGATCGAACTCTATTCACTATCAATCATGGAGAGGATATGTTATGGGTTCAGATCTACGTGGACGACATCATATTTGGGTCGCCAAACCAGTCGCTTAGCGAGAAGTTTGGAGAGCTTATGAAGACCAAATATGAGATGTCGATGATTGGCTTGATGAGTTGCTTTCTAGGTCTTCAAGTGAAGCAGCAGGATGATGGTATCTTCATCAATCAAGCTAAGTATACTCGAGATATGCTTGCCAAGTTCGGTGTTCAGCATGCCAAAGCTGTGAAGATTCCGATGAACACGAACTGGAAGATGGAGCCAGACCTAGATGGGAAGTCTGTGGATGCTACAGACTATCGAGCTTTGATCGGATCCCTTCTATATCTCACTGCAAGTAGGTCGGATATAGCTTTTGCAGTTGGAGTATGTGCTCGCTTCCAAAGCAATCCCAAGCACAGCCATCTTGAAGCTGCCAAGAGAATTCTTCGATATTTGAAGGGCACTGTCAACATGGGGCTGTGGTATCCAACGGAGGACAATTTGGAGCTCACTGGATACTCAGATGCTGACTATGGAGGATGCCGAATTGATAGGAAATCAACTTCGGGCACTTGTCAGTTCTTGGGAAGCAAGCTGATCTCATGGTTTTCGATGAAGCAGACGAGTGTAGCTACTTCAACGACTGAAGCCGAATATATGGCCGCTGGAAGCTGTTGTTCTCAAATTCTATGGCTTCATCAGCAGTTGAAGGACTACAATGTTGAAGCAAATGAAATTCCAATATTCTGCGACAACAACAGTGCGATCTGCATCTCCCAAAATCCAGTGCTACACACCAGATGCAAGCACGTGGAATTCCGACATCACTTCATTCGTGATCATGTCGAGAAGAAGGATACCAAGCTCGAGAAAATCCATACCGATCTCCAGCGAGCAGATATCCTCACCAAGCCTCTAGCTGAGTCTCGTTTCAATCAGCTATGCATGGAATTAGGGTTGCTAGACCCTGGTGAAGAGTGCTAGATCTAGGATGCACGAAGGAGTGGTCGCTTGTTCTCTTGAGCGTCACTCGCTTCGGATCTTCACCAACTCAAGCGAGTCACTTCAAAATTCCACTCGCTTGAAGAATGAGAAATAAGGTGAAGAAAGGTGGAGTGTTGGAAGATGTTCCCTACCCGCTTACAGGAATTGTTAAGCCATTGGTTAAGGGGGAACTATTGTTTGCTCTCGGAGCAAGCTACTTCCAAAGCGAGCAAGGAAAGCTGCTACCTAGCCTAAGATTCCTAGCGAGTGGGTATAAACACTCGCAAGTTCCGTTTCTAGTAACGGTTGTGGGGTCTTATATCGGGCCTTCCCACGTAAAAATGGTGAAAGCTTAGGCAGGGCTGGCACCTAGACCTTGTGTTCTCTTCCCATCTTTCCGCCGAAGAGGAGCAAGTCTTCTCATCTCCATCATCGTGGATAAATGTCCATTCTTTACTCACTCTTCATTGAGTTGAGCTGCCGAATGACTATCCATTCCTCCCCCACTTTGAATTTTGCATCGCTTCAATTTGCCCTTGTTTGGGTCAAGCGAGTCGACTGCAAATTCATTCTGTAGCTTGTAGGAGGAAGCTTGAAGGGTTACCTTTTTCTTCAAAAGGTTGCAGGGCTGGTGACATGCTTCTGCGTAAAATACGAGATTGTCTTGTCAGAGCATTCTCATTGTCATCCTGTCCTATTCTGCTCTGAGATAAGGACTTGAACTCATCCCCCATTCGTCGTGAATATGTACACTTACGTGAAGCTCCCCTCTGGGTTGTAGTAAGCTTGTGTACTATATTCATTCTCTCCCTCATTCACTTCGATGGAGGACTCTCTAATTCGTAGAGGAAGATGAATTCCATGAAGATGAATGCCAAGAAGATGTAGTATCCAACAGGTGGTATCATCAAGCTTGAAGTCAGATCCATCAAAGAATTCTACAAATGATGACTTCAATAAGTGGTATCAATCTCCTACGAAGTGAGATTGACTGGTAAGTGTTTCAATTTTAAGTACACTAAGTGAGCTGAAACGTGCTAGAAACCTTCACTCACTATGTGGAAAATATGAAATAAATCTGACACAAATACAAAGAGGAAAACATTCTTGTTTATCCTCGAAGTATGTAAGTCAGAAATACTTTAAATAATGTCAAAAAAAAAAAAAACCATTTCTTTTCCAGTCGCTTCAGATGGCCAAGCGAGTGCTACGTCACTCCAAGCGAGCCATCGCAAGCGAGTGCGGAACAGTCACTCGAGCGAGTACCTCTCAAAGCGAGCAAAGGCCTAGCGGCCCAACTCGAAGCGAGCGGGTACGAAGCGAGTATGAGCTGTCTGCACTCGAGTGCAATTTTACCTTTTGCTTTGCATTTAATGCAGGATCACGTACTGCCAAAAATAACGGGCGCGTGCACTGCACCTTGAATTCGAAGCGGGAAAGGACGGAGAAGATCCAACCATCGAATCCAAACAGTCCCCGATTTGTAGCCGTTGGATCCGACGCCGTGTAAAGCGACAAATCACAGCAGGCCACGTGGAGATGCCGAGCAAGTTGGCGGTTCACTTTTTACTGTGATGACGCCGGACACATCAGATCCATCACCATGCGTCCGCCGCCTACCTACAGGATCTTCGCCGATTTTACTGTCTTGCCCCTGCCACGTCAGCCGAGCCCTAACTCTATTTAAGGACGCTGTGCAGAACTGAGAAAACTTTCACAACTCTCAATCTTTACCATTCTTGTGCAAAGATCTGCAAATCTTCTGCAACTCACGAGTCTCACCTCTGTTTTTGTTCTTTAAATCTCCGTTCAAACTCTCTCAAATATTTCACCATGGGAAAGAAGCAGAACACCGAGACGATGGAGGAATTTCTCACAGAGGTTGATAAGCACATCAACGTCGAGCCTCATCTCGACCCAGTCGTCATCGAGGAAGATGGATTCTTCCGTAGGGCCGTGATCACGGCCGGCTTATGGAAGTTCGTGACGGCGGTGCCGAAGAAGGTTTTGGCCAAGGCGGTGGCCGAGCTCCTTCTAAATCTGAGGAAAGAACGGAACTCTTCGTCTTTCACCGATCCACAGACCGGAGAGCCGGTGGAGGTGGACCTGAGCAATCTTATCGAGGTGTTCGACTTGCTGAGGGAAGGAGGAAACTCCCTGTTGGAGTTGGGATTTTCCGCCGGAGTTGAATATGCTCGGTTTGCCACCGAGAGAGCAGAGCCCAACTACAAGGAGGCCAGTATCCGTTCAGATTTGAAGGCTCCTTTCAACCACATCTGCGAGCTCTTTTCGAAGTGCGTCGCATGCTACGTCGGAACCCTGGGCACGTTATCGGAAACAAAGCTGTTCGCCACCACCATCATCGTCGACAGCCTTACCGGAACCAGATTCAACTGGCATGGTTGGTTTCTCAACCAGATTCACGAAGCTGCTGATGATTTTGCGTTCGTGAAAGATAGCGCCGATCAGATTCTCCGCAAGGGGAAGCTGAAGTTTTTCTCCAGACTCTCCGTCGCACTGGAGGAACGCTATCCGGACAAAGTGTGGCCGGAATCTGACGTCGCCGTCTACAACAAGCTCACGGTGTTCCATGACCAGTGGAGGAAAACCAAAATTCCAATCGATTTGGGACTTCTCGAGGTTGAAGTGCCCGTTGCAGTACCAGTTGCCGAAAGGCAAGATGAAGCGAGCCAAGCAAAGCGAGCCGCTTCACCCGGGAAGCGTGCTGCGCCGAAGCGAGGCAAGAAGAAGAAAACGAAGCTAGTCGCTTCGTTGGTCAAATCAAGCGAGGCTGAGGAGCAGCCGCTTGAGGAGGCCGAAGCTACCCAACCCCAGCCATCACCCATCAAAGCCCAAACTCCCCCACCACAAACTCAAACAACCCAACCACCAGAACCCCAAGCCTCATCTTCAGCCCAACCACATACCTAGAAATCGCCCCTCTCACCACAGGAAGAAGAATCTGCATCTTCTTTCCAAATACCCCCTATTCCTCTTCTAAGCACTGATCCTACTGCCACATTCACCATATTTCAACCCATCCAATCCCAGCAACAAACCGAACCCATCCAACTCTCTGAAACCCAAACCTCATCATCCCAATCACCTACCTCATCGGCAGCAACAGCCGATACCGCCCAAACAACCATCATCCCTCAATTCCAAATTTCCAAAGCCCCTGCACAGCTTGAAGCTCTCGAAAGATATGCGAGAGACAGAGAGCAGGCCGCAGAGACCATCATGGACCGCTATTCCTCCGTGCAGATGTCCGACGAATTCTTCACCAAGACCGTCGACTTCCTCACCTATATCACCTACCGCGGCACTGAGTACTACAAGGTCTTCAAACTCTTGAAAGCCTTCAAAGAGGAAGAGCTCATCCAGATGGAAGGGAAGCTGCTGGATTTCATAGGCGAGAGTGGCTTCCACTCATTTCTCACTGGAACCAGCTTCTGGGATAAGCTGGATGCGAAGGTAAATCGTGCCTATCCAGACGCTTCAGTTCCTGATCGAGTACCGACCTGTTGGGAATTGTTATGGACCAACTTGTTAAGGGGGAACTATAAGGGATACTTGATAAACGAAGTCATTTATTTTGATTGGATCCCAAAACCC
Source organism: Thymus mandschuricus (assembly GCA_029379335.1). Classification (NCBI taxonomy): domain Eukaryota; kingdom Viridiplantae; phylum Streptophyta; class Magnoliopsida; order Lamiales; family Lamiaceae; genus Thymus; species Thymus mandschuricus. The sequence continues at coordinate 23,901,080 of CM057080.1, forward strand.
CAAGTGTCCAGCTCCCAAGCGACCCATTTTGATGTAGATAATAGGTTAGAATTTTTCTAAGCCTAAATCTGTTAGGATGGCTTTATTTTGCTTAGCTAAAGACTGCAGGAATTCAAGTGAAGACCACTCGCTTGAGTGTGTTCTTCCAAAGCGAAGCGAGTCTGGCAAACCGAAGTGAAGCGTACCGAAACCAGCGAAGCGAAGCGACCGCTACAGTGGAGTCAAAGTGAAGCCACCAAAGCGAAGCAAAGCAAGCGCTACAAAGAAAAGCTGAAGCGAGTCAACGTGGGTCAACGCTTATTAAAGCGGTCACTACGAAACTTTGTTTTCAAAGCGACCCACTACAGTATGATCCTGAAGCGACTCACTTCGGAGCGGACGCTACAACTTCAAAGCAAAGCAAGCCACTACCTACCAGAAAGCGACAGTGCAACTCCCGCCCATATTTTGAACTCCAGTCAACAGGAGATCGTAGCATTAATTACGAAATCTCCACGTGTCGAAAGCAGAGTGGAGCGGAAGAGTTGACTGCCAGGCCGACAAAGGCGCCGCAGCAGTACTGGCTCGCCCCAGTTACTGTTAAGTTTGTAACTTAGCCATTTTCGGCAAAGAGACAAACTGGGATCCTGCAAAAGCTACTGCCTGCGCAAGTACTGTCGAGAGGAGGAGGGACAAGGCCACCAACCAAGCAACGGATCTCAGCCATCCCTCCGCCTATAAATAGTGAAGGATGAAGACGAAGAAAAGAGAGAACACTACTTGAGCATTCGAGCGCATACAGCAAACAAATACTCCCAGCCTTCGAGTAAATCTTCGAGTTTTTGTTTCCAAGTGTTCTCCGAGTTTCCAGTTCATCGGAACTCGTCTTCACAGCCTTCACACTTAGATTCTAAGCCCACTTCATTCATCCGAAGCTTAGAAGAAGAACTCTAGCCAATCTTTGCATCTATTGTAAAGAGTTCTTCATAGTGTGTTCGTCAACCAAAACCCTATACTTCATTTGTTAGGTTTTGAGTGTGTCGTTAGGTTGTCCAGATCCAAGGCCCTTCTTTCATCGATTGAAGAAGCCTCGATCGTAGAGTTGAGATCCAAGCCTACACTTACATCGTTTGTGTAAAGCTCGATCGAAACTAGGCTGTAAGGAGAGCCCGGAATCTCCCTGTTGTTCGGACAGAAACGAGTGAAGTTTCGTGTCCAGTTTAGGTCTTAGTAGTGAACCCGTAATCACTGCATTGTTCGTCAGATCCAGGCGAGTGAAGCCCGATCTTGACCAGGTTTTTGAAGGACCCGTAACCTTCAAGTTCTTGAGTGAAGAGAACAGTTGCCGTCGTGCAACAAAGTGGACGTAGGAGCGTTATCTCCGAACCACTATAAATCTTCGTGTCGTATCTCTCTAACCCTAAACTCTTTACTGTATTTGTTTATCCATTGCACTTGCATCTAAACAACTTAATCTGGATATTTCAATTACTTAGGAAAAGATTTTAGCTCACCAAATTCCGCATATACGAGTAAAGACTCCCTCTTGATCAAGTGTTCACTTCGGTCAAGCAGGCAAGCTACATACTGTAGATCTAGCCTCAGCTAGGTCTTAAGTTTTTAAGCGAGCTCTTTACTTGTTACTCTGAGTTAAGGGATTTGAAGTTGAAAAACTTCAAAATACGTATTCACCCCCCCCTCTACGTATTTTTCCCATTAACAAACCGGGACCAACAAGTGGTATCAGAGCCAGGTTCTTTCGAGCCTCTGCTTTGCATATCCGAAGTGAGTCCCCACTCACTTCACGTTGTCTCACTGAACCGGATCCTATTTCCTAAGTGCATCAAAATCTCACCCACGCATACTGCATTACTACTAACTGTTTACCATGAATGCTTCTAGTCTTCCACAGTTTTCCATTGAAGGCTACGAGATCTGGAGCTTCCGTGTGGAGAGCTTCTTATGCTCCGTCCACGACCGCATGTGGGAGGTCATAGAAGATGGACCTATCACAATCAAGAAGAGCATCACTGTGGATGTTCCAGCAGCGGAAGGACGAGCAGCTCATGTTCGACAACAACTAGTAGACAAGGACAAAGATGAGTACACTCCCAACGAATTCAAGATTGCCAATCTTGACAAGATCGCACGCCACACGATGCAGAGCACCGTGTCGGACGCCTACCTTCCAAGGATTAGGAAGTGCGCAACAGCAAAGGAGATGTGGGAAACCCTAGCTCTCATTTCTCAAGGCACTGACAAAATCAAAGAAAACAAACTTGCCGTACAAATGCGGGAGTTTGAAAGCCTGATAATGAAGCCAGGAGAGTCCATCGACACCTTCGAACTGAGAGTCACCAACATTACTGCAACTCTCAACTCGCTTGGGAAGGAACTCACGGATAAGGAAGTCAACCTGAAGATTGTCCGAGCTCTCACTAGGAAGTGGCAGACAATGAAGGAGCTGTATCTAGCAACCAAGGATCTATCAAAGCTCACACCGGAGATACTGTTTTCCGAACTCAAAGCTCACGAATTCGATCTGAATCGAATGAACCTCGACGAAGAGGATGAAGCGCCCACTACGTCAAAAGGAGTAGCTTTTAAAGCTGCTGAAGGGCCAAGCGAGCAGTCGCTAGCCAAGATGACGAGGGAAGAGTTGGAAGAACACATTGCGTTCTTATCCAAGAACTTCAACAAGATGAACTCTCGAGTGGGCAAATACAAAAGGTTCTACAAGCAGTACAAGGGGAGGAGCACTGATGCTCGAGAAGGAAAAGGGAAGAGAGAAGAGACGACAAAGTCGATCCCGAGAGACATGATGGAAGTGGAGTGTTACCACTGCCACAAGATGGGTCACTACAAATCCGATTGCCCAAAGCTGAGTGCGAAGGAGCGTGAAGAACTCAAAGCAAAGAGGGATGCTCCAAGGCGAGCGCTTGTAGCAAGTGAAGCTCCGGTCGCTTCAACTGAAGATCCACAAAGCGACTCAGACGCATTCACTGATCCCAACTCCAGTGATGGAGAGGATCTTGGATTTATGGCGCTCACCGATGAAGAAACAGGAGAGGTATTCATCTATCCCTCACCCAGTTCAATTACACTCGCACACACACACCAAGAGGAAGCAAATTCCTCTGCATGGAGTGGTTTGTTTGACAAACATCAGAAACTGTCAAGTGACCACGAAGTGCTGCAACAAGCTCTGTCTCAAAGCGAGAAGGAGAACCGAAAGCTAGCCACTGAGCTTGATCAAGTCAAACTTAATCTAAGGGCTATGACTAGTAAGTTCGAGGATCTCTTCGCGAGACATCAAAGCTTGGAGGGAAGGTATGAAGCCCAATCCACTCTAGTTGCCAACTTAAACAAAGCTTCATATGCTAGACAGGCACTAGAAAGTTCTCTTCTACCTTTTGGTAGAAAGGGAGGACTTGGATATGAGGGTGGACCTTCCAAGCCAACTGTCTTTGTTGGTGCTTCAAACACGACACCATCAGTCACTTTGGAAATGCCCACTGCATCCAAAGCGACCACTAACAAAGACAAAGGCAAAATGGCTGAAAACCCTAAGAAGAAGCCAATGAAGATGTCTATATCTTTAAGGGCAGAATCTAAGGGTAAGCAAAACTCAACAGTCCCTAGCACTCACCATGCTAAAGCTTACCAATCCAAAGGTAGTGGGAAAACTGTTGAAGCTTCTAAGTTTCAGACCAAGACACCAGAGACAAAGGATCTCCCTTTCAAGAAAAGGAGTAATGTCTATGTGTCACGTTATCCGGACTGGAGATGGTCCAACCGGACTAACATTGAGGGGGAAGAATTCGAAGGACAAAAGAGGCCGCTTCGAACTTCCAAGGTTACTCAAGCGAGTCAGGATCAAAACCCTAGTTGGACCGCTTTGAGGAAACCAAGCGAGCCGCTTCGTCAGACTAAAAACCCTAAGTCAGTCTCTAAACCCAAAGCTAATCCGAAGCGAGTCGCTTCAGGATTTAAGCAAAGTGGGAAGAGCATAGGTAGGACTGAAGCGAGCCGCTACCCCTCCTGCACACACTGCTGCACATGTGAAGCTGCTTTAAGGCAGAAGTCACAGTTTTCGAAGGTCGAGAAACCCAAAGCACAAGCTCCCTTTCAAAAGAAAGTGAAGCAAGTGTGGGTACCTAAGGGAACTAACCTGCAAGGACCCAAACTGATTTGGGTACCAAAATCTGTCTAATTGCAGGTGGGCGCCGTGGATCCCATGCCAAATGAGGGTCATCAAATCTGGTACTTGGACAGTGGATGTTCGAGACACATGACCGGCATGAAAGCTCTACTTCAAGACTACATTGAGAAGAAGGGTCCACACGTAACCTTTGGTGACAACTCTCGAGGAAGCACCAGGGGATACGGCGCACTGAAAGTTGGAAAGCTCACGATTGAAGAAGTCTCCTACGTGGAAGGACTGAAGCACAACTTGTTATCCATTTCACAGTTCTGTGACAAAGGATACAAGGTGGAATTCATTTCCAACAAGTGCATTGTAAAGAGCAACCTTACATCCCAGATTGTGCTTACTGGAATAAGACAAAGGAACGTCTATGTAGCACAATGGGATAGCTGCAAAGTGGAGACGTGCTTAGTAGCAAGGAGTGCTACAGAGATTGGATGGCTATGGCACAGACGCCTGAACCATCTCAACTTTAAAGCAATCAATCGCTTAGCTCGTAAGGGTTTGGTGCAAGGCATACCAAATGAAGTCTTCATCAAAGACCATCCATGCTCACCATGCCAACGAGGGAAGCAGACAAAGACGCACTTCGCCAGTCTTGAAGAAGCCTCTTCCAAGCGAGTGCTCGAGCTGCTTCACATGGATCTGTTTGGTCCAGTTACTCCAGTTAGTATAAATGGTAGGAAGTACACTCTAGTTGTAGTCGACGACTTTTCTCGCTACACTTGGGTCGTATTTCTCTACAGCAAGAAGGAGACTCTGACCAAGCTACCACAACTGCTCAAGCGATTGGCTGTGGAGAAGAATCAAGCTATCGTGACCATCCGCTCCGATAAAGGCACAGAGTTTTTGAACTCTACCATTCAAGCTTACTGCACGGAGCATGGCATAGCACATCAGACCTCCTCAGCACGCACACCACAGCAGAATGGAGTTGCTGAAAGAAGAAATCGAATCATCAAGGAAGCTGTTCGAACCATGATTGCAGACTCAAAACTTCCAATGAAGTACTGGGCTGAAGCTGCCAATACTGCATGCTACACGCAGAATCGAACACTTCTCTGCAAACGGCACGACAAAACACCATATGAAATATGGACAGGGAGAATTCCTAACATATCTTATTTCCATATTTTTGGTTGTAGGGTCTTCATCCATGACAATGGGAAGTCACAGTTGAAAGCCTTTGAAAGCAAAGCTGATGAAGGAATATTCTTAGGATATTCTACATCAAGCAAAGCCTATAGGGTGTTCAACTGTAAAACCCTAATTGTGGAGGAATCACCCCATGTAGTATTTGATGAATCTTCTTTAAGTCATCCACAGGATCAGGATCAATCTAAAGACGGAAAGTCAAGTGAGGAACCCATCAACACTCTTACTTGGGACATACTTGAGGATGAAGAAGAAATCAAAGGCTCAAGCGAGCAGAAGGTCCAAGGAAAAGATGAAGCTGCCCCCAAGACTCCTGAAGCGAGTTCAGGCGAAGCACCCAATCCAGTCGCTTCAGATGGTGAAGCGAGTGACAAGGAAGACGATGAAGATGAAGCTGGCGGATCCAAGCGCGCGTGGCTCAAAGATCACTCACCAGGTCAAATCATTGGAGATCCATCCAAAGGTGTAGTGACCAGAAGACAAGTGTTTGGAGAAAGTGCCATGTTCAGCTGCTTTCTCTCAAACTTTGAGCCGACAAGCGTAGAAGAAGCCTTAGCCGATTCAAATTGGGTGATCGCCATGCAAGAAGAGCTGAACCAGTTCACCAGAAACGACGTATGGTACCTCGTGGATCGTCCCAAATTTCAACACATTATTGGCACCAAATGGGTGTTCAAGAACAAGACGGACGAGGACCACAACGTAGTAAGGAACAAGGCGCGTCTCGTTGCCAAAGGCTACTGCCAAGAGGAAGGAATCGACTTTGACGAGACCTTCGCTCCAGTAGCACGACTTGAAGCTATCAGATTGTTTCTAGCCTATGCAGCAACCAAGAAGTTTAAGGTCTATCAAATGGATGTGAAGAGCGCGTTCCTGAACGGTGAATTGAAGGAAGAAGTGTATGTGGAGCAGCCACCGGGTTTCGAGCAAGGAGACAAAGTGTACCGCTTGAAGAAAGCTCTATATGGGTTGAAGCAAGCCCCCAGAGCTTGGTACGATACACTTTCTCAATTCCTAGTGGAAAATGGATTTCACAAAGGAAAGATAGATCGAACCCTATTCACCATCAACCATGGAGAAGATATGCTATGGGTTCAGATCTACGTAGATGACATCATATTTGGGTCACCAAATCAGTTGCTCAGCGAGAAGTTTGGAGAGCTGATGAAGACCAAGTATGAGATGTCAATGATTGGCTTGATGAGCTGCTTTTTGGGTCTTCAAGTGAAGCAGCAGGATGATGGTATCTTCATCAATCAAGCAAAGTATACTAGAGACATGCTTGCCAAGTTTGGTATTCAGCATGCTAAAGCTGTGAAGATTCCAATGAATACCAACTGGAAGATGGAGCCAGACGAGGAAGGAAAATCTGTGAATCCTACAGATTATCGTGCCCTAATTGGGTCACTCCTCTATCTCACTGCAAGCAGGCCAGATATTGCTTTTGCAGTCGGAGTCTGCGCTCGATTCCAAAGCAACCCCAAGCACAGCCATCTTGAAGCTGCCAAAAGAATTCTTCGATATTTGAAGGGCACTATCAATATGGGGCTGTGGTATCCAACGGAGGACAATCTGGAGCTCACTGGATACTCAGACGCTGACTATGGAGGGTGCCGAATTGATAGGAAATCAACTTCGGGCACGTGTCAGTTCTTGGGAAGCAAGCTGATCTCATGGTTCTCAAAGAAGCAGACGAGTGTAGCCACTTCAACGACTGAAGCCGAATATATGGCCGCAGGAAGCTGCTGCTCTCAAATTCTATGGCTTCGCCAGCAGTTGAAGGACTACAATGTTGAAGCGAATGAAATTCCAATCTTCTGCGACAACAACAGTGCTATATGCATCTCGCAGAATCCAGTGCTACACACCAGATGCAAGCACGTGGAAATCCGACATCACTTCATTCGTGATCATGTCGAGAAGAAGGATATCAAGCTCGAGAAAATTCATACCGATCTCCAGCGAGCAGATATCCTCACCAAGCCTCTAGCTGAGTCTCGTTTCAATCAGCTATGCATGGAATTAGGGTTGTTAGACCCTGGTGAAGAATGCTAGATCCAGGATGCTCGAAGGAGTGGTCGCTAATTTTTCGTAGCGTCACTCGCTTCGGATCTTCACCAACTCAAGCGAGTCACTTCAAGATCTCACTCGCTTGAAGAAGGAGAAATAAGGTGGAGCAAGGTGGAGTGTTGGAAGACGTTCCCTACCCGCTTACAGGAATTGTTAAGCCATTGGTTAAGGGGGAACTATTGTTTGCTCTCGGAGCAAGCTACTTCCAAAGCGAGCAAGGAAAGCTGCTACCTAGCCTAGGATTCCTAGCGAGTGGGTATAAACACTCGCAAGTGCCGTTTCTAGTAACGGTTGTGGGGTCTTGTATCGGGCCTTCCCACGTAAAAATGGTGAAAGCTTAGGCAGGGCTGGCACCTAGACCTTGTGTCCTCTTCCCATCTTTCCGCTGAAGAGGAGCAAGTCTTCTCATCTCCTTCATCGTGGATAAATATCCATTCATTACTCACTCTTCACTGAGTTGAGCTGCCGGATGTCTATCCATTCCCCTCTCATCTTGAACTTTGCATCGCTTCAATTTGCCCAATGTATGGTCAAAGCGAGTCGACTGCAAGTTCATTCTGTAGCATATAGGAGAATGCTTGAAGGTTTACCTTTTTCTACAAAAGGTTGCAGGGCTGGTGACATGCTTCTGCGTAAAATACGAGATTGTCTTGTCAGAGCATTCTCATTGTCATCCTGTCCATTTCTGCTCTGAGATAAGGACTTGTACTCATCCCCCATTCATCGTGAATATGTACACTTACGTGAAGCTCCCCTCTGGGTTGTAGTAAGCTTGTGTACTATATTCATTTCCTCCCTCATTCACTTCGATGGAGGACTCTCTAATTCGTAGAGGAAGATGAATGCCATGAAGACGAATGCCAAGAAGATGGGATACACAACAAGTGATAAACATTCCAACAAGTGGAATCAACACACGCAGTCATCAACAAGTGGAATCAATCAATCAACGTGTGGTATCAATCTCCTACGAAGTGAGATTGACTGGTAAGCATTTCAATTTTTTTAAGTACACTAAATGAGCTGAAGCGTGCTTGAAACCTTCACTCACTACGTGGAAAACATGAAATGAATCTGACACAAATACGAAGAGGAAAACACTCTTGTTTATCCTCGAAGTATGTAAGTCAGAAACATTTTAAATTAAGTAAAGAAATTTAATTTCTTATTCCAGTCGCTTCAAATGGCCAAGCGAGTGCTTCGCCACTCAAAGCTAGCCATCGCAAGCGAGTGCGGAACAGTCACGTGAAGCGAGTACTCCGCAAGCGAATGAATGCCGAAGTGGCTACACTTGAAGCGAGCGGATACGAAGCGAAGCGTATGAGCTGTCTGCACTCGAGTGCCTATTTCACTTTCTGCCAAGCATTTAATGCAGTGGCGCGTAGAAAAAGAAATGACAGGCGCGTGGACGTCAAAGCCGAGGAAAGCGGGAAAAATCGCACTCAATCCAGCCGTCGAATCTGAACCGTCTCGAAATCTCAACCGCTGGATTGACTACTGTTGGAGAGACGAATCATCAACAGCCACGTGGCCACGTCAAGCGGAATTGGCGGTTCACTTTTCCAGTGATGACTCCAGACACGTCAGTTCCATCACCGGAGGTCGCCGCCTACGCACAAAACCCTAGGAGTGATTTTACCAGAATGCCCCTGCCACATCAGCCAAGATCTTACTCTATATATTTGCAACGAGGCAGAACTGCAAAACTTTCACAGCCTTCAAAATTTTCCATTCTCGTGCTTAGATCTGCAACCTCTGCAACTCACGAGTCTCAACCCCTTTCTATTTCATCGTAAAAACTCTCTTCAAATTTCTTTCATATTTACCATGGGCAAGAAGAAGAGTACAGAAACGATGGAGAAGTTCATGTCAAATATTGGCGATCACATCAACGTCGAGCCCCATCTCGACCCGATCGTCATAGAGAAGGATGGTTTCTTCCGTAGAGCCGTGACCACGGCCGGTCTATGGAAGTTCGTAACTTTGGTTCCGATGAAGATTCTGGCTAAAGCCATCGGAGAGATTCTGCTAAATCTGAAGAAGGAACAGAATACATCTTCCTTCACCAATCCACGAACCAGGAAGCCGGTGGAAGTTGATATGAGTGAACTCATCAAGGTGTTCGATCTACCAAGAGAAGGAGGAGATTCTCTGCTAGATCTAGGCCTTTCTGCCGAAGTTCAGTATGATCGATTTAAAGTCGACGGAGCAGAGCCGAACTTCAAGGAGGCAAATTTTCGCAAAAATTTGAAGGAACCGTTCAATCTCATCTGCGAACTCTTTACGAGAAGCATTGCATGCTATGTCGGTTCCCTCGACACGCTGTCAGAGACGAAGATGATCGGCACCACCATGATCGTCGACAGCCTCACTGGAACGAAATTCAACTGGCATGGATGGCTTCTCAAGCAAATCCACGAAGCTGCAGAAGACTTTGCATTCGTACCAGGAACTCCAGATAAGATTCTACGCAAGGGAAAGTTGAAATTCTTTTCAAGACTGTCAGTCGCATTAGAGCTGAAGTATCCGGAGATAAGATGGCCGGATTCAGACATGGTCATATACAACAAGAAGACAGTCTTCTATGAACAGTGGAAGAAAGCAAAAATACTAATGGATCAGGGACTTCTAGTTGTAGAAGTGCCCGCAGCAAAGCAAGTTGTGAAAGCGCAAGCTGAAGCTTCCCGAACGAAGCGAGCCGCTTCACCTTTGAAGCAAGCTGCTGCAAAGCAAGGGAAGGAGAAGAAATTGAAGCAAAGCACTTCATCTGTCCAAGAAAGCGAGGAGGTAGAGAAGCCGCTTGAGGACACTGAAACCGAGCAAACTCATCCAGTCACAAAACCTACCCATTCTACTAAAGCTACACCATTCCAATCCCCTTCGACATCGGTGGGAAAAGCCGATACCGCCCATACTCCCATTTTTCCCCAGTCCCAAACCTCCAAAACCCCCACACGGATGAATGCTCTCAAGAGATACAAGAGAGACAGAGAGCAAGCTGCTGAAACTCTCAGAACTCGATATCCTTCAGTGCCAGTGTCAAGTGACTTCTTCACCAAGATGGTCGATTTCTTGACATATGTCACCTATCGCGGCACAGAGTTCTACAAAGTCTTCAAACTTCTGGAGGCCTTCTCAAAGGAAGACCTCATACAGATGGAAGGAAAGCTTCTGGACTTCATCGGTGAGAGCGGTTTTCATGCATTTCTCACTGGAACCAGCTTCTGGGATACGCTGGACGCGAAAGTAAAGCGTGCCTATCCGAATGCTAAGGTCCCTAAGCACACCCCAACCACTCATGAGAAGAAACTGATGAGGGATCACGCAGAGGAAATGGAGGTTAAGAACGCAGAGATCTTAAGTATGCAAGACGAGATCACCAAACAGAAGATGGAGTTGGAGGAGAAGGAGAAGGCAATGGAGGCTCAAGTGAAACTCGTGAAAGATCTCAAGGGCTCGCGTGATGCAGAAAGGAGCCGCTTGAGAGAGGTGAACACCAAGCTTGTCACAGTTGGTAAAGAGAAGGAGACGTTGGAAAAGGAAGTAAAGGAGCTGAAAAAGAAAGTGGAGAACAAGGAGGGAGAATTGATGATGAAAGAAAGTGAACTCCTCAGTACCAAGAAGACTCTTGACCTACTTCGAACCCAACTGAAGGAAGTCAAAGGAAAGAGTGCCATTGACAAGAGAGAGCTTACTGGAAAGACAATCGCGGAAGAGCAAGTCTTCGCGTCACGAACGGAAGAAATGTTTCATGCTGTACTAGATAAGATTGAGGTACTTCACAAGTCCCTTACTGGAAAGACAATCGTCCCTACCCCTGGCTTTGATGATGCCAAAAAGGGGGAAGGGATGGTACTGAAAATTGATGGGATGGTACAAGGGATGTTACAAGGGATGCCACAAGGTGGAGTAAGTGGAGCTGTTGAAACAGAAAGTTCGTTGGAGGAAAGTGGTCGTACTGGAGTAGAGGAGAGAGAGGCGAAGTCTGCGAAGAAAGGCAAAGAAAAGCTCTCTGAGCTGGAATTGATGAAAAAGCCTGAAGAACCCCGCAAGCCACTTGGAGATAAAGTGCTTGCCTCTTCCATTGCTCGACATCCTCCAGTTACTGTACTAACGAAGGAGGAAAGGCGGAAGCTAGCAGAGGCGAGTGAGGCTATGGCTTGGGTGGAGAAGAAGCGCCAATTTATTTTGGAAACTCTTGCAGGTACTTCAAGCTCTCAAGCGGCCATTTCAGCCGAAGCACCCACTTCAGCTGTCGCGCAAGCTTCAAGTGCTGCACCTACTTCAGCAATTGCAGAAGCCACTCCATCTACAGATGTTTCTTCCAATGCAACCACAAAGAAAACTGGTCCAGAAACTAAGCAAGATGATTCAGCGACCATGCGTCAAAAAGTTGAGAAGGTAGTTGTTTCAAGGGCAGAGAAAGAAAAGAGGATAAGGACAAAACAACTGCAAATCATTGATGAACAGATAGAAAAACAATTCAATGAGATGAAACTCATCCAATCCGTCTTGGTCAGAAGTATCTTTGCTCCAACCACGCCAGAAGAATCCGAGGCATGCCTAGATCAGGCTATGATCGATGCAGTTCACAAGACTGCAAAGGAAATGATTGATTCTGGCCGCTACCCTCTCAGAGAAGAACGCAACTACATTCGGAAGCAACTCAATCAGAAGCTTCCTTCCTGGAACGGCGAGTCAGGAAAGAAGTTCAAAATGATCATAGAACAGATGTCCAGCCGGTCGGAAGAAGAGTTGGCTGTGCGCAGAGAAAAGCACCCTGATGCCTGTGAGATCGAGCAGTTCATTCCTGACGAACTACTCGAGCAATGGCTATACTACAAGGAGAAATTCATCAAAGCATACTACTATTGGGAGGTAGTGCCATTGCAGACTGAATGCTCGAGGGTCACTGCGCTCAACAACCTTCTTGGTGCCTATGATGAAAAGTTCAGGCAAGAGGTCTTCGCGCTTGCACAGTTCGCAAAGCCAGCACCGTTAATCATCAAGGTACCAGCCAAGGAGGTATTTCCTATGCCATTCCTACCTGGCACCAGTATCCCCAATCGCAGCATCATTGACGCTGAGGTGGATGAAGCCTTCCAACTGGAAGAGATGTGGAGAAGGCCAAGTATCCACAGCGTTGATTCGATGGAAGCGAAGGTTTTCAGTGCATACGTCATACCAGAGGAAATGATTGCAAAGGATTTGGAGGCAGATGTTGAAGAAAAGAAGAAGGTGGAAGAAGAGAAGGAGAAAGAAAGGAAGTGACGGAAGGAAGAAGGAGGAGACAGACAAGGAACTGCAGGAAACCTCAGAGTTTCAAGTTCCTTATATATCTTTTTGTGTATGAACTTCTTGTTCATCTATCTCATTTTATTTTCTGTCTCTTCTCGTGTCATTTACTTGCTTTGTGAATGACTTTACCTTTTTGCTACAAAACTCAAATAATTTAACCGAAAAAAAAAGGGAAAGGAACTTAAAAAAAAATTACAAACGAAACTGCAAAGGAAGCAGTCGCTTGGAGTTCCCTTCACGGTTAGATAGGCTGGAATTTTCTAAATCTTAGCCTTTGGGTTTTGGCATCATCAAAAAGGGGGAAATTGTTGGGAATTGTTATGGACCAACTTGTTAAGGGGGAACTATAAGGGATACTTGATAAACGAAGTCATTTATTTTGATTGGATCCCAAAACCCCAAGTGTCCAGCTCCCAAGCGACCCATTTTGATGTAGATAATAGGTTAGAATTTTTCTAAGCCTAAATCTGTTAGGATGGCTTTATTTTGCTTAGCTAAAGACTGCAGGAATTCAAGTGAAGACCACTCGCTTGAGTGTGTTCTTCCAAAGCGAAGCGAGTCTGGCAAACCGAAGTGAAGCGTACCGAAACCAGCGAAGCGAAGCGACCGCTACAGTGGAGTCAAAGTGAAGCCACCAAAGCGAAGCAAAGCAAGCGCTACAAAGAAAAGCTGAAGCGAGTCAACGTGGGTCAACGCTTATTAAAGCGGTCACTACGAAACTTTGTTTTCAAAGCGACCCACTACAGTATGATCCTGAAGCGACTCACTTCGGAGCGGACGCTACAACTTCAAAGCAAAGCAAGCCACTACCTACCAGAAAGCGACAGCGCAACTCCCGCCCATATTTTGAACTCCAGTCAACAGGAGATCGTAGCATTAATTACGAAATCTCCACGTGTCGAAAGCGGAGTGGAGCGGAAGAGTTGACTGCCAGGCCGACAAAGGCGCCGCAGCAGTACTGGCTCGCCCCAGTTACTGTTAAGTTTGTAACTTAGCCATTTTCGGCAAAGAGACAAACTGGGATCCTGCAAAAGCTACTGCCTGCGCAAGTACTGTCGAGAGGAGGAGGGACAAGGCCACCAACCAAGCAACGGATCTCAGCCATCCCTCCGCCTATAAATAGTGAAGGATGAAGACGAAGAAAAGAGAGAACACTACTTGAGCATTCGAGCGCATACAGCAAACAAATACTCCCAGCCTTCGAGTAAATCTTCGAGTTTTTGTTTCCAAGTGTTCTCCGAGTTTCCAGTTCATCGGAACTCGTCTTCACAGCCTTCACACTTAGATTCTAAGCCCACTTCATTCATCCGAAGCTTAGAAGAAGAACTCTAGCCAATCTTTGCATCTATTGTAAAGAGTTCTTCATAGTGTGTTCGTCAACCAAAACCCTATACTTCATTTGTTAGGTTTTGAGTGTGTCGTTAGGTTGTCCAGATCCAAGGCCCTTCTTTCATCGATTGAAGAAGCCTCGATCGTAGAGTTGAGATCCAAGCCTACACTTACATCGTTTGTGTAAAGCTCGATCGAAACTAGGCTGTAAGGAGAGCCCGGAATCTCCCTGTTGTTCGGACAGAAACGAGTGAAGTTTCGTGTCCAGTTTAGGTCTTAGTAGTGAACCCGTAATCACTGCATTGTTCGTCAGATCCAGGCGAGTGAAGCCCGATCTTGACCAGGTTTTTGAAGGACCCGTAACCTTCAAGTTCTTGAGTGAAGAGAACAGTTGCCGTCGTGCAACAAAGTGGACGTAGGAGCGTTATCTCCGAACCACTATAAATCTTCGTGTCGTATCTCTCTAACCCTAAACTCTTTACTGTATTTGTTTATCCATTGCACTTGCATCTAAACAACTTAATCTGGATATTTCAATTACTTAGGAAAAGATTTTAGCTCACCAAATTCCGCATATACGAGTAAAGACTCCCTCTTGATCAAGTGTTCACTTCGGTCAAGCAGGCAAGCTACATACTGTAGATCTAGCCTCAGCTAGGTCTTAAGTTTTTAAGCGAGCTCTTTACTTGTTACTCTGAGTTAAGGGATTTGAAGTTGAAAAACTTCAAAATACGTATTCACCCCCCCCTCTACGTATTTTTCCCATTAACAAACCGGGACCAACACGACCATTCATGAGCGGAGGTTGATAAGGGAGCATGCGGAGGAGGTATAGGTGAAGGATGCAGAGATCTCGAGCCTACAGAGTGAGATCACTAGGAGGAATGCAGAGATGGAGAAGAAGAGTGAGGAGGTCAAGAATCTTAGAGAAGATTTTGACAAGAAGAAGGGAGAGATGGAGAAGAAAGTGGAGGAACAAGGGAAGCTTGTGGAAGAGAAGGAGAAAGCTTTGGAGGAGAAGTCAAAGCTGGTCGGAGACAAAGAGAAAACCATTGCTAAACTCAAGCAGTTGCTTGATGCTGAAAGAAGTAGACTGAAAGACTTGAATAGCAGGATGGTCAATCTGGAGAAGGAGAAGAGTGCTCTGATCTCAAGTCACAAAGAAGAGATGGAAAAAGTCTCTAACTATGCTGAAAAGATGATAAGAGCTGTGGAGGATAAGGATGGATAATTGGTCATGATGAATTGTCGAATGACTCGTGCTGCAATTCAAATAGCTGCTCAAGCCAAAGAGATTGACTCAGTCAATCTGAAGAAAGCAGAACTAGATGAGCAGATTAATCAAGTACAGAAGAATGCCAGTGAGTTGACAGGCAAGATCATCGAAGCTGCCCAGCTTCGCGTGACTCTCAACAACCAGGAAAGCGCCATAGCTACTGCGAAGGCAGAACTTGAAGCTTCGCAGGACTTCCTTAATCTCATAATCGAGGAGGAGCGCAAGGAAATTCGCGCGGAAATTGAAGCGGAGCTGGAGGCTCGCTTCAGGAATGTGGAGTCGCTAGAGAGGTTTATGGCCTCTCTCAGAGAGAGAGAGAGGCAGTGTGAGTATCTGCTCGAGGAGATTAGTGTCAAAACAGCCGAACTTGTGCTCTCCCAGGAGCATACTTTCGCAGGAAAAACCGAGCGGATGCTGCACGCTGTGTTCAATGCAGTGAACAACCTTCATCATTCCATTACTGGAAAGACAATCACACCAACCCCCGGCAGTGATGATGCCAAAAAGGGGGAAGGTATTGTGCAGAAAAGAGTTGAGACTCTGGAGCTACAAGGTGGAGCTGGAGGTAGTGGAGATGAAAGGAGGATGGAGATTGAAGGAGGAAGTGAGGTTGGAGGAAGCGGAGTGGAGAAGGAGATTGAAGAGGAGGAGTTGGATGATGAAGCTAGGGCGAAGCGAGCAAAGAAGGGCAAAGAAAAGCTAACTGAAGAAGAACTTGCCAAACTTGCTAAGAAGCCCGAAGAACCCCGCAGGCCAAATGAAGAGAAAATACTTGGCTCTTCGATTGCTGTTCATCCTCCTGTCGTTGTGCTTACCAAGGAACAAAAAGAGGAGCAAATCCGTCGAGACGAGGCTCTAGCTCGTGAAATGGAGTTGCAATTCGATATGAAGGCCCTTTCCCAGTTCCAAGCGCCCGCTTCACCTCTGGCCGCTTCAACTCTTGCACTAATTTCTGATCTTGCAGGAGCCTCTTCATCAACCGCTGGAGCCACTTCATCCAGCCAAGCTATCATTCAGCGAAGTGCTCCAGCAGTCACCCCTCCTACTGAAGCAGAGAAAAAGAAGAAGGAAGAGATGCCTCCACCGCCAGCACCAAAGCAAGCTTTGAAGCGGACTGCCCCCGAAGCGAGAGATGATGATCCCGAGGCTAAGCACCGAAAGATCAAGCAGGCAGTCGCTTCACGAGCTGGTCAAGTGGAGAGGAGGAGGAAGAGAGAAGAGGAGAGAAAGGAGGAAGGAGAGAAGGAAAGGAAGATCAAGGCAAGGCGTATGCAGATCATCGAGGGTCGGATTGAGGAACACTTCAATGAAGTGAGACTCATCCAGTCCGCCCTTACTCGAAGCGCCTTCATTCCATTCCTACCTGAAGAGTCTGATGCATGTATGAAGCAAGCCTGGATGGATGCTTGCTATGAGACCACGAAGGAGATGATCGACTCTGGTCGGTATCCACGAAGAGAAGAGCAAGCATACATTCGCAGGCGTCTGATTGATATGCTGCCGAAATGGAGCACTGAGCTAAGTGCGAAATTCAAAGCTACCATGTCTGAGTTGTCTAGTCGATCAGAAGAGGAGTTGGCTGTGCGCAGGAATGAGCATCCTGATGCCCGAGAGATTGAGCAGCTCATTCCCAACGATCTACTTCAGCGGTGGCTATATTACAAGGAGAAATTCATCAAAGCATACTACTACTGGGAGGTAGTGCCACTGCAGAATGAATGCTCAAGGATCAGCGCGCTCAACAACTTCCTAAGTGCCTACGACGAAAAATTCAGGCGGAAGGTCTTTACCCTTGCAGAGCTTGCAAAGCCCATGCCTCTGATCATCAAAGTGCCAGCCTCAAAGGACTTCCCCATGCCCTTCCTACCCGGCACAAGTGTTCCAGATCGACGCATCATTGATGCAGAGATCGATGAAGCTTTCAAGCTAGAAGAAACTTGGAGGAGGCCAAGCATCTACAATGTAGGAACGCTGGAGGTAAGAGTGCTCAATGCCTACGTTGTTCCAGAGGAGATGATCAAGGTGAATTTGGAGGCAGAGGAGATGGAGAAGGAAGAGAAGGAGGAAAAAGATGAAGCTGCAGGAAACCCTTGAGTTTCAAGCTTCATAATTTTGTGAACTGTTGTTCATATATCCCATTTTAATTTCTGTCTCTCATGTGTCATTTACATGCTTTGTGAATGATTTATCCTTATGCTACAAAACTCAAACAACTTAACCGAAAAAAAAGGGGAAAGGAACCTAAAAGAAAATTTTCAAACGAACATACAAAGGAAGCATTCGCTTGAAGTTCCTTCCACGGTTAGGTAGGCTAAATCTCTTAGTGTAAAAAAAAAAAAAAAAAAAAAAAAAAAAAAAAAAAAAATGTTTTGGGTTTTGGCATCATCAAAAAGGCCACTCGCTTGAGTGTGTTTTTCAAAGCGAAGCGTGTCTAGCGAGCCGAAGCGAAGCGTGCCGAAGTGTAGCGAAGCGAAGCGAGCGCTACAGTAGATTCAAAGCGAGTCTGCCAAAGCGAAGCGAAGCGAGCGCTACAGTGTAAAGTCAAAGCGAGTCAACTCCAGTCAACATTTTCAAAGGCAGTCACTAGGGAACTTTACTTCCCAAGCTACTCACTACAAAAAGACTACGAAGTGACTCAACTCAAAGCGGACGCTACAACTTCAAAGCAAAGCGAGCCACTACCTACCAGAAAGCGACAGCACAATTCCCGCTCCGATTTTGAACTCCAGTCAAACTGAAGATCGTCGCATTAATTACGAGATCTCCACGTGTCGATTGCGGAGAGGAGCAGCGGAGTTGACTGCCAGGCCGACAAGGGCGCCGCAACAGTACTGGCTCGCTCCAGTTACTGTTGAATTTGGATCTTAGCCGTTTCCGGCAAAAAGCCAAAACTGCGCGTCTGAAAAGCAGCCAGCCTGTGCAAGTACTGTCGAGAGGAGGAGGGACAAAGCCACCAACCAAGCAACGGATCTCGGCATCCCTCCGCCTATAAATAGTGAAGGATGAAGACGAAGAGATGTAGAACACTTCCTGAGCATTCGAGCGCCTACTGCAAACAAACACTCCCAGCCTTAGAGCAAACTTCGAGTCTTTGTTTCCAAGTGTTCTCCGAGTTCCAGTCTCATCGGAACTCGTCTTCGCAACCTTCACACTTAGAGCCTAAGCCCATTCCATATCCAAGCTTAGAAGAAGAACTCTAGCCATCTTTGCATCTACTGTAAAGAGTTCTTCATAGTGTGTCGTCGTAAACCAAAAACCCTAATCCGTTCGTTAGGTTTTTGTGTTCGTCGTCGTTAGGTTGTTTCGATCCAAGGCCCTACTTTCATCGATTGTAGAAGCCTCGATCATAGAGTCTAGATCCAAGCTTGCACTTACATCGTTTGTGTAAAGCTCGATTGAAGCTAGGCTGTAAGGAGAGCCCGCAATCTCCTTGTCGTCGGACTGAAGCGAGTGAAGCCTACAGTCCAGTTTAGGTTTTTGGTGTGATCCCGGAATCACCCAGCGTCTGTCAGATCCAAGCGAGTGAAGCTCGATCTTGACCAGGCTTTTGAAGAGCCCGTAATCTTCAAGTTCTTGAGTGAAGAGAACAGTTGCCGAGTGCAACAAGTGGACGTAGGAGCTTTATCTCCAAACCACTATAAATCTCGTGTTGTATCTCTAAACCCTAACTCTTTAGTTCCTTGTTTGATTATTCATTGCACGTGCATCTAAACAAACATAACTTGGAATTTTAAATACTTAGGAAAGATTATAGCTCACCAAATTCCGCACTAAAGAGTAAAGTCTCACTCTTGATCAAGCTCTAAGCTTAGGTCGAGAGATTCGTGATTGCTTTAGATCTAGCTATCAGCTAGGTCTTAGTATCTCAAAGAGCACTTTACTTTATACTCTGAGTTAAGGATTTGAAGTTGAAAAACTTCAAAATACGTATTCACCCCCCCCCCCCCCCCCCCCCCCCCCCCCCCCCCTCTACGTATTTTTCCTATAACAAACCGGGACCAACATAATACAACTATTTCCCCCACCTTAACCTTCTCACTTGACTTGACTCCTTGAATCTGTAGTTAAATCGTTAAGCTCTGCGCCTCGCCTAAAATAAATTATGCTAAATTAATAACTAATGCAATGCATGAAAGACTCATATAATAATATAACCCAAGAAAATATCATTTTATTTAGAGACTCAAACCGTATGAATCTAAGACAATACACTGTATACATATATATACATGGGACTTTATGAAAAATAAATTAACGGATATATGCATGAATGCATGAAATAGTTTAACTAAATCTATATTTTCGAAAACAATGCATGGAGTTTTTAGTGAAAACTGTACACATTAACATATGATTAATGCAACTACAGTCCATATATATATATATATAGAAAACTAATTAACAAAGAAGATGCGTAAATTATATTCAAATATGTATGCATGCGTGTACAGTGGACAAATTAGTATGAAAGGTCTTGTCATTCAAGTCCATGAAAGGGAGCTAATGCGAAACCACGGCCGAAGAATCAAACTTTTATAAAAGTGATTTAAACCAGTTAGTCCCAGTAGTCCAACTACGGAGACAGCTAGAGAAACATAAAGAAATAAAAGGGTAGAAGATCAATCGGCTTTGACGAATGAGATAAAAGAATGAGACTTTGACAAAAGAAACGAAAAGTTTGAGGAGAAGATTTTGACAAAATAAAAAATATATATAAATCTTGACCCTATTTGAAACAGAAATGACCGGTAATTGACAAAACGATACCAGCCTCCTTGCCACATACATAGATGAGAACATAGGGAGAAGAAATACACATGAAATTTGAGAGGGACTCTACATGCTTCGAAATTCGAGAAGAAAAAGAAGAAAAACTATTGACAACTTTTTCAAGAGGAATGAAGAGCATACCTATTAGACTTCAATTACTAGACTTATTTCTTTGCGATGTACGTATAGGGGTGAAAGAGGGGTCCTATTTATACTAGTTGATAGAGAGGTAGGAATAGATTAGGACTCTAGTGATACCTATCATTAAAAAGTGGTTTTAAAAGATAAAGCTAGAATTATGAAGAGATATCTCTAATTCTTCTTAGAGAGAGAGGGGTTAGGAAAAGTCCCTATGCTATTGTAATTCTTCTCGGCCAAGTATTGTTTGAGAGAAAAATAAAGAAAATAAGTAGATAAGACTCACATGACTCAATTATGAAGAGCCATGTCGGCTTCGACTAGTTAGATTAATAAATTTAATGCAAAAATCATATTTAATAATAAAATAATAATTATGCTTAATGAACCAAACGTGCTTATTTGATAAGCGAAGCTAATTAGGCTTACATATACTCACATGCGTAAACAAAAATAATAATACTTAACATATTTAAAATTTTGAAGATGCTTAATGTCTAATGTAATGCATAAACTAAAATTACAATAAAAATCATGTCTAATTTAAAATCATGATCTACTAATGATTTATGTATAAAACGAATATGCTTAATATGACTTATTATGCTTAAAAGTAGTCATGCATGCATTATTTTTCTAGAGGGACGACTTACGAGACTCTACAATTAATCACAAAATAAAATAAATAATAAATGTAGCTAAAAAATTTTGGGGTGCTACACAACGGGTTTCATTTGACATTGTTGAAGATACTTCACCGGTTATGCCTACCGATCACTTTTGAAATTCTTTAACCATCATGTCTCCCCCAACCAAGAGGTCTCATGTTCAAACCTTTAAATACACTTAATTCTATCCTCACTTTTCTAAAATAAGATTTTTCTAATGCATAAACTCAATATCACACTTTCCAACTTATAACAAAAATGTCATGATTTGAAATAATGATGCATGTGGAGGCATATTGTGTGTTTGTTTTATCACGTTTGAAATGTTTTATTTATCTTATTCTAAAACTTGAAAACTATTAATAGCATAAACTCACAAATTACATAAAAATCAAATCTTATAACGTTCCTTTTGTTATAGCTGAAGTCGGAACTGGTCATTGGTCGAGTTCAATAAAGCCATCAATTTTGAATGGTTCAACATCGTTTGAATCGAAAGATCAAGAATCAAAGGCCAAACCGGTTCGACCTTTGGTTCAGGTTTTAAAACATTGGTTGAAACATCACAAAATTGAGTGATCAACATGTTGAACTCGTTCAATGCATTTAACTTGATTAAGTATACTACTAATATCAAGTTGAATTCAAATTTTATCTTAGATATATGCGTGGGGTATTAATTGTATAGAAGATTCTAATCTTCTGGGAAAGCCAGTGTGTCTTCCATGCTTTCGTCCATAAATAATGACTCTGGTAGCAGATCAACAAGATTCAAGTAAGTAAAGTAATATGTATGTTTATGTGCGTGTGTTCCTATGTTTTCTTTTTGTTTTTTACTTTTTTACTTTTTATTTTTTTTCAAATAGACTTAGAGAGAGTAATACACAAAACATGTTAATAGTTATATTTATTTATTTATTTATTTATTTATTCGTATTTTCTATACTTATGCGGTTTCCTCGTAGCGGCTAATCTTATTAGGACAACAACTGTTTTAACTGGACTTGATGTAAAGATGTCTTACGCTCAAGAGTTTGCTGATTATTGTTGTATTACAATACCTGGTACTAATGTTGAATATGTTCTGAATTCGAGTATTATCCAATATGAGGAGAGTTTCGGTTGTGATGCCCGGGACGCGTTCGAGTATGTCGTGCGTTATGGAATTGTCACGGTAGACGACTACCCTCTCAAAGTCCATTTGGGCTCAAAAATATTGTTTTCACAGGTGAGAGACCTAAGGTTAGTTAATAATACGTATACTATTAAATCTTTTACTTTTATAATAATAATAATAATAATAATAATAATAATAATAATAATAATAATAATAATAATAATAATAATAATAATAATAATAATTACTATTATTATTATTAAATATTGATTTTTTTTAATTTAATTATATATATATATATATATATATATATATATATATATATATATTTATTTATTTATTTGGGGCACACTCCCATGCGGCTGGCCGCATGGTGAGGCCAGATTAACAATAAGGGAGTAAAAATAAAAATATATAATTGGCCAATAAGGGAGTAAAAATAAAAATATATAATTGGCCACAGTGGGTTTTGAACCCATGACATTTCAGCCAAAATCCCGCATGCTAATCCACTGCGCTAAGCAGTGATATACAAATTATGCCTCAGTTTTAATTATTTAAAGTACTGCTAGTTCTCTAATCTATTTGTTGTATTATGTGGCATTTACACTCTTATGGTTGAAATTGAAGCGTTGATTCTTTTCATTGCAGGAAACAAAACTATTAAATTGAGACAACTCAATATGATATACACAAAAATCATTTTTCGAGAAAGTGTCAATCTGTATGAAGGAAAGTGTCAATCTGTGTGAAGGAAAGTGCCAATCTTTCATAATCACAAAAATCACAAAAATTTTCACTTTTACGACTACAACTACAATGTATAAGACACATTTTTTACGAGTTATGCATATTTACGCACTTGAGTCGGTGAAATAATTATTTCTAACTCATTTTTCGAGAAAGTGTCAATCTGTATGAAGAAAAGTATCAATCTCTGTGAAGGAAAGTGCCAATCTTTTATAATCACAAAAATCACAAAATATTTCACTTTTACGACTACAACTACAATGTATAAGACACATTTTTTACGAGCTATGCATATTTACGCACTTGAGTCGGTGAAAAACTTATTTCTAACTCGTTTCCGTGAAAGTGCCAATCTGTATGAAGGAAAGTGTCAATCTCTGTGAAGCAAAGTGTCAATCTTTCAGTATCACAAAAATCACAAAATTTATCACTTTTACGACTACAACTACAATGTATAAGACACATTTTTTACAAAGCTATGCATATTTACACACTTGAGTCGGTGAAACACTTATTTCTAACTCGTTTCTGTGAAAGTGTCAATCTGTATGAAAGAAAGTGCCAATCTCTTTGAAGGAAAGTGCCAATCTTTTCAGAATCACAAAAATCACAAATTTTATCACTTTTACGACTACAACTACAATGTATAAGACACATTTTTTACAAGCTATGCATATTTACGCACTTGAGTCGGTAAAACACTTATTTCTAACTCGTTTCCGTGAAAGTGTCAATCTGTATGAAGGAAAGTGCCAATCTCTGTGAAGGAAAGTGCCAATCTTTTCAGAATCACAAAAATCCCAAATTTTATCACTTTTACGACTACAACAACAATGTATAAGGCACCATTTTTACGAGCTATGCATATTTACGCACTTGAGTCGGTGAAACACTTATTTCTAACTCGTTTCCATGAAAGTGCCAATCTGTATGAAGGAAAGTGTCAATCTCTATGAAGGAAAGTGTCAATCTTTTCAGAATCACACAACGCCAAAATTATAAAAACAAATTTTCATGAAAGTGTCAATCTGTATGAAGGAAAATGTCAATCTCTGTTAACAAAAGTGTCAATCTTTCAAAATCACATATGAAGAAATTTGATAGCCTGAGAGAATTAGAAAGAGGAGAAAATACATGGTAGAGTGACAAGATTAGAGACATTTACGTAGCATCTATTCTTC
Source organism: Thymus mandschuricus (assembly GCA_029379335.1). Lineage (NCBI taxonomy): Eukaryota > Viridiplantae > Streptophyta > Magnoliopsida > Lamiales > Lamiaceae > Thymus > Thymus mandschuricus. The sequence goes on from CM057080.1 coordinate 23,925,018, forward strand.
CCAACTGAACTGGGATCTCCGGACCTCCACATATCAAAACAGACTCTGCTCCAGCCATGGCTATAAGATCTGCCCAGGATACTAGCAAACACCAGTAAGAAGGAATTAGTTCGCTACATGATTGCTTCTAGATCAACAAATCCTCGAGACTTCTTTAGCCAATCCTACCTGGTTGTATCGATTCAATTTGACCTTTAACTTATCCAGAATCTAAAAAGAATGCATCTGTTCATGAGTTATTTGTCCACAAGCTAACATAAATCGAAGTCAGCAAGAAACTACAAAAATCTGACAAAGAATTAAGGAAGATGTAGTGTGTAAGCAATTGGATAACAAAAGCAATGAGGAGTAAGTATATGAAGAAAACTTTGCCACCAAATTAAGGTTCTATTTTTCAGTTATGGGTGCATGAACATTCACCTTTGTACAAGGGAAGAAAACATTTGACAAGTGAGCTGTACATAACACGTTGACTACAAACTAATTTCAGTTAATTTTCATTATTAAATCTAATCCCCCCATCTCCATGCATGACAAATGGCGCATCTCAGAATCTTATTCTCCTCCTTAAAAGTTAAAACTAATGTCAACCTCTTCACTTCTAACAAGCCTCAAATCTCTCTCTCTCTCTCATCTCCATACTCAAACAGCAAAAAACAATGGCTACCTAGTCTGCTGAAAACGCCACAGAAGCATACATTGTAACGACCGGACTTTACTTAGGATAGTGAAGCCGGGGACCCGTTACTAGGGATGGGATTAAAGAAGCGGGAATAGAAAGGGGGATGTAATTATAAAGCTAGAAACCACTCAAACAAGCGTGGGAAGTAATTATTATATCAATTGGCGTCGAGCCTTTAAGGAATACATGTGTTCGAAACGTTTACACGACTCGAATACTCAACAAGAATTTATTGACATTTTACAGCGGAAGTCTTACAGAATGCATGTATGAAGACACACATTACCGAGAGTCTTAATACAAGAAACTAATATGATTCATGATGACAAAAGCTTGGGTCGGCTCTCCATTCCATCTTGTTCAACCTGCACATTTAGAAATATATGCAGGGCTGAGTAAAAAGTACTCAGTGGGCACGTTGCCGAAAACATACATGTATAATTGTCAAGCCATTAGACAGTAAGACATAGGAGTTTTATTGAAAAGAGCCTATGCTTACTATAATAGTTCTTGTGATCTAAAAGTGTCTGCGCAGACTAAGTTGTTTAGTAATCCACCGTATCTGTTCCTATGGTATCGAGAGAGTGGCCACTCTCACGATACCTTGACCGGCCAACCCGAAGATGACACACGGTCACAATGTGTACACTAGTCCAAGTAAGATAGCTATCTTACTAGGACCCGAATTCGATTATATAAATTGGCAAGGCCAATACAGATAGGTATCATACAAAAATCAAAACATTTATGGCATGACAATATTTCAAAATAACTAACTTATATTTTCATAAATATCACATTTATTTTGGATAGAAAGCCCACCTATTGAAGCGTAGAATATGGCCGGTCTTGATAGGCGAACAACGTCAAAACCTTGTCGAGTCGCGCCTATTCATATAGGTATAATAAGAATCTAAATTCTTATAATAAAACTTCCTATGGGAAAATAATCGTCTAGTATATTTTCATATCTTATAAATCTGTTAGAGTTAACACATTGATTTGAATCCTTTAAATCTTTTCATAATAGAATAATCTTTTATTATTCAAAATTGTTTCTTCCATTATTCGAGAGCATTTATTTGTCGAATTAATTCCCGAAAATTATGCAAATCTTCAGGACATACTTTAAAGCTAAGTATAGCTTAATAATTAATTAATCTTAATTAATTAAATCCATAATTTGAATAATCTTAATCATTTTTATTAATCTTAAGCGAATCCGATTTTAATAGTCGGGTCGTCCCTATTTTTTTAATTAACTAATTAATCTCGTGAGTATTTTACGAGAATATAACCCTTCGAAAATTAATCGAACATTCGATTAATAGAATTAAATCCGGACAAGTTAAGCCCGTAGATTAATCGAATTGGGCCAGAATATTAAATTCTCGGCCAAAGTTCTGGATTCGGCCCAAACCAAGAATCTGGTTCGGACCCGCGGGTTTTAGCCCGAGACCCGACCCGATTCACACACACATATATATACTGACCCTAGCCCCCTTTCATTATACGCCTATCTCCTCTCGGTCGAGCCCTAGCCCCCCCTTCTCGGATCCTTTTGCCACAACACCACTCGCCGGCACCGAGAACTGCCGGCACCGGCGTCCTCTTCGTCGACGGCAGCCCTCAATTACTCTCTCCCCTTTGCTCTCTCTGAAAATACTCTAATTACTCCCTCCCTCTTTCTCTGCCGAATTCTCTCTCTCGGACTCTCTCTCTGCCGAACGTCGTCGGCGTTCCCCTTGCCGGCGGCGTCGGCCACATCCCCTCTTCTCTCCCTCGGCTTTCTGGCGCCCATGACCGCCGTCGCCATCGGCCATCGAGACTGGGAGCTCGCCGTCGCCGTCGAGCTGTCTCGCCAGTAGCCGCTGCTGTCCAGCAGCTGTACCTTTGCCGTCGGTGTTCCACTCGCCGCTGGAATCGCCGTCGCCGGCCGAAGGTTAGGGTCCGATGCCCCTTTCTCTGCATTTCTCTTTCCCCCTCTCTCATATATTTTCTGCCTCTTTTATTTTATTTTATCAATTAATCAATTCGTTCGTTCGATTATAAATATGCAGCTTCGTGCTTCCGTTCTCGACGACAGATCCGATATCGGAGCCGAAGGATTCGGACAAGAGATGGATGTCATTCCCTAAGCTAAGCCTCTATCCCCTTTTCTTTAATTTTTGATTTCTTCATTTTTCTTTGGTTATCTTGATTATTAGGATACATTAGTGTAACAGTAGGTTGTTCATTATTATTACATAATTGTTGGAGTCAATAGCTTTGATTCTTTTATTTTAACACATGTGATTTACTAAGAAGGATATTAGGAGTCTGTTGGTCCCGGTTTGTTAATGGGAAAATACGTAGAGGAGGGGGGGGGGGGGGGAATACGTATTTTGAAGTTTTTCAACTTCAAATCCCTTAACTCAGAGTAACAAGTAAAGAGCTCGCTTGAAACTTAAGACCTAGCTGAAGCTAGATCTACAGTACGTAGCTAGCCTGCTTGATCGAAGTGAGCACTGGATCAAGAGGGAGTCTTTACTCGTATGTGCGGAATTTGGTGAGCTAAAAATCTTTCCTAAGTAATTAAAATTTCCAGATTAAGTTTGTTTAGATGCAATAAGCAATGGACAATCAAACAAGAAAGAGTTTAGGGTTAGAGAGATACGACACAGAGATTTATAGTGGTTCGGAGATAACGCTCCTACGTCCACTTTGTTGCACGACGGCAACTGTTCTCTTCACTCAAGAACTTGAAGGTTACGGGTCCTTCAAAAACCTGGTCGAGATCGGGCTTCACTCGCCTGGATCAAACGACTGACGTAGTGATTGCGGGTTCACTACACAAACCTAACAAAGACTGGAAGCTTCACTTGCTTCAGTCAAAACACAGACAGGGAGATTACGGGCTCTCCTTACAGTCTAGCTTCGATCGAGCTTCACACAAACGATGTAGGTGCAAGCTTGGATCTAAACTCTATGATCGAGGCTTCTTCAATCGATGAAAGAAGAGCCTTGGATCTGGACAACCTAACGACAACACTCAAAAACCTAACAGACAGAGTTTAGGGTTTTTGGTTGACGAACACACTATGAAGAGCTCTTTACAGTAGATGCAAAGTAGGCTAGAGCTCTTCTTCTAAGCTTGGATATTTGAAGTGGGCTTAGACTCTATGTGTGAAGGTTGTGAAGACGAGTTCCGATGAGCTGAAACTCGGAGAACACTTGGAAACAAAGACTCGAAGATTGCTCGAAGGCTTGGGAGTGTTTGTTTGCTGTATGCGCTCGAATGCTCAAGTAGTGTTCTACTATTCTTCGTCTTCAACCTTCTCTATTTATAGGCGGAGGGATGCCGAGATCCGTTGCTTGGTTGGTGGCCTTGTCCCTCCTCCTCTCGACAGTACTTGCGCAGGCTGGTACCTTTTTCAGATGTCCAGTTTTGGCATTTTGCCAAAATTGGCTAACTTACAAGGCTAACAGTAACTGGAGCGAGCCAGTACTGTTGCAGCGCCTTTATCGGCCTGGCAGTCAACTCTTCTGCTCCACTCCGCTTTCGACACGTGGAGATCTCGTAATTAATGCTACGATCTCCTGTTGACTGGAGTTCAAAATATGGGCGGGAGTCGCGCTGTCGCTTTCTGGTAGGTAGTGGCTCGCTTCGCTTTGAAGTTGTAGCGTCCGCTTTAGTTGAGTCACTTCGTAGCCATTCTGTAGTGAGCCGCTTCGGGAAATAAAGTTCCCTAGTGACTACTTTGGAAATTGCTGACTAGAGTTGACTAGCTTTGACTTTGCACTGTAGCGTTTGCTTCGCTTCGCTTCGGCTTTGAACTGTAGCACTCGCTTCGCTTCGCTTTGGCTTTGAACTGTAGCGCTCGCTTCGCTTCGCTTTGGCAGACTCACTTCGAATCTACTGTAGCGATCGCTTCGCTACACTGTTCTTCGGTACGCTTCACTTCAGCTTGCTAGACTTGCTTCGCTTCGAAAAACACACTCAAGCGAGTGGTCTTCACTTGAAAATTTGAAGCCTAAAATCTAAGCAAATTAAAGAGCCATCCTAACAGAGTAGGCTTTAGAAAAATTCTAACTTATTAACTACATCAAAATGGGTCGCTTGAGAACAGAACGCTTTGGGGTTTTGGGATCATATCAAAACACTAAGATATCCCTTATAGGTTCCCCCTTAACATATTCGTTCTTAACAATTCCCAACAATTTCCCCCTTTTTGATGATGCCAAAACCCATAAGACTTAGATAAAAAAAAAAAAAAAATCTAGTCTATCTAACCGTGAAGGGAACTCCAAGCGACTGTTTCCTTTGCAGCTTCGTTTGTAATTTTCTTTTAAGTTCCTTTCCCTTTTTTTTTCGGTTAAATTGTTTGAGTTGAGTTTGTAGCATAAGGATAAAATATCCATAAAGCTGTAAAGCAACACAAGAGGGACAGAAAGTAAATCGATTGATGAATATTTATTCCCAGAACAAGAAGCTTGAAACTCAGAGGTTTCCTGCAGCTTCATCCTTGTCTTTCTTCTTCTCCTCCGTCACCTCCTCCTTCTTCTTCTCTTCAGTAAAGTAAGCAGATAGCACATTCAACTCTAGAGATTCAATAGTGTGGACAGTTGGATTTCTCCATGCGCTTTCCAGTCTGAATGCTTCATTTACTTCCGCATCTGTGACGCTGCGATCAGGAATCCTTGTGCCTGGATGAAATGGCATTGGAAATCTCTTCATTTCTGGCACCTTGACGATAAGGGGTTTGGGCTCTGCAAGTTCAGCCATAGTGAAGATTTTCCTCCGCATCTTCTCGTCGTATGCACATAAGAAATTGTTGAGGGCACTCATCCGCGAGCACTCATCCTGTAGTGGCACTACTCCCCAGAAATAGTAAGCTTTGATAAAAAGCTCCTTGTAGAGTAGCCACTGATCGCGGAGATCTCTTGGAATGAATTCCTCAATCTCCCTTGCGTCGGGATGCTCATTTCTCCTAGCTGCCAGTTCTTCCTCAGATCTGCTGGCTAGCTCCTTCATCACAGCATGAAATTTGGCGCTCAACTCCTGGTTCCACATAGGTCTCTTTTCATTAAGACGTTTGCGGATGTGATCTTGCTCCTCCTTAAGAGGGTAGCGTCCCGAATTGACCATCTCCCTTCCCGTTACGTCGCAAGCATCGATAATGGACTGAGTCTCGCAAGCTTCGGACTCCTCGGGCATAAAGGGAATGAAAGCACTTCTGCAGATGGCGGATTGGATGAGTTTTACTTCACTGAAATGTTCCTCAATCCGGCCATCGATGATCTCGAGTCGCTTGGCCCTAATCTTCTTCTCCTTTTCTTCCTTCTCCTTCCAATGTTCTCCTCTCGTCCTTCTCCTTTCTTGCTTTTCTGCTCTCGAGGCGACTGCTTGTTTGACCATTTGGCGCTTGGCCGCATGGTCATCTTTTGTATCTGGTGCAGCACGCTTCAAGGTTTGCTTTGGTGGTGGGGGAGGTGGCATGTCTTTCTTCGTAGCGGCACTCGAGGGAACAATTGCAGATGAAGAGAGTGCAACTGTAGTCGGAGTGCGTGCGGCTGACGAAGCTGGCGCGGCGGCTGAAGCGGGCGCTTTGGGTGAAGCGGCCGCTTGGGAACTAGACGAAGCACCTGCAGCAATAGATTTTTTGGTTAGTTCAAAAAGGCGCTCCATCTCCCACGCCAAGGCAGCATCCTGCTCCACCTGCTTCTGCCTCTCCTCCTTCGTAACCACCGTCACCGGAGGATGCCGTGCAATTGAAGCAGCAAGAATTTTCTGCTCAATTGGTCTCTTGGGCTCCTCGGGCTTTTTCAACAGCTCCTCCTTCGTGAGCTTTACCTTCCCCTTCTCAACTAGTGAAGCCCTCGCTTCATCCTCTACTTCCTCCTCAACTCCAGCACCATTGCCTCTCTCCAACATCAATTCTACTCCAACTCTGCTTCCTCCAATTCCTCCTAGCTTCACTTGTCCTTCCCCCTTTTTGGCATCATCACTGCCAGGGGTTAGGACGATTGACTTTCCGGAGAGGGATTGATGGAGTGAGTTGACTGTGTTGAAGATGGCCTCCAACATCTTTTCGGCTTTTCCCACAGTTGGAGCCACCAATTCAGCAGTTTTGATTGAGATTTCTTCAAGGAGATATTCGCACTGCTTCTCTCTCTCCACAACTGATGCCATCATCCTTTCTAACGGTTCCACCTCCCTGAAGCGAGCCGCCAGCTCCGCTTCAACTTCCCTCCTTATTTCCTCCTTCTCCTCTTGCAAGTTAAAGTACCAGAAATCCTGGGCCGCTTTAAGTTCTGCCTCCATGGTTTCAAGCGACCTCTCTCTCTGATTTAGATAGAGATGGAATTCGGCACCTGCAGCAACCTTGTCGGTGTAAGCTTCACTCAGAGCCTTGACTTTCTCCAGCAGAATGGTTAACTCAGCGTTTTGCAGATCTAGAGCCTGCGCACTCTTTCTACGGCTCTCCAGTTCTTTCTTGTCTAGCTCACTTTCTTGTTTGAGCTCCTTCATTTCAGTTCGAAGTGAGTCGAGGGTCTTTTTGGTGCTTATCAGCTCACTCCCCTTCCTGATCAATTCCTCATCCTTCTTTTCTACTGCCTCCTTCAGCTTCTTCAGCTCTTTCTCCAACACCTTCTTCTCATTCCCAACGGCGATCAGTTTGGCATTAACCTCCCTCAAGCGACTCCGTTCCGCATCAAGCGAGTCCTTGAGTTCGGTGATAGATGCTGTTTGATTTTCCACTAGCTTCGCCTGCGCCTCCAGCGTCTTCTCTTTTTCCTCCAATAACTTTCCCTTCTCCTCCACCATAGCCTCCAACTCTCCCTTCTTCTTGCCAAAGTCTTCTTTAAGACTCTTGACCTCCAGCACCCTCCAGTTCACCTCTTCCTCCTTCTTGGAGATCTCGCTTTGGAGATTTGAGATCTCCACCTCCTTTGCCTCAATTTCCTCAGCATGGGCACTGATCAATTGCTTCTCATGTGAAGTTGGCTCTCGTTTGGGAATCACAGCATCTGGATATTCCCGCTTTATCTTAGCATCCAGCTTATCCCAGAAACTGGTCCCATCAAGAAAATTGTGGAAGGCGTCCACATCGATGAAGTTGAGCAACTTGGCCTCCAATTGTATCAGTTCTTCTTTCTTGAATGCTTGCATGAGGTTGTATATTTTGTAGTATTCCGTTCCGCGATACGTGATATATGTCAGGAAGTCGACGACTTTGGTGAAGAAGTCATCTGTCCACGGAACATTGGAATATCGGAGAGCAATGATCTCTGAGGCTTGCTTTCGATCCTTAACGTAGTGATCGATGGCCTGTATTTCTGCAGTGATGGCAGGAGGTATGAATGGTGGGATTATTGGGAGTTCACCGGCTGTTTGGGCGGTATCGGCTGTAGCTGCCGATGTTGAAGGGGATAGTGATGATGTGGCTTCGGGGGTTTCAGGAATTTGGATAGGTTCGGTTTGAGGTGCTTGTGTTTGCTGGGTTTGGAATGGCTGGAAAGTGGTGTAAGCTTCGATTGGGTCGACATGGAGTAGAGGGATTTCGGGCATATGGAAAGAAGAACCAGTTTCTTCTTCACTGGGAGAGGGGGGGTTGTTTTTGTGAGGGGTTGTTGGGTCGATGAGGCTTGAGGTTCTGGTATTTGGGTGATGTGGGTTTGGATTTGGAGTGGGGGTGATTTGGTTTTGATTGGTGAAGGCTGGGGTTGAGTTACATCAACGTTCTCAAACGGCTTCTCCACCGCCTCGCTTTCTTGAACGATTGAAGCGACTCGCTTCATCTTCTTGCCTCGCTTTGGTGCGGCTCGCTTCCCGGGTGAAGCGACCGGCCTCACTTGGCTCACTTCGGCTTGCCTTTCGGCAACCGGTCTCGCTACGGGCACTTCAACCTCGAGAAGCCCCAAGTCCATCAAAGTTTTGGTTTTCCTCCATTTGTCGTAATAGATGGACTTTTTGTTGTAGACAGCGACGTCGGACTCCGGCCAGATTTTGCCGGGGTATTTTTCTTCCAAGGCAGCGGATAGCCTCGAGAAAAATTTGAGTTTACCTTTGCGGATGATCTGATCTGTGCTTCCTCTCATGAACGCAAAGTCACTGGCAGCTTCGTGAATTTGCTTGAGAAACCAACCATGCCAGTTAAAGCTGGTTCCGGTGAGGCTGTCGACAATAACTGCAGTGGCGATCAGCTTCGTCTCGGAAAGTGTATCCAGGGTTCCGACGTAGCACGCGACACTCTTTGAGAAGAGCTCGCAAATATGGTTGAAGGGGGCCTTCAAACTTGAACGGATACTGGCCTCCTTGAAGTTTGGATCTGCTCCGTCGGCTGCAAATCGGCCATATTGTACTCCGGCCGAGAGACCCAAATCCAGCAGAGAGTCTCCTCCTTCTCTCGGCAAGTTGAACGTGCCGATAAGCTCGCTCATGTCCACCTCCACTGGCTTCCTTGTCTGTGGATCGGTAAAAGAGGATATGTTTTGCTCCTTCCTTAAGTTTAGCAGGAGCTCGCCGACGGCTTTGGCCAAAATTTTTGACGGGACCGCCGTCACAAACTTCCATAGTCCGGCCTTGGTCACGGCCCTACGGAGAAAACCATTTCTCTCGATGATGGTTGGATCGAGATGAGGCTCGACATTGATATGTTTGTCGACCTCCGCGAGAAACTCCTCCATCGTCTCGGTGTTCTTCTTCTTTCCCATAGTGATTTTAGAAGGATTTTGAACGGAGTTTTATCGATGAAAAACAAGGGTTGAGACTCGTGAGTTGCAGATGTTGCAGATCTAAGCACGAGAATGGCAAATATTGAGGGCTGTGAAAGGTTCTGCAGTTCTGCATCGTCTCATATATATAGAGTTAGGTCTCGGCTGACGTGGCAAGGGTAGAACGGTAATATTGCCGTAAGTCCTGTAGGTAGGCGGCAGACGTGCGGTGATGGATCTGATGTGTCCGGCGTCACCACAGTAAAAGTGAACCGCCACTTGCTCGGCGTCTCCACGTGGCCTGCTGCGATTGGGTTGTCTTATACGGCGCTAATCCAACGGCTACAGATTGGGGGCTGTTGAGATTCGATGGCTGGATCTTCTCCGCCGTTTCCCACTTCAAATTTGAAGTGAGAACCACGTGCCCGTTATTTTCGCCGTTCCTGATTCTGCATTAAATGCTTGGCAGAAAGTAAAATAGGCACTCGAGTGCAGACAGCTCATACTCGCTTCGTGCCCGCTCGCTTCGAGTTGGGCCGCTAGACCTTGACTCGCTTGAGAGGCACTCGCTTGAGTGACTGTTCCGCACTCGCTTGCGATGGCTAGCTTTGAGTGATGTAGCACTCGCTTGGCCATCTGAAGCGACTGGAATAAGAAATTGAATTTCTTTGCTTAATTTTAAAATGTTTCTGACTTACATACTTCGAGGATAAACAAGAGTGTTTTCCTCTTTGTATTTGTGTCAGATTCATTTCATATTTTCCACGTAGTGAGTGAAGGTTTCTAGCACGCTTCGGCTCACTTAGTGTACTTAAAATTGAAATGCTTACCAGTCAATCTCACATCGTAGGAGATTGATACCACAAGTTGAAGACTTCAATAGATTTGGACTTCAGTTTGAGTCCACTTGTTGGCTTTGAAGCTTGTTGATACTACCTGTTGTGTATTCCATCTTCTTGGCATTCGTCTTCATGGCATTCATCTTCCTCTACGAATTAGAGAGTCCTCCATCGAAGTGAATGAGGGAGGAAATGAATATAGTACACAAGCTTACTACAACCCGAAGGGAGCATCACGTAAGTGTACTTATTCACGACGAATGGGGGATGAGTACAAGTCCTTATCTCAGAGCAGAAATGGACAGGATGACAATGAGAATGCTCTGACAAGACAATCTCGTATTTTACGCAGAAGCATGTCACCAGCCCTGCAACCTTTTGTATAAAAAGGTAAACCTTCAAGCTTTCCTACAATCTAGAGAATGAATCTGCAGTCGACTCGCTTTGACCCAAGCTAGGGCAAATTGAAGCGATGCAGAATTCGAGAAAGCAGCATTCTTGCTCGCTTTGGAAGTAGCTTGCTCCGAGAGTAAGCATTAGTTCCCCCTTAACCATATACTTAACAATTCCAATAAGTTGGTAGGGAACTTCTTCCAATACTCCACCTTTCTCCACCTTACTTCTTTTTCTTCAAGCGAGTGAGATTTTGAAGTGGCTCGCTTGAGTTGGTGAAGATCCGAAGCGAGTGACGCTACGAAAAACTAGCGTCCACTCCTTCGTGCATCCTGGATCTAGCACTCTTCACCAGGGTCTAATAACCCTAATTCCATGCATAGCTGATTGAAAGGAGACTCAGCTAGAGGCTTGGTGAGGATATCTGCTCGCTGGAGATCAGTATGAATTTTCTCGAGCTTGATATCCTTCTTCTCGACATGATCACGAATGAAATGATGTCGAATTTCCACATGCTTGCATCTGGTGTGAAGCACTGGATTCTGCGAGATGCATATAGCACTGTTGTTGTCGCAGAAGATCGGAATTTCATTCGCTTCAACTTTGTAGTCCTTCAATTGTTGACGAAGCCATAGGATTTGAGAACAGCAGCTTCCAGAGGCCATGTACTCAGCTTCAGTTGTTGAAGTGGCTACGCTTGTTTGCTTCTTTGAGAACCACGAGATTAGCTTGCTTCCCAAGAACTGACATGTGCCCGAAGTTGACTTCCTGTCGACTCGGCATCCTCCATAGTCAGCATCGGAATATCCAGTGAGCTCCAAATTGTCCTCCGCTGGATACCACAGACCCATGTTGACAGTGCCTTTCAAATATCGAAGAATCCGTTTGGCAGCTTCAAGATGGCTGTGCTTGGAGTTGCTTTGGAAGCGAGCGCAGACTCCGACTGCAAAAGCAATATCTGGCCTGCTTGCAGTGAGATAGAGTAGTGATCCAATTAGGGCACGATAATCTGTAGGATTTACAGATTTTCCTTCTTCGTCTGGCTCCATCTTCCAGTTGGTATTCATAAGAATCTTCTCAGCTTTAGCATGTTGAACACCAAACTTGGCAAGCATATCTCTTGTATACTTCGCTTGGTTGATGAAAATTCCATTATCCTGCTGCTTCACTTGAAGACCTAGAAAGCAGCTCATCAAGCCAATCATCGACATTTCATATTTGGTCTTCATCAGCTCTCCAAACTTCTCGCTAAGCGACTGGTTTGGTGACCCAAATATGATGTCATCCACATAGATCTGGACCCAAAGCATATCTTCTCCATGGTTGATGGTGAAGAGAGTCCGATCTATCTTTCCTTTGTGGAATCCATTATCCACTAGGAATTGAGAGAGTGTATCATACCAAGCTCTGGGAGCTTGCTTCAACCCATACAGGGCTTTCTTCAAGCGATACACTTTATCTCCCTGCTCGAAACCCAGTGGCTGCTCCACATACACTTCTTCCTTGAGTTCACCGTTGAGGAATGCGCTCTTCACATCCATTTGATAGACTTTGAACTTCTTGGCTGCTGCATAGGCTAGAAACAATCTGATAGCTTCAAGCCGTGCCACTGGAGCGAAGGTTTCGTCAAAGTCGATTCCTTCCTCTTGGCAGTAGCCTTTGGCAACGAGTCGCGCCTTGTTCCTCACTACGTTGTGGTCCTCGTCCGTCTTGTTCTTGAACACCCATTTGGTGCCAATAACGTGCTGGAATTTGGGACGATCCACGAGGTACCATACGTCGTTCCTGGTGAATTGATTTAGCTCCTCTTGCATGGCGATCACCCAGTTAGAGTCAGCTAGGGCTTTGATCGCACTATTTCTACCACACAAAATAGGTGTAATATAATGAAGCACGAGTATCGTATCCACAGGGACTGACAAGTCGAAAACACACACAATACCTCTACTTAAGAACAAATGTGATGTCTAGGCTTTTAAGGTTTTAAGATGTGGTATTTATAGACTAGGCAAATAATAAAAAGACTCAATTAAATCAAATAAGGAAATAAAGTGTGCAGGAAAATAATTAGTCAAAATTAAACAAACTTAAGGCACAAGCAATTAAATAAATAAGGAAAGTGAACAAATAAGGAAAAGTGTTGATTCTAGGGAAGCCTACCTAATCAAACTTATGCAAATAATTAATGAATACAATTAACCAATTTAATCCAATCTAAATGTGATACATGCAAATATAACTTACACCCCGATTAAAGCAATGCAAGTAGTCACCTAACAAGATCCTAATATTCTCTCGAATTATAAGAATCGAATCAAGTGCAAAATAGAACAAGTACCAATAATATAATCAACTAGGTTCAACTACGACACCAAATCAATTATATATGAACATATAACAATTCAATTATCAATCAAGAGAATCAAACTATTATACCATGCTTTCATGAGATCGATTATGCAATTATCCGATTAAGGCATAAACACATAATTATGCATACACAATTAATGGCCAGTTAACTATGCATGAGAATAAGCACCATGAAACATGCATCTAGATTGGAAGGCTAATTGTAAACAAAAACACTTACATAGATTCAATTAGGCATTCAATCCCTAAAATCAACTAAGAAATTTAGCTAGACATGATTAAAGTAGACATGAACACAAAAGATTGAAAGAACATAATTAAAAAGTAAGAGTAAGAAAAACTTGGAATTGAATCTTGAACACGAAGAACTTCGAAACTTGAATCTTGAATAAACTTGAAAAGCTCCAATGTTAAATACAAAACTCTAAAATAAAAGTATGCTAGAAAATATGGTGTTTGCTAGATAGGGTTTACAATGCTAGAATAGGAGTATATATAGGAGAAATTTACATAAGGAAAACCTAGACCAAAAAGGAGTCTAATTAAAATAAGGAGAAAAATCCTCGGCTGGACACCTCTCGACAGACCTCTCGATCGAGACGTCGATCGAGAGGGTCAACTTTCTGCTCTCGATCGATAGCTCAAACAGAAGGCACCTCTCGACACCTCTCTTGATCGAGAGGTCGATCGAAAGGCCTTCACTCGAACTCAAGTCTTGAATTTTCAGCTTCGATCTTCACGCCTTTTCTCGTCTCGGGGTTTTATCATCGATTTATCATCAATTTATGCCTGAAAACACAGAAAAACACCTATAAGCATAATATTGTCCCATATACTAAAAACCATATAAAACATAGACAATACTATAAAATCGAGACACAAAATTGACTCTTTTTGGCTATGAAAACAAGGTAAATTTCACCTATATCAAATCCCCCAAACTTAAACATTGTTCGTCCCGAACAATACCAAAACATAAACAATAGACTCTAGCATTGTGAACTATATAGGCCTCAAAAACTTTTCAAAACCAATACTCATGATCATGATCCAAACTATACATACAACCTTAGCATCAATAACACAACCTATCCAACAAACTCGAAACATGTCAATCTATCGAAGAACACTCTCCAAACATGTGAGATTATGTATATAAGTGAACTCTCAACTCTCTCAAAGAAAAGATGTAATAGAATGTACATCATGGGGTTCACTCAACATCAATGTAATGCAACATGTTTACCATAGGCTTGCCCCTAATCTCAACATCTCCACCTAATGTAATATTCACAAACTAAGATCAAAAAGGTCTTTATAAAGCTTGTAATGTAGGGACATTGGTTAAGGTAGGGAATATATAGGCTAAGTGACTCAAATTGCTCCAAACCATCAACCTTTTTTTCAACTCCACCCAAAGTATAGATTTTACTCCATCTTCTACCATCCAACATCAACTTCAAAACTCAATCTCAAGATGCAACTTATACAATACAAGCTAACTATCCCCTTATGCTTATTTTCATACTTTTTCTTTTTTTTTTTTTTTTTTTTTTTTTTTTACTATAGAGCTCTTCTAAAAAAAAAAAAAAAAAAAATGTCCTTTCTAATAATGAACAAAGGCTCTATATTTCTTTTCTCCCCTTTTTTTTTTCTTTTCTTTCACAACATTTTTTTTTCTAAGCTTATAGGGATAGCTAACTATACTTAATCAAGCATCTCAAATTCTTTTCTTTTTCTTTTCACACCACATCAAGATAATCTATTCAACTCCTTCCCACATCATCAACTAACTCCACTAAAGATACCCTTATCCATCCAAACCTCCTATCATCCAAGTTCAAGAAAGAAAGGCTCATAACAAGGCTCAAAGGGGGTAAACAAAGATAATGATCAAGGTTAGTGTATGGGATTCATGTGGCTACGAAAGAATGGCCTAATATCATCTCCTAGTTCATAAATATACTAAGGTCTTGACGGAGAAATAGGGCAAGTTCTAGAAACAATGAAGCATACATGATCACTCAATCAAGAAAATAGGCATCAACATGCACCAATAGCTCAAAACTCACGGGTTCAAACTAACTAGTTCCCGACTTCATGACATGCTTCAATTTCATCAAATAAAATCGCGTCGCTTCGCCAAGGTTCCATGCATAATAAAGATCATGAATTTTCTCCAAAAATCAATCACAAAATTTTTTTTTTATCATTGGCCAAATTCACAACACTATTATCACATGCTTACTTGACTCAATTTAAACCTAAGACTCAAAACAATAAAAGACTCTAACATACCCCAAAATAATACTAACAAATAAAAGACTCTCAAAGCAAGAAAACAATAAAAGTAATTAACTTAGACACTCTTTCCCTCCCCCAAACTTATTTCAAAGCAGAGCAACGAAATAAGTTTAAAGAAAAGAAGTAGGCTAAGTTAAAAACTGACCTCATTGAAATGGCGGCGGGAAGGGAGGGTTGTCGGGGTTGTTGGGGTCGAATCGTTGATGGCTCTCCGGGTAGTGAGGATAGAAATAGTGCATCTCATGCACCATCCTATTATAATTCTCCAAGTATGCTCGTTCATCCTCACGCCTCTTCGCCTCCTCTTCTCGAAATCTCCTCTCATTCTCAATGTAGGCGTCGAGAGTATCAAAACGACTTCCAATAAATGTGCGAAGATCCCCTACCTCAGTTCTCAACGTTTGTACCTCTTCGCGAACTCCTCTTACTTGGGATTCAACAAACTCCCTACTATCCCAATGATAGTTGTCCATTGCTTCCATTGACTCCGTGTGCCAATCCCGCATCGTAGAGAAATCCGGAGCTCTCATATGAAAACCGGGCTGTGGAACACCCTCGTATCCTTGCTCAAAAGCATCTTCCCCTTGATCAAATCCCCTCTCGTATTGCTCAGCCTCGTCGTCATCTTCCTCCTCCTCATCATCATCACCACCTTCGTCGGGTCTTGGACCTCCCTCAGCCCACATAAGCTCCTTGTGTTGAGGAGAATCCATCTTTCCGTTCCCTCTCCGCAACTTATCGTTCCCGATCACCTCCGTCAAATAATTGTTCGGAAGCGGAAAGAGATAAATGCCACTCATCCCATGTAACTTGAAGAACCACCCGGACGTGTCATATGAAATCATCCTAGCAAGCTCCAACGTGCGTCTATCTACGAAGATGGACGTAGATACGGGCTGCTCTCCAATTGGAATGTTGAAGTGTTGGGCAATGGGAGTGACGAAAGCTCCTATCCCGATCTTTTGCCCCCCGAACAAGTATGCTTGGCTCTCCATATGATCGACGAGATAAAGGGCTGCATTTTGTGAGTGGCCTCGATATGAGGTCCAAATAAGATGAGCATCGGTGGCAAGGAAGGTGCCGGAATCATGACGGGAGTGGATGGTGCACGAGATCAGCCTGTGGAAGTAGCGAATCGTGGGATTCCGAATTGAGGTGGCCTTTGCTTTCGCCGGGTTGTAGGATCTCGTTCGTTCCTCCTCGAAATCCACGAATTGTGCCCACAAATCTTGCAAATCTGGATGATTGTTGCCAATATACTCACCACGCTTGTTTCCTCCGATGATATCGTTAAGTTGATCCATATCTAGCTCTCTCGATTGACCACCAAGTTGGAAACGAATGACGTGGGGCACTTGATTCACTCGCTCCACTACCAACGTTGAGAGGAACTCCACCGTGAGAATGTGGTAGGTGAAGTGATTCCCTTGAAATATGTTGGTGAAGCCTCCTCGTTGCATCAATTGCGTGATCTCATTAGCTATCCCCATCATTGCCACCGTCTCTTGATGTAGGAACCGGCAGTGCTTGTGCTTGAGTTGCACAAGGTGAGACCATCTCCTCTTTGACTCCGCCGTCGTGAGCTTGAGTTTGAACGCTTTGGGCTCCAAACTTGAGGGCATCGACCTCGCTGGCGGTATCCTTGTCTCCGGGATAGTCCTATCATTCTTCCATGTCTCCTTTCCCTTGCTCGAAGAGGTGACCTTTTCTTTTCCTTTGCCTTTGCCCGACGAGGTTGAAGCAACATTCTTGCCCTTGTCTCTTGCCATCACTAGTACCTAAAAATATCACAAATCAATACAAGGGATGCAAGAATATAGCAATTTAAATCCTCTTCCCCCAAACTTCAACCAAATCCAATTCTCCCCCATTATCAACTCAATTTCATCACCAATCTATACAATCACCACAATACTCCTCCATAATCAAGAACTTATAATCACTCAATCTCAATCTCATGTATATAGATATCAACGAATCTTCAATAATTCATAGACAAATATAAAGACCCATTCGATTATCAATACACAATTATCTCCGCATTCATCCATGAATTCAATTCATACAAATAATTCAATGAATCCCATGAATCCAATCAATCATGCTCAATCTAATACCCCAACTATCAATTCAACGAATTTAACCATCAAAATTGAATTTTAATCGGTCAAACATGCGAAATCATGTAAAGAATCATGAATTGATAACAAGAGAGCAAGAAATCGAGTACCTTTTGACGAATCGAAGAAAGAAATCGAGAGAATTTGTGTGTGCTAGAGATAATTTGTGAGTTATGAGAGAAAGGTATGTGAATTGTGTGCAAAAGGTGTATTTAAAGGAGTAAATAAACCTGGTCAAAGTCGGAATGTGCGCCGTCAACGACCCTCTCGATCGACCTCTCGATCGAGAGAGGTATCGAGAGGTGCGTACTGGAAACTGAAATCTGACCTCTCGATCGACCTCTCGATCGAGAGACCTGTCGAGAGGTAGCTACTGGAATCTGACATTTGACCTCTCGAACGACCTCTCGATCGAGAGAGGTGTCGAGAGGTCCTGCTCGACTTTGTTTTCTACACAACTTTTAACATTCGTTAGTATATTAAGGGGTTCGACTCTAAAATACGAAATTTGACTTAAAACTACGAAAAATAAACTACCTAAGACTCTAAAACGTAAAACGAAACAAAATAAAAACGG
This sequence comes from Thymus mandschuricus, assembly GCA_029379335.1. Taxonomy (NCBI): domain Eukaryota; kingdom Viridiplantae; phylum Streptophyta; class Magnoliopsida; order Lamiales; family Lamiaceae; genus Thymus; species Thymus mandschuricus. The sequence goes on from CM057080.1 coordinate 23,943,000, forward strand.
GATACGAATATTGGGTTACCTCCCAACAAGTGCTACGTTTTACGTCTTTAGCCCGACGATACCTCCTTTCTACTTTGGATCATCGAGGTGAATGGCCGCTTTCTTAGGGAATAGAGGCATCGGCTTGAAGTAGTGCTTGAGGCGATGTCCATTCACTACGAATTTCTCACCGTCGTTCTTCAACACCTCAAATGCACCATTCTTCAAGTCCTTGTAAATGACGTACGGCCCCGCCCGCTTACTTTGCAATTTTCCTGGAAACAAACGAAGTCGAGAATTAAAAACAAGAACATCATCACCAATTTCGAACTTACGCTTTTTGATGCTCAAGTCGTGGAATCTTGCAGCTCGTTCCTTGTAGATCCTCGAATTTTCGAATGCTTCGTTTCTCCATTCATCAAGCTCCAACAAGTCGTCACATCTTTGGCCCATGGCTTCCTTGAACTCGAAGTTAATCCTTCTCGTCGCCCAATAAGCTTTATGCTCCAACTCCATTGGTAAGTGACAAGACTTGCCAAATAGCAATTGATATGGCGACCTCCCGATTGGTGTCTTGAAAGCCGTCCTATAGGCCCAAAGTGCGTCATCCAAGTACTTCGCCCACTCCTTTTTGTTGGTGACGGTCTTCTCCAAGATTTGCTTGATCTCTCGATTAGCTAACTCGGCTTGACCGTTTGCTTGAGGGTGGTAGGGCGTAGTGACTTTGTGCTTGACTCCGTATTTTGCAAGAAGCGACCCTAACCAACGATTGTTGAAATGGCTCCCCCCATCACTAAGCAAAGCCCTCGGAGTTCCATACCGAGTCAAAATATTTCGCTGGAGGAATTTGATCACCACCTTCGAATCGTTGGTCGTAGTCGGAATGGCCTCGACCCATCTAGAAACATACTCCACCGCAAGTAGAATGTAGGAGAACCCTTGAGACTTGGGAAAAGGACCCATGAAATCAATCCCCCAAACATCGAAGAGCTCCACTTCCATGATAGTTCGTTGCGGCATCTCGTCCCAGTTCGTGATATTCCCCATCCTTTGGCATCGATCACATGACTTGATGAACTCATGACAATCCTTGTAGATCGACGGCCAATAGAAACCACTATGAAAGATCTTGAGGGCAGTTCTATTCGCTGCAAAGTGTCCCCCATTCGGAGCGCTATGGCAATCGTCGATGATCTTCTTCCATTCCGATTGTCGAACACATCGCCTTATAACTACATCAGCACACCTCCTATACAAGTATGGATCATCCCAATAATAGAACTTACAATCGTGGAGGAACTTCTTCTTTTGGTGAGACGATAGATCCTTGGGCACATGATGAATTACCAAATAGTTGACGATGTCGGCGAACCAAGGTGTCAAATCGTCCATCTGAAAAATCTGCTCATCGGGAAAACTCTCCTTGATTTCAATTTTCGAATCCTCTCCTTCCACGGGCTGCTCGAGTCTCGAGAGATGGTCGGCCACCACGTTCTCGCATCCTTTCCTATCCTTGATCTCCATGTCGAACTCTTGAAGAAGCAAAATCCAACGAACTAACCTTGGCTTCGAGTCCTTCTTGTTGAATAGATAGCGAATGGCGGCATGGTCGGTGTGCACAATCGTGTGAGATCCCACCAAATAAGGTCTAAACTTATCAAAAGCGTAGACCACAGCAAGTAACTCCTTCTCCGTGGTGGTGTAATTCCTTTGAGCCGAGTCCAACGTCTTACTCGCGTAGTAGATCACTCGGAATAGCTTCTCCCTTTTCTGCCCCAAAACTGCTCCTACCGCCCAATCGCTTGCATCACACATGAGCTCGAACGGGGCACTCCAATCCGGTGACACCAAGACGGGAGTAGAGATAAGCGCCTTTTTTAACGTCTCGAAGGCTTCCAAGCACTCATCATCGAACACGAACTTGACATCTTTCTCGAGCAATCCACACAACGGCTTCGTGATCTTTGAGAAATCCTTGATGAATCTCCTATAGAAGCCGGCATGTCCTAGGAAACTCCTCACCGATTTGACATTGGTTGGCGGTGGCAACTTCTCGATGGCTACAACTTTGGCTCGATCCACCTCCAATCCATATGAAGACACCTTGTGACCTAGCACAACTCCTTCTTGAACCATGAAATGGCACTTCTCCCAATTGAGAACGAGGTTCGTCTCTTCGCACCTTTGAAGTACCGTGGCGAGATTCTCCAAACATTGGTCAAAAGAGGGACCAAAGACTGAAAAATCATCCATAAATACCTCCATGATATTCTCGATCAATCCGTGGAAGATGGCCATCATGCACCGTTGGAAAGTGGCCGGTGCATTGCATAATCCGAACGGCATCCTCCGATAAGCGAAGACTCCATATGGGCATGTAAATGCCGTCTTGTGTTGGTCCTCCGGAGCGATGGCGATTTGATTGTAGCCGGAGTATCCGTCGAGGAAGCAATAATACTCATGGCCGGCTAGACGATCGAGCATTTGATCTACGAACGGGAGTGGAAAGTGATCCTTCCTTGTTGCTGCGTTGAGAAGACGATAATCAATGCACACTCGCCATCCCGTGACGAGCCTTGTCGCGATCAGCTCTCCTTTCTCGTCGTTGATGACCGTCATGCCTCCTTTCTTTGACACCACTTGAGTAGGGCTCACCCACTCACTATCCGAAATAGCATAGATCATGCCGGCATCAAGCAATTTCAGCACCTCCTTCCTCACAACTTCTTGCATGGCTGGGTTCAATCGTCTTTGGGGTTGGACTCTTGGGCGATGGCCTTCCTCGAGCAAGATCCTATGCATGCAAATCGTAGGACTAATACCTTTGATGTCGGCAATCGTCCATCCAATTGCAGATTTGTGCTCCCTTAGCACCCTCAATAGCTTGTCCGTGTTTGCCTCCGTGAGATGAGAAGATACGATCACCGGGTACGTCTCTTCTTCTCCTAAGAACTTGTACTTGAGGTGCTCGGGTAATGGCTTCAATTCCACCTTAGGGGCTGCGTCCTTCTTCTCTTCCTCTTCGAAAAATCCATCGTCCACCTTCTTGTTGATGTCAAGATATGAAACCTCCTTGTGGTGACTCGATGGTTGATTAGCCTCCAACTGATTGAGATACTCGAGAATCTCGTCGCAAGCTTCATCCAACTCCTCGTAGGCATAGAGAGAATTCGAAATACAATGGTTAAGCGCCTCCTCCGAAGTAGGTGGTATCAATGTCTCGATGGAGAAGATATCCTCACGTTGATCGTCGGGTCTCTTCATAGCTTCGTAGATAGAAATTTTCAGTTCCTCCCCGTTGACTCGAAATGTGAGGTCTCCATCTTGCACATCGATCAACGCTCTCCCCGTTGCTAAGAATGGCCGCCCCAAGATCAATGGTTGATTCGTGTCCTCGGGCATGTCCAAGACTACGAAATCTGCCGGAAAGACGAGGTTGTGCACTTGAACGAGAACGTCCTCCACTACCCCCCTTGGATATGAAACTGATCGGTCCGCCATAAGTAGAGAGATGGTGGTTGGCTTCATCCTCCCGATCTTGAGCCGGTTGAAAATAGGGAGAGGCATCAAATTTATGCTAGCACCAAGATCACATAGCACGTTTTGGAAGATTTGATCACCAATTTTGCACGACAACGTGAACCTCCCGGGATCCTTTTGCTTCAATGGTAGCTTCCTTTGGATCACCGCGCTGCACTCCTCCGTGAGATTGATCGTCTCGAACTTCCCCCACTTCTTCTTCCCCGAAACCGCATCCTTGATGAACTTCATGTGGTTGGGCATGTCTCGGAGAGCATCGAGAAGTGGTATGTTGATGTTGACCTTTTGTAGTATCTCCATGAAGCGTTGATACTTCTCGTCTTGCTTCGTCTTGGTCAATCGTTGCGGGAAGGGAGCCTTCGGAGTGTACGTCGGAAGTTGGTTCGGCTGCTGGGCCTCTCGACCGACCTCTCGATCGAGAGAGGTGTCGAGAGGTCCCTTCTGACTTTGCTGTTTGACCTCTCGATCGACCTCTCGATCGAGAGAGGTATCGAGAGGCTCCATTTGTATCTCCTCGTCGTAGACCTCTCGATCCTCCTCTCGATCGAGAGGGGTGTCGAGAGGTGGTTGCTGACTTCCAGGGTGGACCTCTCGATCGACCTCTCGATCGAGAGAGGTGTCGAGAGGCCCTCTCCTCGGCTCTTGTATCCTTGTTTCCTCGAGCACTACGTTCTTGAAGTTCCCGACTCCTTTCTTCTCAGCTTCCAAGGATGGATTTGTGTATGAAGTGCCGCTCCGAAGCTCAATAGCATGAACGTGATGGTTGTTCTTCGGGTTTTGCTCCGTGTTACTTGGGAATTGGCCGGGCTTATGGACTCCTCCTTGAGCGTTGGCTATTTGACTCATTTGCGTCTCCAACATTTGCATTTGTTTGGTCAACACGTTGATGCTACTCGCCAAGTTGTTGGTTGATGTACTTTGAGTGAGCTCCAACGTCCTCAACTTTGCATCTTGTTGTGTCATCCTCATCTCCGATTGAGCCATATATTGACGAATTAAATCGTCGGTGGACATCTCCTTCTTGGGCTCTTGGATGACTCCGTTCTCAACATGGAAGCCGGGAGGTGGTTGCAAGGCGTTGTTCGGATTGGCATAGGAAAAGTTCGGATGACTTCGGTTGTTAGGAACATATGGCTTCTTGTACCCTCCTTGGTAGTTCGAACCTCCTTGTCCTCCTTGCCCTCCTTGCCACTTGTTTCCTTGATTCGGTTGCCACTTGCCCCCTTGTTGCACAAAATTGGCATCTTCCTCTTCGGTTGGGTTTGCTTGATCATCCGTGATGGCATCGCACCGAAGTACTCCTTTCTTGATAGAATCCAACTCATTCGCTGTTTTTGTATACTTCTCCATCAAGTCCTCGTAAGCATCGATCCCAATGTTGGCAACTCTCCTTCTTCCAAGCCGTCGATCGGTAGCCTCTTCATAGCTCGAATTTACGGTCAGCTCAATAATCTCCATAGCCACTTCATACTCATTGTTCAAGAATCCTCCCTTCGAAGCATAATCGAGCTCCTTCCTACACAACTTGTTCAAACCACGATAGAAGCACGTGATTTGATCCTCCTTACTAATCCCATGATTCGGGCATGCTCGAAGTAACTTCTTGAATCTCCCCCACGCCTCATAAAAGTGCTCATCCTCATATTGTTGAAATTGGTTGATCTCATTGATAAGCTTTTGAGCCCTCGAAGGTGGGAAGAACTTGTTGAGAAATTTTGTGCACATCTCAGCCCAAGTAGTGACCTCCTTCTTGTCCAATCCATCCAACCACTCTCTTGCATCGTCCTTGAGAGACCACACGAAGAGACTAAGCTTGAGGTAGTCCGAAGATACTCCATTGGCTTTGTATGTAGCACAAATGTCCAGAAATTGCTTCAAGTGCGCGTTGGGATCCTCCGCCGGTGATCCTCCGTATTGATTGTTTTGCACCATGTTGATGAGGGACGTCTTGAACTCGTAGTTGTTAGCTTCCGTGGTCCCCCATCCTCCTTGCTGAAATTGGTCCACGACCGGTTTGAACCGATCGTTCAAAGTCCTCCTCACTTGATCCGCCATTGAATCGAAACTCCTTGGTGAATCGGGTGGTGAAGATTGGGGTGTATCGATCTTCTTTGCCTCCTTTCCTCGCCTCAATGCTCGAAGAGAGCGCTCTAACTCCAAGTCTATAGGAATAGGATTTATCCCTTTAGACCTTGTGGTCATGCACTACCTAAAACCAAAGAGAAGAAAAGAAAAACGTGAGATCAATAAACCGAAAACAGAAAAAAAAAAAAAAAGTGCCTAAATCACCTATTAATTCTATTTCAAAATATGTGTATGAAATCTAATCAATCCCCGGCAACGGCGCGAAAATTTGATCGCACTATTTCTACCACACAAAATAGGTGTAATATAATGAAGCACGAGTATCGTATCCACAGGGACTGACAAGTCGAAAACACACACAATACCTCTACTTAAGAACAAATGTGATGTCTAGGCTTTTAAGGTTTTAAGATGTGGTATTTATAGACTAGGCAAATAATAAAAAGACTCAATTAAATCAAATAAGGAAATAAAGTGTGCAGGAAAATAATTAGTCAAAATTAAACAAACTTAAGGCACAAGCAATTAAATAAATAAGGAAAGTGAACAAATAAGGAAAAGTGTTGATTCTAGGGAAGCCTACCTAATCAAACTTATGCAAATAATTAATGAATACAATTAACCAATTTAATCCAATCTAAATGTGATACATGCAAATATAACTTACACCCCGATTAAAGCAATGCAAGTAGTCACCTAACAAGATCCTAATATTCTCTCGAATTATAAGAATCGAATCAAGTGCAAAATAGAACAAGTACCAATAATATAATTAACTAGGTTCAACTACGACACCAAATCAATTATATATGAACATATAACAATTCAATTATCAATCAAGAGAATCAAACTATTATACCATGCTTTCATGAGATCGATTATGCAATTATCCGATTAAGGCATAAACACATAATTATGCATACACAATTAATGGCCAGTTAACTATGCATGAGAATAAGCACCATAAAACATGCATCTAGATTGGAAGGCTAATTGTAAACAAAAACACTTACATAGATTCAATTAGGCATTCAATCCCTAAAATCAACTAAGAAATTTAGCTAGACATGATTAAAGTAGACATGAACACAAAAGATTGAAAGAACATAATTAAAAAGTAAGAGTAAGAAAAACTTGGAATTGAATCTTGAACACGAAGAACTTCGAAACTTGAATCTTGAATAAACTTGAAAAGCTCCAATGTTAAATACAAAACTCTAAAATAAAAGTATGCTAGAAAATATGGTGTTTGCTAGATAGGGTTTACAATGCTAGAATAGGAGTATATATAGGAGAAATTTACATAAGGAAAACCTAGACCAAAAAGGAGTCTAATTAAAATAAGGAGAAAAATCCTCGGCTGGACACCTCTCGACAGACCTCTCGATCGAGAGGTCGATCGAGAGGGTCAACTTTCTGCTCTCGATCGATAGCTCAAACAGAAGGCACCTCTCGACACCTCTCTCGATCGAGAGGTCGATCGAAAGGCCTTCACTCGAACTCAAGTCTTGAATTTTCAGCTTCGATCTTCACGCCTTTTCTCGTCTCGGGGTTTTATCATCGATTTATCATCAATTTATGCCTGAAAACACAGAAAAACACCTACAAGCATAATATTGTCCCATATACTAAAAACCATATAAAACATAGACAATACTATAAAATCGAGACACAAAATTGACTCTTTTTGGCTATGAAAACAAGGTAAATTTCACCTATATCAGGCTTCCTCCACGCTTGATGGCTCAATGTTTGAGAGAAAGCAACTGAACATGGCACTTTCTCCAAACACTTGACTTCTGGTCACTACACCCTTGGATGGATCTCCAATGATTTGACTTGGTGAGTGATCTTTGAGCCACGCTCGCTTTGATCTGCCAGCTTCATCTTCATCTTCTTCCTTGTCGCTCGCTTCATCGACTGAAGCGACTGGATTGGGTGCTTGGCCTGCACTAGCTTCAGGATTCTTGGGGGCAACTTCGACTTCTCCTTTGGGATTCTGCTCGCTTGAGTCCTTGATCTCATCATCTTCATCGAGCACGTCCCAAGTGAGTTGATTTGAGGGTTCCTTGCCTTGATCCTTTTCATTCGCTTGAGCCTGTTCCTGTGGAAGACTTAAAGAAGACTCATCAAATACGACATGGGGTGATTCTTCCACAATTAGGGTTTTACAGTTGAACACTCTGTAGGCTTTGCTAGACGTAGAGTATCCTAAGAATACTCCTTCATCTGCTTTGCTTTCAAAAGCTTTCAACTGCGACTTCCCATTGTTGTGAATGAAGACCCTACAACCAAAAATATGGAAATAAGATATGTTAGGAATTCTCCCTGTCCATATTTCATATGGTGTTTTGTCGTGCCGTTTGTTGAGAAGCGTCTGATTCTGTGTGTAGCACGCCGTGTTGGCAGCTTCAGCCCAATACTTCATCGGAAGCTTCGAGTCAGCAATCATGGTGCGAACGGCTTCTTTGATGATTCGATTTCTTCTTTCAGCAACTCCATTCTGCTGAGGAGTGCGTGCTGAAGAAGTTTGATGTGCTATGCCATGCTCCGTGCAGTACGCTTCAATTGTAGAGTTCAAGAACTCTGTGCCTTTGTCGGAGCGAATGGTCACAATAGCTTGATTCTTTTCCACCGCCAATCGCTTGAGTAGTTGTGGCAGTTTGGTCAGTGTCTCCTTCTTGCTGAAAAGGAATACAACCCAAGTGTAGCGAGAGAAGTCGTCAACTACAACTAGAGTGTACTTCCTTCCATTTACGCTAACTGGAGTAACTGGACCAAACAGATCCATGTGAAGCAATTCGAGCACTCGCTTTGATGAGGCTTCTTCGAGACTGGCGAAGTGCTTCTTCGTCTGCTTCCCTCGTTGGCATGGTGAGCATGGATGGTCTTTGATGAAGACTTCATTCGGTATGCCTTGCACCAAACCCTTTCGAGCTAAGCGATTGATGGCTTTGAAGTTGAGATGATTCAAGCGTCTGTGCCATAGCCATCCTATCTCTGTAGCACTTCTTGCAACTAGGCAAGTTTCCTCTTTGCAGCTGTCCCATTGTGCTATGTAGACGTTCCTTTGCCTAATTCCAGTGAGCACAATCTGAGACGTGAGTTTGCTCTTTACAATGCACTTGTTGGAGATGAACTCCACCCTGTACCCCTTATCACAAAATTGTGAAATGGATAGTAGGTTGTGCTTGAGTCCTTCCACATAGGAGACTTCTTCAATTGTGAGCTTTCCAACTTTCAGTGCGCCGTATCCCCTGGTGCTTCCTCGAGAGTTGTCACCAAAGGTTACGTGTGGACCCTTCTTCTCTATGTAGCTGTGAAGTAGAGCTTTCATGCCGGTCATGTGTCTTGAACATCCACTGTCCAAGTACCATACATGTTGACCCTCACTTGGCATGGGATCCACGGCGCTCACCTGCAATTAGACAGATTTTGGTACCCAAATCAGTTTGGGTCCTTGCAGGTTAGTTCCCTTAGGTACCCACACTTGCTTCACTCTCTTTTGAGATGAAGCTTGTGTCTTGGGCTTCTCGACCTTAGAAAACTGTGACTTCTGCCTTAAAGCAGTTTCACACGTGCAACAGTGTGTGCAAGAGGGGTAGCGGCTCGCTTTAGACCTACCTATGCTCTTCCCATTTTGCTTATATCCTGAAGCGACTCGCTTCAGATTAGCTCTGGGTTTAGAGACTCACTTAGGGTTTCTAGTCTGTCGAAGCGGCTCGCTTGGTTTCCTCGAAGCGGTCCAACTAGGGTTTTGACCCTGACTCGCTTGAGAAACCTTGGGAATCTGAAGCGACCCAGTGGAAACTTCAAAATCTTCCCCCTCAATGTTAGTCCGGTTGGACCATCTCCAGTCCGGATAGCGTGACACATAGACATTACTCCTCTTTTTAGGAGGTAGATCCTTTGTCTCTCGTGTCTTGGCTTGAGACTTAGAAGCTTCAACAGTTCTCCCTTTACCCTTGGATTGGTAAGACTTAGCATGTTGAGTGCTAGGGACTGTTGAACTTTGCTTGCCCTTAGGATCTGCCCTTAAAGATATAGACATCTTCATAGGCTTCCTTTTAGGGTTCTCAGCCATTTCGCCTTTATCTTTGTTAGTGGTCGCTTTGGATGCAGTGGGCAATTCCAAAGTGACTGATGGTGTAGTGTGTGATGCACCAACAAAGACAGTCGGCTTGGGAGGTCCACCCTCATATCCAAGGCCAGCTTTCCTACCAAAAGGCAGAAGCGAGCCCTCTAGTGCCTACCTAGCATATGATGCTTTATTCAAGTTGGCAACTAGAGTGGACTGGGTTTCATACCTTCCCTCCAAGCTTTGATGTCTAGCAAAGAGATCCTCGAACTTACTAGTCATAGCCCTTAAATTAAGTTTGACTTCGTCAAGCTCACGGGCTAGCTTTCGGTTCTCCTTCTCGCTTTGAGACAGAGCTTGTTTTACCACTTCGTGGTCGCTTGACAATTTCTGGTGCTTGTCAAACAACTCACTCCATGAAGAGGATTGTTCTTCCTCATTGACAGTGTGTGCTAGTGTAATTGAAGTGTTTGAAGGATAGAAGAATACCTCCCCTGTTTCTTCGTCGGTGAGCGCCATAAATCCAAGATCCTCACCATCACTGGAATTTGGATCGGTGAATGCATCTGAGTCGCTTGGCGGATCTTCAGTTGTAGTGACCGGCACTTCACTCGCTACGAGCGCTCGCCTCAGAGCATCCCTCTTGGCCTTCAATTCTTCGCGCTCTTTAGCACTGAGCTTTGGGCAATCGGATTTGTAGTGGCCCATCTTGTGGCAGTGGTAACACTCCACTTCCATCATGTCGCGCGGGATCGACTTGGTCGTCTCTTCTCTCTTTCCTTTTCCTTCTCGAGCATCAGTGCTCCTCTCTTTGTACTGCTTGTAGAATCTTTTGTATTTGCCCACTCGAGAGTTCATTTTGTTGAAGTTCTTGGACAAGAACGCAATATGTTCTTCCAATTCTTCCCTCGTCATCTTGGCTAGCGACTGCTCGCTTGGCCCTTCGGCAGCTTTGAATGCTACTCCTTTTGACGTAGTGGGCGCTTCATCCTCTTCGTCGAGGTTCATTCGATTCAGATCGAATTCATGAGCTTTGAGTTCGGAGAACAGAATCTTCGGTGTGAGCTTTGATAGATCCTTGGTAGCTAGGTACAGCTCCTTCATAGTCTGCCATTTCCTGGTAAGAGCTCGGACAATCTTCAGGTTGACTTCCTTATCTGTGAGTTCCTTCCCAAGCGAGTTGAGAGTTGCAGTGATGTTTGTAACCCTCAGCTCGAAGGCGTCAATGGATTCTCCTGGCTTCATTATCAGACTTTCAAACTCCCGCATCTGAACGGCGAGCTTGTTCTCCTTGATTTTGTCTGTGCCTTGAGAAATGAGGGCTAGGGTTTCCCACATTTCCTTTGCCGTTGCACATTTCCTTATTCGTGGTAGATAGGCATCCGACACGGTGCTCTGCATCGTGTGGCGTGCAATCTTGTCGAGGTTGGCAACTTTGAAGTCATTTGGAGTATACTCATCCTTATCCTTCTCCACGTATTGTTGACGAACGTGGGCTGGACGACCTTCAGCGGCTGGAACATCCGCAGATATGGCTTTCTTGATCTCGATTGGTCCGTCCTCAATGACTTCCCACATCCGGTCGTGGATGGAGCATAGGAAGCTCTCGACTCGGAAACTCCAGATCTCATAGCCTTCAATTGAGAACTGTGGAAGACTAGAAGCACTGTATGTAGACATGGCAAACAGTCAGTAGTATATGCAGTATGCGTGGGTGAGGTTTTGATGCACTTAGGAAAATAGGATCCGGTTCTGTGAGACAACGTGAAGCGAGTGGGGACTCGCTTCGGATATGCAAAGCAGAGGCTCGAAAGAACCGCTGCTCTGATACCACTTGTTGGTCCCCGGTTTGTTAATGGGAAAATACGTAGGAGGGGGGGGGGGGGTGAATACGTATTTTGAAGTTTTTCAACTTCAAATCCCTTAACTCAGAGTAACAAGTAAAGAGCTCGCTTGAAACTTAAGACCTAGCTGAAGCTAGATCTACAGTACGTAGCTAGCCCACTTGATCGAAGTGAGCACTTGATCATGAGGGAGTCTTTACTTGTATGTGCGGAATTTGGTGAGCTAAAAATCTTTCCTAAGTAATTAAAATTTCCAAATTAAGTTTGTTTAGATGCAATATGCAATGGACAATCAAACAAGAAAGAGTTTAGGGTTAGAGAGATACGACACAGAGATTTATAGTGGTTCGGAGATAACGCTCCTACGTCCACTTTGTTGCACGACGGCAACTGTTCTCTTCACTCAAGAACTTGAAGGTTACGGGTCCTTCAAAAACCTGGTCGAGATCGGGCTTCACTCGCCTGGATCAAACGACTGACGTAGTGATTGCGGGATCACTACACAAACCTAACAAAGACTGGAAGCTTCACTTGCTTCAGTCAAAACACAGACAGGGAGATTACGGGCTCTCCTTACAGCCTAGCTTCGATCGAGCTTCACACAAACGATGTAGGTGCAAGCTTGGATCTAAACTCTATGATCGAGGCTTCTTCAATCGATGAAAGAAGAGCCTTGGATCTGGACAACCTAACGACAACACTCAAAAACCTAACAGACAGAGTTTAGGGTTTTTGGTTGACGAACACACTATGAAGAGCTCTTTACAGTAGATGCAAAGTAGGCTAGAGCTATTCTTCTAAGCTTGGATATTTGAAGTGGGCTTAGACTCTATGTGTGAAGGTTGTGAAGACGAGTTCCGATGAGCTGAAACTCGGAGAACACTTGGAAACAAAGACTCGAAGATTGCTCGAAGGCTTGGGAGTGTTTGTTTGCTGTATGCGCTCGAATGCTCAAGTAGTGTTCTACTATTCTTCGTCTTCAACCTTCTCTATTTATAGGCGGAGGGATGCCGAGATCCGTTGCTTGGTTGGTGGCCTTGTCCCTCCTCCTCTCGACAGTACTTGCGCAGGCTGGCACCTTTTTCAGATGTCCAGTTTTGGCATTTTGCCAAAATTGGCTAACTTACAAGGCTAACAGTAACTGGAGCGAGCCAGTACTGTTGCGGCGCCTTTGTCGGCCTGGCAGTCAACTCTTCTGCTCCACTCCGCTTTCGACACGTGGAGATCTCGTAATTAATGCTACGATCTCCTGTTGACTGGAGTTCAAAATATGGGAGGGTGTCGCGCTGTCACTTTCTGGTAGGTAGTGGCTCGCTTCGCTTTGAAGTTGTAGCGTCCGCTTTAGTTGAGTCACTTCGTAGCCATTCTGTAGTGAGCCGCTTCGGGAAATAAATTTCCCTAGTGACTACTTTGGAAATTGCTGACTAGAGTTGACTAGCTTTGACTTTGCACTGTAGCGTTTGCTTCGCTTCGCTTCGGCTTTGAACTGTAGCACTCGCTTCGCTTCGCTTTGGCTTTGAACTGTAGCGCTCGCTTCGCTTCGCTTTGGCAGACTCACTTCGAATCTACTGTAGCGATCGCTTCGCTACACTGTTCTTCGGTACGCTTCACTTCAGCTTGCTAGACTTGCTTCGCTTCGAAAAACACACTCAAGCGAGTGGTCTTCACTTGAAAATTTGAAGCCTAAAATCTAAGCAAATTAAAGAGCCATCCTAACAGAGTAGGCTTTAGAAAAATTCTAACTTATTAACTACATCAAAATGGGTCGCTTGGGAACAGAACGCTTTGGGGTTTTGGGATCATATCAAAACACTAAGATATCCCTTATAGGTTCCCCCTTAACATATTCGTTCTTAACAATTCCCAACAGAGTCTTAGTTTCGTTTTATGCTTCGAACTAATGCTTTAGTTTTCACTATCATGCTTGTAAGTAAATTATGCGTTTTAGCATGCTTGTTCAAAGAATGAAAACTGGAATTCCCATACTCTTGTTTATGTGTTGAAGCTTAAATCATGCTTAAAGATATTTGAGGTTTAATTACTTACTTAGAGTTATTAGTGCTGTCGTTGCTAGCTTTTCCCTTCCTCTTCCTTAGTTCCTCTTCTTCTTCTCATAACTTCTATTCCTTGAGTGATGAGTATTTTGTGAGGTTGAAAACTGATTTATGGTCTATGTTGGGGTATTTATACTACTCCTTTGCTAAGATTATTGTCTGAATTACGAGGGAATTTCTGCTGATCTTCTCTCTTCCTTTCTTCATGATTTGATATTATCTTTCCCTTGTTTTAGGGGATGGTTTTGCAGGGTATGGTTGAAGAGATTTGGAGTTGATTTCTCATCAACCTCTGCACTTCCTATGGGAGTTGATGGAGTAGGGTTTGAGGCCATGCTTACACTTTATAGACTACTACTTGTTGTAGCTGTGTGTATATCCCAAAGTTTATGGGATTTGGTTGAGGGCCTCCCCCCCTGCTGCTGCCGAGCTAGCTGCTGCTCCTATCCTTTCTTTTCTTTTTTTCTCTGTTTTCTTTATTCTTTGTATAATTATTTATTCAATTATTAAAAAATTTATCACTATTGACATTGTAAGTGTATTATTATTATCACTTAATATTTATTTCTTTTATTGTTATTAATTATTGTTTTCGATTTAATGAAAGTATTAATCAAATGTTTGATTCGATTATTATCTAACAGTTCGATTATGAACCGATGGACTTGGCCCATAAGATAAGATTATTATTGAACGGTTCGATCAAGAACCGATGGGCTTGGCCCATATTATAAATTAACTAGTTTGGACCACAACTTATGTCCTTGATCGATTCCTAATTATACAATTCAATGTGAAATGTAAAGTCGATACTACTGTAAATCTAACGATATAATTACTTAATATAAATTTGATTAATCAAATTACTATTTGATTTCTAATTGAAGTTTCTACTCAATTATTTAATCACTGAAAGTAATCATACTCTTTAATCAACTTGCTATAGGGACTATTCTCCTATTTAAACCGACTAATAAGATAAGTCTTTCCTATGAAAATTCTACCTTCGTCGAGAATAGAATTTTCTAAACCCTTAAGGTTTAAATTATTTATCTAATTTACGAACTTAACTACTAATGTAGAGTTATGAAAACGCGGGTCGTTACATACATCCAAGCTCTCAAACTGGTAAGAGAAGAACACTTTTTTCGAAGTTTTTGACGACGGAAGTTACATTAAAGCTCTTCAAATTCTTAATATGCACATGTAATAATGTCAATGCAGGATAAGAGAGGGGAAGGGCCTACCAAAATGGAGTTCATAGCTGCCCTGGCAGCCGGCTACAACACGAAGCTAATGGTCATGGCTACTTCTGGAAGCAGTATAGCAGCTGCAGTGGCCTTAGTATGTGCCACGTGGCAGACGAGAGAGCATGTGGTATGCATCCTCTGCAGTAAAGAGGAGTTTCCTGCATCGAGGGAAGCTCTAGGGGAGTATGCATATTTGGTGGAGTTTGCTGTAGGGGATGTTGGATCCGTGAAGATCGCTCGGATGTTAATCGATTAAACAAGAATTATAACATGCAATTTCCTAGATCTTAAAGCGGAAACAGATCTAGATTGCATACCTTGTCGGGGCAGATCCAGCCGGTATAATGATATTTGGTGAAGTATTCCACGCACTAGATCTCTGCACACGAGATCTAGCTCTTCTCGTAAACCTTGAGATCTTCTAGTGTATTCCCGAGCACAGAGAAGAATTCCGGATTGACGGAAATCTTTCTTCTCCCCTTCCCCGTAAAACCCTAGCCGCCACTTATCGTTATGTGAGCCGATAAATTCCGTGTGTGAAATCCCTAATCACCATCTATATATATAGAGGCAGATTAGGGTTAGGGTTTCTCTTACTGGGCCAGGCCTGCTTCTGTTGGGCTACACTAGGGATCTTAAGGAGGATATGGACTGGGCCTCCCAATATAATTAATAATCCAAGTATTCTCTGGGCCCGAATACTTTACTTAATTATATAAATATTATTTCACTCCACTATAGAAATAATATTGCACTGCCGTCCATCTCCCAAATTATTACGCACTGGGCTCCTTTTTGGATTATATTATTTCCCGTGTTAAAGATATTGCATGTCCATTAATTAATTAAGCTTACTGATAGCTCTATTAATTAATATCTCATTCCGAGAGTAGTACCCGCTCGACCTTATTATTATATCGGAACTTAATCCACCTGCAGGGTTTAATATAATAATCTTTGGAGCGCCTCAAGGGGACATCATCAACTCGGACTCAGCCGAGACACGATTTCTAGTATTAATATTAATTATCATATTTATAATATCATTACCCAAGATATCGAGATGCTTTGAGTTGCGATAACTCTCACTCATTGATAAATCAAAGTAATAATTATCATAAATATATAATTCAATATTATATGTCTAGAATTAAGAAATAATAATCGTCTGAGATCTTTGATCCTTTTATTAAATCAGTACAAAAGGATTTATCTCACCGCGATCCTGTTCAATGCAACTGGATGCATTAGTATAAGCTACTTAGCCAAGATCAGCTAATATCCAGCCTTATACTACAACCTTAACAAGTAATTTGTCCACAATTACTTAGATTGCGAACACTATTTAAGTATATAAGAAAGTGATAATATGATCTTCCGTGTGAGCCCACACCATATTATCTATAATATATACTACAGGACGATATTTTGCATAACCATAACACGAATAAATATGCAAAAACATATGACATTATTTATTTCATAAAACAGGAAGAAGTACTATATAACACAGCATAAAAAGTATGCTTTTCAGTATATAATCCCAACAATCTCCCACTTATACTCAAAAGCATGCTTTCAAGTATACTACTACACTAAATATCTCTCCCACTTATACTCAAAGCAGTGCTGTCATGCAACGAACTCCCATGCCTTCAACATGCCTTTCGAATACCTTGATAGACAAGGCCTTCGTGAAAGGATCAGCCAGGTTATCCTCCGAAGCAATCTTTGACACCACGACCTCTCCTCTTTTCACATACTCTCGTATGAGGTGGTACTTCCTTTCAATGTGTTTACTGGCCTTATGGGTTCGTGGTTCCTTTGAATTTGCCACTGCACCAGAGTTATCACAATAGACTGTGATTGTCTGAGGCAAATTCGGAATCACATCCAAATCCAACAAGAAGTTCCGGAGCCATACAGCCTCTTTGGCTGCTTCCGAGGCTGCCACATACTCAGCCTCCATTGTGGAGTCAGCAATGCATTTCTGCTTTACGCTCCTCCAATATATGGCTCCACCTCCCAGTGTAAAAACACATCCTGAGGTAGATTTTCGAGAATCCCTATCTGATTGGAAATCAGAATCAGTGTATCCCAGAGGATGTAGACTGTCAGACTGAAAGACCAACATATAATCCCTAGTCCTTCTCAGGTACTTGATTATATTCTTTACAGCAGTCCAGTGTCCTTTTCCTGGGTTAGACTGATATCTGGCAACCATGCCCACAGCATGACAGATATCCGGTCTAGTGCAAAGCATAGCATACATGAGGCTTCCAACTGCCGAAGCATATGGAACTCCCTTCATGTCATCTATCTCAGCTTGTGTCTTCGGACACATATCCTTTGATAGATGGATTCCACTCTGGAGAGGGAGAGATCCTCTCTTGGAATTCTCCATGCTGAAGCGCTTTACAACCGTATCTATATAGGTTGCTTGGGAGAGACACAACATTCTCTTCTGTCGATCTCTAAAGATCTTGATCCCAAGAATGTGTCCTGCTTCTCCCAAATCCTTCATCTTGAATTGTCTGGACAGCCACATCCGTACGTCCGATAACATATCTACGTTGTTGCCAATCAATAGAATGTCATCTACATACAGTACTAGAAACACCAAGTCGTTTCCATGACACTTCTTGTAAACACAACTCTCATATACACACTGCGTGAATCCATACGACTGGATTACTTCGTCAAACCGTGTGTTCCAAGACCTAGAAGCTTGCTTAAGTCCATAAATGGATCGCTTAAGCCTGCACGCAAGATGCTCACTTCCTTCAGCAATATAACCCTCTGGTTGGCGCATGTAGATGGGTTTATCAAGACTACCATTGAGGAAAGCAGTCTTGACATCCATCTGCCAAATCTCCAGATCCATATGGGCCGCAATGGCCAAGAGAATCCGGATCGACTTAAGCATGACAACAGGCGAGAAGGTTTCATCATAATCGATACCCTCTTTCTGAGTGAAACCTTTTGCCACAAGTCTAGCTTTGAAAGTTTCAATCTTTCCGTCAGGTCCTCTCTTACGTTTGTAGACCCACTTGCAACCGATGGGTTTAACCCCTTCAGGAAGTTCTACAACGTCATACACATCATTTTCATGCATTGATTCGATTTCCGAATCCATTGCAACTTGCCAAAGCTGTGCATCTTTGTCTTGGATTGCCTCTTTGTATGTCCAGGGGTCAGAGTCATCTTCACCAGGTAAGTTGTCCGAAGACTCTCCCAAACACAACCATCTTTCAGGTTGGATGATGATCCTCCCACTGCGACGAGGCATATTCTGAGGTTGTGTACTAGTGTCAACACGTGGTGCAGTTGATGGTGCTGCATCTAGTACGGGTGGTTCAAGCGGGTTTATATCCCTCATCTCTTCTAGGATGACCTCACTCATGGGTTTGTGATTGTTCATATAATCTTCCTCCAAGAAATGAGCATTGGTGCTGACAATGATCTTTTGGTCTCTTGGACTATAGAACAATCCACCTCTCGTACCTTTGGGGTACCCTATGAACAGCCGTAATTCAGTTCTCGACTCCAACTTATCAGCATCCTTGCGCAACACATGTGCAGGACAACCCCAGATCCGAATGTGTTCAAGGTTAGCCTTTCGGCCTGACCACAACTCCAAGGGTGTTTTGGGTACTGATTTGGAGGGAACTAGGTTTAGAATATATGCCGCTGTTTCTAAGGCATAGCCCCAAAACGAAGTAGGTAGCTCAGAATAGCTCATCATCGACCGAATCATGTTCAATAGGATTCGGTTCCTGCGTTCTGCCACACCATTTTGCTGTGGTGTTCCTGGCGCAGTAAGCTGGGATGTAATCCCGGCTTGTGACATGTATTCCAAGAATTCAGCGCTAAGGTACTCTCCACCTCGATCAGATCGAATGGATTTGATGGATTTATTATGCTGATTCTCAACTTCTGCCTTAAATGCTTTGAATTTATCAAA
Source organism: Thymus mandschuricus (assembly GCA_029379335.1). Classification (NCBI taxonomy): domain Eukaryota; kingdom Viridiplantae; phylum Streptophyta; class Magnoliopsida; order Lamiales; family Lamiaceae; genus Thymus; species Thymus mandschuricus. The sequence continues at coordinate 23,961,794 of CM057080.1, forward strand.
GGATTCAGACTTCCGTTTCATCAGATAAACGTATCCAAATCTTGAGTGATCATCAATAAAGTGATGAAATACTCAAAACCACCTTTAGCCTGAATAGACATTGGACCACACACATCCGTATGAATCAAGTCCAACACACTTTCTGATCTGTTGCCCTTGGATTTGAAAATCCTTTTCGTCATTTTACCCTCTAAGCAGGATTCGCAAGTCGGTATCGGTCCTATTTGGAGTTTATCCAAGGGATCGTCTTTCATCAACCTTTGAATTCGCTTGAGGTTAATATGACCCAGCCTCAGATGCCAGAGAAGTGTTTGATTCACATCTGAAGAAACTTTACGTTTCTTTGAACTCGATGATGTGCTGTAAATAGCAGGTACAGTACAGTTAATGGTATAGAGATTGTTAGACATAATACCCGACAAATGACCTCATTGTTACGAAAAATAGTAACGTCATTCAAACTGAAAGTAACCGAATATCCATCCAAATACAATTTGGAAACCGAAATAAGGTTCCTTTTAAAACCAGGTACTAACAAAACGTCTCTCAAAACCAATGTTTTATCCAAAAACGGTAAACTGACTACTCCCACTGCAGAAACCGCTACGTGCGTAGCATTCCCCATGGTGACGGTGATCTCCCTTGCATTAAGTCTTCGGGTTTGTGAGAACCCCTGCAAGTCAAAACATACATGATCAGTGGCTCCCGTATCTACAACCCAAGTATGTGTAGAACAAGCCGCTAAACAAGCTTCGACTACTAATGCACAAGATTTACCTTTAGGATTGCCTCTTTGCAGAGGACAAGCCGCCTTGTAATGTCCCTTCTCTCCACAACGGTAACACTTCCCCTTAGGCTTCTTTATCCCTCCCTGAGGTCCTCCCACTCTTTGACTTGCTCGATTTTGAGTTTGGCCAACCTGTTTCTTCTTCTTCTTAATTCTGCCTTTCGGCTTAGAAGGTTCAGAAACAGCGGTCACAAGTACCTGAGGTTCAACCCGAAGAACTTCCTCAGCTTGCACAAGCTCATTGAGTAATTCGGATAATGTGTACAACTTTTGATTCATGTTGTAGTTCATCCGAAACTGATCAAAGGATCTGGGGAGAGACTCAATAATAATATCGACCTGGGTTTCCCCATCGATCTCAGCACCAAGGACCTCAAGTTCATTGAGATGACCAATCATCTTTAGAACATGTTCCTTAACAGAATCACCATTCCCCATGCGCATAGTCATAATAGCTCTCATAGCTTTCTGACGCGCTTGGCGACCATGGTGCCCGAACATTTCCGTAAGGCTATAGATCATATCAGCTGCAGTTCGGACATGTTGATGTTGATGCTGCAAAATGCTTGACATAGAAGCCAATATATAGCATTTTGCCATCTCATCAGCCCTTTTCCAGCTGGTATAAGCCTCACGCTGTTCTGGCGTGGATTCATCAGTAGGTTCAGGGGGGCAAGCCTGAATGAGGACATATTTGTGTCCGTCAGCAGTAAGAACAATATCCAAGTTTCTTTTCCAATCAATATAATTGGAACCCTCGAGTTTATTCTCTTTGAGAATCGTAGCAAGCGGATTAAGAGACATAGTGAAGCTGAAATAAATAAATAAATAAACATCACATAAACAGTCATATAAAATTTTGAAGCAGATCATATTGATAAGCCTTGAAACAATATAAAAAGCATCCCCCAACACCTTAAGTTCTTACATATAAGCCACTATAGGTGGACAGTACATATAATACCTTAAGTAGATCTTAAAATCTTTAACTTATTATCCAATCAACCTTAGCCTTCTGATTGATAAGTTAATAGTTGGTCCTCCTAGCCATGCAAAAATAATCAATTACCTTTCCTATAGGGAAATAATTAATTAATTCGCATCTAAGTGAATACCATAATTTAATATTTCAAAAATGATTTTTTATAAAGAGTAACTCTACCAGAAGGAGCAGTTACCTAAATAAAACATTTTTCCAATATTATCAATTTGATTTAACCAATGAATACTATAATCAGTGTCTCCTATAGGGAGGAAGACTCATTGTCAACGCGAACACTAATTATTTCATTTTAAATCAAATTATGTTTTTACGAAGTCTAAACCAATGAAATCCATAATCAGCATCTCCTATAGGGAGGAAGACTCATCGTCAACGCGAATGCTAATTACTTCATTATTTTAAACCAATTATGGAGGCTAGATTATCATCGTCTTTCGAATTAAATCGAATAATGATAATATTATCACACTTAGTAATTTTTCATCAAGGTTTTTACCATTTTCAAGCATAGCACATAAACAATTATCGCGAATAATTTAAACATGCTATCCATCACATGAAAATAAAACAACCATGGAAATAAAATAAATTATCCAATCATCATGGTCTTCATTTATCTTCGAACGAGCTTGAAAATCTTGACTCTTCTCGAAACGGGCTGATCTTCACGAGAAAACGGGCCCACGAATTGGCCCGTTAGGGTTTCGGCCCGTTAGGGTTTGGAAAACCCTAACCGCAAACCCTAGCTGCCATCGCCATCACCGCTGCTGCCGCCGAGCCGCCGCTGCTTGGAGCTGGAGGGGACCTCGCCGGAGGTCTCCCACTGGACGTCGCCACCGCCGGTCGCCGGAGAAAACGGAGAGCAGCAGCAAAACGCCACCGCCGCCGCTGCACAGCCGCGAAGCGGCTGCCGCGTGCAGCAACTACTGCCGCCGCCTGTCCTCCGCCCTCCACGCCGCCTGCTGCCGTCTGGGAGTCGCCGGCGTTCAGGGAGAACGCCGGTCAGCAGCCTCGCGCCGCTGCAGATCGCCGCGAGTCGCTAGGGTTCCGAGGAACCCTAGCTCGCGCTGCCGCTGGGCAGCAGCGTTTCCGCCGCCGCCGCCGCGCTGGGCTGCCGCTGCTCCCTCCTCCGACCTGCTCCCGTCGTCGAGGGGGTCGAGCGGTGGCTCCCACCGGCGAAACCGAGCCACAACAGTCGCTAGGGTGAAAACCCTAGCGCGCTGCGTTCGTCGCCGTCGAGCCGCCGCCGCCGCCGTCGATTTCCGACGTGTGCTTCACCACCTCTCCTCCGGAATTGATCGGTTACATAGATAGGGAATATTTACATCGAATTTACAACAAAAAACGAAAAAAAACCTAATCTAACACGATCAACCCTCGTGTTTTACAAACGCGGCCACAAACAGACCGATTTTAATACATAATTAAAACCGAAAAACATTCATATTAACCATGACAATTGGATCTCTGCAAGAACACAAAATTCGCATCCAATACAATAATATGAAACACATAATTTTAATTAATCAATTAACAGAGCCGAGTTGGCTCTGATACCAATTGTTGGATCCGTGAAGATCGCTCGGATGTTAATCGATTAAACAAGAATTATAACATGCAATTTCCTAGATCTTAAAGCGGAAACAGATCTAGATTGCATACCTTGTCGGGGCAGATCCAGCCGGTATAATGATATTTGGTGAAGTATTCCACGCACTAGATCTCTGCACACGAGATCTAGCTCTTCTCGTAAACCTTGAGATCTTCTAGTGTATTCCCGAGCACAGAGAAGAATTCCGGATGGACGGAAATCTTTCTTCTCCCCTTCCCCGTAAAACCCTAGCCGCCACTTATCGTTATGTGAGCCGATAAATTCCGTGTGTGAAATCCCTAATCACCATCTATATATATAGAGGCAGATTAGGGTTAGGGTTTCTCTTACTGGGCCAGGCCTGCTTCTGTTGGGCTACACTAGGGATCTTAAGGAGGATATGGACTGGGCCTCCCAATATAATTAATAATCCAAGTATTCTCTGGGCCCGAATACTTTACTTAATTATATAAATATTATTTCACTCCACTATAGAAATAATATTGCACTGCCGTCCATCTCCCAAATTATTACGCACTGGGCTCCTTTTTGGATTATATTATTTCCCGTGTTAAAGATATCGCATGTCCATTAATTAATTAAGCTTACTGATAGCTCTATTAATTAATATCTCATTCCGAGAGTAGTACCCGCTCGACCTTATTATTATATCGGAACTTAATCCACCTGCAGGGTTTAATATAATAATCTTTGGAGCGCCTCAAGGGGACATCATCAACTCGGACTCAGCCGAGACACGATTTCTAGTATTAATATTAATTATCATATTTATAATATCATTACCCAAGATATCGAGATGCTTTGAGTTGCGATAACTCTCACTCATTGATAAATCAAAGTAATAATTATCATAAATATATAATTCAATATTATATGTCTAGAATTAAGAAATAATAATCGTCTGAGATCTTTGATCCTTTTATTAAATCAGTACAAAAGGATTTATCTCACCGCGATCCTGTTCAATGCAACTGGATGCATTAGTATAAGCTACTTAGCCAAGATCAGCTAATATCCAGCCTTATACTACAACCTTAACAAGTAATTTGTCCACAATTACTTAGATTGCGAACACTATTTAAGTATATAAGAAAGTGATAATATGATCTTCCGTGTGAGCCCACACCATATTATCTATAATATATACTACAGGACGATATTTTGCATAACCATAACACGAATAAATATGCAAAAACATATGACATTATTTATTTCATAAAACAGGAAGAAGTACTATATAACACAGCATAAAAAGTATGCTTTTCAGTATATAATCCCAACAGGGGATGCCTGGAAGTTGCTGTGTGGTGAGTACAAGAGTGCGGATTTCGTGCTTATGGACTGGAAACTAGTTGGTGAGAGAGAGAGGGAGATTTTTCTGGTGGCGAATGGGAGGTTTCTGGGAGCTCGGCTTCTGCCCATCGGAAAAGGCTTGGTGGTGGGTAGAATACCAGCAGGTGTCGAACATGTGAAGGAGAAGAGAGGGTGAGTTTTCGAAGTCGATGGATTGATAGGGGAGCAACATTTCTACAAGATCAAATCCTCCTATATTAGATAGCATTTTCTTTTTTGATTTTTGATATTTACCTTGTAAATGATCATGTAATAACACATTAGTAGAAGGATCACAGCTAAACCATGTATAAATTACAAAGTACAAGGTGGTGTACAGTAATTCAACATCTTAGAAGCAAACTGACATCATAGATCAGATCGTTCTTCATATGAAGAACGATGCCAAACACAAACAGCATGCATCTCTAGCATAGTATATATACAGTGATATATATGCATCAATAGTAGCACCAGTTTATTTAGCAGAAGAGGAGACTTTACTCTACTGGGACGATTCTTCTAGAGGTATCACGAGCAGATGGCTCTGAGGATTCAACGTCTGGATGGGCTCCACCATTTCCGTAATACTCGAGAGATTGGAAAGGCCAGCCACTCCAACCACCAAAATCGTCCCATGCACTATTTTTAGCACCTGCATATCAAGAATGAAGTGAAGGAAAGTGGCCGAAAGTATAAATACATGCTTCGTTACAAACGTATTTCACAGAATGATCTGGGATGAACACATGCTAAACTGGAATACAAAGCAAATCTCCCGTAGCAGTGTACCTGCATCCTCAAGCAAATTGAAGCCGTTGCTCCATCCAGGAAAATTGCTCTCAGCATTGGTTTTCCAGTTTTCTTCAAAACCAGCAAGCTCATCTAAGAATGGCACGAAACAAAATGTTAAGTACCATAAACAATTCACATAAACTTGACATTGAAGGAAGGGACCAAACCTTCTTCTAAATTGTGCAACGTCTGCAAGGAATCAACTCTGCCATCCTTGGATTGTTTGGTTGTAAGAGAATGCCCCTTCAAATAAGAAATCGTCAATCATGAGACTTGCAAAAATCAATCATGATTAGAGAAATGCCCTGTCTACTTCATACAAACAAACCAGCAAACAATGACAAGGATACAAGTATTTGTCACATATACGAGACTCTGATCTGTTTGAAATTTTCTGTTTACAGGGAAGTGATAACATAAAGGGTGACAATGAAATATCCAGCTTATCACGTCGCATCTCATACACAAAATCCACAGCAAAGCGATTCATATTTGAATAGAAGCAAGATGTGCTCCAGTAAGTAGATTACCTTATCATGTATCCCTTTGGAAATTGTGTGCAGTGATTCACCAACCACCCGATCATCTTCTTTCATCTCCATCAAAAATACCTTTCAAATCGACATTCAAAAATAAGTAAGTTGGCCACTGAGACGCAAAATCCCCTATCTATAAACTTGAAAACCACTCACCCCATCTCCCCCAGTCCTTTTCCCAACAGACGAGGTATAGTATATCCCATCGTGACCGCCATACGCAACTCTCTGAAAGATAAAACTCTGATAATCTGGAAGCAGCAGAGTCCAACATTCATGAAGTAATGGCTACACAAGGAATTATTCTCAAAACCTAGATAAATAGAACTTGTTAAAATGCGCATGGCCTTCCATTCCCTAGTCTAAGATTCAAGATCAATCGAAGCATCAACTAATGTCCCTCACGTCCCTCGAATCCTACCATTCAACAAACATCGTGATTCAAAATGCAGACAAGATAAACAAAGATATACATGATGATGGAAATTCATCAGAATTCTTGACCGAGACTCCTTTCTTAGGCATAGTTTTAGCATCAGTGGCATCACCACCATCAGGATTGAGCTCTTCAATGGAAATTCAATTACGGGGGACCGAATTGCTACCAAAATTGCCGGTGAAGAACGGATCATCAAACGGATTCCTCCCACCAAAGTCAATTACCTTCACCGGCGGCTGGAGGAGAAAATGACGGCGGCGTTCTCCACAGCGGCGACGCGGTGGGAGAATATTGCGCCTGCAACTCAAACTTGCCACAAATCTTCACAGTGGAAAGAAATCGGAGGGGAAAATCGGAGAAAACAGATGGGAGGGGGAAATGACAACAGCTGTGGGTAATGACGGCAACAAATCTTTACGACGGCGACGCGATGGCGGAGGAACAGCGGCGATGCGGTGGCTAAGGAACGAGTTCTGCCCAGTCGGGTTTGTAATGAAAGGCGATTTTTTTTTTTTTAATATATATTGGCCGGGTTCGGGTCGGGTCGGGTGGGCCGGGGCGGGTCAGGCGGATCCGGCCGCATGGTGCGGCCGGCCGCATAGGAGTCTTTGTCTATTTATTTTTTGTAGTGAAACAATTTTTTTTTAAGAACCTATGGAAGAACGGACTTTCGTCGGGTCTATGATGTACTTCACCATACGCCGGTTTCGGCTTCTGTGGGTGTAACCCAAACTCTTAAAGATTGGGCAGCTGAGGTAAAAAAGCATGTTGTAGATAAATAAAAATTTAATTCTATCCCTCTCATTTTTGTATCAGTGTCCCCATTTTTGCTCTTAACTTTTTATATATTGCAGGATGATATCTACAGTGTTGATAACGATATCGAGAATCGAGAAATGCATTGCATCATGATTGTTGAATGAGGATATGAGTCATATGACGAAGTCTCGGAGGTGAAGTATTTTATCACTAAAAACTCATGGGGAAAGGAGTGAGACCATGATGGGTACTTCATAATAGCTGAAACTGCGATTTCTATAAAGGTTTTTTCTACCACAAAGATCTCATTGTATCACACTGATAACATTGATGATGGTAAATATCCTAGGAACTACCCATTTGTTATCCCTGAAGAGTAATACTAGTCTATTAGTAGTCTTTTAAGTAAGCTATTTAATTGGATTGCATCAGACTGTTCTTGTTTTCGTAGTTTATGTCCTCAGTTGTCGAAGAATATTATGTAGGTGGAATGGATGTTTTTTAGGAGTATCTCGTTTTATTTATTTTTCTATTTTTTAAAAATCATTATACTCTTAAGTTTCTCTTTAATTCCTTCTGATTCATCTTCAAAAATCTTTATCAGTAAGTTAGTTGTTTCTCTTTAATTGCTTCTCTCTTTCCTCTCCCCCCATACCTACTCTGAATTCAATTAATTATATCATTTATTGATCCTTCTTTACATGGAGAAATTAAAGGGAACTTTTTTTGGTGGATGAATTTGGAACAACCGGAAATGACTCTATGTGGAGATATTTATTTTTATTTTTTTGGGAAGATTTTAATTACTTAGATCCGATTTCGGGATAATTTTACGAAATATCACCAAACGATACTAACTATTACAAAATTATCACAAAAGTTTTTTTTTTTTTTTTTGTTGCAAAACTATCACTAAACTTATATTTCGTTTCATCTCCAATCTCAAAAGTATTTTCTGGTGAGTTTAATCTTATGTGGCAGTCGGAGTGCCATGTAGGATTGCCACATAGACAAACTACAAATCATTTAACTTCTTTTCGAAGTACTTTGCATAATCATTAATCGCATTGGTATTTTTAATTTGGACTATTATCTAATTTCATTTATTGATCATAGAACCGATCATCACGTGATCTTGAATATTTTTGAACATTTATTCTCTTACGCTATTTTCGAATTCACCACTTTCCCGTCTACATGGAACATGAATGAAAGCCTTGTGTTTCGGCTTGAGGATATAGACAAATCAAATTTTGATTTTTCATATGGGCAATTTCGTGATTAGGGGGAAAATAATACTACCATTTTCAATTAAAGCTTTCAATTTATGCGTTTTTTTACTGTTCAATCGTAACATACTAAAAACACTGTAAATGCTTGGGAACAAATTTTATGATTATGTTTGTCAGAACAAAATAAAGGGTAGACATGGAAGACATCTTTAGGGGTCTTCAAGATCGAAGCTCCCCATTAATACTACAACTAGTGTGTAGGGTGGATGGTTCGACTATACGTTTGTAATATAAATGTTCAATTCTGGCCTTCCAAAGGTATCGAACGTTTATATTTACAAACATTTGTATAATCCCCGTTCCCAGACTATACAAACTACTCCCTTACTCAATTTAATTGACATTTTGGTATTTTCAAGTATTAACAATTTATATGACGTTCTGGTATTTTGCCAAAATTACCCTTCCTTCTTCCAAAGCATTCATTAACTTTCTCCTAATCCACCAAAGAATAGGCTTATAATTAATGGCAAATCAACATTTTATAGGGCTAATATAGGTAAGAAATATTCTCATTACTCTTTGTGCAAAAGCTTTGAATGATAATTAAAAGAATAGGAGGGAGTATATTGTTTTATATAAACTTCTTTAATCTATCGTTTATGTGGAAAATAATGTACTGTATTTGGCTTTATTTTTCAAAATTTCCAACATTAGCTGGTTTCAATTGTTGGTACTGATTTTTTCACATCTACGTGCTTCAATAAGTTTGAAATAAATATTGTATTGGTCAATGCATTACCAAAACCAACTGAAAACACTTTATTAACCAAACTATATTAATTCAAAACCATAATAATAATCAAAACAATGTTGTTAACTTGTTACCCATGTGTGATTCAATAAACTCCCTAAATGCAAGCAAACATTTTCATAGCATCCATTTATCATCAATCCAATGACAAGTAATTTCCACAATTATTTCTATGATAACTACCCTTCCAAATATCGGCATAAATTAACATAAACTTTATGATCTAAACGAATCACATACATCATCAAAAATATTTGCTTATCAAAACATGGTCGCCTAATTCGAGACACGATTTGAGTTCTACCAACTTTTTTCGACTTGGTCGTTGATCTTTTGAAAGCTCCTCACATACACCCTTGCGGGAGTAATCCCTGTCCAAGGCCAATCCATGGTTCTTAGCGTAGAGGAATCTATCATAGGGATAGTTAGGAATTCCAATATCCTTGTGAATGATGCGGCCATTGCCATCGCGTTCTACATAGTGGACGTTTCTGGGGGTGCAGACCTTAAAGAACCAAGTTAGAAATTAAAAAACAAGATCGTGTCTCAGTCGTTCAATAGCTAACCTGTTGTCAAGATGTGTGAAGTTAACCAATTCTTGCACAGAGGGCCGTAGAGACTCACCAGCGTACTCATTCTCCAAATGCGTTTTAACAAATATCGCATCCAACGTAGCTTCCGCCTAGCAAGATACTACAATGATAGTTAAGATAACAAAGAAATAGTTAGTAGGGATTCGAATGTCCCACTCCGCTCCTACTTTCTCAAAAACTTAGCCCTCTTTTTATCTCGTTCTAACCTCAACTCTCGCTGCATTACCTTAGAATTAAACACCGGTAGAGTTCTCGTTTTGTATGAACTTGAGAGTAAACTTGTCGTCGGGCCTAAGCTCGTCGATTACGGGTCGAGGGCCCAACGGTCCACGATTCGAAGAAACATAAACTGCAATCGACCCGTGTATAAGGTTCACAATCATGGTTTGTTAAAAAAATTGGCAGGCCCTGGTCGATTCATAACCTCTGATTTTTCCTCCTTGGAAGCCTGGGTGATCTCCTTTGATCTAACAAAAAGCCCACAAATGCTAAAGGTTTATTTGAACGAAACCGTGAATGTTGGGATGACAAATAACTTACAATTAGTAAAACTTGAAGAAACATGTCGGGCACATGTGACCGGTGACCTAGTTTAGGGGAAGATGTATTATGAGGCTACCTAGGATATGTTATAGACTTCATCCAAGAACGCTCATAGTTCGTCCATTTTAAATATCTAGAGCTACATGAATCTACTTTGTATACGGTTCAAAGAAACATGAATCATAGTTGGCCTGTGTACAAGGTTCACAATTATGGGCCAGTAAAAAAAACCCGGCGGGCCCAGGCTGACAAAAACATCTGAAGGGCCTGGGCCGGTTCATAACATCCAATTTTTCCTCCTTAAAAGTATGGTTGGTCTTTTTTGATCTAACACAAACCCACCAATGCTAAAAGATTGTTCGACCGATACGGTGGATGCTGGGATGGGAAATACCTCATTTGACATGATGAAAAGTTTTGGGTATTCTTATCTTTGCGACCACCACCTCAATATGTCGACGTGAGGACTTGTATCTTCAACACAAAAAATATGAAAAAAATTCAAATACATATGTAATTCACTATTAAATTGGTCTAAATGAGTAGTGGATGATCTATTTTAGTACGTGGAGTGTATTGAGCAACTAAATGATCTAAAGAGTTAAAATCAAGTGGAAAATATGAAAAACTAGAAGAGAAAAGTGGAGGTCTGTTCATGTATAAAACAATACCACGAGTCATCATATAATCGGCCAAAAAATATCTCAATGTTTCTTTTAAGTTCTCCTCTATTTGTGTAACATCCGGAAGATCAAAGGTAAAATACTCTCCATCTCTGATAACATTAAAAAAAAAAAAATCCATGGAAGTGAAACTACTATAATAAGCATCCAACAATTGACAAACACCTTCACACTTCCATTTATGATCTAAGCACTTAGCAAGTAAGAAAACATTTGGAATTTAAGCAAAATGTTTGAGCCATTTTGAATCATAAAATAAACACATCCTTGCAAGCTTGTATTATGAAAACAATTCTTACAACTAAGAGCAATATATATGCAATGATCTAAAACACAAATGGAAGTACAATAATAAATACCCGGAAATTGTTTAGTAGTAATGTTAAACACCTTCAACAAATTATATAATTCAAATTATGACAAAAACATCTAGTATACAAATATTTTCCTTGAAAAGATGGGCTACATGCTTCGATAAGTTTGAGAATATGGCCGATGCATTATTAAAACCAACCTAAAACACTTTATACTAGATGCATTTGTCATATTTTGAATTATATAATTGTTGAAGGTGTTTAACATTACTACTAAACAATTTAAAATTATTGCTTTCATCTCTTGTAAATATAGATATGAAGCACATATTCAACAAATGATTAACTCTATTAACTAAACATCAACTGGGAATTAAAGTTATTTTAGATGTATAGTTCATCTCTCCATCAACAAAAATTTCTTATGACTGATGATAATATTGTATGGAAACGTCAACACATCTTACAATATAGGTAAATATATATTTTGACATATCTTGCAATCTTAATTTCTTCATTCACAAAGATGCAACTACCATATTCATGTTATCATGCCTACTTTCCCTCAATTATAAGTGTTTATCTATAAAGTTCATACTAATTTGCTAAATTTTTAAGATACTTAGAATAGTGGCCATTGGCCAAGAATCTATTGGATGAAGCTTTCATATGATTGATGACTTTAAAATGCAAATAGATTAGTTTTGGAAAAGCCATTATAAAACAATATGAAATTATAAAAGAACAATACATACTTGACACATTGAACTATAAATCATATGTCATTAAAAGATATAGTTCCTAATATTTACTATTTGTGGGTATATATATTCATAAACAATATCATGTTAACATATGTTTGTTAACATACTCATTGAAGCTGCATGTGGTAGAGCAAGAAGATAATTAAGGCATATTAAGCTCAAAGAAAATACAAAGAGGCTAGCTTCTTTATACTTAATAAGTTGGCAAAATTTCATTTATTTAGAAACAACTAACCCCATATATAAGATCTTATTCATTCGGGTGAACGAAATATAATCTAGAAAATAATTATCAAATTGTTTGGACCCTCTTCAATTTTATTTTGATGAAAATTTTCAAAATCACACTTAGACATATTCTTTTATTATTAGAGTTAATGCTGATAAGGCTGACCTGACACTGTTCAGTCCGGTCAGTAAGCATTAGCTCTTTGTACATATTGATCTATCATGTAAAAGTCAAAGATCATTCTCATCTACCTTACCTATAAATATTGATATGACCACTTTAGTCCATCAATCTACCCTTTTGGAAGTACAACTGCATAGTTATGGAGACCTGATCATGATCGTTGGAAAACCACCTCAAAAGTTTATCGATTTACCTAAATGGATCGACCTGACCCAATCTGCTGATACGTGAGCTGCCAGTTAGGACAAAGTTCTAACGGCTGAAAGTGAGTCAACAACAACGGTTTATATAGTCACTCATGACACTCCAACGGCTAGTTTTCAAAAACTATGTCTATAAATACTTCAGTCATTACCAGATTTAACTATGGGAAACTCATTATTGAAAGCCGAAACATTGTAGGAATCTTAGCTCTCTCAACGTCAATTCAACACTCGAATCCTAACGAAGTATCTTAAACGTTAAAGATTTGACATTCATTTTCTGAAAATACTCAAGTCTTGAAGCGTTCACTACTTCTACAAGGCTTTGTGGAAAACTCTCTACTTATCACTCTCGCAAGATTCAAGCTTGCAGAAGTAGTCTGTCATTCTTAAACATTACATAGTTGTCAAGCTATGTGATTTTAGAAGAGGTCGATGTTTTACCAGGATTGTTTTGTAAGTGTGTAACTTAGGAAGAGAAGGAATCGAAGGAGTATTACTTTAAAATTTTAACACTTTACACTTTAACACTCTAACATTTTGAATACTTTTAAAAATATTAGATAGATCCATAATTATTCCACTTTAACACTTAAAGACATTAATTTATTAACATACAAAATATATTAAACTCCATGTCCGAAAGTTTTGTTCAAAAAATACGACAGATGTAGTAGACTTTAATTTTTATATAGATAGTAAGTAGAGTTTTTTTTAATAGATGGGAAAACGAATTAATGTCACGACCGGACTTTGCTAAGGATAGTTAAGCCGGGGAACCGTAACTAGGGATGGGGATTAAGAAGGGGGGAAGAAAGGGGTAATGAATTAAACGTGGAACATGACTCGTAATAATAATAGAACATTGCGTTAATCGTCGAGTTTGGGCTCAAGGCCCAAAGAGAATACAAGAGTATTTGTCTTAACCATTACATAGACTAAAATAGTGCATAGATTAGCACTTGAATAAACACATAAGAGTGTATGCAGCGGAATGAGTACGCGAATACATGTATGAAGACATGCATTACCGAGAGTCCTATCTATTACATAAACAAGACAACAACAGAGCTCCGCTCGTCACTTCACCTCACCTTGCTCAACCTACACATTTAGAAATACATGCAGGGCTGAGTACAGAGTACTCAGTGGACACATGCCGAAAACTATACAATATAATTGTACATGCCATCATAAGTGAAACTAGGGGTTTTACTGTAAAGAACCTATGTTCACTAAAATCATTTCTAGTTCTGAAAAGTGTCTGCGCAGACTATGTTCTTTTAGTAATCAACCATATATGAAATTGTGGTGTCGAGGAGGTGGCCACCTCACACGACACCTGACCGGCCAACCCTGAAGATGATCCACGGTCATGTGTACACTAGTCCAAGCAAGATAGAAATCCCGACAAGGACCCGAATTCGATTAACACAAATTGGCGAAGCCAATACAGATCGGTGTCATACAAATGTTTATGGCATGACAACATTTGAAAATAAGCATTTTCATCTAAACATTCTATAACTTTACTTATATAAGAAAGCACACCTGACAACCGTAATAAGAGCTAGCCTTACTGAATTCGCGTCGTTCGCCTTCCGGTCGTCTCCCGCCAAAATAGAGATGAAATTAAAGAATTCCCATTCTTATAAACTTGAATAAATTATATTAAGAATACTCTATTCTCGTATTCCTATTTTTCTCATTTCAACTAACGTCCCGTTAAATATGTCGTAAGACTATTAATCGGAGTCAATAAATTATACGGCTAAGGGTAGCTGTAAATTATTCTTATACACTTCAATTAATATTTTACTTGAAGTATAATAGTTGGATTAAACTTGGAAAAATTATTAATCCAAGATTTCATTAACAATCATAAATTAAATAGTAAAATATAAGTTCGATCGTATCGAACTTCGATAAATGATTTGAGTTAAATCGAACCAATTGCATTAAACTAGGTATTTTAAAATCTTAATATTTCGTTTCTAATTCTTAGCTCCTCTCTCTCTGTCGCTCAACTTTTATCAAGCTTCAGCTTCTTTCAAGCTTCAACTTCTATCGAGCTTCAACTTCTATCAAGCTTCAGCTTGTATCACGCTACAACTTGTGTCACGCTTCAGCTTCTATCACGCTTCAGCTTGTATCACGCTTCAGCTTCTATCACGTTACAACTTGTATCACGCCTCACCTTCTATCACGCTTCAGCTTCTATCACGCTTCAGCTTTTATCAAGCTTCAACTGTTATGCCGGTGTCGTCGTTTGGTGCCGACGGCTCCGAAACATACGGGTAGAACTTCGCCATTCTTTCGATTTGGTAAACCCTCATTTTTTTCTAGTTTTGTATATATCTAGTATGCGTGTGTGGGTTCTAGTTTTTACGCATTCTTGCTTACGAAAATCATATACGAATATTCAGATTTATTGACATTCAGATAATTACATACATGAGGGTGTTCTTATCCTTTATTTATTCTTCTTGATTTATAAGAAGGCCGATTATCAATACTTATGCTTCGTTTTAACTTATGAACATATTCGTACATACATAAGCTTTAGCATAGATTTTAATGAATCGTGCTTGGTAATTTATACAATTTATTCATGCTAGATTTGTACAGGTTATAAATATGTATCATTCACTTGAAAGCTTGAAACTAGGGATGGTAGATCTTATGTTAGTGAGAGGTTCGGTCGTAGTTGGACGGAAATAAATGGATGAAAATGGAGCTCAATACTTCTCATTCTCCTTGCTTCGTTGCTACTGCTTTCCTCCTATTTTCCTTTCTTTCTCTCTACGGATTTGTTTACGGAGTAGTTGTTGCTTCTTTTGAAGCAAGGAGATGACGGGCGGGGGGGGGGGGGGGGGGGGGGGGGGTAGTAGTTGTGACATGAAGGGAAGTTCAAGAGTAATTTCTTGTTGACAATTGAGGAAAGTAAAAGAGGTGTGGTTGGGTGGTGGTGGTTATTAGGTTGGAGGGTAATTAATTGAGGCTTCATTTATTACTAGCTCCTTGCATTTATTGAGGTTGAAGAAATGTTGTATGCGTATATTGACACATTTTGCACACAAAAACATTAATTCTCTTGTGTGCACTTTAATGACCACCATTAATACCTTCACGGACTCACCATTGGGCTCGGCCCAAATTGCATGAGGGGTAATTCTATCCACAGCCCCCGTTTTTCTCCACACAGCCCCCGACTCAATTAATCAAAATTAATATTAGTGAATATACTTATTTACCCTTTTCTTCTTCCCACAGCTACCGATTCTTCTCTCCCATCTCTAGCACCGTCTTTCTTCCTTTCTTCCTCCCATTACAAACTCTGTATAAATTCCTAGGTGCTTCTCATCCTCCCCAACGCCAAGCTGTCGGCAGCTATCGTTGTCGTCTTCGTCTACGCCATCCGCAAACTCAAAGTGGCATGACATAGCTTCGAATACCTCAAGGTTTGCTACCACTTCCTCACGTTCTAACATTCGTCGTGATTGTTCTTGAGAGGATTGTCGGCTTCTTGCCGGCAAATTACGGCGGGAGCACCACCATCATTTGTGTCGCCTTGTTCGTACCTCTGTTGTTCGCCATTAGATCGAGAAGAACCCAAAACTTTGAGGAAAAGCAAAGAACCCATCATAGCTTTCGAAAAACACCACAGATCCAATCACAATCCCCAATTTAAAATCACCGGACCATAAACGAAATTAATATCCAAAATATCATGTTTCTTAACCTCCATCGATGAAGATGTGAATTGCGAGAAAGAGAGAAGACGGTGGCTACAAGGGCATATGAGTACGTTCACTAATATTATTTTTAATTAACTGAATGGGGGGCTGTGAGGAGAAAAACGGGGGCTGTGGATAGAATTACCCTTGCATGAAATGGACTCGCCCCATTATCCCGATTTATGCAACGGATTATCGATTCGATAATTATTCTAGTTCGAAATAAATTCTAATTATTTCCATAATCTTAATAATTAACTAAATAAATCGAATATAATAATCTCGATCACGTATCATAATACGAGCATTACTCGTAACTATATATCAATAGTTAGTTTTTTTATACTAATGAAAATGCGGGCCATTACAATTAAGTTTCTCAAGATTATAATTAATTATTAACGATTAACATTATTTTTCATCAATAACATAACAAATGAATTAGGAAAAGTAAAAATAGTTTATCTTATGTCATTTAATTTGCATGTAAATTTTCGTAAATTTTTGTTAATGCAAAGACCAATTATCTATGTATACATAAAGAAATTTAGATATATAAAATAATATTGTTGCTATATACTACATTACTACCATATAATACAAAATCTATATATTTGGTAAAGTTGATATTGAATCAAAGAAAATACTACCTTAATATATATGAAGGGTAAATAGACAATCTACTATTTTGTAACATAAGGTTCTTTTTAGTATATGTATAGATTTATGTTAACAGTTTTTAGTATTAATAATTATTTAGTTATTTAATTTGTTTATCACCTATTTTTATAAATTGTGTATTAAAATGCTATATCATTATTATACATGAATATTTTTAGTCGACTAATTAATAGTAAACGTTTTAAAAGTATAATTTATGACAATTTAAATTTTTTAGCAATTTAACTAATATGACGACTTTAAGTTTATTCCATATTTATGTTATTACGTGTCTACAGGTAACTATATCTTATACCTCACATGTATTTAAAAAATGTCCACTGTTCGTTTAGATGTATTTCCTACTTTCAAACTATTTTTTTTATTATAAATTTATAATTTCAGGATTACAAAAAAATCAGTATTCACATCATATTTTCATATTGTGGATGAGAAATACTCCCTCCGTTCCTAAATAGATGTTACATTTCTTTTGGGGCACATGAATTAAGAAAATGTGGATTTGCATGTTAAAGTGAAAAGTGCATGTACAAAAGTGTTTTTCCTTATATTTTTTTATCAAATAAGGAAACGTAACATCTTACGCAAGACGTATCAAAAAGGGATACGTAACATTTATAAAAGGACGGAGTACTAGATCAAGATGAAACTAACATAAATCCGATATAACAAATGTTATAGCTAATGAAAGGAGAAAAAGAAAAAAGAAATCAGAACACAGGACCTAAAATCTGTTTCATATGTCCCCACACATCGTGTGGCTGAATAATTAGTCTTTACTATATTAATTATTATTCTCAAATTAATTTAAGACGGACAAACAAAAACAAACTTCTGTATACACGTATAACATATATGTACTAGTTAGTTAAGCTTCTCACGACATGACATGCCATGCATATACATGGTTACATGTTTATATATATAAATGTGATATGAGGAGATACATATAATTAGAAACCATGAATCTTGATCTGTTCCTTGTTGACAATGCCGGCGGAGATGAGGAAGTTGGAAACATTCTTGCGCTGATCGCCTTGGAGCTGGATCACCTTCCCCAGCTCCTTGTCGTGGACCACGTTTCCATTACAGCAGAAATGTTTCTTAACATCTTTAAGGATCTTGTCGTAGCTGAATTGGTTGCTCAGCCCTTGCACCGTCGTCAGGCTCTTCTTCCCATTCCTCTGCTGTATGCGGATATGGACATACCCTTCCTTCGGCCCCCCGGCTTCCTTCGCCGCCTCAATGAATGGATCGAAACCACCTCGGATTATTTGCCCCTCCAGATCAACCATCAAAGCAATATATTATTAGCTTTTTTATAATTTTATTAATTACTTTTAGAGAGAGAGAGAGACAGAACAACGACGACGATGATTAATGAGATGCGATTTCTGCCCCCCAACTTAGTTGGAATCACGGGTATTTATAGGCGTCATGTGTTATATATCGTCTGTTGAAAACCGACGGTGTGAATGTTGATGGCGAACGCGTGGATTGCACGCTCTTGGGGGTGTTTAGATATGGTTGTGGACTAGATAGGCGGGCCCCACATTCTGCGGTGGTCGAATGACTCTGGGGAAGAGGAAACAAGGAAGGGAAGCTGCGCATTTCGTGGAGCATCACCTCTCGTGGAAGGCTTAATTTCAGTTTTGATTTGGCACTTGGCTTTTATGATACAAGATCAATAAAATAAATTTATTTTTATTATCTAGGAGTATATAATAGTAGACTAGTACAATGGTTATCTTATAGAAAATTAATTCACTAATTCGAAATATTTATGTACATTTATTTCAATTAAAAAAATTACTAGCTTATGTATACAAAAATAATTATTTTATTAATAACATGCATTCATTTCATTTATAATAATGTTAACAAACTTTATGATCAATATATAATAATAGTCTATATAATACACCCTCCGTTTCTTCTGAAATGACCATGTTTCTATTTTGAGGCGTGTTATTTGAAATTGTCACTTTCCTATTTTGGTCCAATAACCCCATTTGCATCCCATTACTCCCCTACTACACTAACTTTAAACACTAAACTCTTATTTTAAGTATGTGGACCATGCACCACTATTATACATCAAACCACAATTTTCGTAATACGTGTGCCCAAAAGAATGTAGTTATTTCAGAAGAAACGTAGGGAGTAGTTAATATAATCAGGGTCTTCTATATTTTGTATTGTTTGATTTGGAAGTTGATTTTGTGTGGCATAAAACGTTGAGTTAATAGTTAAAAATACCCACTTTTATAAAAACTAATACTTCTATACCCATCATATAAGAAGTATAACTTCTATACCCATTTTGTATTGAAATGTCACAAATACCCTCCCACTTTTCTAATAAAACAAAATTATAATCCAACAACTTAAATTTAGAATTTATGTCTTGGGCCCCACTCGAAATAAATACAAAATTGAATATTCCATCTACCCCACAATCTACCCCACCCTCCTCTCTCTCTCTCTCTCTTTCACGATCTCTCTCCCTTACACGATTTGAGTAATTTTTGGCGTGTAAAAACTGAAATTTAACCCCCCCTCTCGCCGGAAATTTTTTTACCGTCGCCGTCTCCGATGACAAACCAAGACGAAGCCGGGACCTCCAATCAAGCACCTCGAAACCGACGGGTCGCCTCCCGTCGTAGGCCTCAGCAGCCGCCGGCGGAGGAGGAGCAGCCGGCGGCGCCCCGGGTTTTCCCCGACCCCCCACCGCCCGTATGTCATTTTCTAAATTTGTTTACGTTCAATGTAAAGAAGCATGAAGCATGTTATGGTTTCGAGCACTTTGTTTAATAAGCATGGAGCATGTTATGGTTTGAATCGAATTTTGTGAAAAATTGAAAATTTTACTGTTTTTGATCATAGGTACACGACTGAAGTGCAATTTCAGTCGTGTAATACACGACTGAAATTCAATTTCAGTCGTGTAAAGTCAACGATTTTGACTTAAAAGTCAAAATCGTTGACCATACACGACTGAAATTGAATTTCAGTCGTGTAGTACACGACTGAAATTGCATTTCAGTCGTGTACTTGGCCGAAAAAAATGCATGAAATTTTCAATTTTTTTTTTTTGATTCGTTTTGTTTCTTCTCGATTTGCAGCCTAGGTTTCAATGGATGCGGGGCCGAATGCAAGGGTTTAGAGGGCAAATAAACCTCTACATACGGGACGACGTGGTTCGGTCGATTCCCCGCGTGTTGCGTCGAGTAGGCGGCCAACGCTTGCTCGATAGATTTACGGAAGGCCCGTTCGGATACCTCCTCGAGATTCGGAGGAACGGGAGCGCGAACAACGCCCTCCACGAGCTTCTAGCCCGAGAGCTCGAGGATGAGTCGATCCCCGAGATGGAGAGGTGGTTCCACGTAGGTGGGCAGGTGATACGGTTCCGTGCCCAAGAGTACGCCCTCGTGACGGGCCTGGCTTTCGGGGAGTCGCCTTTCAACCCTAAAGGCCGTCACGACCCTCCCCAAAGGAGCCTCCTCTACACGAAGTACGGGGGCAAATCCCCTAAGATAAATAAGTTGAAGGCGGACTTCAACGACGATACGAGTGTACTGGGAGACGCTGACCAGTATCTGAAGGCGGCCAACCTCCTCATGTACTACCTCATGCTACTCGGCCACGACAACCCGACGATCGAGGAATGGGCATGGCACCTGGTGGAGTACGAGGAGCAGTGGAGGGCATTTCCGTGGGGAGCGTGGTCGTTCCAGATCATGCTCTACCAGCTGCACGTGATGAAGAGGGACCCCGCCCTCATAACGGGCGTGCGACCCGCCTATCACCTGTACGGGCCGGTCTGGGCCCTGAACATTTGGGCCTACGAGGCGATCCCCCGAATGGGGCAAGCATGCGGGGTTCGGGATCGTCCGACACTGACCCCCCGCCTCAGAAGATGGGCCACGTCCTCCTCTTCGTGCAACTTCAGGGGATTCTTCGATAATCCCGAGGTAATTGATTTAGTAGTTTTTACCTTGTTTAATTTATTTCACGTTCGATTTATGTAAATTTGCTTTAAAAGTCAAAGTCAACCTTTTTAAAATCCAATTCAGTCGTGTAAGTCAACAATTTTGACTTTAAAGTCAAAATTGTTGACCTTACACGACTAAAATTGTAATTCAGCCGTGAACTACACGGTTGACATTGCAATACAGTCGTGTAAGGTCAACAATTTTGACTTTAAAGTCAAAATTGTTGACCTTACACGACTGAAATTGAATTTCAACCGTGTTTTACACGGCTGAATTACAATTTCAGTCGTGTAGTATGCCGTGTGTTTTGATTGAAAATTTAAATTTGACTCCTAACACCTCTTGTTTTATTTTTCGTTGTAGCTCGAGGTTCATCCGACACTGGAGGCGGATGATTACGATGTTCTCGAACTTGGATTCCAAAGTCTCGAGAGCATCGAGCCGATCGGCGTGGCCTACGTTCCCTCCAAGCGCCACGAACAAACCAATCTCCCGCCCGAGAGAAGGGAGTCGAAGGCGAAGCGCGACATGGCGAGGGCCCTGGAGAAGCTCAAGTGCAAGGGCAAGGGCGCTTCTGAGGCAGTGGCCCCTCGTCGTCGTGCTCCACGAGCGGAGCGAGCTCACTCCGACGGCGGGGTCGAGATGCCGAGGCCGAGGGTTGAGAGGAGGCCCGAAACATGGGCGTCGAAGAGGCCTCGGAGCGAGCACGCTGAACCCCGGCCCTCCGGCTTGATCTGTTGCGCACACGGAGATCCGTGCGAGCGCGGTCCCCTCGGTGACGACTTCTTGGACCGATTCGGGGACCGTCTGGTGTCCCGATGGGAGCAGGATCGCTCAGGGACCGGATTTCTAGGCCGATTGGCGAGGGCTATCGCCGGGGAGCTGAAGAAGTTCGTATCCAAGAGTCCGAGCCGCAGCCGTTCTTCCTCCGGGGGCGAGGGACAGTCCCGTGTAGGTGAGCAGCCGTTTGCGGGGCTCAGGGATGTCCACGTCAGTGAGCACTCGCTTGGGGGGCTCAGGGATATCCCGATCGAGAAAGCAGATGAACGGCACTCCGTGAGTCGTGCCTCCGGTGGTCACGTCGACGTGCCTGAGCCCTCCCAAGGCTCCCATCACTCTAGGTTGAGTGAGTTTGTTGAGGAGATAGATAGGATGGGAGCGAGCTCAGATGAGGAAGTCACGCGTGTCTCGACTAGGGAGACACGCCCCTCAGCCTCTCTACTATCTCCATATGTTGCAGAGCGTCCCAAAAAGCGATCCTCTCCGTATCAGAGGTTTAGGGAATCGGGACAGCCCCACGTGGAGATGAGCCGGACCGGGTTCTACCTTACACAGGAGATCTTCTCCACGATCGAGGACACGACGAAGTGCCTCACTGCTCTGGTAATTTTTTTACATGTTTTGTTTTGTTACTTTTACGGTTGATTTTGTTCTAATTAGGGTACTAATAAGATTATTTTGAAAATGATTACAGGAGATAGACCTGTACACGGTCTACTGGCAACATAGACTCCAACAAGAGTACCGTCTTCTCAATGGTGTTAGCAAACTGCACCACATAGTTCTGCCCCTGTCGTTTTACGTAAGTTCGTTTTCTCATTTTCCGTTTTCATTTGTTTCAATTTCCATATTCATGTATTTCAATTTGATAAAAAACCTAATAAAAACCATGTTTCCATTTCAAATAAATAAAGACACAACTCCGAGACGAGTACTTGAAGTTTCACCCCAACTCTTCGACTTGGGGGTTGGCAAACGAGACTTTGAAGTACACGAAATGGGAGATCCCCTACGATTTCATCGCGGGCTGGGAGGGGATTAACACGTACCAACCGTGGATCACCGGCCAATATGTAAGTTTTTAATATCCTATATTGATTATATCGAATTTAATTCTTCGTATTGCTCAATCGTGTTTTTTTTTTTCAGTTTCTCGTCGTTTGCCATGTCTCCTCCTCCCATTGGATCCTGTGTCGGGTGAACGTTCCTTGTTGGTGCATCGAGGTGTACGATTCCCACTATTGGATGTACGAGGGAGATGAAAACCATCCACTCAGGCAATCACGGATCATCCAATGCTTGCCCTTGTCTCGCCTCTTCTCACGCCTCTTGGAGTACAATCCCCAATACTTCACGCGTGTCAACTCAAATGTCAAAAACTGGAAGACACGATTCATGGACATCCAGTTCGCCCCTCGGGAGTATCAATTCGTCCAAAACGATGGCGTGAGTTGTGGCGTGTACGCGTGCATGTATTTGGACTTGCTCCTTGGGACCACTCGGCTATACCAGGGCGACGAGAAAATGGTCGTGGCAAGATATCGAAAGAAGATGGCGAAGCGAATTTTCATGATTTCGAGGGGATGGAGGGATTGGTGAACAAATGTATTTTTTTTTCGAATATTGATTGATATTGAATTCTGATTTAGATTTTGTAAATTGTTGAATTCGAATGACGTTTCTTGTTAATTAGATTTGTTTGAAATTGATTTTGTTCGAACGATGTTGATTTTGGTCGTTACAGGTGATGAATTGAAAAATATCAAATGGGGGAAAAATTGTTTTTTTTGGCCCTTTTTTTTCTAACCCTTCGGCTGGGTACACGGTTGAATGAGCAATTCAACCGTGTACTCAAGAACCTCAGCCGTGTACCCTAAGTCGTGTACTTAAGAACCCCCTATTTTTTTTATTTTTTTTTTGATTTTTCAATTCGTGGGACTCAATTGAGTTGGAATCACTGTTACTTTCATACATTGTGCAATCTTATGATTCGATCACGTTACGTGAATTACAAGTTTGTAAGAACATTACGTTCGTAAGTTAGTTCTAGATCAAACGTAACCTTAGTAGTTAGACTATATAAGTGACACTCACTCTACACTTCATACTTACATAACATATCCTTCAATTCAATTGATTTTTGGCTTAATTATGACATAACTTACGTTATTACACGTTTACAAAACTTAATAGACTCGAGATACACGAGAAAATCAAATGAAACACGAGAATTTTAGGAATTTTGGCTTAATTTTGACTTTTTAGGCTTAATTTTGACTTCTCACGACAAGGGTACACGCTATTTTTCATTTTAAATCGTGTAGAGTCAACATTCGTGTAGAGGGCATTGACTTTTATTTAATTTTGACTTTGTTGACCTTACACGGTTGAATTAGATTTTCAACCGTGTATACACGATAAAAATTTACATTTGACCGTGTATGGTCATTTTAAATTTTGACTTTTTTTTGTTGACTTTACACGAGTAATAGGATAATTTGACCGTGTATACATGATTAAATCAAGTATATTGTCGTGTACTTGGCCGAAGGTATCCATTTTATAACACAAAAAAACACAAATTTTCACCAAATGATCAAATCAAACACAATCTGATAAGATTACATCCAATAACATTCTTAAACATCCAAAAACGTTCATTAAGATCCAAAAAACGTCAATTTGTACAAAATAGAAATAAAAATATAATCAAGCATCGGTATCGTACGGACATCGAGGCCTAGTATGCTCCTCGCTCTTGCAAATGCTACATTTTTTCTTACCTCTTGGACGTCGAGGGGGAGCGTTTAGATCAACTCCGCAAATGGGAAGCGAGGCTTGGCAACTCCGTCGCTTGTGCCCGTATTGTCCGCATCTTGAACACCTTTGCCGGTTCGTAGAGGATTCTCCTTCAACGGCTGATCGAGCTCTTGCCATCGATGGTCGCCCGGCTTGCCTAGGTACAAGAGGGGGTAGCACCCTCCATCGTGAAATGAATTCGGGAACACTCCACGTCTCGGGATGAGGAACCGGTTGAATTTGAGGAGAATACGTAGCAACTAACGTGGATTGCCTGAAATAATGGCTCACGTAGTCAGTTGCCCGCCCACCGGAGTGCCTGTAACAACATACAATACAAAAACGTTTAGAAATCCAATTGAAATACGACAAGCGTGAAACTAAAATAAAACGAGAAGTAGCCGTACCTTATCGCCGCACAAGCGTGTCGACAAGGGATGCCGTCTAACTCAAACTCACGGCATTCGTAAGTCGAGTTTTGGAGATCGACCAGGTAAGTCTGCTTTTCACCTTCTACTCTCCAAAGGGTGGGCGTAGGCGTTCCTCTGACGGAATAGCGACGGCCCCATTCCGACGATGCCGACATCTTCGTATAGGCCTTCTCGGTGAGTTCATGTTGGCGAGCTAGGGCACTAGTCCGATGTTCGTCGAACCACTTCTCGACGACTATCCGATACACCTCGATCATGGCACAAATCGGGAGTCTCCGAGCCCACAACAACCGAGCATTCATGGTCTCGGTGGGATTCGAAGTCATGAAGCTCGTACGTCGGACGGGACACTTGCACCTCGCCCACCTCGGCAGGCCAATGTCGCTCAACCTCCTGTAGATCCCGCCTCCCTCCCTGCTTAGGTCCCTCAGATTCCCCCAATATTCATCGAATTGGGAATCTCGATAGGCATAGGCTGCAGACTCGAATATAGCCCCCGCATGCCTCCCGTACCTAACGAAATTTCTCTGGAGGTGAACGAAGCAGAGGCCGTGAGCAGCGTGCGGAAAGACGGAGTCGATCGCATTTGCGATGCTCACGTGCTGATCGGATACGATCAACAAGTCCGAGGGCGCCCCGAAACTCTCTCGGACTTTGGCCAAGAACCACGTCCAAGATTCGTCGTTCTCTATGGGACCGAATCCAATGGCAAGGGGGAACACTTGCTCGTTCCCGTCTTTCGTCACCGCCACAAAGAGCGTCCCCTTGTTCTTCCCCTTCAAGTGCGCCCCGTCTACTACGATCACGGGGCGTAGCAAACCATTTTCCCACGCCTCGATGGACGGACCAAAGGCGAGGTAGAAGTAGGTCAGACGGTCGGTGACGTGGGAGGTGTGGATGTCGTACTGGGTGCCCGGATTCATCTCCTTCAAAAGGTAGAGGTAAGAAGGGAGCCTCTGATAAGACTCGTCGAAGGCACCGTACGTCATCTCTATAGCGACGTTCCTCGCACGGAGAGCGAACGGGTAGTCAATCTGAATACCGTACTCACTCTGTAGCTCGTCCACCATCTCCTTTGGCTTCAACACTGCGCCCTCGGTGATCAATCGACGAGCGTAGAATGCTCCTAATACCATGGCCGGCACCTGTCGTTTGTTGTTCGAATTTAAATCAACTAGACACGTGTGATCGGCCACGTACTTGTTGATCTTCCAAATCCCGCCTTTCTGCGTTGCATTCAACTTGAACTCGCAATCCTTCCCCGAAGTGCACCTAAAACCCACACGGCCTTTGTCGGAACGAGGGATACAATACTCCTTCCGGAGATCCATGTGCAGCAATCCGACGGCTATATGCAAGTCATCCTTCTTCTTGAAGTATCCGTGCTTTCGCAACTGACCCAAGGCCGGTACCACGTCGGGATCGATCCATCCTAAAGGGAGCGCGGTGTCTAGATCGACATGCGGTATCAACCAATGTCGAACCGCCTCCTCGTTAGCGCGAGCACGAGCTTCGTCGTCACGGGGCTCTTGGTTTTGTGAGTGCATGCTACGAAGCCCGATAACCCTATCAATATGGCCGGGCTCGCGGATCCATGCTCCGAATTCAGCCGTTAGGCTCTCAAGTAATTGGGATCGTTCCTCCACATTCCTTGCTTCCTCGCCCTCGGACTCGAGAGACTCTTCTTCCGACTCCGGCTCTTCTTCGTCGCGTACTTCGGATTCAAATGCATTCGATCTCGGGATCGACTCCTCTTCGACGGTATAGTTCTGAAAAATCGTCGATCGTTGGGTAGTATGGGCTGCCCGATTTGCTCTACTAATGACGTAGATCGTCGACATCTCCCTTCTCGCGATGCACATTCTAAGCAAATCCCCGGTGCTCTTTAAAACGGCCTTCACCATCTCCCGCTCGTTGAGGTTCGTCAAGTGGAATAGCAAGTGCTCCGATTCATCACCCAAGTAAAGTTGAACGTCTCGCAATACGTTTTCATAGCTCAAACTCGCTATGGGATAAGTGACGAGAAAAGAGTCTCCTCCTACGTACGATATTCCCTCCCAACGACCGCTATGACGGATATGAATTCTCTGATCACCCATCTCCATCTGTACCAAAAAAAAAAAGAAAATTAATAATCTGAAAAATTTTTGTTCTTCAGTACACGGTTGAAAAGTTAATTCAACCGTGTATACACGGTTAAATTACACAATTTGTCGTGTAAAGTCAACAATTTTGACTTTCAATAGTTGACTTTGTTGACTTTACACGACAAAAACATACAATATACCGTGTATACACGGTTGTTTTGGACATAATATCGTGTACTTAAGAACAATACTTTTTTATAATTTTTTTGGAATATTACTAACAATAAATATACAAAATCATATATTACCTTGGTATTTTGTCTCGAATAAACCACTTGAATCTCTTCTGAAATTTCCAGAAATTCGAGAATGCGTACAAATCTACAAATTTTCACTCTCAATAATTAGGTAGTGTAATGTTGTGATACAATTACGTCTATGCTATTGTTTTGTTCACTTTTTCTGATTTTTAATCAATGCTAACCACCTACCATATTCTATTTTTACTGAATATGCAGATTTGGTTGTTGTAGTTAATTAATGCATTTTTTTTTTTTTTTTTTTAATTTCCACGTTAAATTGAATTTTGTTTATGGAATTGGTTCACGACTACAATTGAATCGTGAGAGGGAGAGGGAGAAATCAATCGTGAGAAGGAGGGCCCCACAATCCAATTGATTTTAATTGATTTTTTGGTTTTATTAGACAAGTGAGACCCAATTACTAAGGGTATTTATGTCTTTTAACTACAAAATGGGTATAGAAGTTATACTTCTTATATGATGGGTATAGAAGTATTAGTTTTTATAAAAGTGGGTATTTTTAAAGTTGGCCCTAAAACGTTTAGGTAGGAACGAGTTACATAGTGATTTCAATAATGTATAATTCAAATTCAATTAGTGTTTAATATGTTTGTAGGAAATCGATTGAGAATTGAAAGATTTTAGTAAGGGGTAGAAGTAATAATTTCTAAAAGTGGTTTAGACCTTAATTAATTATTCAACTTATCTTTCACTAATTCATACGATTAAGTTTGGTGATCTATAACATAATGAAAGTAGCAATAGAATAAAATATAGCCTCGATTGGGTTTAGAACGAAGTGAATAATTAATGGGCAAATTAGGTAATGACAAATAAGCAGAGATTCTTCCACGTGATAATTGATTAAAGTCAACTACACGCATAAGAGCATCGGCATTAGAGTACGGGAGTACGGCATATGCTAGACAAAAAATGTGCTGACTAGGAATGAGTACGTAGGATACTAAAAAGTGGTGCATTAGAGAACAGTGTATGTTGTTTATTTGTGTGTTGACTGGACTATATATGACTGGACATTTTTAGTTGTTTTTAATTCTTGTTCCGTTTTAGTTTTTTCTGTCGTTCGAACACGAGTTTTATAATAAATCAAATTGTATTGCACCTTTGGAAAATTACAATACAATGATTTTAAAACAAAACAAAAAAAATAATATAAAAAACAAAAAAATAGAATAAGGTGGGCCCTTGCATTGCGGTTATTTGTGTGCCCATATTTCCTCGATCATATCATCTTGCAATTTCTTGTGGGCCCTTGCATCGCGGTTATCAACATCCCTATGTATATCTCTTGCGAACGAGGCATCGACACCTTGTCGTGCTTGCAACCCACCACTTGAGCTCGAACTCGCTTCTTCCTCCTCCGACCAGTTTTCTACTTCCGGGCCTTCATCTTCAACTATCATATTATGCATGATAACACATGCGTACAAGATTTCTGTTATATTTTCTATGTAGTGCATTCAAGCCGGCGCACAAATAATTCCCCACCTTGCTTGTAGAACACTGAATGCTCGTTCGATGTCCTTCCTCGTAGCCTCTTGCTTTTGAGCGAAATGTCGTCTCATGTCATTTGTCGGACACGGCAATGTGTTTACAAAGGTAGGCCACTTGGGATAAATATCGTCCACTAGATAATATCCCATTCGGTGAAGGTTGTTGTTAGCCATGAAGCTCACTGCCGGAGCAACACCGTTCAAAACGTCGTTGAACAGAGGGCTTTGGTTAAGCACATTGATGTCGTTGTTCGAGCCAACGACCCCGAAAAATGCATGTCAAATCCACAAGTCGGTGGACGCAACAGCTTCAAGAATTAATGTAGCAACCCTTCTTATAATTGAGATACGCACATGCCGAAGCCGTTGGACAATTTTTCCATGGCCAATGCATGCAATCGACACTCCCAAGCATTCCCCGAAAGCCGTGATTCGCCTCGTGCATGTGGATGATTCGGGCACAATCCATTTGAGTCGGCCGTCATAAATATTCGTCTCCAAAAGCAGCAATAACGACACAACAAAATTTCTACAGAATTTGACGCCCGATTGAGTTAGCATTCCGCAACTCGTCGAACATATCTGCAGATCCACCATACGCAAGTGCACTTTTGTAATGGATGAAGGCCGACTCGACCGGTAGCACTTGGTCATTGTTGAAAATAATGATCTGTGACCGATACAGCGTTGACAATCTTCAAGAATAACACTCGCCGCATACGGAATCGTCGATGAAACATGTACTCTGAATAGGTAGGTCGGTCAGAGAAATAATCGTTGTACAACTGCTTGAAACCTCCCTCACGATCACGCTCAATATATTTTCTTTTCGATTTCTTACTACTTTCCTCAGCCTCGACCTCTTTTAATTTATCTATCTCAGATTGGCACAACAAGGCCATGGTTTGGCGTGCCAATCTCATTCTCTCCTCGTGATTCATTTTGTTGAATACGAGAACTTAAGCAACTATTCAAAAAAATTGGAGAAACAATTGGATAAAATATGAAGAAGAAAGTAGGAAGGTGTGTTGAAATAAGTGGAGAAATGGTGTATTTATAGGATAAATTAAAAGGAAAAAAATAAAAATAATCGGATGTAAACAAAGCTTGATCCGCTACTACCAATATGCTCTAATCATGTGCCGCCACGTGGCACATGTGACAATTAAAAAAAAAAAAAACAGCCTCATTCCGGAAATTACACAAACACCCAATCAGGGCTTGCCATAATGGAAATAGAATTATTGTGATATATTTTCCATATTTATAGTTGCATTGGTTGGAAACCCTAGTTGCCTCTAGTCGCAATTGGTTAGTATATATAAGGGTTAGGGTTGTATTGTGTAGGTATTCATTCGTTTTGCTCAATACACAATTTTCTTCTTCCCCGTTTTCTTGCTTCTTTGCCGTTCTTATCATGGCACCAGAGAAGGTTACGGTCCTTAACCATTAAAGCTTCCGCAATTTTCTTTTCCACACATCAATGGCGAAAGATGGTGACGACCTTAAAGCCGGAACTGCCATTGACGTGATGTCCCCATACTATATTGGCTCGTCCGATAACCCGAGCCACGTATTTGTTACCGATCTCCTCAATGATGGAAACTATGGAGATTGGTCCGATGAGATGGGAAACTGTCTTTTCGCGAAGAACAAGTTTGGATTTGTTGATGGATCCCTAACCGAACCGACGGAAGGTTCGCCTGAATTGCCGTTATGGAGACGCTGCAACGCGATGGTCAAAGCATGGCTCGTCGTAGCCATGGACAAGGAGATCCGGAGCAGTGTAAAGCATACCAAGACGGCGCACGAGATATGGAAAGATCTCAAAGAAAGGTTTGGGAAGGAGAGCGCTCCGAGAGCGTACGACCTGAAGAGAAGTCTCACCCTCACGCGCCAAGATAAAATGTCGGTATCCGCTTACTATACGAAATTGAAAGGGATATGGGACGATATTGACTCCGCCGCTGAAGTTCCGAGGTGTACGTGTGGAAAGTGCACTTGTGGTGTCTCTAAGAAAGTCGTCGAGAAGATGGAGAAGGAGCGAATCTACGAATTCCTCATGGGCCTCGACGATACGCTCAACACTGTGAAGACTCAGATTCTCAACACTAAACCTCTGCCGAGTCTCGGGGCAGCCTATCATCTAGTAGCGGAAGACGAGCAACGACGTCTGATCTCTGCTTCTCGAAGGCCAAGTGTTGATGGTGCTGTTTTTCAAGTCCAGCGGCAAAATAGCCAGGAGCGCAAAGATTCAAGTCGAAGCAACAACAAGAGCCCTCCTCAATGTAGTCACTGCTGAAAGCTATGGCACACAATCGATAACTGCTATGAGATTGTGGGTTATCCGGAGTCGAAGAAAGGAGGAAACAAAGGAGGAAACAAAGGAGGAAAACACCCATCATACAAGGTCGCCCATGTCGATGTGAAGCCCGCGAATGAGGAGAACTTTTTGTCCAGTTTTACGCCTTCACAGATGGCTCAACTGCGAGATTTCATCAATAGCGGCAACATTGGTGGCAACATTGGCAGCAACATCAGCAACAACATTGGCAGCAACATCAGCAACAACATTGGCAACAACATTGGGGCGAGCGATCCTTCTGTTAACATGGCTGGTAAGGCTCCTCTCAACAATCCTTGGATTATTGATTCTGGAGCTTCAGAACACATTACTCATGACGAAGGTAACATAAACCTTTTCACGCAACGGGATGCCGGGATGCCAGTCAAAATTCCGAATGGAGATAGAATACCAGTTCGGAACATTGGGAATGTTAACCTATCTAATGGGCTGAAAATTGAACGCGTCCTTCATGTGCCGGATTTCCAATGCAACCTTCTCTCCGTAAGTAGGCTTACGAAGGATCTAAATTGTGTGCTGACTTTCTTTCCTGATTTTTGTACTATACAGGACTTAGCTTCGAGGAGCCTGATTGGAGTGGGTAAACAACGTGGTGGTCTATATGTCTTGGAGCCCGTTACTGAGGACAGAGAAGCCTTTGCTGCATCAGTTGATCCAGAAGTTTGGCATAGGAGATTAGGTTATGCCTCAAGAGTTAAGTTACAGAGTACCAGTTTGTCTAATAAGGTTTTTGAGGATTTTTGTGAACCTTGCATTAGAGCGAAGCAAACGAGACTTTCTTTTCCGTTAAGTTCTATTCAATCTGATGCCTGTTTTGATTTGAATCATTGTGATATATGGGGCGGATATAGAACTGTTTTGTTGACTGGTGCTCATTATTTCCTTACTATTGTGGATGATTATAGTCGGGGGATTTGGGTTTATCTGATGAGGTTTAAGTCCGAGGTGTGCAAATATTGCAACTATTTTGCAACATGGTCAAGACTCAGTTTAATAAGGTCGTGAAAAGAGTTAGAACGAATAATGGGGGCGAGTTCCAATCGAACGAAATGATGAGTTACTATTTTGAGCATGGTATTATCCTAGAAACCTCTTGTGTTCATACACCACAACAAAATGGGGTAGTGGAGCGTAGGCATAGGCACATTCTGGATACCGCTAGAGCTCTGTGTTTTCAAGCTAATCTACCTATCATTTTTTGGGGGGAGTGTATTCTCACGGCCGCTTACATAATAAACAGGCTTCCCTCAAAGGTTCTACAAGATAGCACCCCTTATGAAAGAATCTTTCGTAAAAAACCTCACTATGATCACATGAGGGTGTTTGGGTGTCTTGTTTACACTAAAAACACGGGAAAAGTAGGAGATAAATTCGAAGAAAGGGGGAGGTCAGGCATTTTTCTTGGATATCCGCATGGTCAAAAGGGTTACAAGGTGTTTGATCTCAAAAGTAAAAGGATTATTGTCTCTCGTGATATAAAATTCTTTGAAAGCATTTTTCCCTATGCGTCGGCCTTGGATCAAACACGATCTCGACGCAATTCTGAAATGGATGTTGCAGAAAATGATGAGGATGACATGATCCTTAATCATTTGGACGAGGATGGAAGAAGTGGTTCGGAAACCGAGGGCAGAGTTGTTGAGGATGTGCATACTCGTCGAAGTACTAGAGAACGACGGCTACCAGCTCATCTGCAGAATTATGAGGTCCAACTGCCCCGATCTATAGACCACACACAACCCACTTCCGATTCAGGCTCGTCGACGGTACACCCTATTGCTCACTTTATCTCATATGATAAGTTTTCCTCTAACCATAAATGCTTTTTGGCGGCCATCAATACACATGATGAGCCCAATTTTTTCTCCCAAGCAGTCAAACTACCTCAATGGCGAGAGGCTATGCAAAAGGAAATCGACGCCTTGGAAGCAAATGGGACTTGGTCCCTCTTCCGCTTCCACCAGGAAAACGAGCGATCGACTCAAAGTGGGTTTATAAGGTGAAGTACAGGCCCACCGGGGAGATAGAACGGTATAAAGCACGTCTCGTGGCGAAGGGGTTCACCCAGATTGAGGGTGTTGATTTCCATGAGACTTTCGCACCGGTGGCGAAACTCGTCACTGTGAGATGCTTGCTAGCTGTGGCTGTCAAACCCAATTGGTTGGTGCACCAATTGGACGTAAACAACGCATTTATCCATGGTGATCTAAAGGAGAGTGTATACATGAAAGTACCGCAAGGTTTTGCAAAAAATGGTGATACTCGAGTCTGCAAACTGCAGAAGTCCCTCTATGGTTTGCGTCAGGCTTCAAGAAACTGGTACCACAAATTCACGAAGGCCATTCTCAGCATTGCTTTCAAGCAATCTCGGGCTGATCACTCGCTTTTCATTTTCAAGCGAGAACACACATATATTGTTGCACTAATTTACGTCGACAACGTCCTGCTCGCTGGAAATAATGAAGCAAAGATACAGGAGATCAAGCGCTACCTTGACAGTGAGTTCAGCATCAAGGATTTGGGACCGCTGAAATATTTCTTAGGAATCGAAGTGGCTCGAAGTAATGAAGGAATGGTGTTGAGCCAACGCAAATATACACTTGATATTTTGAAAGATTGTGGCATGGAAGGATGTCGACCATGCTCCTTCCCTATGGAGCAAAACACTCTGTATGATCACGACGAGGAGGGAGTCGCCGTGGACACTTCGGAATATCGACGTTTAATTGGGAGATTGCTCTATCTCACGGTTACTAGGCCAGACATCCAGTACGCCACTAATGTGTTGAGTCAGTTTATGTCTTCTCCGCGTGAGTCGCATATGAATGCAGCATTGCGGGTGGTTCGTTACCTCAAAGGGACGCCGGGCCAAGGTCTATTTTTGCCTTCAAGTGGAGATTTCTCCCTTATGGCTTATTGTGATTCAGATTGGGGGGATTGTACCATGACGCGTCGTTCTCGAACAGGATACTTCATGTCCCTCGGAGGTGCTCCAGTCTCTTGGCGAACGAAGAAGCAATCGGTCGTTTCGCGCTCGTCGGCTGAGGCCGAGTATCGTGCTATGGCCACCACTGTGAGTGAAGTACTATGGCTAAGATGGTTAATGTTCGAGTTGGAAGTTCGACAAGAATGCGCTACACCACTCTATTGTGATAACCAAGCAGCAAGGCATATTGCGAATAATCCGGTATTCCATGAGAGAACGAAGCATGTCGAGATGGATTGCTATTTTGTTCGGGAGCGTGTAGAGTCGAAGGAGATTGAGCCACGCGAGATCAATACCTCCGAACAAGTTGCTGACATGTTCACCAAGGCCCTTGGATCTGAACGATTCAAATACTTACTTGTCAAGTTGGGGATTCAAGATCTTCATCGTCCAACTTGAGGGGGAGTAATGGAAATAGAATTATTGTGATATATTTTCCATATTTATAGTTGTATTGGTTGGAAAACCCTAGTTGCCTAACCCTAGACGTAGCCGCAATTGGTTAGTATATATAAGGGTTAGGGTTGTATTGTGTAGGTATTCATTCGTTTTGCTCAATACACAATTTTCTTCTTCCCCGTTTTCTTGCTTCTTTGCCGTTCTTATCATGCCACGTGGCCTGCTAAATTTAAAAAAAATAGCGGTCAAACAGAACTTTTGACCGGTGAATAGGAGATCGACACGTGGCGTACACTGTTCGCAACATGCGTATGCGCAAGCGTACACCTTTGTGACGTCGTACGCCACGTGGACCCTTGCATCAACGCACGTTTTACGTGCGGCGTGCGCACGCCGACGTGGCGATGCTACGCAAGCGCCACATGGCATGCACACGCTTCCGCCCTGGACTCCATTGCTGATGCTCTTAGGGTTATTTGCATCTATACGCATAAAAATTTCTGATTTTTTGGCCTACAACATACCGCAATTTATATTGGTGTAGAAAAGAGGAAGCAGTCTATCCTATTAAAGAAATTTTTAAAAGTTTTTTTTTTAAAAAATGGTGTAGAATAAAGTGGTGATGCCACGTATCGAGATTTCATTCGCGAGTTTCATTTGTGCATGTTCTATGATTTATTTCTCTCTGTTTCCTGAAACCAGTATGAATGGTGAAAAAAACTTAGTAGCTGGATTGGTTGATTTGCTCCATTTTGTTAGACTATGGTTGTGCATTTGGCCATTACAGAATACTCTATTAAGTTAGTTTGATAGTAATATGCAGTGCTCCTCTGCATAATTAATGAAACTGAGGTAGTGAAAAAGAAATTCTACAGTTGTGAAATCATTGATTACGAAGATTCCTTCAATTCATTTACATATTGAAGAAATCTCTTGGGAGATATGCTAGCAGGTGATGTCGGGGGTGTTGAATCTTTCACAAATTATATAAGAATTCGCTTGATTTAGTTATAGTTTGACTATGATGTTAAGCTATTTGTCTGTTAATTCTATTATTTGATAAGATCATTGTCTTGTATTCGTTACGTGAAGGAAGTATATTGTAGAGGCTGCAAAAAAAGGTAGGAGTCGAAGCAGCATATCGATTACGGACATACCATGTTTTCAAGGTAAGTCTTCTTCTTTACTACATAAGTGTGGTATTTCATAAATCGAAGCACT
The DNA here is from genome assembly GCA_029379335.1 of Thymus mandschuricus. Classification (NCBI taxonomy): domain Eukaryota; kingdom Viridiplantae; phylum Streptophyta; class Magnoliopsida; order Lamiales; family Lamiaceae; genus Thymus; species Thymus mandschuricus. The sequence continues at coordinate 23,997,912 of CM057080.1, forward strand.
CTTTTCATGAGTAGCAATGGAGTACACATGAATACTGATTATATAAGAAGATAAATAATGCACTCTTAACTAATAATTTTTATCTATTAAGCTCATGCTACTTTTATTACCTCATTTCAATCTAGTAGTTGGCCTATATATATGAAGTAGATTTTCCTTTTCGTTTTCTTTTTTCAATTCAAGGAATTATTCCACCTCCAATTATAACATCGCCCTCACCAATTCCGCCTTCGCCCATTCTTCGTAGAAACACTACTCTTGATTTAAAATGCTTGTTAGATTACTTCCTTAGATAAGCATGGGTCAAGAATGGATGTACACACTCATTGGAAATGGTGATTTGACTACAGTATTCATTCGAGGATTGGATTCCTTCGTCGAATTTGCATGTAGTCATCCAAGATTTATGAACAAACATGACATTAGGTGCCCTTGTGTACGGTGTAAATGCAAGCATTTTCGCAACCCAAGAGACGTTAAGTTTCATCTAATGACGAAAGGGTTCATGCCAAATTACCACAATTGGATTTGCAACGGTGAACCACAACGAGAGCCAACAATTAGTGCCACGTTACGTGAAGAAATAGCTCATAATCAGTACGAGTCATTGGTGTTATATCATGGTGGTTCGTCACATTTTCATATAAATGATTTAGTAGAAGAGGCTCCAAACCCTCAAGCACAAGAGTTGTACTCTATGCTTAATGCTGCAAACAAGGAATTGTGGCCAGGATGTATGACTCACTCTCAACTTTCCTTCGTGTCTCGCATGATGAGTATAAAATCTGAGAATCACCCATCCGAAAAATGTTTTGATCAACTAAGTGAGTTGATCCAGGAGGTGGTCCCGAAAGATAATTATGTGCCTAGGGATTTTTATAACGCGAAGAAGCTTTTGAGAGGGATGGATTTGCCCATTGAACAGATTCGTTGTTGTCGGAATAGTTGCAAGCTTTTTTGGAATGCACGGGTGTTGATCTATCAAGATGCAAATTTTGCGAGGCTAGTCAATATAAAGACAACTATAGGGAGAGCTCGAGTCAGAAAAAGTACCTAATACCTGAAGAGCTTACTTATACCTGAAGATAGCCTGATCAAAGAAATCATTGATATTTAATTATTATTTTTTTAAATTGCAGTTTTTACTTAATTTACTTTATGCATGATTTTCAAAGTTTTCTCTTTCTAGCATTTCCAACTATGCAAAATATTTTAAAGTAATTTCTGTTGGAGCAAAATTATATAATGACTTGTTGATTACTGAGTTCGTGTATTAGAGATATTATACATGGGATGAGGAGAAGTTGAGCACTACCATAGTGAAGAGTCTTTGAGAGAAAGTAGTTGCTGCCACTTACCGTGATTTTATCTCGGGAATCAAGAGATTATACTACGGTGCACAGAAAGATCGGGACATGATTCGGTTGCAGGATAATGTGTTGGAGGAATGGGTGGCTTACTGGGAGTTGCCTGAGGTAAAGGCAAAGTCTATACAAGCAAGGAAGAACCGATTCTCCAAGCCGGCTAGACCAGGGACAGGCTATTTTATTCATCATGGAGGATCTAAGTGTGCAAAGCTATATGCAGAGGAGATTATATGTAATCTAAAGTTTTCTCACATTACGAAGTTGTACATTATAAATATATAAATATATAAGCATTAATGTTATGTATACCTTGCTGAATATTACAGGCTCGTGAGAAGAATTATGCTCCGACAGAATGTCTCATTGATACGCTCGTGCACTTTCATTACAAGAACGGTATTTGGACCGACAAGAGAGCACAATGGGATATGGTATGTATGAGTCCTTTTATTAGAGAAAAATCACTACGCTTCGTTAGAGCACATTGGAATTCATGCTTAATCTGTAAGTTGCAGCTTGCAATTACATTTGATATTGCTTTTAATTAGTCCTTTCTTAACAAACTCATGAATTTGTGGTTTTAATTTGGTAGTGCGTGTGCTGAGATGTGTGCATGGTTTTTTGTTCTAGCAATATCCTTCCATTGCAATATCAGACTGCTGCTTTAGATATATAGTTGTAGATATGAGTATTTATTAAATATGATCAATTTTTTTGTTCTAGCAATATCCTTCCATTGCTTTCATTCTATATCTTAATTATATAACCCATCAATGATGACTTCTTGTAGGAGGAGGTTCAACGTAGCGTGGACGAGTTGCCACAGCCCGTGTCAAATGAGGAGAATAACAAAATCTACCTACAAGTCAACCGAATGAACAAAAAGGGTTGAATAATTGGTCAAGGTAACCTGTCACAGTTTCATGCTTTTAGTTCTAGCGCCCAGCACACTTTCATGACCCAGCCAATCGATGTGTCATGCAATCCGACTGTTCTAAAGATGCAAGATGAAATTGATACGCATCGAGAAAATGAGGAGAAGTTGATGAGTGAGTTGACTAAACTTCGTCAAGAGGTGAGGGGATTGACAAAGTTCATGAGTATGAGTCGGATGGGAAGTGAGATGCGATATACTACGATCTTAAGATCTCCGACTCGAGATCCTTCGGACCCCACTGAGTAGTTTAGTCTTTGGACTATGAAAACACACTTAATCTTTATATGATGTTATGATTCTATATGTGTTTGGATTAAGTGGGATTTGAATGAAGTATGTAGTATTATATATGTGTATTTAGAGTTCAACTATGCTTTTGTAGGGCATTAGATGATGCAAAATTTGTATTGGCATATTTAATTAATGTTGTTTGGTGTGAATAAAATTGAACAAGAGGCATGCATAATTTTATTTTATTTTTTTAAAAAAAATCTTATATTTGCGGGCGGATCGCCGACCGATATTCAGAATAGATACAGTAATCCGCTGCGGTTTCGCGACGTATATATAAGATATAGAAATTGTATTCTACTGCGGAATCTTGGCGGATTCCCGTCGATTAAATTTTCGCCACAAATCTGCCACGAAAGTCTACAAGCATTCCGCCACAAATTGGATAAAACTCCTGACACAACTCCGACTGGCTTTCACATCGCGGATCTGCAACTAAATTCGCCGACGGACATATCCGCCACAGAATTGAATTGCCGACGCGCATTTCTGCGTCAACTTTTGTCCGTCGCCAATCCACAGCCGTTCCGATTGCTGGCGGAATTTTTTATTTATATTGCGGAATTTTCCGCAACAGTGTATTCTCATATACTCACATCTCATAATCTCCATTGGAAAATTCATGAATTTGATCTTGAAGAACTCGATGAGATTTTTTATTTAAAAACACGAAAAAATTGATGTATAATGTTTTTGTCTTTTACCTTGCATAACATTTGTATAATGTTTACAACTAGAGTTCGTATGAATATGTACGTTACAAAAACAAAGATCCTCCTCATGTTACGTGAATTCCACTTGAATATCAACTCTATTACAAGTACCAACATGATTCTTCCAAAATTCGGAAATGAAATAATATTCATTAGTTAGACTTATATCGAAATAAAAGAAATATGAACCAAATGTAAGTGCATTTAAGCTAAAAAAAAATCAGTTCAAGTATTTTTTGATAGTTTGATATTTTGTGTAATCGCGTCCTTACACAGAATATAAATTTTCAAATCAAACTTTCTAATGGCATTCGGAAAATATAAATTCCGTTCTTCCATGTTTGCATGCACACATAGAAGCATGGAGACCTTTTATATATACTACCTACGTCTTATATAAGTAGTCACATTTGTCATTTATGTCTATCTCGTTTATTAGTCTCACTTCCTAAAATGGCAAAGATTATTTAGCTACAATTATATAAGTAGTCTCAATTGTCATTTATGTCTATCTTGTTTATTAGTCTCACTTCCTAAAATGGCAAAGATTACTTAGCTACAATTATATAAGTAGTATCATTTGTCATTTATGTATATCTCGTTTATTAGTCTTATTTCCTAAAATGGCAAAGAATACTTGGCTACAATTAACTCTCTCTCTCCTCAAAATCAATTACAGCCACATATTTTCTTCCTCATTGGCTATTGTGTCATTTTCAAATGGGACTACTTATATGAGATGGAGGTAGTATATAAGACAAAGATCAGATTCGAGAACCAATTTCAAGGGACACGATGTAAAATAGTCATTTAGATAATAAAAGAAAAATTGTAGCCACTAACTTAAAATTTATAAATTCAAGTCATTTTCCACTTGATGAGACAAAATTACCCTTAGTAATTGTATATAGATTTTTCATTTTTTACAATAATTCGCAAAAGCTCAAAAACCAAAAATTAGTTTTCTATTTCATCTAAAAGCATTTCGTCCGTCCACTAGTTTTCCGATTGAGCACCACTCTTTCACTTCCTGCCGTCCATCGGAGAATGAAGCCTCGATCGAGCCCGATTGTGCCACCTCTGTCGCCGGAAATTCATGACCACTCTGTCACACCATCATCGGTAGCCATCAAGCCTTATCTGTCGTTTCCGTTAGCTTCCCACGACATTCGAGCCGCCGAAGTTGTCGTCGTCGATTCGCGCCGCCGCCGTCTTATGTCTTAGAAATAGAGAAAGATCAATCAATATATAATGGATGCTTAATATATGGGCTTGATCGGGACAGTTGGCTCGATCGAAACCGATATAAACCAAAATTTATTTTGCAGTAGAAGTGGGACATGGCTTGATCGAGAACACGTAGACTAAGATTGCTCCATCAAGCTCGATCGAGATCTCATTAAGGCCTGCTATGTTAATTTTATAACAACTACTCCTCCGTCCCACTTAATTAGTCCCATTGAAATATTATATACCTTATATATGAATATCCAATCCAATTGGACTAATTAAGTGGGACAGAAGGAGTATATTAAATACACATGCATGGCTCGATCATGATTATCAAGGCCCAATCGAGCATAATGATACATGCACATGGCTTGATCGAGATCTAAACCATAAAACACGAAACCCTTAAACCCTATACCCTGAACCTTAACTCCTGAACACTACACACGACCGTAATCCCCATACACACATGCATGGTTTTATCCATATTGTGCATGATGATGCTCGATCAAGATTGAGGACCTCCATCGAGCCTCGTATGTGTTAATATCTAGTTTGAGATAGCGGCAAACGGGGCCGAACTAGAACAAGGGCTCAATCAAGCCCGATCGAACCTATAAACAAAAGTAAACTTACGCGACCGAGCCCCTATTCTCGATCAAGCCCACTGCTGCAATTCTCGCTGAAAGACTTTGTGCACTAACAACGGTAACCACAATGACTAGCACTGTGACAACCAATGTTGTAGACACTTACGCAGCGGAATAAAAACGAATGCAAAGACACAATGACACGAGATATGGTTTTTAACAAGATATATTTCTATATCATGCCGTGCCTCAAGGCCAAAAACAATTCACTAATAGTAAACAAACAATTTACAAGTCGAGGTTAAAGGCAAATCAAAATATCTAACCTAAGCTAGTGGAACTCGACTAAACAACCTTTTGGAAAGGATAAAACAAGTGAATCGAATCTAACTCTATCACTAAAGACTAGGTAGAAGAAGATGTATTCTACTCGAGTTGGACTCTTCAATTTATAGATCTTCCAATCTTGGATTGCACGCACATCCCATGAAAATCGCAACCATCTTCTCCACTTCTTCAACGATCGGTTCTCCCCCTTTCTTCTCACCGGTCGAACTGATCTCCAACTGAATTTCGTATTCCCCAAGAATCTCCAACGAATTCAGACTTGGTCAAATGTTCTCACCATTGTTACCACCATTGTAACCTGCATTGTGGAGACAGAAGAAAGACAAAATAAAATATAGAATTTACACGTGGAATATAAATTCCAACAAGCTCCCCCTTTTTGTCTTTCTTCACAAAACACAATCCGTCCCTGTTTAAGATAGAAAAACAATCCATGCAATATATAGCACAAAAGAACTACATACTTCATGAATTCAATCAAGGAAATATTCATCATAAAAAATTCAAGATAGCATCAATAGAAACCATCAAAAGCATCCAACTGAAACCATCAAAAAACAGATGAAAAATATCCAAAACAACCACAGCAAAAATTTAAATTGTTTGTTCGCATCCATCCACAGAAAAGTTAATTGTTTTTTACCCTGCACACATAGAAACACCATTAAGCAGCATCACTGGAACCAGCTTCATCTTCATCCGCCTCTTCCTATTCCTCCTCCATGTCTTCATCTCCCCCTTCGTCTGCATTCTCCCCTTCTTCTTGACCATAGCAGTAGCGATGACTAGGCTCAGCACCAGCACCATCTCTCCCTTTTTGTGAAGAGAAGACAGAAAAGATAACCTTTCTGTTCGCCTTGGCCTTTTGAAGCTGATCCTCGAGGGATGCAATTAGTGTATCCATATACACCAACTGTGATCCTGTATGCTCCAGCATGCTACCTGCAAATTGACACACAGGAGAAGAGCCTGTGTCTTGGTCAGATGAAGCACCGATAGGATAAATTCCATTCCAAGGGAGGTCTTCAAAATGATCCTTGCTGAGCAAGACTAGCATGAAGACCCCACAGAGGCTTATTGGGAGTGAAGGAGTCAGACTCCGAGAGCTTGATTTTTTGCTTCTTGAGCAACTCAAAGATCAAGGAAGGGTACGGAAGATAGGTCTTCGACTTCCTCTCAGCATGGATGGCAATCTCATCAAAGATAATCTTTCCAAGATCGAACTGAATTCCCATACCTATCTTGTACAACACCTCATTTGCTGAATTGAAACCCCAGTGTTGTTGGAGGTAGGAAGCCAGTTGAATGTCATGATCTTGTGCAACACAGCAAAGAGAGAAGTAAGATGTACAGCCCTGCAGTCATGATATTGACTCACTCCAGACCCTTTCCACTCCTTCTCCTTATCCCTCGTCAGCAGCCTAGCCATGACTGGAACATTAACACTCACCACAGTGTCCACACAGTCCTTCCTCCCAAAGAATTTGTTGATTTTGTGGGGAGTGATGTGAAACATCTTCCCCCTCACATACACTTTCCCATAATTCTTCGACGAGACATCAGAGAAGGACTTGGTGATATTGGCATAGAACTGCTTCACCACATCACTTATAAACGGACCAGCATACACACAAGCATTGAGCAAACCAGCACGATCAAGAAATTTCCCTAGATTATACACCTCTAGATTATCCACATCCACACTCCGATCTAAAGCAAAACACCTATCCTTGAACCAACCCTACCTCCTCAACGCAGATTCAGTATAAAACTCAGTACACACACCCCTAGATTGATCAGACTCCCCCTCACTATGCTCAGAATCATCCCCCGATGAAGTTTTATCTGAAGAAGTACTTACAGTGAGCTTTGGAGGCTTCCGAGAGGTACGAGCAGCAGAATCCATCTTCCTCTTCTGCACAGAGAGAGTGGTTTATCATCAGCATCAGAAGACTCAAGATTGATGGTCACCGGAGGACCACCATCTCCCTTCCCAAACTTAGAGCGAAGACGATTTGAACGGCGATTTGGTGGAGACTGGATTTTGCGGGCAACCTGCTTCCACCGCATCTTCCTCTCTTTCACAGGCTCCTCCTTGACTTTCTCTTCACTGGTGCTCCCCTCTGACTGAAAGAGAACGTTGAAGGACAGATCCGTCCCCGATTCTGAGCCTTCCAAACTAGGGTTTGGAAATTGGGGCACTTGAACAGTAGCACTCACATCAACGGCCTACGGCATTTGAACCTCCTGTGAAACCGGGGCTGTTGAAACCACCGTCGTTGCGACATTCAGATCCATAGGAGCTGTACTGACCGGCACCTCCGACGGGACAGAGATTCCCGAGTTTGGAGAGGTGTCCATCGGAGTGGCTTCACTGATGCGAGACGACTGAGGACCTGGGGGAAAGACCTGGGTAATCGGCTGGGGGAGTAGAAGAGGGTGGTCGGAATGGGAGTAGTGAGAGAAATAGTAGGGTTTGGTTGTGGCGGCGGTAGTATATTTGGGAGAGGAGGAGTAATTGTCGGCGCCGGATCGGTGTCGAACTCCGCAAGCAACTGAGCAAGAAGCTCTGGTTGATCGTGGAACATAGTTTCCAACCGGCGGCGGGCATTTTCGGTGAGCATGGTGAACGACAGTAGATGTATGGTGATGGAGAATGGTGATAACTGGAAACACTAAGAAGATAAGAGATTGGGCAACTGAAAGGACTGGAGAAGGTGAAGGGACACACGGCAAATTAATATTTGTCAGCTTTCAACAGAAGAGAGAAAAAGTAGGCTTAATCCGAGATACGAGGAAATAATAATAGCATGCAGATTACGTGAATCTCAGATTCGAATATTTTAAACTATATCCCCACAGAAAACGAAATATCCAAAACCCGAAAAAAAAAAAAAAAAAAAAAAAAAAAAAAAAAAAAAAAAAAAAAACAATCAAGGGATGACGCCACACCCCAAAAAGATCAGTTGCACGGCTCCGTATCATACAGTACGAAAACTATATCTGGCAATTTTTTTTTTTTTTTGTTATGAAGAGACTGCTTATCCTGAGACACTTATAGAGAATCTTTGAAACTCGTTGTGCTCATGGTTATACAGCTCTTTTATTCTTTGCCAGATATAAATCGTTGGTGGCAAAAAGCCGGATACAGAGCCAGCAACAAAGACCACAACTTCAGAGTGAGCACATACCGAGAGAGTTTCTCAGTTTGGAAAATCTCTCGTAATCAAGGGGTTTTGTTAAAACATCAGCAATCTGAGACTCAGTATTCACATACGTTACCTCCAAAATTTTACCTTCCACAAGATCTCGGATGAAATGGTAGCGGGTATCAATGTGTTTAGTTCTTCCGAACTGGATAGGGTTCTTTGTGATGTTGATAGCACTTTTGTTATCACATAGGACAGAGATGCCCTCCCCCTCAAGACCATAGTCATCAAGCATCCGCTTCAGCCACAACAATTGGGTACAACAGCTTCCAGCCGCAACATACTCTGCCTCTGAGCTTGACAATGTGACACAGTTTTGCTTCCTACTGTGCCATGAGATGAGGTTGTTTCCAAGGTAGCAACATCCACCACTTGTACTGCGCCTCCCATCAACGTCACCTCCCCAATCTGAGTCTGTGAATCCTACAAGTTTCAGATTTGTATCTTTCGAGAACCAAAGTCCCAACTCCACTGTGCCTGCCACATATCGGATAATTCTCTTTACTGCTTTCATGTGAGACTCTCGTGGGCTTGACTGGTACCTAGCACACAAACAGACACTAAACATTATGTCAGGACGACTTGCTGCAAGATATAATAAACTCCCTATCATGGATCTATAAAGTGTAGGTTCCACTTCCACTCCAGCCTCATCCTTGGACAGCTTGTCTGATGATCCAATTGGTGTCCTCATGGGTTTTGCTGCTTCTAATCCGAACTTCTTGATAAGACTCTTTGCATACTTGGACTATGAGATGAACATCCCATCCTTCATTTGCTTGATCTGGAGTCCAAGAAAGTAGTTTAGCTCTCCCACCATGCTCATTTGAAAAGAGCTGGACATGTCTTTGATGAATGCGGCTAGCATTGTGTCACAGGTGGAGCCAAACACAATATCATCCACATAAATCTGAGCAATCATCAGTTGGCGTCCCTCTCGTTTGACGAATAGTGTCTTATCAGCCTGACCCCTGCAAAATTTGTGCTGAAGCAAGAAATCAGTAAGACAACTATACCAAGCTCGAGGAGCTTGTTTTAAACCATACAAAGCTTTATGCAGTTTATAAACATGGTTAGGTAGAGAGGGATCAGAAAATCCTTTTGGCCGTTCTACAAAGGCTTCCTCTTCCAGAACACCATTAAGGAAGGCTGCTTTCACGTCCATCTGATGTAGCTTGATCCCCAAAAGACATGCAATGTTGATGAGGAGTCTTATGGACTCAATCCTTGCTACAGGGGCAAACGTTTCGTCGTAGTCAATCCCTTCGACCTGCGTATACCCTTGTGCCACGAGCCTTGCCTTGTTCCGGATGATGTTCTCGTACTCATCGGTCTTGTTTTTGAAGATCCATTTTGTCCCAATGACATTGATCTTTGGTGGCCGTGGTACAAGTGTCCATACTTTGTTCCTCTTAAACTCAGCGAGTTCCTCTTGCATCGCTTGGACCCAAAATTCGTCCTTCAGTGCTTCTTGCACATTCTTGGGCTCAATTTTTGACAGGAAGGACACAACACCTACACAAATAGAAGACATACAAACCATGTTAAGCATATCACGATAGTTAGATATAGTCTTTGCACGTGTAGACTCCTTCTTCAACATTTCCAATGACTTCAGTAAGAGGATGTCTCTTTGAGATGTGACTAGGTGGATCCCTCTTCTTTCCGTCATTTAGAATTGTGTTTTGAGGCGTCTCAGGTTCTGGTGTGACTTCTTCAGTCGGCACTTCTGTTCCATCCTCTGTGCGGTCAACAGTGTCGTTCCCAGTACTGACTTCTGTTCCTTCTTTTACCAACTGACCAGGGACTTCTTGCTCTGGGCTCTCCGGCGCATGCGCTTGTTCTGAGCTTTCAGGCACATGAACATAACCCTCAACATTGTCTTCTTCAAGTTTTCCTGCAATGTTGGTTAGATCATCGAAAACAACATTCACACTTTCTTGGATGGTTTTAGTCCGAAGATTAAACACCCTGAAAGCATGACTGTTCACTGAGTAACCTACAAACACAGCTTTGTCACTTCGAGAGTCAAACTTAGTAAGATATTCCCTGTCATTCAATACATGACAAATGCAACCAAAGACATGGAAATACTTTACGTTAGGCTTCCTATTGTGCAAAAGTTCATAGGATGTACTAGTAGTTCCAACTCTAAGATTAACCCTATTAGAAATGTTACAAGCAGTGTTTAAGGCTTCGGCCCAGAAACTTTTGGCTAATCTACATGAACATAACATCACCCTAGCTGCATCCTGAAGTATTCTATTTTTTCGTTCAGCTATCCCATTTTGCTGTGGTGTCTTAGGCGCAGAAAACTCTTGTATGATCCCTTTTTCAGCACAGAATTTAGAAAAACTTTGATTCTCAAATTCCTTACCATGATAAGATCTAATGCGAGCAATTGTAGAATTAAAAGAATGTTCAATCCTAGTGCATAGATCTTTAAAGAACACAAAAGTTTCTGACTTATCCTTAAGCAACCTTACCCATGTATACCTCGAGAAGTCATCAACAATGACAAAGGTATACCTTTTTCCTCCAAGACTGGCCACTTCAACAGGACCCATCAGATCCATATGAAGCAACTCCAATGGCCTAGTCGTTGTGAAAGGTCTTTCCACTGTGGTCACCACTGGGTGTGAAACTCTTGTCTGTTTGCCCTTCTGACAGCCACCACACACCACATTCGGGTCAACCAAGAACTTAGGTAGTCCTCGAACAGCATCCAACTTCTGCAACCGTACGAGATTCTGAAAATTTGTATGTCCCAGCTTCTGGTGCCATAATACAGTTTCATCCACTGCACTGAGAAGGCAGTTGTTTCCACTGATGAGATAGCAATTGTTAGGTGACCTCTTTCCAGACATGATAAGGGCACCATCAGCTGAGAAGACTTCACAAGTGTCCTTGTTGAACTTGACATGAAGATTCTCATCACAGAGCTGGCTGATGCTCACCAAGTTTGCCACCAGACCTGAAACAAAACTCACATTTTTCAGTTTTGGAAACCCAGAAACATTCAGCGTCCCGATCCATGAGATTTTCCCTTTTGCACCACTTCCATAGGTGACAACACCTCCATCTATGGGTTTAAAATCCTCAAGGTACTTGCGCTGTCCTGTCATGTGGCGAGAACATGCACTGTCAAAGTACCATGCTCCCCTGCATGTGAGCTTGATGCAGCAAAGACGATGTTACACATTGTTTTGGGAACGTACACCATCTTCCCTTTACCTCCTGTTTTTAACTCCATCTTGTGCCTCTGTCTTGGACAGCTCTTGGCTCTTTGCCTTCCACTCAGCACAGTACGGTCGAATGTGTCCAGGCTTAAGATAGTAGTGGCATTTGTACGTCCTTTTCTTCGGCTTTTGTCTCTCCTTCTTTGGGTTTCCCTGAGAAGCAGAATTTGATCTAACAAAGGGTTTCCCGTTTGTTAACACAATGTTAGAGTGAGACTTCTTTTTATCATAACCCAAGCCAGATGTACCCGTATATGGTATAGAAAGAATTTCATCTAATTTGGAAGAGCCAGTATTTAACTTACGAAATGTCTCTTCTGCAAGATCAACCTTGTTGGACTGTTTCGCCAACTCATCCTTGTTCCGAGTGAGCATAGCTTCGAGAGCAATGAGACTTACCTTGAGCTCCTGATTCTCCATGGTTAGGGCCTCGTTGAGCTTTCACTGAGCTCCAAGCTTCTCCAGGAGCTCATCGTACGAAGCCTTGAGCTCGATCAGAACATTGATGGGATCATTCTCTTCCTCTGGCTTGGGCTCCTCAACAACTGTACTAGTGAAACAAAACAGATTAGAGTAATCATCAGTTGGTGAACAAACAATAGCAGTAAGAGCAGAAGCATCTTGAATCTGTTCAGTTTCTTCAGATGGTGTCTCCTCATCATCACTCAGGGAGAGAAAGTTGACTTCCTTGCCATACTTCCTGAATGTGTTGGCACATTCATTTGCATAATGGCCAAATCCTCGACATTCATGACACTGGATTTTGGAGTAGTCCCGCGGTCTATTCTGGTACTAAGGATTTGATCGTCTGGGTGCTCCACTTGATGATCCAGCATTGGTCAGCTCTTTGATAACCACAGAGCTTCCCTTTCTCGGAGCATTGCCTGCAAAATTCCTGCCACTGCCTTGGAGTCTATTCTGATTGAAGTTCTTCAGCAGATTATTAACCTTCCTTACTACGAGCGCGATTTCCTCATCTTCATTTTCAGGGGAGTCTTCTTCCGAGGGAAAAGCCTTCGGTGGGGTGTACTCACTGTTGGATGACGGAGCAGTGAAAGCAATGCTTTTCTTGTCTGAGAAATGCTCAGATTTTGCCATATCCATCTCATACATCTTGAGATCATTCATGACAGCAGAGAACTCCAAGAGACCCACGTCCTTCATGGTGGTGATCGCCGTCACTTTCTGGTGGAACTTTGACGTGAGAGTGCGGAGTACCTTCGAGACCAGTCGTTTGTTGGGAATGGCTTCGCCCAGATCCTGACATTCGTTAGAAATGTCCAGGACTATGTTGCAGTAGTCTCCAACCGACTCGTCAGCTCTCATGCGCAGGTTCTCAAACTTAGTTGTGAGAATCCGCTGTTGGGAAACGGCTGCTTGAAAGCCGCCCCGACCCAGATCTTGGTTCGGATGTGTTGATTCGATCGTGCACATAAATTCATGCAATGGCTCGAGTACATACCTTGATTATGAAGAACGTGCAACCTGAGTCGTGTCTGATTGATCTACGGTTCTGATCTTCTAGGATGTGATCCCACACCTTGAAATCCGAGACTTGGTGGGCGTCTCGAGATCACTGGAACCTCGATCTCCCTTACTCGGACTCGGCCGACTCTCTCTCTCTCGCCTAGGGATTCGCTCCGAATCTCTCTCTCTCACAAATCTCGTGTGTTGAGAACTGAAAGGGAGGCTAGGGTTTATGATGAGAGAGTTGAGTATTTATATGGTTCATAAATAAGGAGATATGATTCCTTATTTATCTCCAACCATATCTTTGCCATATCCCATATTTATTCCTTTCCATAACTTACAAATCTTATTCCTTAATTAATACGGAATTAATAAGGAATTAATCTGTTCTGTTATGCAACTGAATATCCGGAATTAATTCTAACGAATAGAATTTATTCTAATATCAGCAGAAGAATAAATAACTAAATATATACCAAATATATTTAGATATGATATTTATCCCCACAAGATTTAATTAAATAAATCTTATCTTATTAGATTTAATCTTATCCGTGAATAACTAAATAATAAATAATTAGATTTAATCCCAGAGGATATAAATCTCAATTAATTATATTTATTATCCATTCACCGGATATAAATTCAATATATATCATATACCGGGCCTGAGTACAATTATTGAGTCCAAACTCAATAATACTATTTAGATCGATTCCCGAGGTCTGTTTGGGCCATCCTAGGGATCGGATACCAGACAGAGTTGGGCCTTATCTAATTCGATATTTCCATGTCCACCCCTGAACATGTATCTCATTAGAACTATGACGCACTCCACTAAAGTGTCATAGCTGAATCACCGCTCTGTCCCAATTATGTAGATTGGGTTGGTATTTTGTTTAGTTCGACCCCCGTGTTTAAGACCTTCCATATCCGTTAACCAATTAGAGCTACCATGACTGCTCCTAATTGTTAACATCTATTCCTCATGTAGTACCCGTTCACTCCTCATTATTATACCTGAACTTAATCAGCGCATGACTTGGTATAATAAACATTGTGAACTCCCTGAGGGGATAACGTCAGCCTGCACTCACACAGGACACGGCTTGTTGATAACACTTATTAGATATACTATGCATCTTCGTGTTACCCAAAGTACGACATGATTTAGATAAACTAACGAAGTTCATATCTTCGTAAATCAAAGCAACATCGAAGAATACATATACATCTAATAGTTTACCAAGGTTAAGATCGAGCTAGAGCCTGAGATCTATAGCTCTTCACCTATATCACCTCTGATATAGGGTCAGTATCAGAAGAGCATTATCTCTGTTGATCCTTCAATACGTTCCACCGTACCAGCATAATTAGTGATTAGGACTCATCACTACCATTAAGCTGCAGTCAAGACCGACAGCTCAGCCCTAGCTGTCTCGACTGTGAACTGTTTATATCTCATTATTATCAACGACCTTCGTGATCCTCTCCGAACTCAGATTGACACGTGGTCTAAAACATGAGATAATGGGCTTTATTCTTGCTTAAACATATTCTTCCAGATAGGGATTGTTAACAGTGGACCGGTGTCGTAACCACTAAAACAACCAGTTTTGCTTTAGGTATACAACAACCCCAACAATCTCCCACTTATACTAAAGTAAAACCTTTTAGTATACCAACGCGTCTACAGGAAACCATATGACTTCATCCATGTACAATGTTAACAATCGCACGATCGCAATCGTTAACAACCATCATACACTTTTTCTCCCACTTATACTCAAAGATTTTACCTTTACCTTGTACCTTTTAATGGGAGGCTCACTAAGACATGTCAGCCACGTGCTACAGTATACCTGACATGGTGCACTTAGTGAAGGAACCGTCATCGTACATTCCTCTAGTGTTTCTATTTTCTCCACGAAATTGCCTTAATTAATGTACTCACTATGTTGTTACCGGCATTTCCAAATCTCAGAAAAATTTGTTACTGCACTTAGAATTCTCCAGGGGGTGTAAGAATCCTAACAAATTGAGATCACTGCCAATTCACGAAGCCAAGCCTTGAATTATCTAGCTCCCCTCAGCATTTCACTGCGTGAGAATCTTCAAGACAATTCTGCTTCTTACGTGAATCCATAGTAAAAGGTCGATGATGTCGTTTCTAGCTACCATTCGATTATCCGTGTCCACAAACATGATGGACTATATCCGTTACCATGCACACAGCACTAACATATATTTGGCTCTATATGCAATATCCAAAGTTTATTGCAAGCTTTGCCAAGACAGTAGCCTATGAAGAGTTCTCGAATAATGTTGTACTATCCGCAGATATATCTAACATTACTCCTAACCTTCATTCTAAACTGTTCGGATAATCACCACTTATTGTGTCAGATAATACTTTCACACCTTATTCAAGTGCTAGTAATATTATCACACAATGTACAAGACAACCATTTCAACGTCTTTTGTAGATGAAAAATATATCATTTGTCAACATATCTCATAAACGAGTTTATATGTACCGTCTGACAAATGAATGCTTTAATCATTGAGCTACACATTTCTATGTGTTTGTCCCGAAACATAGAACCTTTGAGGAAATTCTTCCCTTTTCTCAAATTACATCCATGTTTCCTCATGTATGTCCTCAACGAATATGAGCATACAACTTGCAAGTCTTTTGAGTGTTAAACTCATAGACTAATCAATGATAAGCAACTTCTTTCATCTAACTTATCCTTTACTAGTCAACTTGGTTTGTTCATTATCCAAGAAAACTAGATTTCTTGATGAACAATTTACCATTTTCGAGACATACCCGAAAAAGCTCCCACTGTGACAAGGATCCTAAAATAATCTTGTGCAGATCCTTTTGGTTATCTGTCTTGTACTTCCGGCTTATAATGTTCCAATCCACAATTTCTTTTTATTCTTGGACGTTAATCAAGAATAAATGATTGTCTTTCCTTGAAAAATAACTACTTGTCCAACTAATTACTAAATCTATCATTGAAATTGCGACACTTCGTGTGCAAATTATCCTTATTTCCGAACAGATTTAACCAGTGAAACTTACAATTAGCATTTCCGTGGGAAGGGAAAACGCGATCGCAGCTCGAATGCTAATCAATTCATAATAAATCACAATGAAATCTATGATTAACATGAATGCTAATCACTTCATTTCAATTAAGGAAAGGAAATAGATTTAGACATAGTGACATAGTATTTTGTTAAAAGACAATATTGAACAAGAAGTACCACATTTATCATAACACATTTTGGAATATCCTTCAAAATTCACAGTTATTACTCCCACTGCGAATGATATATCAAAACAACCAGTATTAAAGAAGTAAATCCTTAATACAATGTAAGAAAATAATCATCCATTAATATTCAAAACATAAGTATCCTGCCAAAACAAGGCAACCAAATGTGGTAAAAGAGTAATAAACCAGAATCTAGTATCCAAAAACTAAGATAAAACGTAAGATAGAAATCTCCAAGTCTGCTGGACAACTGCATCAACTGAATGTTGCTTGTCGAGCTCAAGAACTTGAAGTCGTCCTACTCGTTCCTTGTAGTCGAACCTACAAAGATTGCAACAAACCATAATTAGTATCCACTAGTTAAATCCGTCCGTGAGGACTAAACTAGTATAATTTGGTTTTTATTGTTACAAGAGTCTGACATACCTCCATCTACCTTCAACTTCTTGTTCCTCCTCTGATAGACCTTTATTATCGGAGGTCCCTCCTTTCCTGGCATCATTCACTTCCTGAGTAGGCTGATCGGAGTTCAGCTCATTCACATCGTGAACAAGACTTACAGACTCGGAATCGCCCACTCCCTCCATGGATTGATCAGAGATCAGCTCATTCACATCGTGAACGAGTCCGTCAAAATCAAAATCATCAATCCTCAGTGACTGAAGGTACTCATCAATGATGGACTCGTTGTCCCGGGCAGTAAAATGCCGATTAACATCGACATTCCTAATAGGACGATCCCAGAACTTCCTCTGCGCCTCATAAGCAGTCTGCAATATATCAATCCTCTCTGCATCTACCACGAGTAACTCCCCAATGAGAGCCATTGGATCCTCGTGAACGATGTGGGTCGGGACGACCGCTTCTCTGAGAGCCAGGAACCAAGTCGGGAAACATGCAAGTAGAAGCTCGCAAACAGTCTTTCCCGACATAACACCACCATAGAACACGTACATCCGTACAAGGTTTTTAAACCTCATGAGAAATCTCTTTAGGTTAGGGAAATCATCGAAATCCTCGTACCTCAAGAAATCTATCTCTTTCCGTGCCAGGAAACCGAGTAGTCGAAATCGAAAGGAGTCCGGAACACCATCGGAATAAGCTAAACGACAAATCTTCGTGCGAATAGAATCAATAGACATATCTGAAATAAATAACAAGTAAACAACTTATAAGCGCAAATAATTTATGTTATCAATGTTAGAAACCCAATAATAACATTGAACCAACAAACGAGTAGCCTGATACTATTTACAAATAGTCCACTATAGGTGAATGCTATCCATAAAATTATCGACCATGACCGCAGTCTATTTTATTTCTTATCCCATCACACGGACCATAGTGAAACAAAGAAATAATAACCCGTGCCTCAGGACCCTGCTAATTCGAGAAGTGACCTCTATAGGAGGATTCATCAATAAGCAGCTAAGCTACAACCATATTTTAATATTCCGAAAAATTAATTCTATTAAGAGTAACCCACCCGTTAAGGAGGAATTACCTTTATAAAATCATTTTTCCATATTATCAATTTTGAATTTAACCAATGAACCATAATCAGTGTCTCCTATAGGGAGGAAGACTCATTGTCAACGCGAACACTAATTATTTCATTTTAAATCAAATTATTATTTTGAAGTCTAAACCAATGAAATCCATAACCAGCATCTCCTATAGGGAGGAAGACTCATCGTCAACGCGAATGCTAATTACTTCATTTTTAAACCAAATATGGAGGTCCTTTAAATCAATTAACAGATAATCGATTAATTATACCGCTTAGTCTTTTTAAGGGTTTGTGTGACAATCGTAAAACATAGACAATTAAGTCCTATCACATGATTTCTAAGCGCAAGTAATAAAACATGCTCGCATTGAAATCATTAAAACCGGCATGCTATGACCCCTATGCATGTTATTTCTATTACGCAAACAATGAAAAGCAACTATAACATGCAAAACATGCTGATCATATTCATCGCGTAATTTAAATTCATCCATAGCATGCATAATAATTAAAACGAATAAATAGGCTGCCGACCGGGAATAGAAAGCCCTATCTATTACATTTAATTAAAATAAAAACCCCGGAACAAGCTCCGGTCTTTAATCTTCGATTTTGGAAGCCCATCCCGATCTTCAAGTCCACCTTCCAAAAATAGCAAGTGCTCAAAATAATTAGGGTGCGGAAAACCCTAATTACCAAAAACGGAAAGCGAATTAATTTCGAACGAACTAGGGTACAAAAACCCTAGCCGTCGACGATCATGCCTAGGTTTCGGAAAACCCTAGCCGTCGTCAACGTAATGGGCCGAACGTTGTAAAAACGTGCAGCCCGTCGTTCGAAATCCGGCCACGCGCCGCCGCCGAGCCGCGCGTGTAACACACGCGCCGCCGCGGTGCGTGCCGGGGACCCCGTTTCGGCTCCACGACGAGCCTGACGTGGCTGGGTTCGGGCTGGGTGCGTCCGTTGCAACCTAGCCCGAGCCACTGCTTGGCGCCGTCGCCAAAACCGCCGTCGCCTTCGCCGTGTCCGCTGCACGAAGCAGCGCCGCCGCCGCGAGCCACCGCCGGTGGCTGGAACGCCACCGGTTGCTCCCACTGGCTCGCCGGCGTTCCCAGCACCACCGGAGGTGCTGGGTTCGAGCCCGGGCCGCCGTAGCTAGATCCGGCAGCAGCGCGCGCGCAGGGGACAAACCCAGCCGCCGCCGCTGCCGTTGATCGCGCCACAGTCGCCGCCGCCGGTGGTCAGGGGACCACCGGACCTGCTGTCCACCTCCGTCCGCCCCCTCGTCGCCGTTGAACCATCATCGGGCCGCGGGCTTGAGCCCAGCAGCGCGCGAGCACGAGAACCCGTTAGGGTTTCGGCCGCCGCTGCTGCAACTCGCTGCCGCAGCCCTCGCCGCGCCGCCGCTGGTGGTCTGGCGCCGACTGGGCTCCGTCTCCGACGTCGAGCCGGGCACTGGACCGCCGGCCAGCCACGGTTCAGGCCTTCAGCAGCGCCGGCAGGCCCGAAAAAACCCGTTAGGGTTTTCAGCCGCCGCCTGCGGCCGTCGTTCCCTTCGTCTCTTGTTCGTCTCGGATCTCGTTCCTCAGCAATTCTCCGATTTACAGCATACAATACAATACGAAAATCGAAAAATACAAGAAAAACGAATCCTATTCTAATCGGCACCTTATTATCTCGCCGATTCAAAATAAAACGAACAACGATAAATCGAAAAACGATAAAACAACGCACGTAATTCCCGGACAGCAGCATGCACACATAATCATAATGACTCGAATGCATGAACATTAAATTCGACTCAACACAGAGCCGATCCAAAAACCTCGGGCTCTGATACCACTTGTTGGGAAACGGCTGCTTGAAAGCCGCCCCGACCCAGATCTTGGTTCGGATGTGTTGATTCGATCGTGCACATAAATTCATGCAATGGCTCGAGTACATACCTTGATTATGAAGAACGTGCAACCTGAGTCGTGTCTGATTGATCTACGGTCTGATCTTCTAGGATGTGATCCCACACCTTGAAATCCGAGACTTGGTGGGTGTCTCGAGATCACTGGAACCTCGATCTCCCTTACTCAGACTCGGCCGACTCTCTCTCTCTTGCCTAGGGATTCGCTCCGAATCTCTCTCTCTCACAAATCTCGTGTGTTGAGAACTGAAAGGGAGGCTAGGGTTTATGATGAGAGACTTGAGTATTTATATGGTTCATAAATAAGGAGATATGATTCCTTATTTATCTCCAACCATATCTTTGCCATATCCCATATTTATTCCTTTCCATAACTTACAAATCTTATTCCTTAATTAATACGGAATTAATAAGGAATTAATCTGTTCTGTTATGCAACTGAATATCCGGAATTAATTCTAACGAATAGAATTTATTCTAATATCAGCAGAAGAATAAATAACTAAATATATACCAAATATATTTAGATATGATATTTATCCCCACAAGATTTAATTAAATAAATCTTATCTTATTAGATTTAATCTTATCCGTGAATAACTAAATAATAAATAATTAGATTTAATCCCATAGGATATAAATCTCAATTAATTATATTTATTATCCATTCACCGGATATAAATCCAATATATATCATATACCGGCCCTGAGTACAATTATTGAGTCCAAACTCAATAATACTATTTAGATCAATTCCCGAGGTCTGTTTGGGCCATCCTAGGGATCGGATACCAGACAGAGTTGGGCCTTATCTAATTCGATATTTCCATGTCCACCCCTGAACATGTATCTCATTAGAACTATGACGCACTCCACTAAAGTGTCATAGCTGAATCACCGCTTTGTCCCAATTATGTAGATTGGGTTGGTATTTTGTTTAGTTCGACCCCCGTGTTTAAGACCTTCCATATCCGTTAACCAATTAGAGCTACCATGACTGCTCCTAATTGTTAACATCTATTCCTCGGGTAGTACCCGTTCACTCCTCATTATTATACCTGAACTTAATCAGCATGCATGACTTGGTATAATAAACATTGTGAACTCCCTGAGGGGATAACGTCAGCCTGCACTCACACAGGACACAGCTTGTTGATAACACTTATTAGATATACTATGCGTCTTCGTGTTACCCAAAGTACGACATGATTTAGATGAACTAACGAAGTTCATATCTTCGTAAATCAAAGCAACATCGAAGAATACATATACATCTAATAGTTTACCAAGGTTAAGATCGAGCTAGAGCCTGAGATCTATAGTTCTTCACCTATATCACCTCTGATATAGGGTCAGTATCAGAAGAGCATTATCTCTGTTGATCCTTCAATACGTTCCACCGTACCAGCATAATTAGTGATTAGGACTCATCACTACCATTAAGCTGCAGTCAAGACCGACAGCTCAGCCCTAGCTGTCTCGACTGTGAACTGTTTATATCTCATTATTATCAACGACCTTTGTGATCCTCTCCGAACTCAGATCGACACGTGGTCTAAAACATGAGATAATGGGCTTTATTCTTGCTTAAACATATTCTTCCAGATAGGGATTGTTAACAGTGGACCGATGTCGTAACCACTAAAACAACCGGTTTTGCTTTAGGTATACAACAACCCCAACATCCGCACCCTTGTATCCTTCACAGTAGTGTCTCCTTGGCAGTGCAGCTCCAGAATGTCCCGCGCCTCCTTAGCAGATTCGCAGTTGTTGATGAGCTTGAACATTGCTACATCAGCATTGGATAAGATTGCGTTGAGCGCTTTGTCGTTGAATGTGGCTGCCTCATTCTCCTCCTTTGTCCATTCGGTTGCGGGTTTCCGAACGGCATCTCCTTCAGTATCCTTGGATTTTGGGTGAGACCAACCATTTAGGACATAGGCCCAGGCCCTAACATCAATTGATTTGATGTAGTGCCGGATCCTGACTTTCCAAAAAGAGTAATTCAGACCATCTAGAACAGGAGGTTTGTTTAGGACGGGATTTGTAAGATCCATTGTGTCTATCACTCAATGATCAACACTTAGTATATTAAGTGTCGGCTCTTGATGCCAATTGAAAGAGTTTGTGCACTAACAACGGTAACCACAATGACTAGCACTGTGACAACCAATGTTGTAGACACTTACGCTGCGGAATAAAAACGAATGCAATGACACAATGACACGAGATATGGTTTTTAACAAGATATATTTCTATATCTTGCCGTGCCTCAAGGCCAAAAACAATTCACTAATAGTGAACAAACAATTTACAAGTCGATGTTAAAGGCAAATCAAAATATCTAACCTAAGCTAGTGGAACTCACTAAACAACCTTTTGGAAAGGATAAAACAAGTGAATCGAATCTAACTCTATCACTAAAGACTCGGTAGAAGAAGATGTATTCTACTCGAGTTGGACTCTTCAATTTATAGATCTTCCAATCTTGGATTGCACGCACATCCCATGAAAATCGCAACCATCTTCTCCACTTCTTCAACGATCAGTTCTCCCCCTTTCTTCTCACCGGTCGAACTGATCTCCAACTGAATTTCGTATTCCCCAAGAATCTCCAACGAATTCAGACTTGGTCAAATGTTCTCACCATTGTTACCACCATTGTAACCTGCATTGTGGAGACAGAAGAAAGACAAAATAAAATATAGAATTTACTCGTGGAATATATATTCCAACACTCGCCATATCAAATCTTTTCGGTCTCCGACATGTTTACATCGAAAATTGTCAAAAAAAAACGGTGGAGGGAGAGAGGGAAGGGGAAGCAACTATACGAGCGAAGCATCGGTAGAGTTGCAAAACAGCAGCTGGCCGATGGCAGCGATGGAGAGTGGAGAAAATATTGGGGGTAGAGAGAGAGAGAGAGGGAGAGAGAGAGAGAGAACGGCGGAATCAACATGTAGTAGGTAGGTTAATAAGATTTTCGTTTTTGTATTGATTAATTAATTCATTAGGGATATTTTTGCTTCTTCGTAAAAAAAAATGTGATAATTTTTAAGTTGTTGGCTATAATATATCTTTAATTATCTAAAGTGACTATTTTACTATTATCACATAAATAAATAAATAAATAAATAAATAAATAAATAAATAAATAAATAAATAAATAAATAAATAAATAAATAAATAAATAAATAAATAAATAAAAGAAGCCATCACTATTCACTCGACATCAATCCCATGAAAATGAATGTAAAAACCATCACAAAAAATTAAAACAAAAAATGTGTAGTATCATTATACAGTATAATTTACATAGAGGTGAATATCTCTTTTAAGACACGAGAGCATGAAGAACATAGCCATAAGCTTAGGTGGTGGAATGATCAGGCAACCGCTTCAAGTCCATTTCCACCTGATGAATGGTCCACTGCATATTTTCCAATTTCTGCAAAAAGCCATTTTCCATGAATGATTAGGGGGAATCTGAATTTTGAAGTGCTTAAGAAACAAAAAAATTGTGCAGCCTAGAGTTTACCTTCACTATTTCATGGTATTGCCTGGCAATGGTATCAAAGTGGGGATCAACACCTTGATACTCACGAAGCCGTGTAATCTGGCCAAGAAATCGAAAAACAAATTTCCTTATAAAGATAAAAATTAGTAGAAAAATCAAATTCCTCTATCCATTATTTCCTATGTTTGATTGCTTGCAACTATCTTTGTCCGTGTTGCTCTACAACAACTAATTAGACATTGTCTGTCATAAAATATACGTATTAAAGTAGAGAGATGTCCATTTTCAGAAGTTAATACATTGTTGAAGCTAAGGGAATAATACGGCATTTCAAAAGCATACTTGGCTCTGGCAGACTCATAATAATTGATAAAAATAGAAAAGAGACATGTTTCTTTCAAACCTGTAGAGCTTCATTATAATTTAACGTTGTTGTTTGTGCAACTCTAAAGACTACAATATGCATTACTGTTAATTTTCAGATGGAGGAAAAATCCGTTATATATAGTTTGCAGTCCTAATAACTCTTTCATTTACTAAAAAGGTGATTTTCTTAGTCAATCGTCAATACTAACAGTAGCTATAATCCGTTAAGCTATTTCATTTTTAAAGAAGTTAAAATAAATAGGACATGAATCCATAAGCATCGCAAACAGTAACTGAACCTGACCAGAACTCATAAACAAACTAACAACAATCAGGAAGCTCACCGCTTTATTGTATGCAAGTGAAGCTTCTTCTGTTGATTCAACGAGATATTTCCTGATGAAAGAAAACGTAAGTAAAGACTATTAGCTGAAGTGGTAAGCCAAACAGTAATTTAAGTACGTAATAATAGTTCACCTAATTTTGTGGAGTGCAGGAATGGTTTCCCTAGTATAAGTTTCAAGCAGGAGAATATGCTCTAGAACCCTTCAATAACAAATCAAAGCAACTTGTTAGCCAAACAATCCTTACAAAAAAGGTGTTTGCAAGGGACATTTAGTAAAAGACCTTCTACATGTTGAAACCTGACTTCAAGAAATAGATCAGCAGCAGCAAAGACTGACCTTAATTTAGCGCTCATTGTCTCACATCTTTTGCATAGCCAAGTCTTTTGCAGTTCATCCTAGAAAAGGCAGAAGAATTAGCATATGCTTTCAAAAATCTCACAGAAAGTGCAGTGAATAGCCAGAAGAAAGACAAAAATATAATTTGTCACACTTTGAGGAAGAAACTTACATATTTATGTTGATGCCGTAATTTAACGTCTTTTACTAGCTTAATAAGCACCCCGAGAATCTGCTCCAGAACCTGGGAAATAAAATGTATTTGAAATTTGAAAGTGAAGTCCACATCATGGAACCAACATTAATAATAATTTGGCCAGATAAAAGAAATCATTTAGGTCATCAAGATAGTACAAAATATCCAGCTCACATTGTAGTATTCTGCAAATTTTCTGTCAGAAGAATATAGGTCCTCCCTCCATGCTAATTCTTCTCTTTCTATCTCTTCAATAATCAACTTCACCCTGTTATATTATATGTGAATTTAGACTGTGAAGCTGAATGAATTGGAGGAAATAAGTTATGAAAATATTGAGATTGTAATATGAAAAATGATCTATGTTCATTGGCATAATGGGGAAAAAAAAAAAAAAAAAACCAATGGGTGACTTTTCTACATTTTCGGTGGTGGGTGTCTATTGGGGGGGTACATAGGAGTGAGGTTCTTACAAATTATATTTATATGTATATTTTTCAATAGGTTGGTATCTAAGCAAAGCCCCTTAACAAGTTCAGATCTTTGATAGCTAGACCTAGAAAGAAAAGAAAACACATGCATATTGTGCTAAACATATTTGGAGGGGCTCTGTGTTTGTGTGTGTGTGAGAGAGAGAGAGAGACCTTTCTGGGAGTCGAGAAGCCATGCTCTGGTGACCAGTTGGTGAATCTGGTAAACCATAGTCAAAATGATAGTCTTTTAAGAGATAGATCCTTATGAATAAACAAAATATTGAATATGCATGAACACGTTAAATATCTTGAACAGTATGTACCAAAACTCATTTACAAACAGAGTGAAAAGAAAGAATAAACTGACCAATATCCTCTATCACAATGGCATCTGCTAACTTGTCACATTTAGCATCTAACCTACTGGCTATCTCACGGGCAAGCAACACCTGGTATTCTGTAATGTCCTGCAATTTCATTAAAGTTGAACCACTTTTAACATTGCGTTAACAATACTAACCAATAAGAATAAATTCAAAACATGTAAAGTTTTATCATTCTTGCATTGCAAATGGAGTCTATTGAATAACATCAGGCTATCACAAATTAAATGTGTCAAGATCCTTGGTTGTCATTGTGCATGGTCCCATACCATTGATAATGGTACTTGTTGAAGTTGGCTTTGCCACAAATAGGTTGGAGTTATCCCAAGGAACCTATTAGGCACACCACCAACTTCAGGATCAGATGTCTCAGTAGCCCCGTATGAAAAAGAACTATTTGCAGGAGTCCCTGCTCCGACGGCATTTGTATAACTAGTTGAATTTGTGCTTGAGCTGATTGTGACGCTGGTACTCGTACTATCAAGTGAGCTCCTTGAAACGATACTCCATTTTTCAATTTCTTCCTCATGAATCTCACCATCTTTGGAGATCAGAGGAAGCCTCAATTTTTGAGCAGCTTCGGCAACAACCATTCGATGCTCAAGGGTTTCGTAAACCTGAAAGTAACCCTTTTTCAGCTATGCATTAAAAGCCACATAATTTCTCAGACCTATGCATCCAATTTTGTCCGTCATTCCTCCCAAACTCCATATTAGACTACACTAAACAGGAATATACACATACAAACAGCATCTCAAGCTCTAATGCTCTATGTAAATACTTCAGTTTAAACGCTAACTTAGATAGAATACCAGAAGGCAAAGGCGTTAGCTTCTGACATATTTTTGTGTACAAAGTTGCAGCAATTCGACCCAATTTTCTTTCAACACTTATCTCTAACATGAACAATCACTAATAAACCATGAGACATCCTTAGCTAATATAATTTGGAACCTGGGGCAAGCTCTTCAAACCCAGCTGCGGATAAAGGCCCCCGATATCGCGAATGCCGCCCAAATTTGCAACCGAAACCGCTTGCTGGTACTCCTCCACCATTGCAATCGCCTCTATGTAAATTGCCTGCACATTTACGCCACCATCGATCCTGATCAATACGAAGAACAATCCTAGATCCGCAATTAAAATACGATTATAATCGGATAAATACCAGGGATTCCAAATAACGCTGCCTCTCCTTGCACATTTCCTCTCTTGCCTGCATTGCAAAATCCATCAAAATTTTCTTAAGCTGAATTTAATCTGGAGAGAGAGAGAGAGAGAAATGAAGGGGGTAATGTGGAATTTACGAGCTGGAGATCATAGTAGGTAGATTTGGAAATGAGAGAACCGTCGGGGGCCAAACAATGGCGCTCCAGCTGATCCATAACCTGGGTGACGTCAGCCGGAAGGTTTTGAGCAGCAAATATTTTCGCCATCGATTATAGCTCGAAACTGTGCTTTGAGTTCGATATCGCTCATCAACAGTTTCTCACGGCTTTTCTCTGTTCGTCGCCGGCCTCCTAAATTTCAAATGAGGAATAACAACTGCTGAAAAGAGCGTTTTATTTTTTATTTTACTTTTTTTTTTTGTTTCACAGTACATACTACGTACACAGAAATGATATCCTACCCCTATCTGGTGGGCACATTCATAGACACTTAAGTCGTTTTGTTTACAGTATATCTAATATACAGCATTAAAAAGTACATTTAGATTTTTACTGAGTTTCTTTTAAAGTACAATTTTTATATTTTATTTGGACATTATTTTTCAAAGTATATTTAGATTTTTATTTCAATATTATTTTTTCAATTTATTTTATGGTAATCTCTATTTATATAAAAGGGGAATCTTTCAATTTCAAATCAATTTTTAAATAGCAATTTTATAAATATATTTAATTTTAATGTTAAATTTAAAACCATGTCTTCTAATTTATGAATACATGTAAACCCACGTTCAAATGTAAAATCCCTAATCTCTAAAATGAAAATCATTTATTAAATAATAATAATAATAATAATAATAATAATAATAATAATAATAATAATAATAATAATAATAATAATAATAAGTGTAAATTGGGTTTTCTACCCATTCTCATAATGTCCAAATGAAATCTACCCATTTCCTCATTACTCATGTAAAAAATACTCATTTCATTTTTAATTGATAGATGATAATGTGATAGTTCACATATCACATCAAAATAATGTTATTTTAAACTCTACACTTAAAAATATTTTCCTTATAATTTCTGTCAACAAATACAAACAGTGAATCAAATACATGACCAATTCACATATTAAAAATCTAAGACTACATACACGAAATCAATCTATGAAATTAATCAAAATCAACAATACGAGTGATTCATCCTAAAACTGTATCAACTTTAAGTAGAATAATTCCTAAGAACAATTAACATAATCAATTCTCGACCGGTTTGAATTTTGGAATTATAGTCACAAAATAATAGGTAATTAAACTAAAAACAACAAATTAAGAGTGAAAACATTGAAACCGCTCGACAAAGTCGCCGAAAAAATTCAAACCGGTCGACCGGTTTGAATTTTTTCGGCGACTTTGTCGAGCGGTTTCAATGTTTTCGGTATTCACGTCACAAATTCAGTCTAACTCGCATAAACCGGTCGATAATTGATGCCGGAATATTCACACCGTTCGAGGGAAAGTTGATAGTGGTGGGGGGGTTTTTTCGAACGGTTGAGTGGGGAAGAATGTCTCTTTTTTGGGAATATTATTAGGGTGGTGGGTAGGGTAGGGTTTCAATTTAAAAACCAAATTCTCGTCAAAATTTTTTGGATTCCAAGAGAATCTTGACTGCAAATTAGTATTAAAAAAGAGAATGGGTAGTTTTAATATGGGGTGTTAACAAATGGGTATTTTTGTTATGGGGTTTTTTAAATTGGTTACTTAAAATTTTCTCCCATAATAATAATAAGAGGCAAAAAATATATTACCCAAAATGAGATAGTAAACATAAAACTTACCCACCACTTTTAAAACACACAAAAACTACCCCCCCCCCCCCCCCCCCCCCACAAATCGAGAACCTTCCCCCACCCTCTCATTTTTTTTGTTTCTCTTCTCTCTCTTTAAAAGCGGATTCAAAAACCCACCGCCCTACAGTTCTTCCGCACCGCCGCCATCCTTCCACCTTCCCCTTCCGACGTACCAGGAGGCCCCGAGAGCTCCTTCCGAGGCACACGAATCCATGGCGAGGGGTGCTAACAAGAGGCGCCGAATAGAAACACATTCTACCACCGCCACAGCCTCAGCGAATGCCGTACCGGAAAGAGGCAACGAAGAGGACGACGAACCCACAGGACACCCCTTCACAAATCAGAAGGTAACCATGACATTATAGATGTTTAATTCTGGTTCGAAATCGATTTAGGGTTTATGTTTGAAGGCCGATTAATACGAAAATTTGTTGAAATTTTCAATAGAAGTTTGTTATGTGTGTTATGGTATGAAAATATGTGTTCTATTAGTACGAAAATGGTGAAATCATACCCGATTTAGTGTTTATTTGTGCTCAGTTATGATTTTATGGTTGAATTGTTTCATTCCCTTCGTCGTTTATGTAGATTCAGTTTAGAGTTCTTCTAAAGCAGCCGAGTGATTGGCTATGATGATTAATGATTGTTCTTCTTGTTAGAACCCAGTGGCTTCTGTGTGATATAGGATTTAGTTTGTGTTAAATTGTATGTTTGTGTTAAATTGTATGTTTGTGTTTAATTGAACTGATTGGGCATGATGGAGGATCTACCATATTCGGTTACATATTTATGTATCATTTGTAGTAATAATTCATCCCATCATAGTGTTATTAAGCATTTATAGTTGTTTTTCAAGTTGTTGTGTGTGTTATGGTTCTAAAAGATTTCTTTCATTGGTACGAAAATGGTGAAATCATACTTTTGTTTACTTGATACGAAATTAGTGAAATCATACCATTATTTCCTTATAAAACCGTATCGCATTGTGAACAAAGCTGAAAATTAACATTTCAAATGATGCTTGCTTGTTTAGGTTCAGTGGATATACACCCGATACGAGTTGCAGGAAAGGCCACATAAGATGATGATTAACGGATACGAAACACTAGCTAGTGATGTCCGAAAGATAATGGAATCTCCTCTCTCTCTCTCTCTCTCTCTCTCTCTCTCTCTCTCTCTATCTCTCTCTGTCTCTCTCTCTCTCTCTCTCTCTCTAGGGTGAAGAAGACGACCGGATGGAAGCCTGCCGCCGTCAGAAGAAAGTCGTCGATGACTTGATCAAGGTTTCTGACAATTCGATCAAGGTGTCCAAAGATGTGCCGCTGCCTATCTACCCCATGAACGTCTTCTTCTTCATTGTCTTCTTCTTCGTTGTTTACTTCATGCTCCTCCGATGGGGGATAAGATTCGCACCTCTACTCCTCTTGTAACAGCCGCAGTTTTTCTTAGTGAGTAATAAAAACTTCGGCATTATTTTAAGTAATAAAAGGGATGTTGAAAGTATTATTATTATTATTATGAGAAAAATAAAATTTTTAGTACTACTATTAATAGTGTTATATTTAGTAATATTAGTCTTGTCCGAAACGAGAATCGAACTAAACAACGGAGGCCGATAAAATGAATCGGTAAAAGAAAAAAAAATATTTATTATGTTGGGCCGAGGCCCACCTAATTCTCGAGGCCCATTTGATTTCGAGCCCACCCGAATTCGAGGCCATTTGATAAGTACAAGGCCCACTTAGTGATCGAGGCCCATCTCACTATTTATTTACACGATTTGTTTTTGGCCCAAGAGAGAGAGCCCATTCCAGATTTAATACCCCAACAACAATATATATATAAGGGGCCCAAGATTAATGGCTCTAAGCCCACAATATAATCCATGTATATATATATTTATACACATATATTATTACAACAAAAGAAAAGAAAAGAAGAAAAGAAAAAGAAAATAATGAAAACAGGGGGAATCCGCCCAAACAACAGGCGCACTTCAATTACACACACAAATCTGGATTTCAACTCTATTAATCCCTCCTAAGTACAATTAGAAATCCTAATCCCTTCTATAATTACAATTAGAAGGAGAACTCTCCCAAGCATTATACACGTGTACTCTTCCTTTGCCCCCTTCCACACACATGTCACCCATGCAATAATCTTCTTAAAGAAGACACTTCCTCACTACACCAAATCCTCCAAGAGCAGCTGCAACCTGCAAAAACCATTCAACAACAACTCACAACCATTCATCCAAGTAAACACGCGAGGAATCAAATAGAGAGAACTTAGAGAGAGAGGAGGAGGAGCCGATTTCCAGCCGAGAGGCTGCCGGAAGCACAGCCCCGACGCAGTCCGTTTGAGGCGTCGGAAACACCTCGATTTCATAGGTAACCCCTCTAACTTCCTTCCTTCAAGAGCCTAGCAAGTAAATACATTAACCAAAGATCAAATCCCCAATTTTAGAGTGAAGAACGAAGGGAGAGGAAGACACTCGGAGCAAGAAGAAAGGGGACAGCCTTTATTGGTGGATTCGAAGCTCGTTTCCAGTTTCATGATGGTAAGAAGGAACCCCCACCCTTCCACTAGAATAGTTAACAAAGCTTGGTACTCATAGAAATCAAACCTACGTTTCTAGGTTGCAAATAATTGGATTCGGGAGAAGATCAAGAAGAGGACAGCCCTCATGCACCGAAGAAACCCCAAGCTTCGACCCCAATACGAACCAAGTAAGTACCCCTCATTCTTCCTAAAGTTTAGAGAACAACAAGACATGAATTTCATCTTTAGAATGACTCCAAAACTCAAACTAAGGGCTGTCCTAATTATGAGAACTTCTAAGCATGTTAATAACTAGTTTAAAGGCCTAAAAACCAAACTCAAGAAACATAGCAATTACTTAGAAGCGATGCATGTTATTTTTGAAGGTTAAAAAAATCAGTTTTAAGGCATGATTAAACCATATAGAGCCTCCTCTAACAAGCCTAAGACATTGCATGCACAATAATCTTCAATTAAACACTTCAATCCAACAAAGAGATCAACAACAAGCATACCAAAAATCTGGAAATTAAACCCAATCAAGACATAAAATATGCAAGACCAAAAACAGCCCTAAATGCTTCCTAAGCAAGCCCTAACCCTCTAAATCAATGAATATACCTCATAATTGAACCGAGAAACAAATTGGGAGGGTAAAGGGTGAGTAGTAGACCTGCCGACGGTGAGAAAAGGGTAACGGAGATGAGTTCCGAACCCAACGACGGTAACGGAGAGCTTAGGCAGTCTCGGAAGAGCCGCCTCGACACCGGAGCTCACCTCGGAGGAAACCTGCAAAAAGGAAAAGAAGAAGGTCAGACGCAGAGGAGAAATAAGGGAGATACCGGTGGCGGCCTAGCCGCCCGCGCCGGAAATTGAAACAGAGAGAGAGGCAGGGGAAGGCGACGGCAGTTGCGGTGACGAACCCTAGCCATGAGGGCTAGGGCAAGGGATGAACGGAGCAAGGCAGGGCAAGGAGAAGCCGCTGCCGAGAGAAGAAACGCCGCCGGCGAACCCAACGGAAAGGCGGAGAGCCGACGGGGATTTTCCCCAATTTCCGAATTAGGGATTAATTTCCCCAATCGAACCCCAACATCGAGGGCTAGGCATAGACGAGGAGAACGATGACCGGAGTACCGAGAGGGGGGAGGAAATTGACGGCGGCGAACGCTGCCGCGAGAGAGAGAGAGAGAGAGAGAGAGAGAGAGAGAGAGAGAGAGAGAGAGAGAGGAGAGAGAGAGAGAGGGAGAGAGAGAGAGAGAGAGAGAGAGAGCTAGAGAGAGAGAAAGGGCTGGTTATGCAGCTTCAATACCGGGCTTTCGAGCCGATAAGGACTCGGGCCGTAGAGATTATATCGGGCCGAACTCGACGGGATTAGACGAACAGAATTTTACTCATAAACCGGAATTATTTTCCACTTGGGCCGAGGACTAATTAGCGATTGGGCCGAGAACTACTTAGTTGTTGGGCCGGATTTATTTTCCAGTTGGGCCAGGAATTAATTAAGTGATGGGCCGAAATTATTAGACACTTGGGCCAGAATGTTTCATTGGGCCGATATTTAAATCAGAAGACGAGAGCCGCACGTAATAATTTCCCGAGCTCGAGTTAGTAATTTTCCGAGTTAAATAATTGGGCTTAAACCCTTAATAATTCTATTGGGCCTCAAGTAAATTATAAACCCCAGATTTAATAATAAATCAAGTCCAGTAATATGTATCTTATAAGTGTAGACCACTTAAATCCTCTAATAAAATCACGAAGCCCCATTATTGGCTTAATCGAATATCCTGCGAAATCTGTCGAGGATGAAAAGGACAGTAGGACACAAGAATCGATCGAAGTGATCGATTTCAAATGAGAATCGAGAAACTCTCGATTAAAGGAATAACCATGATAACGTTATCAGTAAAAGAGATCTATCAGTAAAAGAGATCTATCAATAAAAGAGATCTATCAGTAAAAGAGATCCATCAGTAAAAGAGATCTATCAGTAAAAGAGATCCATCAGTAAAAGAGATCTATCAGTAAAAGAGATCATAACCTCGATAAAAGACAGCCTTCGCATAGATCGATAAGATTATCGATTTCATTTCAAGTCTCTCATTTTACGTTCTTTTGAACGAGGTTAGGCGAAGGAAAAGGCCGAGACTAAGGCGGCGCTCAGAGTTATATAAATTATGACCAGGAAAGGAAAGCTATCGAGGTGGGCTTTCAGAAAACTAAAATGTTTCTTATTGCTTTAGTTCCTTTCTTTAAAAGCATTGTCATGCCATAAATGCTTTGTTTTGTATGATGTCTATCTGAAGGGCTTCGGCCACAGGGCTTCGGCCATAGTTATCAGAAAGAATTCGGGTCTATCGGGGTCGCTCCTCGATGGACTTAGTGCACTTAGTTATGTAGACCGTGAGCTACGTATTGGCCGGTCGAGGTATCCGGAGGAGTGGCCACTCCTTCCGGGTACACCAAAATCAGTTCAGATATGACGGATTACACCAGAAAAATAGCCTGCGCGGGCACTCTTTTAGTTTAAAATGTTTTTGTGGACATAGGTCTTTTCCTAAAACCCCTATGATTCACTTGAAAGGCTGACAATTAAAATGTTTTGGCACGTGTCCACTGAGTACTTCAAAGTACTCAGCCCTGTACATATTTCCCATGTGCAGGTTAAGCAGGATGAAGTGAAGTCGCCGGAAGGAGCTTTTGTCGATCGTGAAAGTGTTGAAGCCTCTTGGTGGTGCATGTCTCCATACATGCATCTCACGTTCTTCCGCTGTGATCTTTATGTAGTTAGTCTAGATTCTACTTTGTGTATCGTTGCAACTCATCTCCATTTTGTGTATCGTTGCAACGTATCAGCTCCATTTTAGACATTGCTTTCTTTTCATGAACAACGTTTCCGCTCATTTCATGTAAAACGCTTCCGTTGATAAACAGTACCTTCCTCCATTCATTCTCGATGAATGATGGAGAGTTCGAATGTAATCTAATGCTATAGTGTCACATCGTTCCACCTCACGTCACTTGTTTATTTTATTTCATTTTTCTTGAGTCGCGACCTCGCTCGGCTAGTCTTGGCGGGGCAGGTCGTGACAGAGTGGTATCAGAGCACTTGGTTCGCTCTGAAATCCAAGAGTCTTCTTCTAAGTCAGGTCTAGACTTGATTCGCTAGACCAATAAAGTCCTTCGACAAAAGCTCGGCACTTCACGACATCATGCTCGACCAGGACAGAGAAGAGGTAACTCTCACATGCCAGTATGAGAACATAGTTAAGATAACACAGGGCTCACATATAGTAGAAAAGCCAAGGCCTTTCTAGAGAACATAGCTCGCTTGAATTAAGTGCTTTCCCTCTATCACATACTAGGATAGTGCTTGAGCGAAGAAAATGATTCTAACCTCGATTATGGCACGAAAAGGATGAAGAGACGAGGAAGCGAGTAAAGCTCTACGCGAAGTGCCAACTCAAAGAGGCAGTGATGACTCCCCGAGAAGCTATTACGCGAATAAAGGTCGCGCTAGATCAAGGGGAATCCAGCCGAGAAGTGCAAGCAGATCTGAACGAGCGTCGGTTGAATCAATGACATGAGTCTCTAACTTTTCCACCCCCGTGTGGCAAGGAACGATACGTATTTATTCGCGCTTTCTAAAGATAGTAAAAGATGATACCAGAACCTTAACAGGGCTAAAAGCTTTATATGGTGGCATCACAAAAAAATAAGTCCACCAGAAGTTCCTGGATGTTTCCGCATCCATGGTTAAAGGAAGAAAACATTACTAGAAGTTGAAGAAAGAAATCATAGAAAGGTTAAGGTCTGGTCCAACTTAGA
The DNA here is from genome assembly GCA_029379335.1 of Thymus mandschuricus. Classification (NCBI taxonomy): domain Eukaryota; kingdom Viridiplantae; phylum Streptophyta; class Magnoliopsida; order Lamiales; family Lamiaceae; genus Thymus; species Thymus mandschuricus. Next base: position 24,033,032 of record CM057080.1, read on the forward strand.
GCTCTCGGGTATATAAACGTTAGAATCTCAGTTTCTCCGATGTTGTACTCATGAGAATAATTATAGAACATGTTAGCCTCTACTTTCCTGAGTAGAAAATCATGCTCGAAAAGTGTAGAAAAGTGAGATCAGTAGCCGCGCCTAAGGATGAACTCGTAAGGTTGGATATTGATATCCAAGATCAGTTTAGAAGCTAAAGCGATACAGTATGCTTGATTTTTCGAGGGTGATGGGACTAAGGCGTGGTATTGAATAACAAAAACAACGAATCATTAGCATATTAACGTCCCAGGTACGACTTGAGGAAGTGTAAAGAAACCTTGCACCATGGACTAAGAGACGGTTGAAGAAGAATTCGTATCTATTCGGGTCGTGATCTAGCATCTTATTCCGTTAGGATATCAGAAAACAAGCAATATGAATGTCTTTAGAAATAACTCTACGTTACTAACGCTAACGAGTAAGTCGCAATTTCATATGTCAAGGTCCTTTACGCCAGTGCGAAGCACTAGAGTGTTCACGAAGGTACGTAGACTAAAGAAGACCCTACGTTCTAATGCATTGTACCTTCGAAACCCTCTTTTGAACCTCTCGAAACCAGAAAGACCTTTTTGTAATACACGTAGAGTCGAGGAATTCCAGATCCAAAGAATTGTTTATCGAGCCTTATTCGATCTTCTGTATTCTTTTGAATCAAGAGTCACCAGTGTATGAGAATCAAATTTTCCTTCATGGGACCGGAAGGATGCTTATGTGGGACTGGCCACCTCACATAATCTCTTTCTCGGTAGCGTCACCAACAGACAAGGAATCGGATGGGTATCGACAAAAAGGGGTCCCCCTCCCATGACCCTTGTCAATTCATTTCTACCCTCCGGTTATTTCTTCTAAACTTGTCTGGCAATTTCTTGTTGAGCTATTGTTGATCTTTGACATCACAACTTGGACCCTCGAACTATTATTTTCATAGTCAGACCACGATATCCTCATTTCGTCTTGATCCAACTGTCATACCAAAGCGATAAGACTACGAAGATTAGATTATTGCAAGTTATAGAATATGACTTAAGGTTACCCACTCTTTTGAGTTGTTGACTGTTTACGCATAAGTAAGTGGATGGTAGATAAGCCGTCAGAGGTATTGCACGAGACTCGAGTTGACCATGCGGTGCTAACCAGTATGACACGCGACGGTAAAATAGAAACTCCACCACATCCCAAGGGAGATTTTGCATATTATAACTCGGAAGAGGCAAGCTTAATAGTAAAGTTAAGAGATACGTTGGGTGAAACTAGAATTCAGAGGATAGAAACTAGTACTGCGACGAACACAATAGTAAGTGACGTAAAGCTAACCAGATTTTCCCAACAGGGCTTAGAAAAAAAAAAAGAAAAGAAAAAAAAAAAAAGGGGAAATACAATGATTAAATTCAAAATCCATAAGTTAATTACTCTAAGGAGTTCCCCAAGAGAAGTGTACTGATAGCCCATAAGTCCAACACTAAGAGCTAAACAATATTAGGGTCTGATTTAGACCAAGGATAGTAAACCCATCAAACAGATGAGATCCCCATAGATAATAAATTTTGGAATCTCCCGATAGTTGGAAAATGGTAAGGATATCAGAAAAATAAACGACCCAAGGTCGAGTACTGCAGTTGTCAATATACACGACGTGTTATCATTCCTAAGATCCAGATTAAACCAGCAACTAAAGGAAAGACAGTATCCAATGATTGAGGTCGGTGACCTAACGTTATTTGGGATTTCTCCTAGCTCGGGGACCAGAAATCTTTTAGCATGTTAACGCGGACCAGACTAGAATTTAATTCTCACTAGAACTAAGTTATGTGAAAATAATGAGACCTAAATTACTCACCAAAGAAAGAATAATTATAGTATGGCATTAGCCGACCGGACATAGTAATGAATTGTAACAGACTACGAAATACGAGATGCTAGCCGATACTAGGGAAGAAAACGTTGGAAGAGTTTTCCACGTAATAAATAATATAGAATGAGAAGCCATGAGAAGTCATAAATAAAAAGGATCAGTGTAGAGCACGAGTTAGAAAAAGTTGTCAAGAAGAGTATAAAGCGAGACCACCGTATGTTTCATAACTTTGAAAGAACACAAGGATAAGTACACTAAAGATAGTAACCACCGAGACTAAACCACAAGTAAACTAAGAATGGTGAAAATTTTAATTATGTGACCACATAGACATGATACCTTGAAGCACCAAAGTAGTATGAGAGATGCTCATATAGTAAATATACACAACCAGAAGTATTACCTTCAAGTGAGTAATATAAGATTTGCTATTATTGCAAAATTGATGTAGTCCCCTTCACGAGAAAGTGTACAAGATAGACAATAGAGTGAAGGAAACGCGAGTGAGGATAAGCATTAAATGAGACGCAAGTTCAAATGATATAGACATGGTTATGGGACACTTGAAGAAACACGAACCGATAATAGAAGGGAGTGCACGTGGGAATCAAATTGGACGAGGACTAGTGTAAGAGTATACTAAACTATATAGAAATGACCCGATAGAATATATGAGGGACAAATTCTTTTAAGAAAAGCCGTGGTTGTCTAAGAAGTCAATTAACACATATAGAAAATAGTTGGGATACGACCTTAACTAACCAACAAGTCGTAAGGAATATTGGATTGAGATGAACCCATTTTTTATCTTGGGGTAAATTAATCGCATCGTAAGAGGAGATGTTAATGGAAGATAAATTTATCTTAGAATCCTCAGGTTTGTACAAGTCGAACAAAAACCGTATAGATCAAATTCTTAACCAAGAAGTAGTATGAGCACTCGACGTGCCGGGATACCTGATACATACCGAGAGTTGAGTAGATAATTAAAACCATTGTATTATCTTAGTAAGTTCCCTAAATTAATAAGAATCCATATCTTAAGTGTCTCAAGAATAGAATTATTGGTACGTGAGGCACAAACACACGAGATCATTGAAACATATAGAAGGAATGTTAATCGAGTGAATGAGGAAGTGTTTTACAAAAAAAAAAAAAAAAAAAAAAAAAAAAAAAAAAAAAAAAAACTATACGACTGAAACCTTTGGTTTCATTTCAAAGAAGTAATTAATGCCCGTCATCAAAGCTTGCTAATTGAGACAGCGAGACTACCTAACTAGAACTTCTAAAATCTCTAACAAACATGTAAGTTAGCCTCGAGAAGGATGGTAATAAAATTTAGAATTTTCGGACCAAGGTAACCTTGAAATGCACTAGTGCATACGACAGACGACAAAAGATAAGACGATACGTTAAGAAAGGTAGACAATAAAATCCATGGGATCTTCCTAGAAACAGACACCCACGTATAATGCCTTAAAAGTGTTATAGTTATATGTGGATGGATAACGAATGAGCCGCTACCACCTTCGTCGCCCAGACTAATTGACCAATTAAGTATGACGCCATCCAGACTTATGGAACATTACATCTTGGTACATTAGATTCATAAACAACTACAAATGGAATAAGAACACCTTATCTTACGTTAGTAGGGCGACACTCAGACCGACAATCAGTAGGATGAACTACATAGGCTTAAAGAATGCATACCGCGAACTTTCGAGAGCGAAAATGACTAATAGAGAAGCCATATTTCTACCTTACACAGACAAGGGTGAATAAAGATACACAGTACTACAAGTGGTCCAGGGATAATTGACCTCAACCAACGAGTTAGAGCATGAATAACCATTTGACAGTTGTAATACCTCGATTTATAAAGCCAACCACAGTACAAAGGGTAGGTTATAGCTACGCTAGCATAAAGACCAAAGAGAAAATAGACTCGAGTGAAGTACAAATTTTGGGAACGATCAATATTTCGACCTTAGTATTATCAATGGCACATGATTACACTTGAATGGAGTGGATAAAAGGGTATATGGACTTAAGTATATGACTAAGATATGTATTAAATTTTGGGAACTGCCTAAGGCCGACGAAGAAGGTCCAGACGCTCCTAGACTAATGCTATCACCTAACGATTGGATGAGTTCGTACAGTCCACTGAAGCACCAGTGCTTTAATGCAAATAGCGACTTGTGAAATCATAGCATGCCTAGTACCGATACAGATTAGATCAGTGTATCATGAAGATATTTATCCCTATAAATGATGAGAATCATGACGAGCATATGGCCTAAAGGTAACGAGGCTGGCACCGACCGACCAAGTAAATATAGTTACTTGAAAGGCTAGTACATAGGATCGATTGGGGACGGAGTAGAAGAATCGTAAGATGAACATGAGTCACTTGCTAACACCGACAAGTCGGATTACAATTCGAACTAGGAGACAAGTCTCCCCAGAGTTCCACATTTTATACAATAGCTATAGCTAGTACGAAAGGAAAACCAACAACAGTCTATATGGACCCCACGAGTGTCTAGAGAAGATAAGACTAGCATTGTGAAGGTTAACATATCAGTTCCGTCAAACCCCGAAGATCTTTTAAGGAGGTAGGTACCCGGTGGAGGCGAAAACTGGAAAACGATATTACCCCAGCTCAATTACGTAGACCCACCATACACCATAGACCCGGTATCGTGCAATGCACCACACAAAGAATAAAGTGTAGACCACCACTCTATTGAGATGAGGTGGGAGATGAGAAAGAATCAAGATCAGTGTATGATCAAAGAAATGGTTGAGAAATGCAACCAATCAGAGATACGATAAAGGAAGCTCATAGTAGCCAGAAGTCTTACGATGACGATGTAGATTCGAGTTACACCTCGAAGTAGAGGACATGGCCCTTGAAAATTTTCCACCAAGGGAATGACCAGATTCAGAATCAAAGGCTAATTGAAACCTCGTTCCATCAGACCTTACGAAGTTAGAGAAGATAGGACTTGGGGCGTACAGGTTAATGTTACCCCAAACCCCGGAATCGTTCGCAACGTATTCCACGTGTCCCAACTAAGGAAGTAAGTGTTTAACCCTAAACACGTGCCACATCAAGGAGAAGCGGTCATAAAGCAAGACCTGAAGCCATAGTAGATCGAAAGATTCAACAGCTTAGGAATAAGCAAATCCCTTTAGTGAAAGTACAGTGGAGACACCACGGACAGGAGGAAGCCACATGGGAATTGGAGGACAAGATAAAGGAGAGATACCCCGACCTGTTTTGTTAGAAGGTAAGTAAATTTCGGGACGAAATTTTTCATAAGGGGTGTAGTCTGTAACAGCCGCAGTTTTTCTTAGTGAGTAATAAAAACTTCGGCATTATTTTAAGTAATAAAAGGGATGTTGAAAGTATTATTATTATTATTACGAGAAAAATAAAAATTTTAGTACTACTATTAATAGTGTTATATTTAGTAATATTAGTCTTGTCCGAAACGAGAATCGAACTAAACAACGGAGGCCGATAAAATGAATCGGTAAAAGAAAAAAAAAATTATTTATTATGTTGGGCCGAGGCCCACCTAATTCTCGAGGCCCATTTGATTTCGAGCCCACCCGAATTCGAGGCCATTTGATAAGTACAAGGCCCACTTAGCATTAACGAGGCCCACTTAGTGATCGAGGCCCATCTCACGATTTATTTACACGATTTGTTTTTGGCCCAAGAGAGAGAGCCCATTCCAAATTTAATACCCCAACAACAATATATATATAAGGGGACCAAGATTAATGGCTCTAAGCCCACAATATAATCCATGTATATATATATTTATATACATATATTATTACAACAAAAGAAAAGAAAAGAAGAAAAGAAAAAGAAAATAATGAAAACAGGGGGAATCCGCCCAAACAACAGGCGCACTTCAATTACACACACAAATCTGGATTTCAACTCTATTAATCCCTCCTAAGTACAATTAGAAATCCTAATCCCTTCTATAATTACAATTAGAAGGAGAACTCTCCCAAGCATTATACACGTGTACTCTTCCTTTGCCCCCTTCCACACACATGTCACCCATGCAATAATCTTCTTAAAGAAGACACTTCCTCACTACACCAAATCCTCCAAGAGCAGCTGCAACCTGCAAAAACCATTCAACAACAACTCACAACCATTCATCCAAGTAAACACACGAGGAATCAAATAGAGAGAACTTAGAGAGGGAGGAGGAGGAGCCGATTTCCAGCCGAGAGGCTGCCGGAAGCACAGCCCCGACGCAGTCCGTTTGAGGCGTCGGAAACACCTCGATTTCATAGGTAACCCCTCTAACTTCCTTCCTTCAAGAGCCTAGCAAGTAAATACATTAACCAAAGATCAAATCCCCAATTTTAGAGTGAAGAACGAAGGGAGAGGAAGACACTCGGAGCAAGAAGAAAGGGGACAGCCTTTATTGGTGGATTCGAAGCTCGTTTCCAGTTTCATGATGGTAAGAAGGAACCCCCACCCTTCCACTAGAATAGTTAACAAAGCTTGGTACTCATAGAAATCAAACCTACGTTTCTAGGTTGCAAATAATTGGATTCGGGAGAAGATCAAGAAGAGGACAGCCCTCATGCACCGAAGAAACCCCAAGCTTCGACCCCAATACGAACCAAGTAAGTACCCCTCATTCTTCCTAAAGTTTAGAGAACAACAAGACATGAATTTCATCTTTAGAATGACTCCAAAACTCAAACTAAGGGCTGTCCTAATTATGAGAACTTCTAAGCATGTTAATAACTAGTTTAAAGGCCTAAAAACCAAACTCAAGAAACATAGCAATTACTTAGAAGCGATGCATGTTATTTTTGAAGGTTAAAAAAATCAGTTTTAAGGCATGATTAAACCATATAGAGCCTCCTCTAACAAGCCTAAGACATTGCATGCACAATAATCTTCAATTAAACACTTCAATCCAACAAAGAGATCAACAACAAGCATACCAAAAATCTGGAAATTAAACCCAATCAAGACATAAAATATGCAAGACCAAAAACAGCCCTAAATGCTTCCTAAGCAAGCCCTAACCCTCTAAATCAATGAATATACCTCATAATTGAACCGAGAAACAAATTGGGAGGGTAAAGGGTGAGTAGTAGACCTGCCGACGGTGAGAAAAGGGTAACGGAGATGAGTTCCGAACCCAACGACGGTAACGGAGAGCTTAGGCAGTCTCGGAAGAGCCGCCTCGACACCGGAGCTCACCTCGGAGGAAACCTGCAAAAAGGAAAAGAAGAAGGTCAGACGCAGAGGAGAAATAAGGGAGATACCGGTGGCGGCCTAGCCGCCCACGCCGGAAATTGAAACAGAGAGAGAGGCAGGGGAAGGCGACGGCAGTTGCGGTGACGAACCCTAGCCATGAGGGCTAGGGCAAGGGATGAACGGAGCAAGGCAGGGCAAGGAGAAGCCGCTGCCGAGAGAAGAAACGCCGCCGGCGAACCCAACGGAGAGGCGGAGAGCCGATGGGGATTTTCCCCAATTTCCGAATTAGGGATTCAATTTCCCCAATCGAACCCCAACATCGAGGGCTAGGCATAGACGAGGAGAACGATGACCGGAGTACCGAGAGGGGGGAGGAAATTGACGGCGGCGAACGCTGCCGCGAGAGAAAGAGAGAGAGAGATCGCGCTAGAGAGAGAGAAAGGGCTGGTTATGCAGCTTCAATACCGGGCTTTCGAGCCGATAAGGACTCGGGCCGTAGAGATTATATCGGGCCGAACTCGACGGGAATAGACGAACAAAATTTTACTCATAAACCGGAATTATTTTCCACTTGGGCTGAGGACTAATTAGCGATTGGGCCGAGAACTACTTAGTTGTTGGACGGGATTTATTTTCCAGTTGGGCCAGGAATTAATTAAGTGATGGGCCGAAATTATTAGACACTTGGGCCAGAATATTTCATTGGGCCGATATTTAAATCAGAAGACGAGAGCCGCACGTAATAATTTCCCGAGCTCGAGTTAGTAATTTTCCGAGTTAAATAATTGGGCTTAAACCCTTAATAATTCTATTGGGCCTCAAGTAAATTATAAACCCCAGATTTAATAATAAATCAAGTCCAGTAATATGTATCTTATAAGTGTAGACCACTTATAACCTCTAATGAAATTGAGCCCAATAATATGTACTTTATAAGTGTAGACCACTTAAATCCTCTAATAGAATCACGAAGCCCCATTATTGGCTTAATCGAATATCCTGCGAAATCTGTCGAGGATGAAAAGGACAGTAGGACACAAGAATCGATCGAAGTGATCGATTTAAAATGAGAATCGAGAAACTCTCGATTAAAGGAATAACCATGATAACGTTATCAGTAAAAGAGATCTATCAGTAAAAGAGATCTATCAGTAAAAGAGATCTATCAGTAAAAGAGATCATAACCTCGATAAAAGACAGCCTTCGCATAGATCGATAAGATTATCGATTTCATTTCAAGTCTCTCATTTTACGTTCTTTTGAACAAGGCTAGGCGAAGGAAAAGGCCGAGACTAAGGCGGCGCTCAGAGTTATATAAATTATGACCAGGAAAGGAAAGCTATCGAGGTGGGCTTTCAGAAAACTAAAATGTTTCTTATTGCTTTAGTTCCTTTGTTTAAAAGCATTGTCATGCCATAAATTCTTTGTTTTGTATGATGTCTATCTGAAGGGCTTCGGCCACAGGGCTTCGGCCATAGTTATCAGAAAGAATTCGGGTCTATCGGGGTCGCTCCTCGATGGACTTAGTGCACTTAGTTATGTAGACCGTGAGCTACGTATTGGCCGGTCGAGGTATCCGGAGGAGTGGCCACTCCTTCCGGGTACACCAAAATCAGTTCAGATATGACGGATTACACCAGAAAAATAGCCTGCGCAGGCACTCTTTTAGTTTAAAATGTTTTTGTGGACATAGGTCTTTTCCTAAAACCCCTATGATTCACTTGAAAGGCTGACAATTAAAATGTTTTGGCACGTGTCCACTGAGTACTTCAAAATACTCAGCCCTGTACATATTTCCCATGTGCAGGTTAAGCAGGATGAAGTGAAGTCGCCGGAAGGAGCTTTTGTCGAGCGTGAAAGTGTTGAAGCCTCTTGGTGGTGCATGTCTCCATACATGCATGTCACATTCTTCCGCTGTGATCTTTATGTAGTTAGTCTAGATTCTACTTTGTGTATCGTTGCAACTCATCTCCATTTTGTGTATCGTTGCAACGTATCAGCTCCATTTTAGACATTGCTTTCTTTTCATGAACAACATTTCCGCTCATTTCATGTAAAACGCTTCCGTTGATAAACAGTACCTTCCTCCATTCATTCTCGATGAATGATGGAGAGTTCGAATGTAATCTAATGCTATAGTGTCACATCGTTCCACCTCATGTCACTTGTTTATTTATTTCATTTTTCTTGAGTCGCGACCTCGTTCGGCTAGTCTTGGCGGGGCGGGTCGTGACACCTCTCCGCGACGTTACTCTCTCCGACATGCCGCATCATTGTTGACCTTCCGCCTTTCATCGAATAATTTACATTAAAGCAGTTGTGCTTCCTTTGTTTGGTTCGTTCTAGGATCTTTTTTGATGGATTTGTTGTACACTGTAAGGACGGAGTTGTCGTCGTCGTCGACGATGGTGATCCGTTTTTAGGATGAACTTATTTTTGCAAAATATATGATATTCATACCTTTTTGTGTATAATGTTTGTGATGAGTACGTTTTTTTTTATTTTTCGAACCTGTTAGTGCATAATAATTTTGGTATGAAATTCTTTTTTCCTTACCCGGTACATGTAAACATGTGTTTTGTTTTTGAGTTAAATGAGATTATAAACATGTATTATAAACTACGAAATATACTATCATTTGTTGGCTTGACAAGGTATGAATTATTACATTTCATACACATCTTATTTCGTATTTTGGTACGTAGTTCGCATTTCATACCGGGTACAGAGGCGCAACCAATTTTAAATCATAGTATGAATGATACCAAAACGATAAGTAAAATTTTAAACACTGATTGGTGTTTATTTGTTAGGTTTTTCGTTGCGTTTTCGTGTTCGTTTTCATTATGTTTTTGTGTCTTTTAGTGTGTCTTTTGGCTATGATTGTTTGTTTGGAGCTTTGAGTATCGTAGGAGCAAAAGGTGAGAAATTGGAAGAAAACGGGACGAAAAGTGCACGAAGAGAAGGAAAAGTCGTGAGAAGCAGTTCCTCATCTGGACGACCGTCCAGATTTCCTTCACAATCTGGACGATCGTCCAAACACACGCGAAGAGGTTATCCAGTGTCTGATCTGGACGACCGTCCAGATTTCATTCAACATTTGGACGATCGTCCAGATGTCGGCGTCCAGCTGTTCTTTCCTTATTTATCTAGGTTTTTACCTAGTATATATATATCATCCCTTGTACACGAATTATTATCACCTTTTATCATTGTTTAGCTTTAGTTTTCAGATTAAAATACTTTAGTTTAGCTTTCTATTGTTCGGATCCGGATTCGTTCTTCGTTTATTGCAATTTAATTCAAGACGTTTATTTAATTCAAGTTCTTCGTTCTTCGTCTCAATTTTCGTAAGTTCTTTTATTGCTTTCGTTTATTCGTTTTAATTGCTTGCTTTCGTTTTAGATTCGTTTTCTTAATTGCTCCGTTTAAATTCCTTAGTTTAATTTCGTTCTTTCGATTTCAAGTTTAAAGTTTAGATTCGTTTTCTTGCTTTCAATTCTCTTTCGTTTTTCAAAGTTTTCAAGTTAGATTAATTTGCTTTTAATTTCCAGATTTCAATTCATCATGTCTAGATTTATTTATGCTTCTTTCTTTGCTTTCGTTTCCTTCGTTGCTTTCTTTATTGCTTTCTTTTCGATTCTTGCCTAGGTAGATTTAATTGCTTTCTTCTAGTTTAATTCTTAGATTTATTTCTTGAGTTCTAGATTAGCTATTTACTTGCTTTTATTTACTTGCTTTGATTTATTTTATTTGTCTAGGATTTAAAAACAAAAACCCCAAAATATTCTTTACTTGCTTTCTTAGATTAGATTTTTACTACGTAATTAATTGCCCTGTTAAGTTTTCCTTGAGATTCGATACTTAGGTTTTACTTGCCAGTGCTACGATAGATTTCGTCTATTGCGAACACTTTTTAGTGAAACAAATTTTGGCGCCGTTGCCGGGGAGATTTGTGGAGAGCTTGGACACATCAAGGAGGTGTGCCACAACATGGGGGAGTTTCAATACGAAGGAGGAGCCGAGGTCTACGCCGCTCAAGGATACCCACCTCAAGTACCACCTCAAGGATACCAAGGGGGATATAATGGACGCTACCAAAATCCGAGGCCGACACAAGGGCAAGGTAACCCCCCTACCTATCCAAATAGGCGTCCTCCACCATATAATAACCCCTATCCTCCTCCACCAAATCCCTATTACTCTCAACCTCCACCATATTATCCACCTCTTCAATACCCTCCAAATCCATATTATCCACCACCTCCATACTACCCACCTCAACCTACTCCTAACCCACCACCACCATACTCAAATTCTCGTCCTCAAGGACCTCCACAAAAGCCTCCCGCCGATGAGGATCGTTTCCATGCACTTGATGCAAACATAAAGCGGCTCGAGACGGCCATTGGCCAAATTTCGGGATCTATGCACTTGATGCAACAACCGGGGCGGATTCCGAGCCAAGGGATCCAACCACAACAAGCTAACGAGGTGCAATATCCCCCATATGTTCCTCCTTTTTCACCGCATCAAGCCCAAGCCGTCTCGGTGTTGCGGAGCGGGAGGCACGTGGACAATGGAGTGACAATGCCACCTCAAGGAAGCATGGGAAATAGATGGGGCCCGAGTCCCCGTTGGAATGGACCGAAGACGCCGGTAGCACCTCCACATCAACACGCCCGTCCAGCACCCAATCTGGACGGTCGTCCAGATGCTGGACGATCGGCCAAAACGCAGGCGCCAGAGCCCCGTCCAGTACCTGATCTGGACGGTCGTCCAGATTCTGGACGCTCGTCCAGATTACCCAACTCGCCCAAGAACCCAGCAGCTAATCTGGACGATCGGCCAAGTCACCCCGACTCTTCTGGCCGATCGTCCAAATCAGGTGAGCAGCATACGGAGTCCGACGAGCCCGAGAAGGAAGCCCCACCTCTACACAAGGCTTCCAATCCTTATGTTCCTCCCATTCCTTATCCAAGTCGTGTGAAGAACAAGAAGCGTGATCAACAATTCGCCGATCTTTACAAGCTTCTTTCAAAGGTGGACGTGAACTTGCCTCTCCTTAATGTTATTCGCAACGTGCCACCGTTCGTGAGGTTCGTGAAGGAGTTGACATCGAGGAAGAAGCCGTTCGATGAGATGGAGACAATTGCGGTATCGGAGGTGGCGACATCAATTATGCAACACCCTCTTCCACCTAAGCAACGAGATCCATGTTCTTTCGTTATCACTATCTCTTTAGGTAATGGTAAGGAAGCATGTGGTATGCTAGATTTAGGTGCCGGTATTAATCTTATGCCTTATTCTATCTTTAAGCAATTAGAGTTAGGAGAACTTAAACCCACTCGCATGAGCCTTCAATTGGAGGATAGGTCTATTAGGTACCCTAGAGGTATTATTGAGGATATTCTTGTTCGCGTAGGGGGTTTGATTTTTCCCGTTGATTTTGTGGTTTTAGAGATAGGTGAGGTACAAGAAAATGGTATTGAGCACACACTTTTGCTAGGTCGTCCTTTCATGGCTACAACTAATACTTTGATTGATGTGAAGAGTGGTGTGATTAAGATGTCCGTTTTAGGAGAGGATGTCTCGTTTTCTGTGCATAAGAGTCGGCCTATGTCATCGGTCAATTTTATTGATAATTGTTCTTTCATCGATAAGGTTGATGCCTTGGCCGAGTGCTCTTTTGTGCAGGATTTTGACACGGAGGAGGTGTGTTGGGGATCCGGAGATCAAATGGAGTGGGAGCGAATGGAGAGAGACATTGGGATCAAGCTACCGTTTCCACCTCAAGATCCCGAGCCCGGCTCGAAGATTCCGGAGCCGTTGGAGTTGAAAGAGCTGCCTTCGCATTTGAAATATATATTTTTAGAGGGAGGCAATCAAAAACCCGTAATCATCTCTTCTTCTTTGTCTCTTGCAGAGGAAGGAGCTTTGGTCGGCATACTCAAGGAGAACAAGCTCGCTTTTGGATGGAGCTTGGCGGATATCCGAGGAATTAGCCCGGCCACGTGCATGCATCGCATCAATCTCGAAGAAGGCGCTCGCCCCAAACGAGATGGACAAAGGAGGCTCAACCTAATGCTCATGGAGGTCGTGCGCAAGGAGATTTACAAGCTATTGGCGGAGGGTATTATCTATGCCATCGTCGATAGTGAGTGGGTTAGCCCGGTGCACGTCGTTCCAAAGAAGGGAGGAATTACGGTGTCAAAGAACGAGAAGGGCGAGTTAGTCGCCTCGCGCCCGGTTACCGGTTGGAGGATGTGTATTGATTATCGGAAGCTCAACGCTTCCACCAAAAAGGACCACTTTCCTCTCCCTTTCATTGATCAAATGCTTGATAAGTTAGTCGGGCAAGAGTTTTATTGTTTTCTAGATGGTTTGTCAGGTTACTATCAAATTGCGATAGCTCCGGAGGATCAAGCAAAGACGGCCTTCACAAGCCCTTTCGGGACCTACGCTTATAGGAGGATGCCATTTGGTCTCTGCAACGCACCGGGTACGTTCCAAAGATGCATGATGTCTATTTTTTCGGAATTGAGATCTTTATGGATGATTTTTCTGTTTTTGGGTCGTCTTTTCATGATTGCTTGATGAAAATAGAGAGAGTCCTTAAGAGATGCATTGAGAGTGGTCTTACTTTGAGTTGGGAAAAGAGTCATTTTATGGTTAGAAGTGGAATTGTTCTAGGCCATGTAGTTTCGAGTAAGGGCATAGAGGTCGACAAAGCGAAAGTGGAGGTGATTGAAAAATTACCACCACCTAGTGATGTCAAAGGTATTAGGAGTTTCCTTGGTCATGCGGGCTTTTATAGACGATTCATTAAGGATTTTTCTAAAATTAGCCAACCTCTTTGTCGATTGCTTGCTCAAGATGTGCCTTTCCACTTTGATGAGTCTTGTATGAATGCTTTTCTCACATTAAAAGAAAAACTCATCTCTGCTCCCGTTGTAGTCGGTCCCGATTGGTCATTGCCTTTTGAAATTATGTGTGATGCGTCTAATAATGCCGTAGGGGCTGTTTTGGGTCAAAGAGTCGATAAGATGCTTCGTGTGATTTACTATGCTAGTTTAACTCTTAATCCGGCTCAAGTGAATTACACCACCACCGAACAAGAGATGCTTGCCGTTGTTTTTGCCTTAGATAAATTTAGATCTTACATCATAGGGTCTAAGGTGATTATTTATAGTGATCATGGTGCTCTTAAACATCTTTTGACTAAAGCCCAAGCAAAACCTAGGTTGATTAGATGGGTCTTATTATTGCAAGAATTTGACATTGAAATTCGTGATAGGAAAGGTAGTGATAATCTTGTGGCCGACCATCTCTCTCGTCTCGATTCACCTCCCCCTTATGCTTCTCTTGATGATATTTGTGATTCCTTTCCCTTTGAGAATGTTAATGAAGTGAGTGCTACCCCTTGGTTTGCCGATATTGCTAATTACTTGGCCGATAAGGACACTAAACCCGTCCTTAACGCTCAAGAAGAGAAAAGGTTTCTTCGTTTGTGTAGGAAATACTATTGGGAGGATCCTCACTTGTTCAAGCTTGGGAAGGACGAGGTGATTCGAAGGTGCGTTCCTGACCACGAGCAAACCGAGGTGCTGCGACATTGTCACGAGGAGCCGAGTGGAGGACATTTTGGAGGCCAAAAGACTGCTCATAAGGTGCTACAAAGTGGATTATATTGGCCTACCTTGTTCAAGGATGCTCAAGCCTTCTACCTTGCATGCGATCGTTGCCAACGCACAGGTTCTATAGGTCGCCGTAATGAGATGCCCCTTAATCCTATTTTAGTGGTTGAGATTTTTGATGTGTGGGGCATCGACTTTATGGGACCTTTTCCTAAATCCCATGGTTTCGAATACATTTTACTTGCGGTCGATTATGTGTCCAAGTGGGTTGAAGCTATCCCCACAAGGACGTGCGATTCTCACGTTGTCTTGAAGTTTGTGCAGGAAAATATTTTGTGTAGGTTTGGTTTCCCTCGTGTGATCATTAGTGATGGGGGAAAGCATTTTTGCAACAAATTGTTCGCCAAGCTCATGAAGAAGAACGCCATCACTCACAAGGTGGCGACTCCTTATCATCCACAAACCTCGGGACAAGCGAAGACGAGCAATCGCCAAATCAAGGGGATTTTAGAGAAGACGGTCAAACCATCGAGGAAGGATTGGGCCGACAAGTTGAACGACGCTCTTTGGGCATATTGTACGGCTTACAAAGGCGTGCTTGGGATGAGTCCCTATAGGCTCGTCTATGGTAAGTCGTGCCATTTGCCCGTTGAGATCGAGTTCAAAGCATATTGGGCTCTCAAGCGCATCAACTTCGACCTCGACGATGCTCACGATCGGAGAATTTTGCAAATGGAGGAGCTCGACGAGCTAAGGAACGAAGCCTACGACAATGCCAAGATTTACAAGGACAAGGTGAAACGTCTACATGATAGACGCATAGCCTTCAAGGAGTTCAAACCCGGAATGAAGGTACTTCTCTTTCACTCTCGTCTTCGTTTATTTCCGGGTAAGCTTAAGTCTAGGTGGGGAGGTCCATACACGGTGGTGCAAGTTTTCCCCATGGTGCGGTAGAAATCAAGAACGAGGATTCGGGATACATCTTCTCGGTCAACGGGCAACGATTGAAGCCGTACATCGAAGAGTCGACATTGCCTCAAACGGTGGAGACGATTCTCATATCCGACCCCCCACTCTCCTCTTGAGTATTTGGTACGTCAAGCTAATGACGATAAACGAGCGCTTGGTGGGAGGCAACCCACGTAAAAAAATATAAAATTTTAGATTTAGTATTTTTCATTGTATTTCTTGTTAATATTTGATTTTTCGTGTTAGTTTGAGTGTCTTTTTGCAGGAATAGGCGTCGACTACCAGCAGCTGATCTGGACGATCGGCCAGATTCCCTAAGGATTCTGGACGACCGTCCAGAACTGAGCAAACCAGATCGTGGCCAGTAGCTAATCTGGACGACCGGCCAGATTCTTTACGAAATCTGGATGATCGTCCAGAATTTCGTGGGCCCCACTCCTTTGCCTAGTCAAACTCGATTTCAGCCCATTTATTATATTTGACCTATATTTTTCTCCTTCACCTCTCTTCTCTTATCTCCTATCTATCTCCACCTATTTCCTCCCACAGCTCACACACCAGCGCCACAAACCGCCGCCAGCAGCCTACCGCCCGCCGCCGTTCAGAGCCACCGCTGTCGCCGTCAGTCCGCCGTCAGCACGCCGTCAGCACGCCGCCGGCAGCACACCGCTTTCACCCATATCACTACCGTTAGCCACCGCCGTTCACCCATCGCCGCCAGCTCGCCGACGTCGTTCGAACACCTCCAGCCACCACCGCGCCACCGTCGCTCAGCCATCACCCAGTCGCTGCCGCGTCACCACGCTCGGCCAGAATCTCCGCGACCGGCCACATTTTTGGACGACCGTCCAGAATTCAAGCTGAATCTGGACGACCGGCCAGATTGGAGGCTGCCCCGTTTTTCACTTTCGTCGTTCGTGCTCCGTTCGTGTGCCATCTTTCGTCAAACCACTTCACATCACCACCATGAATCGTACTCCCTACATTGTGAGTCTCGATCGCCACTCACCGGGTGACAATGAGCAACAGTACGGGCGTCGCGAACGGGTTCCTTTTGAAACCGATAGGTACGCAACTACTAATCTCTACCTCCGTTTGAAGAATCTTGATATACGTCCTCCTAGGCATTACAATATGGATTTTTTGAGGCGTTTGTCTATTTTTCCGACTATTCGCGAATATGCTCTTCGATTAGGATTAATGCAATGTATGTCTAGACAATGGGAGGCGCATGATAGTTTGTGTCTAGAGATGTGTAGTAGTTTTCGTTTATCTAGACGTGGTAATGAGGTTGTGATGGAATGCACTTTTCGTGGTGTCTTGTGTGAAGTTTCTAAGGAAACGATGAAATCAGTATTTGGTTTTCGTGCTAACCCTAATATCTCTGATTGTGTGCCTGCTGATTTTAATGTTAATGAGGCTTGGATGGATTTGACGGGTGTTAATAATTTTAGAACTTCGGGTGTGTCTAGTTCCTTTTTACGCGATGATGCTTTGATTATACTCCATCGCTTCATATCTAACATGGTCTCCGGTAAAAAGGAGGCCAGTAAGGTAACGGGCATGGAGGTCTATTTGCTTTGGTGTGCTAGGTACAATCGGAAGGTGTGTTTGGCCCCATTCATATGGACGCAGCTCTCACACGTGCAGTCGAAGAACGGCGCCCATCCCACTCTTGGATACGTCGCGACGGCCCTTGCTCGTCACTTTGGAGTGGATATTTCGGAGGCCGGAGGGTTGGTGCAAAGTGTGGAGATGTCATCCACGGAGTTCATCAATGCTCGCTTGATGAGGAGTCCAACCGAGTTCACTCGAGTTGAGGATCGAGCCTCTGTTCGTGCTTACTATTCTGACGCGCGTCGTATTCGAAGAGCCGGGCAAGAAGCTGCGCACCAAGAGGAGGAAGACGCTGAGGAAGAAGAAGAGGGAGAAGAAGAGGAAGAAGAGGAGGAAGTGGAAAACGAGGACGATGGGAATGGAGACGAGGAGGAGCAGCAGCATGTTCCGGACGATGATGAGCGCATTATTCACTACTACTACACTCGAAGAGATCGCGTCCGAGCTCGCCAGGCCATGGAGGCCGAGATTCCTCCATATTGGGCTGATTTTCAACAAGGGATGTTTGCTCGTTTCGATTCCATGTCCACCCAAATGACGGGTTTGTCTAACCAAATGGCGGGTTTGTCTACACACGTGTCTGGCTTGGATAGGCGGGTGTCGAACATCGAGGGCCATTTGATGCGGTACACCGACTTCTCCATTGGCTCCACCTCCGCTCCACCAAACCCGAATAATCCCCGTTATTGGTCTCCCCACGATCCACGTTGGCAAGAACCACGGTTTGGAGGTCCATTCAATTGATCATAGCCATGTTTGTGTCTTTTATTTTTGTTGAGTCTTTTATTGTTTTCTCTTTATTTTGTTCGATTTTACGCTTTTGTGTTTTGTTTTGTGTTTGTTTTGTAGGTGATACTTGGAGTCTCTCGGGATTTCGAGTGTGTTGTTTGTCTTCATGCGATAAGTTTTTCTATCCCTTTCCTTTTTATTTTCTCGCAACGGGGACATTGCTTGATTTTAAGTGTGGGGGGGGGGGGGGGGGGTCTTTGAACTTTTGGCATGTAGTTTTTAATTTTGTTGAGTCTTAGGAGTTAATTGAGTCGTTGAGTCAAATGAGCATGTGATGATAGTATTGTGGACTTGGCCAATGATAGAGAATTGCGTTGATTTTTGGAAAAATTCATGATCTTTATTATGCATGGAACCTTGGCGAAGCGACGCATTTTATTCGATGAATTTGATGTATGCTATGATGTCGGGAACTAGATAGTTTGAACCCGTGAGAATATTTATGCCTATTCTTGATTGAGTGATCATGCTTGCTTCGTTGTTTCTAGAACTTGCCTTGTTTCTCCATCAAGACCTTAGTATATTTACGAACTAGGAAATGATCTTAGGCCATTCTTTCGTAGCCACATGATTCCTATACACTAACCTTGTTCATAATCCTTTGTTTACCCCTTTTGAGCCTTTATTAGTCGTTCTTTGTGAAACCGGATGATAGGAGGTTTGGATGATTATGGGTATCCTTAGTTGTAGTTGGTGATATGGAAGGAGAAAATTGAAAATACTTGTTGTGGTGTAGAAGGAGAGAAAGAAAAGAAATTTGAGATGCTTGTTTAAGTGTAGTTAGCTATCCCTATAAGCTTAGGAAAAAAAAAAGAGAAAAAAAAAATAGAGCCTTTGTTCAAATTAGAAAGAACATGTATTAGTTGAGCTCTAGAGAAAAAAAAAAAAAAAAAAAAAAAAAAAAAAAAAAAAAAAAAAAAAGAAAAGAAAAGAAAAGAAAAAGAAAAAATAAGCATAAGGGGATAGTTAGCTTTGATTTGTATATTTTAGCATCTTTGAGTTTGTATTTGGAGTGTTGGAGGGTAGAAGATGGAGATTAAAATCCATACTTTGGTTGGAGTTGAAAAAGAGGTTGATGATTTAGAGCATTTTGAGTCACTTAGCCTATATATTCCCTACCTTAACCAATGTCCCTACATTACAAGCTTATATAAAGACCTTTTTGATCCTTGTTTGTAAGTATTACATTAGGTGGAGATGTTGAGATTAAAGGCAAGCTTATGGTAAACATGTTGCATTGCATTGATGTTGAGTGAACCTTCTTGATGTGCATTATATTACATCTTTTCTTGAGAGAGTTGAGTGTTCACTTTCATATACAAAATTTCACATGTTTGGGAGTGTTCTTTGATGGATTAGCATACTTTGAATTAGTTGAGTAGATTGTGTTGATTGATGCTAAGGTTGTGTGCATAGTTTTGATCATGAACATGAGAGTTGTTTTTGAAAAGCTTTGAGGCCAATATAGTTCACGATACTCGAGTCTATTGTTTGTTTTGTTTTGCTTGAGGACAAGCAAAAGTCTAAGTGTGGGGGAGTTTGATTGGTGTTTATTTGTTAGGTTTTTTGTTGCGTTTTCGTGTTCGTTTTCATTATGTTTTTGTGTCTTTTAGTGTGTCTTTTGGCTATGATTGTTTGTTTGGAGCTTTGAGTATCGTAGGAGCAAAAGGTGAGAAATTGGAAGAAAACGGGACGAAAAGTGCACGAAGAGAAGGAAAAGTCGTGAGAAGCAGTTCCTCATCTGGACGACCGTCCAGATTTCCTTCACAATCTGGACGATCGTCCAAACACACGCGAAGAGGTTATCCGGTGTCTGATCTGGACGACCGTCCAGATTTCATTCAACATTTGGACGATCGTCCAGATGTCGGCGTCCAGCTGTTCTTTCCTTATTTATCTAGGTTTTTACCTAGTATATATATATCATCCCTTGTACACGAATTATTATCACCTTTTATCATTGTTTAGCTTTAGTTTTCAGATTAAAATACTTTAGTTTAGCTTTCTATTGTTCGGATCCGGATTCGTTCTTCGTTTATTGCAATTTAATTCAAGACGTTTATTTAATTCAAGTTCTTCGTTCTTCGTCTCAATTTTCGTAAGTTCTTTTATTGCTTTCGTTTATTCGTTTTAATTGATTGCTTTCGTTTTAGATTCGTTTTCTTAATTGCTCCGTTTAAATTCCTTAGTTTAATTTCGTTCTTTCGATTTCAAGTTTAAAGTTTAGATTCGTTTTCTTGCTTTCAATTCTCTTTCGTTTTTCAAAGTTTTCAAGTTAGATTAATTTGCTTTTAATTTCCAGATTTCAATTCATCATGTCTAGATTTATTTATGCTTCTTTCTTTGCTTTCGTTTCCTTCGTTGCTTTCTTTATTGCTTTCTTTTCGATTCTTGCCTAGGTAGATTTAATTGCTTTCTTCTAGTTTAATTCTTAGATTTATTTCTTGAGTTCTAGATTAGCTATTTACTTGCTTTTATTTACTTGCTTTGATTTATTTTATTTGTCTAGGATTTAAAAACAAAAACCCCAAAATATTCTTTACTTGCTTTCTTAGATTAGATTTTTACTACGTAATTAATTGCCCTGTTAAGTTTTCCTTGAGATTCGATACTTAGGTTTTACTTGCTAGTGCTACGATAGATTTCTTCTATTGCGAACACTTTTTAGTGAAACAAACACCATTATCAAGTGTATGACTATACATGCGAATAGATGACATATTTTTTATTTATGCATATGAATTTGGTACGCAATTCACATTTCGTACATGATTAAGATGTATAATAGAGTTTAGATTTTCATATAGGGTTTAGTTTTCCCATCATGGTTTAGATTTCCTTTACATGTTTAGACTTCTTCTACATGATCTCTCTAGCAGGGTTTAATTTTTTAGATAGAGTTATGTTTTCTCATTAAGTTTTAGAGTTCCCAAATATATGGTTTAGATTTATCCAACATGATCTAGTTTTTATAATTGAATGGTACGCATATGAGTATATTCGCACCAACTACTTCATGCTTGTTTATATATATCGTACTATGTTATAAGTAATTGTTACAAACTGACTCATATTCTCAACCAATAATCATTGTGAATTGATACATATTCAAACATGATTATAGACAATGCGTACCATACCAAAACTATTATTAACAACACTAACATCTTTACAATTTCTACCTATATTTTTACATACTAATATTTGGTATGAAAAATGCAACATTGCGTCGGCACTTTGAAGTAGGGGGCACTGTACTTCGTTTCTCCCGCGTCGAGTATGCATTGATTAGTGGTCTCAAGTTTGGGGAAGCAAAATTCAACCCATGTACAAGACTCAAACACTTCCACCCAACTCTATGTTTGAAAGACTATTTGGCATCACATGGTTTTTTCTTCTTGCTTTCATTTGCATCATATTCAAAAGCAAATGGTTTGCCTTCAGGGTCATTCTTCAAAGATTTCCAGTATTTCTTTTTCAATTCCCTCTTGTGGGGCTTCAACAAAGGCACAAGTCGCTGCAAAACAATTTAAAGAAAAAGAAAATGGTATGATTTAATAATTTTCATACCTAGCACAATATACCAAATAACACTGAATCCAAGAAAATGGTATGATTTAACTAATTTCATACCTAGCACAATATACCAAATAACACCGAATCTAAGAAAATTGTATGATTTAACAATTTTCATACCAAGCACATTATACCAAATAACACCAAATCCAAAAAAATGGTATGATTTTACTAATTTCATACCTAGCACGATATACCAAATAACACCGAATCCAAGAAAATGGTATGATTTAACAATTTTCATACCAAGCACAATATAGCAAATAACACCGAATCTAAAAAAAATGTTATGATTTAACTAATTTCATACCTAGCACAAAACCAGTTATGAAATTTTGCTACCATCTATTCGGTTAAGCAAGACCACTCGAACTCATTTGTTATCTTCATCTTCATCTTCTCTCCATGAGCAAATTGAATCAATGCATTTATATCAAATGCATAGATCGCTTTATCCTTCTTCAATCGAACCTCTATTTTTGCCAATAACTCTTCATATTTTATTCCACAACTGGGGATAGGGATGTATTCTTTCATTCCACCCTCATATAAATTGTTCTTCCAAGATCCACCGTGGACAACAATCACCGAGGATCCATCAAAAAAGCATGTCGGTATGTACGAAATTAGATGTTTCATACCTTGTTAAGGTCCTCATTATGGAAAAAAGAGGATCAATGCTATAAGATGCGCTAGTACGAAAACATGTAAAAAAACGTACTAATCGTAACATCTTCAACAAAAATACAACAACAGCAGCTTCATCTAGATTTCATGTTTTTTTGCAGAAAAGAATCAAAACTAAGAAAACACATCTATATCATGTTCTTTTGCAGAAAATTCATTGTACGTGGAAAACAAAATTTCATTGCTAGTATGAAAACTAACCGTCGATGAGAACGTCGCCGCCGCCGCCGTCGTCTTCGAAGAAGCTGCCGTCGAACCACTTGTTGGGGTTGTTGTATATCTAAAGCAAAACCGGTTGTTTTAGTGGTTACGACACCGGTCTACTGTTAACAATCCCTATCTGAAAGAATATGTATAAGCAAGAATAAAGCCCATTATCTCATGTTTTAGACCACGTGTCGATCTGAGTTCGGAGAGGATCACGAAGGTCGTTTGACAATGATGAGATATAAACAGTTCACAGTCGAGGTAGCTTGGGCTGACCTATCGGTCTAGACTGCAGCTTAATGGTAGTGATGAGTCCTAATCACTAATTATGCTGGTACGGTGGAACGTATTGAGGATCAACAGAGATAATGCTCTTCTGATACTGACCCTGTATCAAAGGTGATATAGGTGAAGAGCTACACATCTCACAGGCTTTAGCTCGATCTTAACCTTGGTAAACTATTAGATGTATATGTATTCTTCGATGTTACTTTGATTTACGAAGATATGAACTTCTCGTTAGTTCATCTCAATCATGTCGTACTTCGGGTGACACGGTGATGCATAGTATGTCTAATAAGTGTTATCAATAAGCCGTGTCCTATGTGAGTGTAGGTTGACGATATCCCCTCAGGGAGTTCACAAGGATTATTATACCAAGTCATGCATGCTGATTAAGTTCAGGTATATAATAAGGTGTGAACGGGTACTACCTGAGGAATAAGAGATTAATTAATTAGGAGCAGTCATGGTAGCTCTAATTAATTAATGGATATGGAAGGTCTTAAACACGGGGGTCGAACTAAACAAAATACCAAACCCAATCTACATAATTGGGACAGAGCGGTGAATCATTTATGACACTTTAGTGGAGTGCGTCATAGCTCTAATGAGATAAATGTTCAGGGGTGGACATGGAAATATCGAATTAGATAAGGCTAAACTCTGTCTGGTATCCGATCCCTAGGATGGCCCAAAAGACCTCGGGAATCGATCTAAATAGTATTATTGAGTTTGGACTCAATAATTGTACTCAGGCCCAGTATATGATATATATTGGATTTATGTCCGGTGAATGGATATTAAATATAATTAATTTAGATTTATATCCTGTGGGATAAGATTAAATCTAATTAGTTATTATTTAATTATTCAAGGATAAGATTAAATCTAATAAGATAAGATTTATTTATTTAAATCTTATGGGGATAAATATCATATAAATAAATATATTTGATATATATTTATTTATTTATTCTTCTACTAGTATTAGGATTAAATTCTATTTGTTAGAATTAATTCCGGATATACAGTTGCATAACGGAACAAATTAATTCCTAATTAATCTTGTATTAATTATGGGAATAAGATTTGTAGTTATGGAAAAAGAATAAATAAGGGATTGGCATAGATATGGTTAGAGATAAATAAGGAATCATATCTCCTTATTTATGAACCATATAAATACTCTCTAAGTCTCTCATCTAAACAAGAGTTCTCACTAGTTGTCAGATTAGGTTTTACGTGAAAACCTAGACGAGAGAGAGAGGAGCGGCCGCCGGGTACGAGTGAAGGAGATCGAGGTTCCAGTGATCTCGAGACGCCCACCAAGTCTCAGATCTAGAGGTGTGGGATCACATCCTAGAAGATCAGAACCGTAGATCGATCAGACACGACTCAGATTCCTCGTTTTCATAATCATAAGGTATGTAGTCGAGCCTTTGCATGAACTTATGTGCACGATCGAATCGACGCACCCAATCCAAGATCTGGGATTCGGGCGGCTTTCAAGCAGCCGCCCCAACACCACAATGTTACTCCACCAAATACTTCGATCGAACAGAGAATGATCTTCTACGGTAAATTTCCGACTAAAAACACCGAAAAGGGGGAGAGGAATGAGCTTCTACGATGAATGAACGGCGTTTTTTTTTTTTTTTTTTTTTTCCCGATAGAGAGAGAAACAGATGTGTGAAGAAGAAGAAGAAGAAGAAGAAGAAGAAGAAGAAGAAGAAGAAGAAGAAGAAGAGAGAAATAATATTTGCTATATATACTTTCAAAAAAAGTTGTTAGAAATGGGGGATATATTGGGGAAATAAATTCAAAAGTAAGGGTAGTATAGTATTTCTAGGTCAAAAAAGGTCAAAAAATGGGTAGATTTTTAATACTCCCTCCGTCTCACGATTTCTGAGTCATTTCTTTTCGGCACGGGAATTTAGACGAGAGTATTTAGTGTTTTAAGTGTATTGTTTAGGAATGAAATGTGGTTTATGTATTATATATTTGAATTAATTTCAGAAAATAGTATTCTGATTTAATTATTTTTTTGTGATTAATAAAATTTAGTGATATATTTAAATAAATTTTTTAATCATTTAAAATTTTCAAACAATTATAGCAATATACCAGACAAAATTTGGGGCAATTCTTGAACAAAAAAGAAAAAGACTGGGTCGTCTTCTTCACCGCGAGACGGCGACGGCGTACTGAGATGGGGCGGCGCTCGTGACGGACTCCAAATCTGCTCCGGCCACTCGTCAGTCGCGGGCAAAGATTCTCGTATCGCCTAGGAAGAATGGGCAGGCAGAGAGATCGGAGGAGGACGGGGTGGGGGCTTGGGCTTTCTTAGAGAGTGAAAGCATATCGATGCCGAGCACAACGGCTTCTACGCACCGCTCCACCCCCGGCCACCACGCGGCCTGCGAGCCCGCCGCGGCGGGGGGGGCGCAAGTTGATGCCCTAACCGACGGAGGAGAGGGGAAGAAGATGAACACAGATTGAAGATTATATATTCAACGATGGAGTCGAAAAAGATGAACACAAATTGAAGATGAGTGGGTAGGGTTTTTTCCGATTAATATCCCCAAATTTTGGTTGAGGGATTGAATGATGGAGGTGAAATTAATTTACTGCTTTGTAAGTGTGATTGTTTTTTTTTTTTAAATGTTTTTATGTTTTTATTTTACTCCTATTTCATAAATTTGATAAATTATTTTTAAAAAAATAATTGTAATAAGGGAAAACTAATTGCACCATTAGTGTGTTAATTATTTCCCTAAAAGGAAAGGGCTCAGAAATCGTGAGACGGGGGGAGTATTTTAAATGTAGTGGGTAGAATTTATGTTTGCTAAGTGATAATGGTTATTTTTATACATTAACTCTAATAATAATAATAATAATAATAATAATAATAATAATAATAATAATAATAATAATAATAATAATAATAATAATAATAATAATAATAAATAATAATAATAATAATAATTAATAATATTAATAATATTATTATTATTATTATTATTATTATTATTAATTATTATTATTATTATTTGATGACAAAAAAGTAAAGCAAAAAAAAATCAAAAGTAAAAAGGTAATTGTGACATATGTGTAAGAGATAAAGAAGAAGAAAGGCAAAAAGCAGGGGTAATTTTGTCTCTTCACATGAAAGTTGTCTAGATATTGTGTTTTCATATGTTTCTAACATATATTAGTATTTACTAAGTTATATAGCTACTATAATTTTTGCCTCAAAACAAAACACGTTAATAATAAAAGAACTAGAAAAATCAATTTTGAAATCAATTTTAAAATGACTATTTTGTAAATTTTTTGAATTTAAAGGTCAAATTTAAATACACAAATTTTGCTATCAATTAATACATTATCCTGAATTAATTTATCCGCAAAACTGGATATACTCCGTACAAATTAATTTACAAAGTAAGCAATGATCAATATTACTCCTTAAATTTCTCCAACCTTCATTGATATTTTTTTAATTATTTTCTTTTACAATTTTATTTTAAAAAATTGAATGCAAATAATACATACAATATCCATCTGGATTTAAAGTGTATAAAATGAGCTTTAAAGTAATAAATATTAAAAAAATAATTGAAAAGGAAATGGCAAAGTTATAATGTTTTAAAGATTCAAAACAAGTTTATATATTCATACAAATTTTTTATTTTGTTGATTAATATTAAATCCATCATATTCGGTGGTGGTGGACTGTTAAATTTAATATTCAAATATATAAATAAATATATACTCACAAACCTCACCCGCAAACCCACGTAAATCTAATATTTGATACAATAATTATACATCAATTTTAATGTTCAAATATATAAATAAATTTATACCCACAAACCCACGTAAATCTAGTATTTGATACATTAGTTATACATCTAATCACATTTACACACTATATTTTATAGAAGAAATCAGATAAAAGATTATTTGGAACGGTCAAACAAGAATTTTACGTTCCAATTAATTAACTACCCATACCACCACAAAACCCACTATCTCATATTTACAATCCCACGTATTTACATTCAGGTTAACACCTATTTAAACACATTACAATAGAATCAGATCACGACCAGAATCCACAATTCACCAAAGCAAAATTCATGGCTCCAGTGTTTTCTTTCGTCAGCGACCTGCAAGATGGGAAGAGCAAATTTGGAATCAAAGTTCGTGTTATTCACATCTATTTTCAGCATCAGTTCACCAACATAGATGACGTTACGAGTATGGAGTGTGTCCTACACGATAGAATGGTTAAGAATCATCTAACATTACTACAATCTTATTTTTCGATCTCTTTTCTGTTGGTTTAGATTTTTACTAATATATGTTTTAATTTTCATGCTACAATCCAACGTCAAGATATCGAAAGGTTTCGTGTCAATATGGAAGTTGGAAAAGTGTTCCCAATAATGAATTGTTGCTAGAAAAAGATGCGATATAACACCACAAATTGCAAAGTGAAGTTACTTCTCTTTAAGCATACTCGCATTGTCGAGTTGGAGGAAGAAGATTTCCCAAATGTTCAATTTGAGTTCGAGCCATTTAATGATATTCAAGCTATTGAAAATCTTGAATCGTGCCCTCTTTTTGGTAATCTATTTAATTCTTATTTATTTAATTTATTAAAGAATGTTATTTAATGAATTATCAATTATGTATTCAATTTATTTTCCAGATCTCGTCAGAACCGTAGTCTCTACGTACCAGCCACAAATCAAAGAAGTTAATGGGCAACAAATTAAGCTTATATATATTCAACTTGAAGATGAAGATTTTGACAAAAATATTCCTAATCTTATTCTTATTATCTTAATTGAATAAGAGTGTACTAATAATCTGTTTTGTTTTTGTTCTATTTTTTAGGGGACTCACTTTGACATGCACTCCATGGGATGAATTCGCCGACCAGAAGACGACTTGCTCCTCAACGCCTCTAAATCAAGATAGTGTAGTTGAAATCATTCAATTTTGTAAGCCTACTACATACAAAGGTATCACTCAATCTTTTAATATTTCTAGGTATACATCAATGCTGAAATTATTCTACTATTAATTTTCTCCAACATCAGAATATTGCAAGGCAAGTCGTTCAATTCCAACATAAGAGCATTTGTATATAAGCGGTTGACCGAAATATTTCTTTAATGATTATTATATGTCTGGCTGATAAATTTTAGTCTATATATGTCAAGTCTCATTTGCACCAAATATGAAATTAAAATGTAATTTTTTGGATGCGAGGAAAGAGAGAAATTTATAAGCAACGATATATTCATAACTAAATGTAACTCCAAAAACAATTAATGCTCATGCAAAAAATTTCAACAACCATATTATATCTATACAACTGTTAGTTTTCGCAATTAAATCTTCATATACTATTCTAACACTCTAAACTATCAAGAGAGATAAAAGTTTCGAGCTCATATCGTGCAACGAGAATTACCGTTAACAACAGTCTCCCACAAGTTGAAGAATTCAAAGAGAAGTATAATAATCTACATGCATAATTCTTTATCAGTACTTTATAACACAAATTGTAATTCCTAATAGTTTTATTTGCTGATACTCCAACATGATCAAAAGCGGAAAGATTAGGAAAATGGCACCAATGTCGATAAATGGATCGTTGAAACCTATGCAGCCTGTTCAACTGCAAATCTACAAAGATCCTGATTTTGAGATACCATTGAAGTCAATTTTAGAAGTCCAGCATGATGGTCAGGTGTCATTAGTTTATCAATGTTGATTTTTAATTTATCAATACATTTCAAAATGTGACATGAATTAACAATACATATTAGAATAATAATAATAATAATAATTTTTCAGACTGGACAGTTTTGGGTGCATATTGAAATAAATACTATTGAGGATATTAGAGGATGGTCGTACCTTGCCTGCCGCAAGTGCTTTTCGAAGCTACAACCAGATGGAGCTACATTCTATTGTAAAAAATGCAATTCTTTAGATGTTGGAGGAAAAACAAGATACATATATGTTGTCAATAACATATAATGCTGAAAAATTTTACCAAGGCATTGCATTTAAAATAATTTTTGCACTCACTTTTGTAGGCACAAGTTGACATTGAGTGTTGCTGATGAGGATGGTTTAGCAAAGTTTCATGTTTGGGAGCGAGAATTCTTGCAGCGTTTAGGGGAAAAGCTTGAAGGAATTGACATGGTATTAATTCATTTTTCTATAAGTCTCTTCTAATAACTTACTGCTTATTAAAATGATAGTTATATTTTTCAAAGTATGCAACTTCTAAGTCAATTATTTCGTTTCCATAAAAGTCTAGAGAATCATTTGATGTACTGAAGGAGATAGACAATCTGATCGGCATGAAAGCCCTATTCAAAGTTTCAGTTAAGGATGAGGAAACAAGGGATATGAACATTTCATACTCAGTAATTAAGGTTATTAATGATCCCAATGGGATGACTAAGTACTTTGAATACCCAAAAAACGGATGAAAAGGACACGCCAACAATGGAATCTAAAAAGGTAAAGTAAAAAGTGCCTTCTTCTTCTTCTTTTCTTTTTTTTTTTTTAAATATTAGACTTATTCAATCCAAGCAAAAAGAGTAACATTGTGTATAATATGCAGGTACCATCTTTTAAGGAAAACTCTACTTCACCTAATGACAAGGGGAAAAGGAAATTGATCACAGATGATGTGGATGATGAGAAGTCGAGTATCAATGCTACCAATGAAACATCATCATGTGAGCAGAAGAAAGAGGACAGAAGCTTACGAAGGAAAATGAATGAAGTTTTATAGGAAGTGTGCCAACTTTTATATAGTATTTAATTATTCTTTAGAATTTCCCTTTCTAGTAAGTACTTTCAATTATAGTTATTAGGATTTCCCTTTCAATTAGTAGTTTCAATCTTAGGATTTCCTTTTAATTTTGTATTGTGTAATGTAATGTCCATACATTACTTAGAACATCAATGACGTTTTTTATTATTATTCATATGATTTTCAACTACAATTTACTCCATTTTCCAGTGTCTACAGTCATCCAAGAATATACATGAAGATATGAATTCATAATTAACAAATATATTCTTTGGACATCAAGGCAAAAAATAATCTCAATTAGAAGAATTTTCTATGCCCCCCCCCCCCCCCCCCCCCCCCCCCCCCCCCCCCCAAAAAAAAAAAAAAAAAAAAAAGTGGTGAGATGTATTACTTAAGATGTTTGCTAAACGTTGTCAATGACCCTACATGCTATGAAAATATAAGGACAGTTAATAATGTCATTTATGATTCATTAAGAGATGTTTGCTATGCGCTTAGATCGTTGGAGGATGATGATAAAGAATATATTGACGGAATAATTGAAGCAAGTCATTTTGCATCAGCACAAGCATTGAGGAAACTATTTGCCACGTTATTAGCATCGGGTTCTTTGGGTCGTCCAAAGGTGGTATGGGATAAATGTTGGTCACACATATCAGACGTCATCTTATACAATAGACAAATTTATTTACATCATCTAGGTATTACACTTAAAATTTTAATACTATCTCTTTAAAATAAAAAAATGGTGTCTCATAATACATGTATTTATTTAGAATGATATTAATTACTACATAATATATATGGCAGAACTTCACGTGACGAAATCAAATTAAGAGCTACGCACTTGTGGAAATTGAAAAGGTATTAAGATCTTTAGGAAGAAGTTTAACAGATTCGGAAGGTATGCCTTTCCCAAATTTAGAGTTCTTCGAAAATGAATGAAACAGCTTGATCATTGATGAAATGAGGTATGACCGAAGATCTTTAGCGGGGGAACACAAAATATTGGTTTTCAAGCTTACAAATGAGCAACATAATGTGTATGCCATGATTATGAACGCAGTGATGTTGGGAATTGGTAAGGACAAACATGTTAAGGGGGAACCAATATGGGACATTTTAGAAAAGTTATATATGTTTTGATTTGATCCCAAAACCCCCAAGTGTCCTATTCCCAAGCGACCCATTTTTTATGTAGATAATAGGTTAGAAAATTTTCTAAGCCTATACTGTTAGGATGGCTTTATTTTGCTTTTATCACTTAGGTTTTAGACTACAGGAAATTCAAGTGAAAGGCCACTCACTTGAGTGTGTTTTTCAAGTGAAGCGAGTCTACCGAGCCGAAGTGAAGCGTGCCGAAGGATAGCGAAGCGAAGCGAGCGCTACAGTGGAATCGAAGCGAGTCCACCAAAGCGAAGCGAAGCGAGCGCTACAGTGAAAAGCCAAAGCGAGTCAACGCGGGTCAACATTTTTCTAAAAGCAGTCACTCGGGAACTTTACCTCCCAAGCGACTCACTACAGAATGACCTTGAAGTGACTCAACTCAAAGTGGATGCTACAACTTCAAAGCAAAGCGAGCCACTACCTACCAGAAAGCGACAGCACAATTCCCGCTCCGATTTTGAACTCCAGTCAACTGAAGATCGTCGCATTAATTGCGAGATCTCCACGTGTCGAATGCGGAGAGGAGCAGAGGAGTTGACTGCCAGGCCGACAAAGGCGCCGCAACAGTACTGGCTCGCTCCAGTTACTGTTAAGTTTGGAACTTAGCCACTTTCGGCAAAGAGCCAAAACTGCACGTCTGAAAAGCAGCCAGCCTGTGCAAGGACTGTCGAGAGGAGGAGGGACAAGGCCACCTACCAAGCAACGGATCTCGGCCAAACCTCCGCCTATAAATAGTGAAGGATGAAGACGAAGAGACGTAGAACACTACTTGAGCATTCGAGCGCCTACTGCAAACAAACACTCCCAGCTTTCTAAGCATTCTTCGAGTCTTTGTTTACAAGTGTTCTCCGAGTTCCAGCTTCATCGGAACTTGTCTTCGCAACCTTCACACCTAGAATTCTAAGCCCATTCCATATCTCAGCTTAGAAGAAGAGCTCTAGCCTACTTTACACTTACTGTAAAGAGCTCTTCATAGTGTGCTCGTCGTAAACCAAAAACCCTAACCCTAAGTTCTGTTCGTTAGGTTTTTGTGTTCGTCGTTAGGTTGTTTCGATCCAAGGCCCTGCTTTCATCGATTGTAGAAGACTCGATCATAGAGTCTAGATCCAAGCTTGCACTTACCTCGTTTGTGTAAAGCTCGATCGAAGCTAGGCTGTAAGGAGAGCCCGCAATCTCCCTGTCGTCGGACTGAAGCGAGTGAAGCTTCCAGTCCAGTTAGGTTTTAGTAGTGAATCCGCAATCACTGCGTTTGTTGTCAGATCCAAGCGAGTGAAGCTCGATCTCGACTAGGTTTTCGAAGGACCCGTAACCTTCAAGTTCTTGAGTGAAGAGAACAGTTGCTTCGTGCAACAAAGTGGACGTAGGAGTTTCATCTCCGAACCACTATAAATCTCTGTGTCGTATCTCTCTAACCCTAAACTCTTTATTTTCCTTGTTTGATTATTCATTGCACTTGCATCTAAACAAACATAACTTGGAACTTTAAATACTTAGGAAAGATTTAGCTCACCGAATTCCGCATCTAGAGTAAAGTCTCCCTCTTGATCAAGCTCTAAGCTTAGGTCAAGAGAATCGTGATTACTTTAGATCTAGCTCTCTGCTAGGTCTTAGTACTTCTAGCGAGCACTTTACTTCATACTCTGAGTTAAGGAAAAGAAGTTGAAAAACTTCAAAATACGTATTCACCCCCCCCCCCCCCTCTACGTATTTTTCCTATAACAAACCGGGACCAACAAGTGGTATCAGAGCAGCGGTTCTTTCGAGCCTCTGCTTTGCATATCCGAAGCGAGTCCCCACTCGCTTCACGTTGTCTCACTGAACCGGATCCTTTTTCCTAAGTGCATAAAACCCTCACCCACGCATATTGCATTTACTGCTGATAGTTTGCTATGTCTACATACAGTGCATCAAATCTTCCGCAGTTCTCTATGGAAGGATACGAGACATGGATCTTTCGAGTCGAGAGCTTCCTCTGCTCCATCCACGACCGGATGTGGGAAGTTATAGAGGATGGACCAATCGAAATCAAGAAAGCCATCTCTGTGAACGTTCCAGCCGCCGAAGGCCGCGAAGCTCATGTTAGACAAGAGTATGTCGAGAAGGACAAAGACGAATACAATGCTAACGACTTCAAGATCGCAACCTTGACAAGATCGCACGCCACACGATGCAGAGCACTGTGTCGGATGCCTACCTTCCAAGAATCAGGAAGTGTGCGATGGCAAAAGAAATGTGGGAAACCCTAGCCCTCATTTCTCAAGGAACGGACAAGATCAAAGAAAACAAGCTTGCCATACAAATGCGGGAGTTTGAAAGTCTGATAATGAAGCCAGGAGAGTTCATCGATGCCTTCGAGCTAAGAGTCACCAACATCATTGCGACTCTCACCTCACTTGGAAAGGAACTCACAGACAAAGAGGTGAACCTCAAGATTGTCCGAGCTCTCACGAGGAAGTGGCAGACAATGAAGGAGTTGTACCTAGCTACCAAGGATCTGTCAAAGCTCACGCCGGAGATCCTGTTCTCCGAGCTCAAAGCCCATGAATTCGATCTGAATCGAATGAGCCTCGATGATGAGGATGAAGCTCCCACGACATCAAAAGGAGTGGCATTCAAAGCTGCTGAAGGGCCAAGCGACCAGTCGCTAGCCAAGATGACAAGGGAAGAGCTGGAAGAGCATGTTGCGTTCTTATCCAAGAACTTCAACAAAATGAACTCTCGAGTAGGCAAGTACAAAAGATTCTACAAGCAGTACAAGGGAAGGAGCACTGATGCTCGTGAAAGCAAAAGAAAGAGAGAAGAGACGACCAAGCCGATCTCAAGGGACATGATGGAAGTGGAATGCTACCACTGCCACAAGATGGGCCACTACAAATCTGATTGCCCGAAGCTAAGTGCCAAAGAACGTGAGGAACTGAAGGACAAGAGAGATGCTCCCAGGCGAGCGCTCATAGCGAGTGAAATGCCGGTCGCTTCAACTGAAGATCTGTCAAGCGACTCCGATGCATTTACAGATCCTAACTCAAGTGAGGGAGAGGATCTTGGACTCATGGCGCTCACCGATGAAGACACTGGGGAGGTATTCTTCTACCCTTCAATCACTTCAATTACACTGGCACACACCGATCATGAGGAAGTTCATTCCTCAACATGGAGTGAGTTACTTGACAAACACAAGAAATTGTCAAGCGACCACGAAGTGTTAAAACAAGCTATGTCTCGAAGCGAGAAGGAGAACCGAAAGTTAGCCAATGAGCTTGACAAAGTCAAACTTAACTTAAGGGCTATGACTAGTAAGTTCGAGGAACTCTTTGCTAGACATCAAAGCTTGGAGGGAAGGTATGAAACCCAGTCCGCTCTAGTGGCCAACTTGAACAAAGCTTCATATGCTAGGCAGGCACTAGAGAGCTCGCTTCTACCTTTTGGTAGAAGGGGAGGACTCGGATATGAGGGTGGACCTTCCAAGCCTACTGTCTTTGTTGGTGCTTCAAACACCACACCATCAGTCCCTTTGGATGTGCCTACTACCTCCAAAGCGACCACCAACAAGGATAAAGGCCAAATGGCTGAGAACCCTAAGAAGATGCCAATGAAGATGTCTATATCTTCAAGGGCAGAATCTATGGGCAAGCAAAGATCAACTATCCCTAGCACTCACAATGCTAAATCTTACCAATCCAAAGGTAAAGGGAAATCAGTTGTAGCTTCTAAGTCTCAGACAAAGACACCAGAGACAAAGGATCTCCCTTTCAAGAAAAGGAGTAATGTCTATGTGTCACGTTATCCGGACTGGAGATGGTCCAACCGGACTAACGTTGATGGGGAAGAACTTGAAGCACCAAGGATGTCGCTTCAAACTTCCAAGGTTACTCAAGCGAGTCGGGGTCAAAACCCTAGTTTGACCGCATCGAGAAAACTAAGTGAGCCGCTTCGACAGACTGTAAACCATAAGTCAGTCTCTAAGCCTGTAGCTAATTGACACACTGCTGCACGTGTGAAGCTGCTTCAAGGCAGAACTCACAGTTTTCAAAGGTCGAGAAACCCAAGACACAAGCTACCTCTCAAAAGAGAGTGAAGCAAGTGTGGGTACCTAAGGGAACTAACCTGCAAGGACCCAAACTGATTTGGGTACCAAAATCTGTCTGATTGCAGGTGAGCGCCATGGACCCCATGCCAAATGAAGGTCAACAAATCTGGTACTTGGACAGTGGCTGTTCAAGACACATGACCGGCATGAGAGCTCTACTTCAAGACTATATAGAGAAGAAGGGTCCACACGTTACATTTGGTGATACCTCTCGAGGAAACACCAAAGGATACGGCGCACTGAAGATCAGGAAGATCAAGATTGAAGAAGTCTCCTATGTGGAAGGACTGAAGCACAACTTGCTATCCATCTCACAATTCTGTGATAAGGGGTACAAGGTGGAGTTTATCTCCAACAAGTGCATTGTGAAGAACAAGCTCTCCTCCCAGATTGTGCTCACTGGAATTAGACAAAGGAATGTCTACATAGCACAATGGGAAAGCTGCAAGGAAGATACGTGCTTAGTCGCAAGGAGTGCTACAGAAATAGGATGGCTATGGCACCGACGCTTGAACCATCTCAACTTCAAGACTATCAATCGCATAGCTCGTAAAGGCTTGGTGCAAGGCATACCAAATGAAGTCTTTGTCAAAGACCATCAATGCTTACCATGCCAACGAGGGAAGCAGACGAAGCAGCACTTCGCAAGTCTTGAAGAAGCTTCATCCAAGCGAGTGCTCGAGCTGCTTCATATGGATCTATTTGGTCTAGTCACTCCAGTTAGTGTGAATGGAAGGAAGTACACTCTAGTTGTAGTCGACGACTTCTCTCGCTACACTTGGGTCGTATTTCTCTTCAGCAAGAAGGAGACACTGACCAAGCTACCACAACTGCTCAAGCGACTAGCTGTGGAAAAGAACCAAGCGATTGTCACCGTCCGCTCCGACAAAGGCACAGAGTTCCTGAACTCTACCATTGAAGCTTACTGCACGGAGCATGGCATAGCACATCAGACTTCCTCAGCACGCACACCTCAGCAAAATGGAGTTGCTGAAAGAAGGAATCAGATCATCAAAGAAGCCGTTCGAACCATGATTGCTGACTCGAAGCTTCCGATGAAGTATTGGGCTGAAGCTGCCAACACGGCATGCTACACGCAGAATCCGACACTTCTCAATAAATGGCACGACAAGACACCATATGAAATATGGACAGGGAGAATTCCTAACATATCTTATTTCCATATATTTGGTTGTAGGGTCTTCATCCATGATAATGGGAAGTCACAATTGAAAGCCTTTGAAAGCAAAGCTGATGAAGGAATATTCTTAGGATATTCTACATCAAGCAAAGCTTACAGGGTATTCAATTGTAAAACCCTAATCATGGAGGAATCACCCCATGTCGTATTTGATGAATCCTCTTTGAGTCCTCCACAGGAACAGGTTCAATCAAAAGAAGGAAAGTCAAGCGAGGATGATGAAGAAATCAAGGACTCAAGCGAGCAGATTGTCCAAAGGAAAGTTGAAGCTGCCCCCAAGACTCCTGAAGCGAGTGCAGGCCAAGCACCCAATCCAGTCGCTTCAGAAGGTGAAGCAAGCGACCAGGAAGAAGATGAAGCTAGTGGATCCAAGCGAGCGTGGCTCAAGGATCACTCACCAAGTCAAATCATTGGAGATCCATCCAAAGGTGTAGTGACCAGAAGTCAAGTGTTTGGAGAAAGTGCCATGTTCAGTTGCTTTCTCTCAAATATTGAGCCGTCATACGTGGAGGAAGCCCTAGCTGATTCCAATTGGGTGATTGCCATGCAAGAAGAGCTGAATCAGTTCACCAGGAACGACGTATGGTACCTCGTGGATCGTCCCAAATTCCAGCATGTTATGGCACCAAGTGGGTGTTCAAGAACAAGACGGACGAGGACCACAACGTTGTGAGGAACAAGGCGCGTCTCGTTGCTAAGGGCTACTGCCAAGAGGAAGGAATCGATTTCGATGAGACCTTCGCTCCAGTGGCACGGCTTGAAGCTATCAGACTATTTCTTGCCTATGCAGCGGCCAAGAAATTCAAAGTCTATCAGATGGATGTCAAGAGCGCGTTTCTCAATGGTGAATTGAAGGAAGAAGTATATGTGGAGCAGCCTTCGGGTTTCGAGCAGGGAGATAAGGTGTATCGATTGAAGAAAGCCCTATATGGGTTGAAGCAAGCTCCCAGAGCTTGGTATGATACCCTATCCCAATTTCTAGTGGATAATGGATTCCACAAAGGGAAGATAGATCGGACTCTCTTCACCATCAATCATGGAGAAGACATGCTGTGGGTCCAGATCTACGTGGACGACATCATATTTGGGTCGCCAAACCAGTCGCTTAGCGAGAAGTTTGGAGAGCTTATGAAGACCAAATATGAGATGTCAATGATTGGCTTGATGAGCTGCTTTCCAGCTCTTCAAGTGAAGCAGCAGGATGATGGAATCTTCATCAATCAAGCCAAGTATACTCGAGATTTGCTTGCCAAGTTCGGTGTTCAGCATGCCAAAGCTGTGAAGATCCCAATGAACACCAACTGGAAGATGGAGCCAGACCTAGATGGGAAGTCTGTGGATGCTACAGACTACCGAGCCTTGATCGGACCCCTTCTATATCTCACTGCAAGTAGGCCGGATATTGCTTTTGCAGTTGGAGTCTGTGCTCTCTTCCAAAGCAATCCCAAGCACAGCCATCTTGAAGCTGCCAAAAGAATTCTTCGATATTTGAAGGACACTGTCAACATGGGGTTGTGGTATCCAACGGAGGACAATTTCTGGATACTCAGATGCTGACTATGGAGGGTGTCGAATTGATAGGAAATCAACTTCGGGCACTTGTCAGTTCTTGGGAAGCAAGCTGATCTCATGGTTTTCGAAGAAGCAAACAAGTGTAGCTACTTCAACGACTGAAGCTGAATATATGGCCGCTGGAAGCTGCTGTTCTCAAATTCTATGGCTTCGTCAGCAGTTGAAGGACTACAGAGTTGAAGCAAATGAAATTCCAATATTCTGCGACAACAACAGTGCTATATGCATCTCGCAAAATCCAGTGCTTCACACCAGATGCAAGCACGTGGAAATCCGACATCACTTTATTCGTGATCATGTCGAGAAGAAGGATATCAAGCTCGAGAAAATCCATACCGATCTCCAGCGAGCAGATATCCTCACCAAGCCTCTAGCTGAGTCTCGTTTCAATCAGCTATGCATGGAATTAGGGTTGCTAGACCCTGGTGAAGAGTGCTAGATCCAGGATGCACGAAGGAGTGGTCGCTTGTCCTTTGAGCGTCACTCGCTTCGGATCTTCACCAACTCAAGCGAGTCACTTCAAAATTCCACTCGCTTGAAGAAGGAGAAATAAGGTGGAGAAAGGTGGAGTGTTGGAAGACGTTCCCTACCCGCTTACAGGAATTGTTAAGCCATTGGTTAAGGGGGAACTATTGTTTGCTCTCGGAGCAAGCTACTTCCAAAGCGAGCAAGGAAAGCTGCTACCTAGCCTAGGATTCCTAGCGAGTGGGTATAAACACTCACAAGTGCCGTTTCTAGTAACGGTTGTGGGGTCTTGTATCGGGCCTTCCCACGTAAAAATGGTGAAAGCTTAGGCAGGGCTGGCACCTAGACCTTGCGTCCTCTTTCCATCTTTCCGCCGAAGAGGAGCAAGTCTTCTCATCTCCTTCATCGTGGATAAATATTCATTCCTTACTCACTCTTCATTGAATTGAGCTGCCGGATGTCTATCCATTTCTCCCCCACTTTGAATTTTGCATCGCTTCAATTAACCCTAGTCTGGGTCAAGCGAGTCGATTGCAAAATTCATTCTGTAGCTCGTAGGAGGAAGCTTGAAGAGTTACCTTTTACTTGAAAAGGTTGCATGACTGGTGACATGTCTTTGCGTAAAATACGAGATTGTCTTGTCAGAGCATTCTCATTGTCATCCTGTCCTATTCCTCTCTGAAATATGGACTTGTACTCATCTCCCATTCATCGTGAATAAGTACACTTACGTGAAGCTCCCCTCTGGGTTGTAGTAAGCTTGTGTACATTATTCATTCTCCCCCTCATTCCTTCGATGGAGGAGTCTCTAATTCGTAGAGGAAGATGGAAAAGATGAATGCCATGAAGCTGAAGCTTGAAGTCAGATCCATCAAAAGAATTCAACAAATGGTGACTTCAATAAGTGGTATCAATCTCCTACGAAGTGAGATTGACTGGTAAGTGTTTCAATTTTAAGTACACTAAGTGAGCTGAAGCATGCTAGAAATCTTCACTTACTATGTGGAAAATATAAATGAATCTGACACAAATACAAAGAGGAAAACATTCTTGTTTATCCTCGAAGTATGTAAGTCATAAACATTTTAAATAATGTCAAAGAAATTTCATTTCTTTTTCCAGTCGCTTCAGATGGCCAAGCGAGTGCTACGTCACTCCAAGCGAGTCATCGCAAGTGAGTGCAGAACAGTCACTCCAAGCGAGTACCTCTCAAGCGAGTAAGAGTCAAGCGGCCAAACTCAAGCGAGCGGGTACGAAGCGAGTATGAGCTGTCTGCACTCGAGTGCAATTTTACTTTTTACTTTACATTAAATGCAGGTTCACGTACAGCCGAAAATAACGGGCGCGTGCACTGCACTTTGAATTCGAAGCGGGAAAAGACGAACAAGATCCGACCATCGAATCTAAACAGTCCCTGATTTATAGCCATTGGATCTTCAGCTGTATAAAGAGATGAATCACAGACGGCCACGTGGAGCGCCGAGTCAACTTGGCGGTTCACTTTTTACTGTGACGTCGTCGGACACGTCAATCACTTCGCCGTTGGCCGCCGTATAGAAACAGGATCTTCGGCGATATTACTGTCTTGCCCTTTCCACGTCAGCCGAACCCTACCTCTATATAAGGACGTCGTTGCAGACTGTAAAAACTTTCACAACTCTTCATATTTGCCATTCTCGTGCAAGATCTGCAATCTACTGCAACTCACGAGTCTCAACCCGTTTTTTGTCCTTAAATCTCCGATCAAATTCCTCAAATCTTTCATCATGGGAAAGAAGCAGAAAGCTGAGACGATGGAGCAATTTCTCACCGAGGTCGACAAGCACATCAACGTCGAGCCTCATCTCGACCCAACAGTCATCGAAGAGGATGGATTCTTTCGTAAGGCCGTGACCACGGCCGGCTTATGGAAGTTCGTGACGATGGTGCCGTCGAAGATTTTAGCCAAGGCGGTGGCCAAACTCCTTCTCAATCGGAGAAAAGGGCAAAACACATCGTCATTCACTGATCCACAGACCGGAGAACCGGTGGAGGTGGACTTGAGTCATCTCATCGGAATATTCGACTTGCCAAGGGAAGGTGGAAACTCCTTGTTGGGGATGGAGTTATCGGCCGGAGTCGAGTATGCTCGATTTGCCGTCGAAGGAGCAGAGCCCAACTACAAGGAAGCCAGCATTCGATCAGATCTGAAGGCTCCTTTCAACCACATCTGCGAGCTCTTTTCCAAATGCGTCGCGTGCTACGTCGGGACTTTGGGCCAGCTTTCAGAAACAAAGCTCTTTGCCACCACCGTCATAGTCGACAGCCTAACAGGAACGAAGTTCAATTGGCATGGTTGGTTCCTCAACCAGATCCACGAAGCCGCCGAGGACTTCAAGTTCGTGCAAGGAAGCACCGATCAGATTCTCCGCAAGGGGAAGCTTAAATTTTTCTTCAGACTCTCCGTCGCACTGGAGGAACGATATCCGAACAAGAGATGGCAAGAACCAAACATCACCGACTACAAGAAGAACACGGTGTTCTATGACTTGTGGAGGTCGG
Organism: Thymus mandschuricus; assembly: GCA_029379335.1. Taxonomy (NCBI): domain Eukaryota; kingdom Viridiplantae; phylum Streptophyta; class Magnoliopsida; order Lamiales; family Lamiaceae; genus Thymus; species Thymus mandschuricus. Next base: position 24,073,833 of record CM057080.1, read on the forward strand.
ACAAATCACTGATCGATTCGGGACTTCTTGATGTTGAAGTGCTCGCTGCAGTACCAGTTGCCGAAAGGCAAGTTGAAGCTACCGAAACCAAGCGAGCCGCTTCATCCGGGAAGCGAGCTGCGCCGAAGCGAGCGAAGAAGAAAATGAAGCGAGTCACTTCGCTGGTCAAGTCAAGCGAGGCTGAGGAGCAGCCGCTTGAGGAGACCGAAGTTTCCCAGCCATGACCCACCAAAATCCAAACTCCCCCACCTCAAACTCAGACAACCCCAATCCAAACCAAAACTCAACCACCACCAGAACCCCAAGCCTCATCCTCAGCTCAACCCCAAACCCAGAAATCCCCCCTCTCTCCACACGAAGAAGAATCAGCTTCTTCTTTCCAACTACCCCCAGTCCCACTCCTCAGTGCAGATCCTACTGCTGCATTCACCATATTCCAACCAACCCAAACCCAACAGCCAGCCACTGAAACCATCCAAATCACAGAAACCTCCCAAACCTCTTCATCAACCCAATCCCCTTCCACATCGGCAGCTACAGCCGATACCGCCCAAACTACTGACACAAACTTACCTATCGTTCCAGCAATCCAACTCCCCACCTTCTCTGCGGAGATGAAGGCTCTCGAACGTTATGTGAAGGATAGAGAGCAGGCTGCGGAGACAATCTCCACTCGCTACTCCTCCGTGCCGATGTCAGACGAGTTTTTCACCAAAACCGTCAACTTTCTCACCTACATCACCTACCACGGTACCGAATATTACAAGGTCTTCAATCTTCTAAAAGCCTTTAAAGAGGAAGAGCTTATTCGGATGGAGGGACAGCTACTGGACTTCATCGGCGAGAACGGATTTCACGCCTTCCTTGATGGGACCAGCTTCTGGGACAAGTTGGATGCCAAAGTGAGGCGAACCTATCCAGACGCTTCACTCCCTGAGTGTGTACCGACTATCCATGAGCAGCGACTGATAAGAGATCATGCAGAGGAGGTAGAGGTGAAGGATGCAGAGATCTCAAATCTGCAAAGTGAGATCACCAGGAGGAATGTGGAGATGGAGAAGAAGGTTGAGGAAGTTAAGAATCTTCGTGAAGATTTTGACAAAAAGAAGGAAGAGTTGGAGGGAAAGGTTGAGGAGAAGGCGAAGCTTGTAGAGGAGAAGGAGAAGCTGTTGGAGGAACAGGTGAAGCTGGTCGGAGACCAGGAAAAATCCATCACTGAACTCAAGCACTCGCTTGATGCGGAAAGGAGTCGCTTGAGGGAAGTTAATGCCAAGCTAGTGAAAGTTGGAGAAGAGAAGAAGAACTTGGAAGAGGAGGTGTGATGGAGTCCAAGGTTCGATGAATCAAGATCCTGTTCGTGTTCCCGAAGGGCCGGTGACGAGAGCCCGAGCTAAGAAGTTCAAGGAAGGCTTGCAAGGATTGATCCAAGAAGTTTGGGCTCAAGAATTGATGAAGAAGCCCATTGGAGAAGGCGAACCGGACAGCCCGCGAGTCATTAACTTTATCGAGTGCGTTCGGGCTGAAGAATGAAGACTTTATTTTAATTTTCGTGTGTTTTGAGTCAGGCCACGTTTTTGGGCCTTAAAAGACTTGTTTTTGGGTTTTTATCATGTTGGTTAATAGGTTGGGCCATGCCAATGACTTTGGGTCAGTTATTTCCTAGTTAGATTAGGTTTAGATGGTTTTATTTGCCTCTCTATATAAGGGGGCCTTTGTGGACGAAAATTAGACAGATTATTGATTAATATTATTGTGAGTTTATTCTCTCTTGAGAGTTCTACGAATTCCTCTTAATTATTCCAAGACGAATTCATTATCCGGCGAATCAGCGAGTAAATCAAACCTCGTTGTGTGTCATTCATCGTCCCCGTGTGGCTTGGCGACCGTTTCTTTGGGTTATAGAGACTTCGGTTTATCTATAGTACTTAGGAGGGTTTAGTCCATTGACGTATTGGGATTTCCATCGTTAGTTAGTTTCAGTCTTCCGCGTGCGTGAGTACTACGATTCTCACCAGGATCGTATCAAGGTGAGAGTGTTGAAGGAGAAGGTGGAGAAGAAGGACGCTGATCTGGTCATGAAGGGAAGTGATCTGACCAGAACCAAGAAAGCCCTTGACAAGCTAGAACAAGAGATGAAGGTTCTCAAGCTTGAGCGTGAGATAGAGACGAAAGAGCGTGAGAGCAGAAGGAAGAGTGCTAGAGCCACTGATCTGAAGCAAGCTGAGCTGGCCATCCAAGTTGACGAAGCCAAAAAGAAGGCCAGTGAGTTTGCTGGCAAGATTATCGAAGCTGCTCAACTTCGTGTGACGCTCAATAACCAAGAGAGTGCTATCACCACGGCAAAAGCAGAACTCGAAGCCTCTCAGGACTTCCTCAATTTCACTATCGAGGAAGAGCACAAGCAAATTCGAGCAGAGATCGAAGCGGAGCTGGCTGCTCGCTTCAAATCTGTCGAGTCACTTGAGAGGTTGATGGCCTCTGTCAAGGAGAGGGAGAAACAGTGCGAATACCTGCTCGAAGAGATCTCATTGAAAACTACGGAGATAGTGTTATCCGAAGAACATGTCTTCGCGACACGGACCGAGAAGATGCTCCACGCCGTTTTTAACAAGGTCGAGGAGCTACGCCAATCTGTATCTGGAAAGATGATCGCTTCAGCCCCCGGCAGTGATGATGCCAAAAGGGGGGAAGATATTGAGAAGAAAAATGCTGAAATCCAGGAGAAACAAGGAGGAGCTGGAGGAAGTGGAGTGGAGAGAATGATGATTGAAGGAGGAAGTAGTGGAGTTGGAGGAAGTGGAGTTGGAGAAGAGATGGAGGATGAAGCTCGGGCCGAGCGTGCTAGGAAATTGGGCAAGGAAAAACTCACTGAAGAGCCCCGCAGGCCTGCTGAAGGAAAACTGCTTGGCTCTTCTATTGCTTCTCACCCTCCTGTTCCTGTGTTAACCAGGGAACAAAGGGAGCAGCAAATAGCAGAAAACGAGGCCCTCGACCGAGACTTGGAAAAGCAGTTTGATCTGAAGGCTCTTGCCGAATTCCAAGTGCCCGCTTCAGCCTTCGCTCCCGCTTCAACTCTGGCACTCACTTCATCGACAGCTGGAGCCACTTCATCCAGCCAAGCAGCCATTCTTCCAAGTGCAGAGAAGAAGAAAGAAATGCCTCCACCTCCAGCACCAAAACAAGTCTTGAAGCGGACTGCCCCCGAAGTGTGAGAAGATGATCCCGAGGCTAAGCGCCGAAAGATCAAACAGTCAGTCGCTTCACGGTCTGGTCAGATGGAGAGGAGAAGGAAGAGAGGAGAAGAGAGAAAGAACGAGGAAGAGAAGGAGAGAAGGATCAAGTCAAAGCGTCTAGAAATCATTGATGGCCGGATCGAGGAACACTTCAATGAAGTGAGACTCATCCAGTCTGCCCTCACTCGAAGCGCCTTCATTCCCTTCCTGCCAGAAGAGTCAGAAGCTTGTGTGACTCAAGCATGGATGGACACTTGCTACGTCACCATAAAGGAGATGATCGACTCTGGTCGCTACCCGCGCAAGGAAGAGCAAGAATACATCCGCAAGCGTCTTATTGCGAAGCTTCCAAAGTGGAGCACTAAGACGAGTGCGAAATTCAACGCCATCATGAAGGAGATGTCGAGCAGATCAGAAGAAGAGCTTGTTGCGCGTAGAAATGAACATCTAGATGCCTGAGAAATCGAGCAATTCATCCCCAACGATCTACTTGAGCAGTGGCAGTACTATAAGGAGAAGTTCATCAAAGCTTACTACTACTGGGAAGTAGTGCCACTGCAGGATGAGTGCTCGAGGATTAACGCGCTCAACAATTTTCTCTGTGCCTACGACGAGAAATTTAGGCGGAAGATCTTCACAATCGCAGAGCTTGCTGAGCCTAAACATTTGATTATCAAAGTACCTGCTTCGAAGGACTTCCCTATGCCTTTCTTGCCCGGCACAAGAGTTCCTGATCGAAGCATCATTGATGAAGAGGTGGATGAAGCCTTCAAGCTGGAGTATGTCTGGAGGAGACCGAGCATTTACAATGTCGGAACTTTGGAAGTGAAAGTTCTCTCTGCGTATGTTGTTGAAGAAGAGAAGAAAGAGGAGAAGAAGGAAGAAGAGAAGGAAGAGAAGGACGAGGCTGCAGGAAATCCTTGAATTTCAAGCCTCATATTTTGTGAACTGTTGTTCAAATTTATCTCACTTTAATTTCTGTCTCACTTGTGTCATTTACAAGCTTTGTGAATGATTTTTCCTTATGCTACAAAACTCAAAAAACTTAACCGAAAAAAAAGGGGAAAGGAACTTAAAAGAAAAATTTCAAACGAACATGCAAAGGAAGCAGTCGCTTGAAGTTCCTTCCACGGTTAGGCAGGCTATCTCTCTTAGCCTAGAAATCATTGGTTGGCATCATCAAAAAGGGGGAAATTGTTGGGAATTGTTAAGGACAAACATGTTAAGGGGGAACCAATATGGGACATTTTAGAAAAGTTATATATGTTTTGATTTGATCCTAAAACCCCCAAGTGTCCTATTCCTAAGCGACCCATTTTTGATGTAGATAATAGGTTAGAAATTTTTCTAAGCCTATAATGTTAGGATGACTTTATTTTGCTTTTATCACTTAGGTTTTAGACTACAGGAAATTCAAGTGAAATGCCACTCACTTGAGTGTGTTTTTCAAGCGAAGCGAGTCTACCGAGCCGAAGTGAAGCGTGCCGAAGGATAGCGAAGCGAAGCGAGCGCTACAGTGGAATCGAAGCGAGTCCACCAAAGCGAAGCGAAGCGAGCGCTACAGTGAAAAGCCAAAGCGAGTCAACGCGGGTCAACATTTTTCTAAAAGCAGTCACTCGGGAACTTTACCTCCCAAGCGACTCACTACAGAATGACCCTGAAGTGACTCAACTCAAAGCGGATGCTACAACTTCAAAGCAAAGTGAGCCACTACCTACTAGAAAGCGACAGCACAATTCCCGCTCCGATTTTGAACTCCAATCAACTGAAGATCGTCGCATTAATTGCGAGATCTCCACGTGTCGAATGCGGAGATGAGCAGAGGAGTTGACTGCCAGGCCGACAAAGGTGTCGCAACAGTACTGGCTCGCTCCAGTTACTGTTAAGTTTTGAACTTAGCCACTTTCGGCAAAGAGCCAAAACTGCGCGTCTGAAAAGCAGCCAGGATGTGCAAGGACTGTCGAGAGGAGGAGGGACAAGGCCACCTACCAAGCAACGGATCTCGGCCAAACCTCCGCCTATAAATAGTGAAGGATGAAGACAAAGAGATGTAGAACACTACTTGAGCATTCGAGCGCCTACTGCAAACAAACACTCCCAGCTTTCTAAGCATTCTTCGAGTCTTTGTTTACAAGTGTTCTCCGAGTTCCAGCTTCATCGGAACTTGTCTTCGCAACCTTCACACCTAGAATTCTAAGCCCATTCCATATCTCAGCTTAGAAGAAGAGCTCTAGCATACTTTACACTTACTGTAAAGAGCTCTTCATAGTGTGTTCGTCGTAAACCAAAAACCCTAACCCTAAGTTCTGTTCGTTAGGTTTTTGTGTTCGTCGTTAGGTTGTTTCGATCCAAGGCCCTGCTTTCATCGATTGTAGAAGCCTCGATCATAGAGTCTAGATCCAAGCTTGCACTTACCTCGTTTGTGTAAAGCTCGATCGAAGCTAGGCTGTAAGGAGAGCCCGCAATCTCCCTGTCGTCGGACTGAAGCGAGTGAAGCTTCCAGTCCAGTTAGGTTTTAGTAGTGAACCCGCAATCACTGCGTCTGTTGTCAGATCCAAGCGAGTGAAGCTCGATCTCGACTAGGTTTTTGAAGGACCCGTAACCTTCAAGTTCTTGAGTGAAGAGAACAGTTGCTTCGTGCAACAAAGTGGACGTAGGAGTTTCATCTCCGAACCACTATGAATCTCCGTGTCTTATCTCTCTAACCCTAAACTCTTTATTTTCCTTGTTTGATTATTCATTGCACTTGCATCTAAACAAACATAACTTGGAACTTTAAATACTTGGGAAAGATTTAGCTCACCGAATTCCGCATCTAGAGTAAAGTCTCACTCTTGATCAAGCTCTAAGCTTAGGTCAAGAGAATCGTGATTACTTTAGATCTAGCTCTCTGCTAGGTCTTAGTACTTCTAGTGAGCACTTTACTTCATACTCTGAGTTAAGGAAAAGAAGTTGAAAAACTTCAAAATACGTATTCACCCCCCCCCCCCCCCTCTACGTATTTTTCCTATAACAAACCGGGACCAACAAGTGAATTCGGGTGGTGGAGTATTTTTCGTATATGGTTATAGAGGCACTGGAAAGACTTTCATCTGGAAAGACTTTATCTTCTGCTTTGAGATCAAAATCAGAAATTGTTTTAAATGTTGCATCAAGTGGAATTGCCTCTCTCTTACTACCTGGTGGTAGAACTGCGCATTCACATTTCAGAATTCCAATTAATGTGAATGAAGATACCACGTGCAACATTAAGCAAGGAAGTCATCTAGCTGAACCCATTGTCAAAAGTAAGTTTATTTTCTGGGATATGAGGCACCAATGATGCACAAACATTGTTTTGAAGCTTTGGATAGAACTCTTGGAGATATAATTCGTCATGTGGATTCATCAACTAAATGTAAACCATTTGGAGGAAAAACTGTTGTATTTGGAGGTGATTTCCGACAGATCTTACCAGTTATTTCAAAGGAACCAGGAAAAATATTGTGTCATCCACCATTGATTCGTCGTATAGTTGGAGACATTGCAAAGTATTGTGATTAACCAAAAATATGAGACTTAATCAGATTGGGTGTACAGATGAAGCTCTTGAGATAGAAAATTTCTCAAAATGGATTGCGGGATGATATACTTGGTGGATAAAATGATGGCTATGCTCAAATTGATTTACCGGAAGATGTTTTGATTAAGTGTTCTGGAGACCCAATTGCATCGATTGTTGACAATACATATCCATCTTATAGTACTGATTTTGCAGGTACAAGTTATTGTTGGGAATTGTTAAGGACAACATGTTAAGGGGGAACCTATATGGGACATTTTGGAAATGATATGTTTTGATTTGATCCCAAAACCCCTAAGTGTCCTATTCCCAAGCGACCCAATTTGATGTAGAAAATAGGTTAGAAATTTTTTCTAAGCCTATACTATTAGGATGACTTCGTTTTTGCTTTAGTCACTTAGGTTTTTAGACTGCAGAAATTTCAAGTGAAGGCCACTAGCTTGAGTGTGTTGTCCAATCGAAGCGAGTCTACCCAGCCGAAGTGAAGCGTGCCGAAGAATAGCGAAGCGAAGTGAGCGCTACAGTAGATTCGAAGCGAGTCTGCCAAAGCGAAGCGAAGCGAGCACTACAGTAACAAGCCAAAGCGAGTCAACGCGGTTCAACGAATACTAAAGCAGTTACTCGGGAAATTTATTTTCCAAGTACTCGCTACAGTATGACCTTGAAGCGACTCGATTTGAAACGGACGCTCCCATTCTAAAGCGAAGCGAGCCCCTACCTAACAGAAAGCGACAACCCAATTCCCGCTCCTATTTTGAACTCCAGTCAACTGAAGATCGTCGCATTAATTGCGAGATCTCCACGTGTCGAATGCGGAGAGGAGCAGTGGAGTTGACTGCCAGGTTGACAAAAGCGCCGCAACAGTACTGGCTCGCTCCAGTTACTGTTAAGTTTGTAACTTAGCCATTTTAGGCAAAGTGACAAAACTGGCGCACCTGAAAAAGCACTGCCTGCGCAAGTACTGTCGAGAGGAGGAGGGACAACGCCACCTACCAAGCAACGGGTATCGGACAACCCTCCGCCTATAAATAGTGAAGGATGAAGACAAAGAGAAGTAGAACACTACTTGAGCAATTGAGCGCCTACTGCAAACAAACACTCCCAGGTTTCTAGCATCTTTCGAGTCTTTGTTTCCAAGTGTTCTCAAAGTTTCAATTTCATCGGAACTCGTCTTCGCAACCTTCACACTTAGAATTCTAAGCCCATTCCAAATCCAAGCTTAGAGAAGAGTTCTAGCCATCTTTGCACTTGTTGTAAAGAACTCTTCATTAGTGTGTCTGTCGAAACAGAAAACCCTAACCCTAAAAGTTCAGTTAGGTTTTGTGTTCGTCGTCGTTAGGTTGTGTTCGATCTAAGGCTCTACTTTCCTCTATTGTAGAAGCCTCGATCATAGAGTCTAGATCCAAGCTTACACTTTCATCGATTGTGTGAAGCTCGATCGAAACTAGGTTGTAAGGAGAACCCGTAATCTCCCTGTCGTCGGACTGAAGCGAGTGAAGCTTCCAGTCCAGTTTTAGGTTTTGAGTGGTGAACCCGTAATCACCCAGTCGTCGTCAGATCCAAGCAAGTGAAGCTCGATCTTGACATAGGTTTTTGAAGAACCCGAAATCTTCAAGTTCTTGAGTGAAGAGAACGAGTTGCCTAGTGCAACAAGTGGACGTAGGAGTTTCATCTCCGAACCACTATAAATCTCTGTGTCGTATCTCTAAACCCTAATCTCTCTATTTGCTTACTGTTTGATTATTCATTGCACAAGCATTTAAACAACTTAAACTGAGATTTTCAATTACTAAGGAAAGTTTAGGTCACCGAAATTCCGCATTTACGAGTAAAGACTCACTCTTGATCAAGTGTATACTTAGGTCAAGTAGTTAAGCTACAAACTGTAGATCTAGTTTTTAGCTAGGTCTTAAGTGGTGAAGCGAGCTCTTTACTTGTCACTCTGAGTAAAAGGAAAAGAAGTTGAAAAACTTCAAAACACGTATTCACCCCACCCCCCCCCCCCCCCCCCCCCCCCCCCCCCCCCCCTCCTACGTGTTTTTCCTATTACAAACCGGGACCAACAGTTATCTACAAGAAAGAGCAATTTTGGCTCCAACTTTAGATATTGTTGAACATGTGAATCAACATATTGTTTCCATGAATTGTGGCGAGGGGCAATTATACCAGAGTTCTGACACGGCATGCAAATCATATTCTAATAGTGATTTGTTTGAACAAGTCCATACTCTTGTTTGAACAAGTCCATACTCCTGAATTCTTAAATAGTATAACATCTTCTATTCTTAAATAGTATAACATCTTACGGTATTCCAAATCATGAGTTATACTTGAAGGTGGGAACTCCAGTGATGTTGTTGAGAAACATCGATCATGCAAGTGGATTGTGTAATGACACTCGATTGATGATAACAAGATTCAGTAATCATGTTTTGGAAGCAAAATTACTCACAGGAGATAATGCAGAACAAAAGGTACTGATTCCACGAATGTCTCTCACTCCAGCAGATCCAAGATTGCCATTCAAGTTTCAACGACGTCAATTTCCGCTGATTGTTTCATATGCAATGACAATCAACAAAAGTCAGGGTAAGTCTCTTTCCCATGTTGATTTATTTTTACCTAAACCTGTCTTTACACATGGTCAATTGTATGTTGTTATTTCTAGAGTTCGTAGTCGTAGTGGTTTGAAAATCTTAGTTATTAAAAAAGATGGTACTGATAGTAAAACCACTACCAATGTTGTATATAAAGAGGTGTTTCTGAACTTATGAAATCTGAATACGACTTGGTATGCGTCACTTGTGTTTTCGTTTTAGTGTGTTCTTTTATGTAATATTTAATATTTATCAATGTTCTAAAATACGCTAGGCGGTAGCTAGGCGGCGGGTTGCCGACTAGCGTCTAGGCGGCTAGGCGGATTCTAGGCGGGCTAGATGGATAAGAGTTATTTTATGTATTTTTACTATTATTTTTACACAATATCATATAATAAAAAGTATATATCATTTACTAATATACTTTCATCTACTAAATTATGATTAATGGACAAGATTCAACAAATATAAATTATATAATAATATAATATGCTAATTAATGGTTCAAATTCTACAAATTTAGTAGTCTTTTACATAAATTTTCGCCCAACCCGCCTAGCCCGCCTAGCTCCGCCCAGCTCCGCCTAGGGCCGCCTAGCCGAGCACCGCCTAGAAGCGGCCGCCTAGCATAAAATCTAGGCGGCCGGGCACCGCCTAGCGCCTAGGCGCCATCTAGGCGGCCGCCTAGGCCGATTTTTTGAACACTGATATTTATTTCTTTGCTGCAATTTACTACTCTATGTTATTTATGGTATGTCCAATTCACTTATTATTTGTATATATTGTTATAACACAACTATAATTTTTATTATATATTTATGTAATTGCATGACTATGTAATTAACTTTAAATAGAATAACAAAATCCGTGCATAGCACGGGTGCAAAACTAGTTTGACGAAAACATAAGCTACATATATAAATTGATTTAATTAATAATTTAGTTGAATAAATGCATGAAACAAATAGTGATAAAACAAGGGAAATAATAAAAAGAAACAAGAAAAGAAGGAAGGATGAATAAGTAGCAAACAAAACAAATTCTCACCAAATTCCTAAATTCTTTGCCTGTAAAATTGATTCGCTGTTCGTATCGTTTTTCATGGAAAAAGGAAAATCCGAAGATTCTGCTACGACCGTGACGACTTCATTTCGGCTTCTCCAGTTGGATTATAGAACCGCTAATCCAAAATCAACCCTAAATTCGATAGTTTCCCCTCTTCAATCTCGTATGTCTGGATTTTCCCATTTTCCTTTAATTTATGGGGTTTCTGCAGAAAACTATTTGCCCAATTGGGCTATGGATTGATTTTTCCTTCGTTTTTTTTGGGTGTCATTTTTGGGTTTTGCAGAATTATTCAGTTCCAAGAGGAGAAAGGCGGCACCGAGCTTATTGAGTTTGTGTCTTGGAATCGTAGGTTGCAATCTTGAAGAAATCGTTGATGACTTAGCTGAGATCGCCCTCACTCTCCCTGCCGATATCAAGGTACGACTCGGGAATTTCACCACGATTTATGTGTATGTCAATCACTGAATTTGGTGTATGCTCTTCTTTATTTTATTTTTTTTAGATTTTGTTATTCTATATTGAATGTTGATTTGTAATGAATAGATGGTATTGGTGGCAATTGGGAGAAGAAGAAGGCTGTTGAATGATGATATCTTAGTTGCCTTAGCCGATAGTTCATGGGAGATATTAGATATTTCGGGTTCGGATGTTTCGGATTCTGGGCTTTGTCATGTTGTGAACATCTGCAAGAACTTAAAAGCAGTCGATATAAGGTAGCTCTCTCTGATTGAATCTTACTTGTCAGATGAGACTTTTGTTGAAGTAATTTTATGGTCATTTCGGTTGCTTATGTTGGATTGCCTCAGAATTATTGAAAAACCAGCATACTGTGTGTCTTTTATGCTACGGTTGAAGCTCTTCTTGTGAATTCTAACTATTACTAGTTCTAACTAGAATTCGATCTTTTTTAGGCGCTGCCCAAGACTATCTCACACAGGAGTTTCCGAACTTCTTCAGTGTTGTCATTCGTTGGAGATATTGAGATGGGGGTATGCACTCATCTAAAACACCTAATTTTTCGTAGCTCTTTCCTTTGAAGTGTTGCAAGAGCATTAATTTGCTTTTATTGTCTCTAACACTTTTTCTTGCGTGGATTTTTAGCTGTTATTAGGAAATGCAATGTATCATAAGTGTTTTCTTGCTATTGTTGTTTCTGTTGTTCATTTACATTTTATACGAATAGTAGGCGTTCACGAAAATGTAAAAAAAAAATGTAGGAGTAAGAAGGGACACTGATGTATGACTTAGTGTCTCTGTCGTATTTCATGCAAAAGCATCTTGCATGTTAAGCTTATGGTTATTGAAACAGTGTTGCGGGACTTATGTAGCTATGTTGCTCTGGAATGTAGTAGAAATCTTTTCCAGAGTAGCAAGGAAAGGCAGGGCCTCAAGTGGAAAATGTGAATGGGAAGAGGAGGTTCATACAATCACAAAAATTACTAAAAAAACAATGGCTAGAATATATTCTATTATATTTTTATTTTCTTTTTTGATAAAGGCCGTGTCACATGCATTAAACCCCTACCGCTAGGCCAACCAACGCACACTATATATCTATTTGCTATATAACAGAACATTCATGTATTCAGCTTTGGCGTTTCTTGTACAACCTTACTTGGGCGATTTGTCTAAGTTTGGCTTACTCCTGATAATGTAATCTTCTTTAGTTTCACAGTAATATTATTCTTCACCTTCCATGCCGATCCAAACATGAAGTTGAATATTAAATTTTTTTATGTTCTCCACTGAATTCTACTTACATATAGAACGTCTTATTATATATCCTTTCTTGATTCATGGGATTAGTGCTAACACTGTGATTTTTCATTTTTCTCGTTCCACATTAAGTTGAAGCTACACAAAAATGAGTATCATATTCCTGATTGAAAATGATATGCTTTGCTTTGCTTTGTCACTATTTTATGGGTGTAGCAGCCCATTCTATTGGGTTTTGACACGGGGGATAAACCTCCTAACAGGAAATGAACCAAAATTAGTGTTGCAGAGGTTGCCCGAGGAGCGACTATGTGGTTCGTGGATGTTTGAGTTTCTTAAAGCCTAACCTCAATAACATGACTGGGGACTCGTGGGAGGAGCTCGATGCAGGGGAATTGATTCAAGGTGCTCAATCACTTCGCTGGCTTGTTTGGGTAATGCTCTTTTTATTATTACTAGCGGAGATTATACGTGCGACGCACGTAATATTTTGTTATACATATACTGTTTATTTTTAATGTTATTAATTTATTATAAATATTAATACACTTGAAGACAAATAAAGTTGAATATAAATTGAAATATGTCAGGAGTTAATATTCTAATGATAATATTGTTCCAATGATATATTTTAATTATAAGGACAAAATAGGCAAATCAAATTTTGTAAACAAGACACTTTTTATAATAGTATAGATATAGATTATTTTTCATTTGCAATTTATTTATGACATGTCACACTTGAATGAGCACAATTGGACCAAGATCAAAATGTTTGCTGTTTGGAATTCATTTGGTTAAAAAAACTTCTAGGGAAGCTTTACCAACTAATTTTTTGAATTATATATATATAGTTATTTATGTGTAATTCTAAATATAATTGTAAATAGTATGTCACACACATTCCCATCCCTTAAGTTTCATTTTCGTAATAGTGACACTTGATTTGTTCATGACTTTTTTTGGCTATTTTTGACAAAAGGTTTTCATTTTAAATGAAATTGGAGTCAATTGTGAAACTTTGGTCTACAGAAAACCAAACTAAAATAGAAGTTTAGAATTTAGTTCGGTTTGGTTTGCTTAAAAAATAAAAAATGTTTAGACGCTCTGTGAAATGCCACACCATGTGCAAGTGGGAGCTGGTAGTTCAGCAACTTGCTAATCCTCTGAGTACTGTTTTGCAGCCAACAATCGACAAGGATTCCCAGGAGACGTTAACCTCTGAAAGTCCACGGATTGTAGTAAATCCTAAGCCATCCATTATAAGTTATCGGGGAACTGAAATTCCTCAAGAAGCAATAATGGATTTTGTATTGGATGACCCTATTGTTAAAGACATTGATCCAAAATCTTGGGCAGTATCTGGGTTCAATGCAGTTAAGAGAACTGCTTTACCAGTCACATCTACTAATGAGCTATCGATTGCTGAAAAATTTAGGCTAGCATTCTTAGATAGAGATACACGACTAGCACCCAAGAGAGCAAAAAATTCGAGGCAGCATCAACGACGTGCTGAGAGGGAATGGGTGACGATGGATATGGAGGCTAAAGCGCTAGCGCTTGCTTCCAAGGCTAACAGATCGATGGGTCACCGGAATTCATGACGAAATAAGAATTGTGGGTAGTTTGCTTAATACTTGCCTTAAGATCGGATGGTTCAACCGATTTGAGGCCATATAGTTTTAAGGTTGGAATTTTGTCTTCTCGTTGAACAGGTTTCAACTTACACTGTGTAGCATAGTTTGTAACTTATTATGTATGCTTGTGCTGAGTTCTGAAAATAGATCATTTCTTGCAGAGAAGTAGACCAATCAATCATCAATGTAACTCCTTTTCTGAAAAATGTGTATTGTAATTCCCAACAATTGTCTCCGAGATACAACGACGGCGGATGTTCCAACTCTAGCATTGACATATGAAGATTCATTTAGTATAGAACCTTAATCACATAATCAACCCACACAATTGTCTTCGTTTATCTCATGTTACTTGTCCGTATAGACACAGACTAAGTTCTCAAATTCACAGTTAGATTTCGGAGAAGGAATTAATCGTTTGAAAACCATGGTTCTCCGGTAGCGGCCCATTTCCTGGACGGATAGATATCATCACCTCCAAACCTGCGTATACAAAATAATATCGATTTCAATTAACAACGAAGGCATTGGTTCGATTCCTATGAACAGTAAAGAATGAGTCTTAAGCTTCCTAACAAAAGATTACCAGTTTAAAGTTGAGAAATTTCAAGAAAGGCAAGAAGCAAAAATTGAAATAAAGATACTAACAAAAGATTACCAGTTTAAAGTTGAGAAATTTCAAGAAAGGCAAGAAGAAAAAATTGAAATAAAGATACTGTTACCTGCTGCTTTTGCAGCTGTCGCTTCTTGGTACACATCAGTGACGAATAAAATTGTTGATGGGTCATCGACTCCAAGAGACTCCGTTATTTCTACGTAGCTTTTCGTTTCTTTTTTGTTCCTGCAAGTCCACAAGATAACTCATGATGTAAGTGATAGGCTTCGAAGCATATATGGAGAAGTAGTGTTATGACAAGAAAGCTCGATCCGAGCTTACCCAATTGTAGTATCAAAAAATCCACACAAGTATTTTCGTAAGTCCCCGTAGCTTGTATTTCCAAACAAAAGCCTCTGGGCCAATCTACTACCGCTGGAATATATGTATACCTAATGGAAGATAATGCCCAGAAAATTTCACTAGCATCCAAAAAGAACGAAAAAGAAACACATAGATACCAAATTCAGGTCATCCCTTGAGATGATTAATCCAGAAATAAACGGAGATTTTTCTGGTTTACCTCGATAATTCGTACCTCAAGTCATTATAAGATGAAAGGAAAAAACATAGAAGGGAACAAGGCTGGCTTTTGTGTCCCAATTTCAGAATATATGAATGTATAAGTTTGGACAACAAGCTCAAGAAAAAGAAAACAAAAACACTAAATCATATGTTGTTCTGGAATTTAGAACGTTTCTTCTAGTACAACACATACACACTCCCACACCACACATGCGCAAGCCGAGATGACTTAAACTCCCAACCTAGAATTTACAGTAAAAAAGTAGAAGCACATTGTACCTTAAGTCCCATAGCTTGCCACTTTTCCAGAGCTTCGGGCACATCATCATAGACGACTGTCTCCATCTCGTTATTCTGAAACCCTGTTCGCCATATATGGCCCTGATAGATGTAGTCAAATATTAGAAGCTCCAATGTAAAAGATTGCTTAATGTATTTCTAAAACCTTCTCAACAATACGTAGAATTAGAAAGCCTAACCTGCAGTTGCTTCAGGGAGGTAATTTTTCGATCAGCTTTTATCATAGCCTCCACATTAGCAACCACACTCGCAATCACTTCCTCCCTCTCTCCGTCTGTGGGGATGAGAACTGCCCCACTAACATTGTTTGCAAGATCCTCTTGCACCTGCATGAAGAAAAAACCAGCTCACGCCAAGAAGAGCCAAAAAGAAATTATTACGAGAAAATTTTCTCATATACCTCTCACTTTTTTACAAGAAGCCAGAGAAAAGGTTTTCAACTATTTAGGTTGAATCAAAACACGCAGATACATCACCTCACGTTTCTGAGGTAATAGCTATAGTAGAATATTAGTTAACCCGAAATCTACTACTGGACGATGGATGAGTACAGAAATTCTGACTCTGTTGTAATACTATACTACAAATGTACTGTAAGAAAATTTGAAGAATACAGAAATTTTGACTCTGTTATAAGTAATACAAATAAGGGTTCGTTTCATTTGGAACAGAGGGAGTATTTATACTACCAATTATTTCACAAATAAGAAACTTAAATGGATTCTAATTCAGACATAGATATACTTATGGACCTACAAACTAAATTAGCATCAGATTCTATAGCAACAAAGTAGGACTTCTAAAATAGCATCAGAAGAAACTAAGTTGTCGATAACAAAAAAAAAGAAGCACTTTTACACACTGCTAAAGAATCAAAAAGGCATATGCAAAAGTTTCTGTTCTGAAGCAAAATAAAACCTTGAGCATTAACTTCAAAACATCTTGAAGGTTGTTAGTTAACTTACTTGAGCTCGTAGTAAATTTATGTCATCTTGAGTTTCTGCAGTATCATATGTAAGCTCCAAATGCTTCCTCACATTGTCACGAGCATATGGGAAGAGAACATCCGTAACAAATGATATAGGAGTAGTTGTTCCTTCAATATCCAGAACAATACAACGCTGCGATTGATTGATTCATCGACTTAGACGATGTTTGACAAAGATTATTTTGAACATCTCTCAGAACTCTTTTCGAAGCTAATAAAATCCTTAAAACATCATCATATTCACCAAAACACCCACTTCGAATACACAGTTAAGGTATAAAATTTAACGTAGTCTCACAATGTAGAACAGAGCTAAAAGCTTACTCTGGATTGTTCAGTGCCACTACTTGAGGTCCCCGCCTCAGCAGTCACTTCACCATATCGATGTCCAACTAGAACTCTCTGTGAAATTTGAATTGGACCGTGAGACGGTGTTGCCCAGTCGAATCCTATTTGATGGAATTTGGTAGCATAAAAAAGATTGTGGTAACATGAAACCATGGAAGAAGATCATTTTGAATCGAAAACATGCATATGATGATTGATCTGCACTGATCTCAAACTTATACATCGCATGCATGATGCATAACTGGAGACAGGACATTCTCCGTGCAAGTGAAATTTAAATTTCAAAATGAAGGATATAAATCATCTAAACGGCAGAAAATTCTTAAAGATCGGCAACATTAAATTGACGTGATAGTTTATTACGATGAAAACACATGGCAGACACTGCCCAGAAATAAGTAAACAAGTAAAAGCATACACATACAACTTTCATCGCCCAAGTTAATTAAGTGTTTAAGACAGTTCTCACAAAGGCTGGCTATAAGGATCTTGCACCTGGACCATACAGAAATTATTTCAATCAAGATATCATGTTTAATAAATAACATCATCAATTAGCTAAGAGTAGCTTCCGAGAAATCGATTGACTCGCCCAAAGTTTCATCTCATTGTTTCCCATGATTTTAGGAATCAATAGCTGAGCTTCACAGGCTTGAGGAGATAAAATTTTTGAAGTAAATCGACACTCAATACTAGTTGTCGATCCATTACCGAAATATCCACTCAAAGGCTGTAACATGAATTCCTTTGGAATAAAACATTGGCGAAGTGGTCAAACTTTTTGATGACTGGAAAGATAACTCAGTACTCATATGATCGACTACTGTGTTGAAGACATTCTCACAATGCCATTGATGTATATCTTAAGCTTAAGTACCGTAGCAAAAACGACGAGTCTATTGATCGGTTAAGCCGGATAAAATGACCAACTGAACTGGAGCAGATTGCCAGATACCTGAATTTTTAACACTTATCCGAGAATCAACGACGACCTATAGTCTATGATTCCGAACAAGCACAGCAACAATTAGCTCGACTCTAGAGAGCAATGAAAAGGATTGGATGCAAGCAAACATGATTACATTACACAAAATGGACTCAGGCATATTCTAAATCTTGTGTAAGAAAGTGGAACTTCAATAACAATCAATTCCATTCCATAAGAAAATCACCACATTACGTAATTACACAATTACGAGAAGCATGATTTAATCCGAAACTAATGGGGGTCTAAATGCTTGAAAAATTCACCTAAAATTCAAAAATTGAAGAAGATGAATGTTCTATTGAACCACATACCATACCTTGAGGAAGGGGGGCCGAGAACCCCAGCACTTGTTGGGAGGCACACGCGGCCATGAAATTACAGAACTCTCTTTCAGCACACCTACAAGATTAATCGCAACAACCAAAAACATTAATGTGTGAGACCAAACACAATTTGGGGAAGAAAAGGGGGTGAAGGTATACCTGAGACACGGCTCAGGCGGTAGAATTCCGGAATTGAGGCCTTAGTTTCTTTCACTCTGGTGCCATCTAAGAGGAGAAGGGGGGCTACTGAAGCTGAAGCTGCAGCTGCAGCCATCACAGTATAATTTTTTTAATTTTTTCTTTTTTTTTCTTTGAGCAATGAGTTGAAGCTTCCATTCTAATTCTGAGAAGCAAAATTCACCACAGACGTCCTATTCGAATCCGATCCCAACCCGCCGCGCGCGAAATACAATCCAATAAATACTCTATAAAAAGACAAATACTCCCTCCGTCTTTAAATAAGTGTCCCCTCCTCTCTCACGGAAAGGGACACTTATTTAAGGACGGAGGGTGTACAGTATTTCTCTCGTTATCGGGCAGGCGTTAAAAAAAGCTACTCATCCATCTCATTAATTTGGTTCACCTACTTTTGGGTAAGGAAAGAGAAACAATTAAGTGAATTCATTACTTGTTGTTTGGTTTGAGCAACAAGTTAATCATTATCCTTACTTGAGGGTAACTCAATCTCTTAAATTGTTACCCCCAAGAAGGAGAGGGGAAACAAGGGAAAGTGAATCCCCTCACAAGTGACTCCCTTACTACCATTAAACCAAACATTTAATATAAGTAACCATTATTGTTTCCATTCCCTTACTTGACTTGATTCCATTCCGTTTCCGTTACCCAACTTGAACCAAACGAGCACTAAAATAGTCTTAGTTTAACTTGACACAAAAATTAAGGAAAAGAAGAATGTGTGTTTGTAATTAATTTTGAGAAGGGAGAGTTAATTGTAGTCAAATATTATTTGTCATTATAGAAAGTGGACTAATGAATAAAATAGACAAAAAAAAAAAAGATAAACTACTTTTGTGAGATGAATGTAGTATTGTATCAATATTGCTGTCAAAAAAATACTCCTTATTTCCTCACGTTCACAACAAATGATACGTTTTTTCCACATACACTATCTCTTTAACATATAAATAAACCATTTTAAAAATTTTGTATCCAAGAAGAAACATATTTAAAAAAATAGTCTTTTTGCGACTAACGAAACGAAGGGAGTATTATGTTGAGCGGCAAGAGTGCATGAATTCATGTGCGAAAAGCTGAGTAAGATAAGACTGATAAGTATATACTGTACATACATTTTTTTTTTTCCCACAATTTTCCTCCCTTTTTCTTCTCAATTGTGGGTCAAGTCAAGTGTGATCTAGGCTTATAAATTTGACGAGTTTGGATTGATATGATCTTTTGCATAATACTTCTATGCCCCGTTTGGTAGCCCTTATAAGCCTAGATAAGGATTGTAATATGGATTTGTTATTCTGTTTGGTAGCCATGTTTACTAACTTGGGGGTCCGTTTCTCTTATCTCGGCCCGAACACTTTATACTGTAGCCTTTGTATTTTGTTATCTGACCAAATACATGTGATTGTTATCTTACTTACCCGGATAAGAAGGGAAAAGACAATTGTACCCCTCACTTATTTCTTCAACCCAACCCCTCCCCCTTCCTCAATCTCATTCCTCATTATCTACAGCAAACCTGAAACCCAAGATCCCCTCCGTCCATCTAGCCCCGACGTCTCCCATCATCTCTCGTCGCTGCTGCCGTGCTGGTCCTCCGATAACACCGGTGAAACACGCAGATCCTCATGAGCTCTCCCAACTCTCCTCCTCCTCCTCCTCCTCCTCCTCCTCCTCCTCTTCTCTTCTTCTCGCCGCCGGTTAGACATTACCGCTGCGCCGTCGGCGCCGCCGCCAAATCTACCTCATGGATAGCTTCCTCCCTGTCATTCCTCTCTATCCTCCTTTCTAGAAACCCCGATTGAACAATCCCTAATTTCCCTCTCCCTTTTCTTCTCCTTCGTCCCTATCTTCAATTAAAAAACCCCCTAATTTCCCTACGCTTGACATTCACTCCAAAACCCAGGACCCATCAATCTTTCTCTGCCTTGATTTCAATTCCATGTTTTAAAGAAAAATTGATTCAAGAATTGAGTTTTACTTGAAGAAACTAATTTTTAATTCAAGAATTTTTTGTATAAATAAATGGGTTTTATCATGTTCTTCGTTTTTCTAAAAATTAAATTCTAAATTATTGATTAAATATATATTGGATATTTTATTTAAATAAACAAGGGACAAAAGTGTTAAAACCTACAATTTCGTGTCGTATATCTTTTCTACCAAACACCAAAACTAATAAAGGTGCAAATCCAAACTATTCTCCCAAACAGCTAGTCATGATATAGTAAACTACTCTCCCATGATAACTATCATGATTGTAATCTTAGGTATCCTTACTTTTCTACCAAACGAGGCTAGTAAATAATTGAATTAAATAACCAGGTGACTTAACACACCTGGTCACCAGACTCCTTTCTTTAAGAGATAATAGTTAAAAATACCCACTTTTATAAAAAGTAGTACTTCTATACCCACATTATAAGAAGTAGTATTTCTATACCCATTTTCAATTGAAATGTCAAATATACCCCCAACTTATCAAATAAACAAAATTGTTATTCATAAAAACAAAATTGGTATTTATGTCGTGGGCCCCACCCCTAATAAATTCAAAATTTAAGATTCTAACTACCCCACCCTCCCCTCTCCCTCTCCCTCTCCCTCACGACTGGATGCGAAAATTTTCACCCAAAAAATTCACTCGTGAAATCGAAAATTAACCCTCCCCCAACTCGGAAAATTTTTACCGTTCCCGTCGCCGGCGCCGTCACCGACATGAGTTCCACACATTCTGACCACGATGAACGCGAAACATCCAGGAGAGCCGCCCAACGCCGCCCTCGGCCCGCCTCCCGTCGCCGGCAGCAGCAGCCGCCGCAGCAGCCGCCGGAGGAGCCCGTCGTGCCCCGCGTCTACCCCGATCCCCCTCCGCCGGTATGTCCGTTTATTTCGATTTCATTAAGGAGTTTATGCATGAAGCATGTTATGGTTTCGAATGAATGGCGCGCAATAAGCATGAAGCATGTTATGGATTAATTCACATTTTTTTTTTCTGGATTTTATTGAGAGAGTTCTTAACTACACTGTCAAATCGGGTATTCAATCGTGTATACACGGTTGAAATAAGAATTCAACCGTGTAAAGTCAACAATTTTGACTTTTAAAATTGTTGACTTTACACGGTAAGAATCAATTTTGACTTTTGATCGTGTGTAACACGACAAAATTGTGTAATTTCTCGTCTATATTGACTTTAATTGATTAAAATTGAATTTTGTCTTTGACTTTACACGATTTTTTGCTGAATTTAGGCGTGAATTGCACGATTTAAAATTCTTTCAGCCGTGTAAGGTCAACGATTTTGACTGGAAAGTCAAAATCGTTGACCTTACACGGCTGAAATACAATTTCAACTGTGTAGTACACGACTGAAATTGCATTTCAGTCGTGTACTTGGTCGAATACAATGCATGAAATTTTCAAAAAAAAATTTTTGATTCGTTTTGTTTATTCTCGATTTGCAGCCTAGGTTTCAATGGATGCGGGGCCGAATGCAAGGGTTTAGAGGGCAAATAAACCTCTACATACGGGACGACGTGATTCGGTCGATTCCGCGCGTGTTGCTTCGCGTAGGCGGCCAACGCTTGCTCGATAGATTTTCGGAAGGCCCGTTTCGATACCTCCTCGAAATTCGGAGGAGCGGGAGTGCGAACAACGCCCTCCACGAGCTTCTAGCCCGAGAGCTCGAGGATGAGTCGATTCCCGAGATGGAGAGGTGGTTCCACGTCGGTGGCCGGGACATACGCTTCCGTGCCCAAGAGTATGCCATCGTGACGGGGCTGGCTTTCGGGGAGTCGGCATTCAACCCTAAAGGGCAGCACAACCCTCCCAAAAGGAGCCTCCTCTACACGAAGTACGGGGGCGAATCCCCTAAGATAAATCAGTTGAAGAAGGACTTCAACGACGACAAGAATGTACTGGGAGAGGCCGACCAGTATCTGAAGGCGGCCAACCTGCTCATGTACTATCTCATGCTACTCGGCCACGACAACCCGACGATCGAGAACTGGGCATGGCACCTGGTGGAGTATGAGGGGCAGTGGAATTCATTTCCATGGGGAGCGTGGTCGTTCCAGATCCTCCACTACCAGCTGCACGTGATGAAGAGGGACCCCGCCCTCATTACGAGCTTGCGGGGTGCCTATCACCTGTACGGGCCGGTCTGGGCCCTGAACATTTGGGCCTACGAGGCGATCCCCCGAATGGGGCAAGCATGCGGGGTTCGGGATCGTCCGACACTGTCCCCCCGCCTCAGGAGATGGGCCACGTCCTCCTCTTCGTGCAACTTCAGACAATTCTTCGATAATCCCGAGGTAATTGATTTAGTATCTTTTTTTCTTGTTTAATTTATTTCACGTTCAATTTCTGTAAATTTGCTTTAAAAGTCAAAGTCAACATTTTAAAAATCCAATTTAGTCGTGTAAGTCAACAATTTTGACTTTAAAGTCAAAATTGTTGACCTTACACGACATAATAGTAATACAGTCGTGTATTACACGATCGAATTTACAATTATGTCGTGTAAGGTCAACAATTTTGACTTTAAAGTCAAAATTGTTGACCTTACACGACTGAATTGCAATTTCAACCGTGTACTACACGACTGAATTACAATTTCAGTCGTGTACTATGCCGAGTGTTTTGGGTGAAATTTTTTTTAAAAAAATAAAACTTGATTCCTAACACCTCTTGTTTTATTTTTCGTTGTAGCTCGTGGTTCATGCGACACTGGAGGCGGATGAGTACGATGTTCTCGAGTATTCACTCCATACTCTCGACAGCATCGAGCCGGTGGGCGTGGCCTACGTTCCCTCCAAGCGCCACGAACAAACCAATCTCCCGCCCGAGAAAAGGGTGTCGAAGGCGAAACGGGAGATGGCGAGGGCCGTGGAGAAGCTCAAGTGCAGGGACGCTCCTCAGGCAATGGCCCCTCGTCGTCGTGCTCCTCAGGCAGCGGAGCGAGCTTATTCCGACGGCGGGATCGAGATGCGGAGGCCGAGGGTTGAGAGGAGGCCCGAATCATGGGCCTCGAAGAGGCCTCGGAGCGAGCACGCTGACCCTCGGCCCTCCGGCTTGATCTGCTGCGCACACGGAGATCCGTGCAAGCGCGGTCCCCTCGGTGACGACTTCTTGGACCGATTCGGGGACAGTCTGATGTCCCGTTGGGAGTAGGATCGCTCAGGGACCGGATTTCTTTCGTCACCGCCACAAAGAGCGTCCCCTTATTCTTCCCCTTCAAGTGCGCCCCGTCTACTACGATCACGAGGCGTAGCAAACCATTTCCCCACGCCTCGATGGACGGACCAAAGGCGAGGTAGAAGTAGGTCAGACGGTCGGTGACATGGGAGGTGTGGATGTCGTACTCGGTGCCCGGATTCATCTCCTTCAAAAGGTAGAGGTAAGAAGGGAGCCTCTGATAAGACTCGTCGAAGGCACCGTACGTCATCTCTATAGCGACGTTCCTCGCACGGAGAGCGAACGGGTAGTCAATCTGAATACCGTACTCACTCCGTAGCTCGTCCACCATCTCCTTTGGCTTCAACACTGCGCCCTCGGTGATCAATCGACGAGCGTAGAATGCTCCTAATACCATGGCTGGCACCTGTCGTTTGTTGTTCGAATTTAAATCAACTAGACACGTGTGATCGGCCTCGTACTTGTTGATCTTCCAAATCCCGCCTTTCTGCGTTGCATTCAACTTGAACTCGCAATCCTTCCCCGAAGTGCACCTAAAACCCACACGGCCTTTGTCGGAACGAGGGATACAATACTCCTTCCGGAGATCCATATGCAACAATCCGACGGCTATATGCAAGTCATCCTTCTTCTTGAAGTATCCGTCCTTTCGCAACTGACCCAAGGCCGGTGCCAAGTCGGGATCGATCCATCCTAAAGGGAGCGCGGTGTCTAGATCGACGTGCGGTATCAACCAATGTCGAACCTCCTCCTCGTTAGCGCGAGCACGAGCTTCGTCGTCACGGGGCTCTTGGTTTTGTGAGTGCATGCTACGAAGCCCGATAACCCTATCAATATGGTCGGGCTCGCGGATCCATGCTCCGAATTCAGCCGTTAGGCTCTCAAGTAATTGGGATCGTTCCTCCACATTCCTTGCTTCCTCGCCCTCGGACTCGAGAGACTCTTCTTCCGACTCTGGCTCTTCTTCGTCACGTACTTCGGCTTCAAATGCATTTGATCTCGGGATCGGCTCCTCTTCAACGCTATAGTTCTGAAAAATCGTCGATCGTTGGGTAGTATGGGCTGCCCGATTTGATCTACTAATGACGTAGATCGTCGAATCTCCCTTCTCGCGATGCACATTCTAAGCAAATCCCCGGTGCTCTTTAAAACGGCCTTCACCGTCTCCCGCTCGTTGAGGTTCGTCAAGTGGAATAGCAAGTACTCCGATTCATCACCCAAGTAAAGTTGAATGTCTTCGCAATACATTTTCATAGCTCAAACTCGATATGGGATAAGTGACGAGAAAAGAGTCTCCATTTAAATACGATATTCCCTCCCAACGACGCTATGACGGATAAGAATTCTCTGATCACCCATCTCTATCTGTAAAAAAAAAAAAAAAAAAAAAAAAAAAAAAAAAAAAAAAAAAAAAATTGTTCTTAGTTACACGACAAATATTCAAAAAAAAAAAAACGTGTATACACGATTAATTTGACAAAAATGTCGTGTAAAGTCAACAATTTTGACTTTCAATCGTTGACTATTTTTACTTTACACGACAAAAACATATAATATACCGTGTATACACGGTTGTTTTGGAATAAATGTCGTGTACTTAAGAACAATATTTTTTTATATTTTTTTTGGGAATATTACTAACAATAAATATACAAAATCATATATTACCTTGGTATTTTGTCTCGAATAAACGACTTGAATCTCTTCCGAAATTTCCAGAAATTCGAGAATGCGTACAAATCTACAAATTTTCACTCTCAATAATTATGTAGTGTAATGTTGTGATACAATTACGTCTATGCTATTGTATTTGCTCATTTTTCTGATTTTTAATCAATGCTAACCAAAACTCCATATTCTATTTTTAATGAATTTGCCGATTTGGTTGTTGTGGTTAATTAATGCAATTTTCCTTTTTTTTTAAAAAAATTACAACCGACCATTCATGGATGGATGTCGTGTATGTGTTCTCGTGAGATACAAATATCAGTTTTTTTTTTTGTTTTTTTTTTTTTTTTTTTTTTTTTTTTTTTTTTTTTTTTTTTTTTAATAATAATTTCCACGTTAGATTGAATTTTGATGGAATTGGTTCACGACAATTGAATCGTGAGAGGGAGAGGGAGAGATCAATCGTGAGAGGGAGGGCCCCCACAATCCAAATTTAGCATTTACCTATTTTAATTGATTTTTTTGGTTTTATTAGACAAGTGGGACCCAATTACTAAGGGTATTTATGTCTTTTAACTACAAAATGGGTATAGAAGTTAAACTTCTTATAATGTGGGTATAGAAGTACTAGTTTTTATAAAAGTGGATATTTTTAAAGTTGGCCCTTTCATTAATGAGTGACTAAGTTTGGTGTACTAACATCTAATCTAACAACTAACATTTGCCCGATAAAAATAATAATTAAATTGAACATCTAATCTAACAACTAATATTTGTCCGATAAAAAAAAATTGAATTTAATAGTGATCATTTATTCATTGATACCGGCAAGGTGAATTATCTATTACTATTAAGTGATCGTTTGGTTCAAATTGGGTAACGGAAACGGAATGGAATCAAGTCAAGTAAGGAATGAATACAATAATGGTTACTTTTATTAAGTGTTTGGTTTAATGGTAGTAAGGGAGTCACTTGTAAGGGGATTCTCTTTCCCCTCGTTTCTCCTCCTTCTTGAGGGGGTAACAACTTAGGTAGTGTTTGGTAGGGGTGATAAGCCCTAGATAATTAGTGTAATCCGGGCTTATCACCCGTTTGGTAGCGTAGACAACGAATCATGGCCCCCCGTGATAATTGTTGGGCCCAAAGTTACTGTTCACCTTTAGTGTATTCCACCTCCCAAATTGGCCGGTTTCGTAAGAGGAGTTTGTACAGTAACCATGAGATAGAATGGAAAATACAAAAATGCCCTCACATTTTCTAGGGTTCATCATATCAAATTGAATCGGCCTTCATTCCCGTTCCAATCTTCTCTCCCTCTCTCCCTCTCTCTACCAATCCACCAGCTCCAACCACTCCCTCACCTTCTTCAGAGCATCCACCCCGTCGCTCCACCACCTCCGATCGCCTCCGCCGTCATGATTCCCGCTCTCCGATGTCGAAATCCACTCCCAATCATTCGCCTTCCGCGTGCCGTAGCACAGCAGCCCCCACGCGCAGCAGCACCGGCGGCGGAAGAAGGCGGATTCCACGCGCAGCAGCACCGCAGCAGTTACAACCTCCCCCCCTCCCTCTCCCTCTCTCTCTTCATCAACTATTTCTTGCAAGAATCCGAACAAACCCAACAACTAATTCATAATTCTCATCTTTAGTATTAGGGGTAGTTTGGTCATTTGCCATGGGAAGTGTATGTATTACTCATTCCTACCAAACAACAATTGTGTTATACATTGATTTTGAAACTTTTCTACCAAACAACAAATTAGTGTTGAATCTCATGTTCTAAACCTATGTTTTAATACCGAGCCGACTATCCCACCCGAGCTACCAAACGAGCCCTTAAGGGATTGAGTTACCCTCAAGTAAAGGTAATGGTTAACTTGTTGCTCAAACCAAACAACAAGCTGTAATGAATTCACTTAATTGTTTCTCTTTCATTATCCAAAAAAGTTGAACCAAACGAGGGCTAAGTTTATTTCATTCCTCTTAAATTTCATTCTAGCAAATCGGTCATCAACTTTATAGATCATCAATTGTTATATTGAGAATCAAATAGTATTAACAATCTAGAGTGAGAATATGTTTTCGAAAATAATTATCCTTGTAAAACCATACATACTACTAATGAACAAAATAATTAAAATATATGTCATAACTCGTCTATAAAAGTAAACACGTCACTATCACATCAACGATGAATACATTAAGAGTGTCAAAAGAAGATAGCAGAGCATTAGCTAGTGTACATACTATTGGGAAAATTTTCAAAATTGGGACTATGATTCACACCATAGTTTTAAAAGTCTCTCATATATACAAAACTGTAGTTGCCCTTATAAATTACTCAATGAAATGTAGGGCCACACCTCTAGCATTATTGCTTTGCACGAGTACTAACATTAGTGCTTCATTTTGTTACAAAAACATCTAGGCAAAATCAAGTTTCAACGCTCTTAATTAATTTTATGTAAAGATACATTCTGACAATTTTATTCCGCTCTTCTTTAATTTGTGCCGTTTATAATACGATTCGGCATAGTTAAAAAAAGGGGTTGAAATCCATTTAGAATCTAGATGTGTTATTAAAAACTATAATTAACTTAAAAAAATCTAGACGAAATCAAGTTTCAACGCTCTTAACTCCATGTAAAGATACATTCAAATAATTTTATTCTACTCTTTTTTAATTTGTGCCATTTATAATACGATTCGCCACAGTATTAAAAAAAGGTTAAAATCCATTTAGATGCGTCACTAAAAACTAT